>JAOXNO010000041.1:56299164-56410232 GCA_028565335.1 Limnodromus scolopaceus | reverse complement strand
TCACTGCAGCCGAGGCTACCCTTGAACTTGACATTCCCGACCAGCCCCTCCTTGTTGGTAAGGACAAGGTCCAGCACAGCTCCTTTCCTTGTTGATTCCTCAATCATTTGAAGAAGAAAGTTGTCATCAATGCATTCCAAGAACTTCCTGGATTTCTTGTGCTCGGCTGTGTTGTCCTTCCAACAGATATCTGGGTGGTTGAAGTCCCCCATGAGGACCAGAGTGTGTGAGCACGATGCTGCCCCTATCTGTTTATAGAGGGCCGCATCCTCGCTGTCGCTTTGATCTGGTGGTCTGTAGCAGACTCCTACTGTAACATCACCTGTCCCCGTGCTCCCCTTAATTTTAACCCATAAGCTCTCTGTCATGTCTTCATCCATCCCCAGGTGGAGCTCCACACATTCCAGCTGGTCCTTGACATAAAGGGCAACACCCCCTCCCCTTCTGCCCATCCCATCCTTCCTGAAGAGTCTGTAACCCTCCATTCCAACACTCCAGTCATAAGAGCCATCCCACCACGTCTCAGTAATGCCAATAAGGTCGTAGCCCTGGAGGCGTGCGCACATCTCTAGCTCCTCTTGCTTGTTTGAATATTGAACAACTGAATATTGAATATATTAAATATTGAACAACTAGTCATGTACAGCTTGTTGCACCCACAAGTCTGAACACTTAATAGAGGCAGCAATTCGATCACTGTATACTACGCGTTCAGCATCTTTCCATTTGTAGTCTAAGTTTCAGAAACCTTCTAGCCCAGGAGTTGAAGATAAAATACTGACAATGAAAGACTGCCAAAACAGGGTGCTCTGTCACAGTCAAGAGAGTTCACTAGTGTGGGACTTTGTTCAGATTGTTGTGTGTGTGCACAAACATATTGCAGATACAAAGGAGGTGATCAGTCTCTACAGTTCTGGAGTATCTGCAGAGTTAACTCGCATATGTACCATTCAAATATTACAAAGTAGGTTAATTAGCAGATACATCTTTTGAAAGGCACAGTAGTGCTAATTACTTGTAATTACTAATTTCAGGAAATGGATATTCATACATTTGAATTTGTTACAACTTTTCTTTTTGTACGTATTGAGTTCTTCTCCCATAAGTCTAAGCAATGGGAGATGAACCAGAAAGATAAATTTAAGGACTTGTTCTTTCAAGGAAATGCAGCTATTCACAGTCCATTCCACACGTGGAAGGAAAAAATCTGATGGTTTTAGTGAAATTTAAAACTGAAGGGGTAAGAGTAAATCTTTGTGATTTATTGCCATGTACGTTTTTTTACATGGGGTTTATTAAAGGAGAATTTATTCCTAACTTTTCAAGTTATATATAGAAGACTGTTGAAAGTTTTTCATTTTAAGTTCTGGAAGCACTACTCATTGTAGAGCCAAAAAAGAAGGAATGTGACCCAGTTGCTAAGTAACAAGTTTCAGTTACTTCCAGATTCTGCAGAGAAAGACTTGTACTCAGAAGTCAAGACTAGGGCAGAAAGAGAATGATCAGATTAAAACCTGACTAACTTTTAGCACTAAAGAGCTTGTATCCTTTTGCAGCAATTTGGAAAGCCTTTTACGTAAAAAGTCCGTGGTAAATTGATTCAATCGTATGTATCCCATCAGGAAGTGTTTTGCACTCAGCACTTTGAAAGAGGAACAAGTAATCTAGAGAAGCCTTTAGTCTGGCTTCTGTCGACCATTCCTTATTTTTGTATCTACCTATGAAGATACTCCAAACAAAACTACTCTGGTTTTGTTTCTTGCCAGTAAGAGAGTCCCATAATTTTTAATGTATATGTGACTTTCAGCTATCTTCAGTATTTAAAAGCTCCGGTTTGATTCTTGCTGTTAAGGTAGATTTCTTATATTTAGTTTTACTATTGAGTTTTCTAATTTACCTCAGCAAAGACAAGTTTGTAGAAATATTTCTATGTTACTCTGTCAAATACTGGCTTTTTTATTTTCACTTCAGAGTTCAAAATTTAGTTCAGGAGTTAATTTCCCGGTCAAAATATTTTCTTACCTTAAAATATAGTAATTTTCTTTAAGTCTTTCAATCAATAGCAATTTCCTGAAGAAATTGTCATTCTAAAAGACCAATAGGAGTTGGACAATATTATGAATTTACTTTAATCATTTGGTATGGTATAAGTAAATAAAGGTAGAGAGGTACTGTCTCTACTTGGAAAATAAATGTCTTGGGGTTTAGTTGGCTTTTATATAGCATGGAAATTCTCTGTCCTATGGCAATTTTTTGTTCCATCATCAATTCTTAATTGCATTTGCAAAATTGAGGTTTTAATCAGATTTTCATAACAATATGGTTGTTGAAAGCAAAAATATAGAAAGGAAGCATGGACGCACATCAGAGTAGTGACAAATGTATCGATGAGTGTTCACAAGTAAACAATAAACTAATGAAATTGCTTCTTTTTACTTAACTTTGCATGCACTGTCTTATTAATGTCTAATTAACTGGAGGTTATCGACATAGGTCATGTTCCCAAGTTCCACAACAAGAACATGTTGTTACAGTTTGACATCCAAATTGAATAAATCTTTTTGTTTCGTTTCCTTCTTTTATTACAGCTTTGTATCACATTTTATAAACCAGGGTAAATGTTAATATTGGCAATGTACAATGTTGGTGTCACAGCACAGATTTTGTTCTTTGTAAATATTTTTATAAAATATAGCCTATCCTTATCGTTGTCTTGTTTCTGTTATGGCAATTGGTGTTGAATTTTTTGTGTTCAGAACTGACAAAAAATTGAAAGCACAATGGCTCCTCCAGCCTGCGACATGCAAGAAGAACGATGTGGTTGATGCTGCGCTTGGTTGCCTTTGACTCCTGAGTCTGCCTGATTTCAGTTTATAGCTGGTTTGACAGAGGTTTTTTTACTTTACTGGGTAACGTGGCCTAAAATCTTCTGGTGTAAAAATACTGACTAGAAAATGGTTGTATAAAAATTACTGCCAGGAGGCAATCAGTTAGAAATGTTTATCCTTAAGAAAATCCCTGTTATTTGTTTCAGGAAATTGAAAGGTTGGAAAGTAAATTAAATCAGAGCCCAGAAAGGTGGCAGCTTTTGTGGGAAAGGGTCAAAATGAATCTAAAGGATGACACCAGACAAGACAATGTAAGTAGCAAAAGAGCTCATCCCATCGAATAATTCCATTCCTGCTATATAGGCTACCTGGGGCACTGACAAAATCACTGTATTTCTTGGAGTAAAGTAATGCTTTTGAAAAATTGAAAATGTTGTTCTAACCCATGATACTGGCTCTGTGTTTCTGCATGTAGAAAAATATATTTATACTTGTGCTATTTATCTAATCACTTTTCCAGAGTAGATTAAGGCATATAGACAAAACGAGCATGCCTATTTTACTAATACAGAAATATATGACTATATATTTTAAAATTCTTGAAGTACAAAAAAACCTCAGTTCCTGAAAGTAGCCGAAAGGACACCAAAGAGTTTCAGAAATGAGTGAAGATATTTTCATGTCTAAATAGAATTTTGGAATTGTAGATTCTAGTAAATGTTTTGATTGTGTTTCATTTCTTGACTGCAGTAAAAAGAATAGCTGACAATATAGATCTTTTCTAAGTCAAAGGCTGCCTCTTTGCTATCTACATACATTAGGAAGAATGTTAGTACTTTTTGTGAGCTTTCCCTATGAACTTGGCACAGTGAGTTACCAGCTCAAGGCTGTACCCTAACTCTTCAGCTTCACATGCTTGTTGAAATTTGCCACCCTCCATGCGGTGGTTATTCTGTGGCACTACTTTGTTGTTTGTCCTTTGCTCTCAGGAAAACAATATGCTTTATGTCTGTTGGAGTCATTCAAGTTCACTTTATACCCTAGACAAATTCAAGATGAAAAAAGTTTTATCCTAGCAAAGCAGAGAAATTTTTTATTGAATTGGAAGCAGAAAAGAAAATGCAAGTATAAATATACCTGGTAGTTGTCTCCTGTCCTAGCTGTTACTTAAGGATTCTCAGATAAAAGCAATAGCTACGGGTCAACCCCAAAAACTCTATCTCTAGGATGCTGTCGTTTAGATTAAGAGAGAGTTCAGGATCCCTCATGTTCTAGGTTATTGGGATTCTACTAAAATCATTTGGATCTATAAAGTAGCTCTTGGAAACTGCACTCTTCTTCTTTCCCCTTCCCTTCTTTCCGTATGAAATTAGGGAAATTTAGTGTATCCAAACGTCTGACTAGTTCTAGATGCTTCTGAGAAAGCAAGGGAAACGTTGTTCAAGATTATGTCACTGGAATATACAAGGCTTTTCTCAAAAACTGACTTCTCACAGCTTGGTAACCCATCTGCTTAAGAAAAGCATTGAATTACCATCCCTCTGACTTCTGGGGCAGCACTGACTTGTATTATGAAGATTATTTTTGGGCCTGATAATAATTCAGTTTACAAGTTGTACCATGTATTATCAGCATAATGATGAGACAGTCCCACAATGCAAGACATATCGTGTTACCTTTTTTTCTTTTATTTTCATCTTTTTTAGCTCCGGAGACATCCTTCTGGCTCCTCAGGGATGATGTCAGCTAATCTACATTCCTATCAAAAGAGGTCTTTGTTGGAAATACCTGACAGTGGGCTGGGTGAGGAACAGAGTGCAAGCATCCCTCCCTCTAATGGAGTGGACAGAAGAACAACTACACTTTACAATCATTTCACATCAAAGAATGATGAAAATAGGTAAAGTGAATAATCATAGAGCATCATTTTCATATGCATAGAATACTTTGTGCCTTCTTTGTGGTTCTGATTACATTTAGGTGTCTTGATGGGTGGGCCTCTATCTCCTAACAGTATCTTTCAATCTTCCCCCTTCTATGCACAAGCAAATAGTAGCTGCACATTTAATGCATCCAAAGTACTAAAACGGTGTTTATCAGTTTATCTCAGTTACCAATAACTAAACTATTGGTTTAAAGACGATTTGTTTTACTACAGTAAAAGAAGTGTTTGAATGTGTGCAGTCATTCTGGGGCTTTTATGTATTACCAGTATTCATATTATAGAATCACATTCCATTTGTTTTTTCTGTACCTTTCAGATCTTTTGAAGGTACGCTATACAAAAGAGGAGCTTTACTGAAAGGCTGGAAACCTCGCTGGTTTGTGCTGGATGTGACAAAACACCAGGTAAAGCCTTTTCAGATAATGGATTTTTTTATTACTAGTTTGCTGCTTTTTAATTTACTGGGTTTGTATAGATTGATTTTACAAATAATACTAATAATGATTATTTTCACATACGATGTGTGTGTTACATCATTATAGACCATATATCTGTGTTTATTTTGTGTGTCTTGTAGTTGCTACAGCATTCTGAATGGACAGAGGGTTTTTAGGTTTTGGTGGTTTTTTTCAGTGATAACTGTCTAGCATATAATCATAAAAGATTTCTTGGACTGGAAGTCATACATTATCGTTTGGGCCTCAGGATAAGAGTCAGGTAGTGCCTGAGGACATTTTCTAGGCATTGTGGTATGCAAGCAATACAACCAATTTTTTTAAAGCACTACTAACTCTAGAATGTCATTAAGCAATTAAGTGGTAAGCATAGTTTGCTCTTTAATATGACCTTTAGTTTCCGAAAGAGCTAGAAACTCATTCTGAACTAGGTTGTGAAAAACTTAAAGGTATTTCCTAAAGTGCAATTGGGAGGCTGAGAGCTAATATGGTAACTGATAGCAAGTTTAATTCAGGCATTCCTGATGAAACTGTAGCAGTTGTTGTATGCTCAGTGTGTATTTTACTAATTACTAGCCTTTTTGTTCCCCAGGCTCTTTGCCATGAGCATTTTTCTTTGCAAATGAAAGGACGTTATATACTCTAGACATCACAGTCTGAATTGCATCAGCAGAAAAATCCATTTACTTCACTTGACTTTTTAGTGCTTTTCTGTAACCTGTATTTGAGAAAGCTGACCTGGAATCTATGAAAGTCTGTTCAAATATGGAGAACAGGATCACAGATTGATCACAGATTCAAACTCAGAAATGAGTTTGAATTTTGTAAGTGACTTAAAATGAGTTAAAATTTCATCTCAAATCTGTATTTCTAAAAGTCCTGAAATGCCAAGTTCCTGATTGAACAGTAATTTCAGGTGCCACATATAGGAATATTTTAGATTAGCCATAGTGAGATATATTTAGTAGCAAAATTATTCATAAATATTCTGATAAGTCACTGTACAGCAAGGAGTACTAAAAACAGAGGAGATCTGTTGATCTGAACATTTTACCCAATTTACATTGTATGCTGGAATTCTGCAGTGGAAATTTGTGGTCTCATGTACTTTAAATAATGTTGGGTCATCAGGCGGTAACCTTCATTGAGCCAAATATTCCACAGAGTGTGGGTTGTAACTTCTGAGACTCATGTATGCTTTTGTTTAAAAATATTAATTTGTTGTAATCAATACACTTAAAACTATGTAATATAGATAAAGACAGTCATCTTTTAAAATGCTAATTGAGGGTTTCTCGATTAGTGTGGTAAAATATAAAAAAATGTGCTGAATATAATTATTCTTCCTGATATAAAGGAGAAAAGTTTCATTTTGCAGAAGAAAAAAATACTTTTACACTATTTGTATAACCAAATATCCTCCTGAGTGTCATAGATGTAGGAGTAATACAGGTCAATCTTAGTTGGTATTCTGTTGTTTGACCTTTGCTATGAAGGTTTGCTTTACTATTTTGCATTGTTTTATGGGATTTTTTTAATTTTTTTTTTTTTTTTAAAGCAAGTATCAGATTTTCTCTTCTGGAACTTGTTTGCATATTGAAACTCAGTTTACAGAGTGGTTAACATTCATATCAAAGTATCTTTGCAAGGAGTAAAAAAAAAAAAAAACAAGCTTCATTCAACCACTAAGTGCAGTATAGGAAAATGTGAGTCTTCAATGTAGTTTATAATTATTTAAAATTATACTTACATTTTTGCTGATCATTTTAAATTCTTGAAATATAGAGCATAAGTGTTCTGTTAACTCCTTGGTGAAGTAAAGCTCTTGTGTTAGTTTCAACGTAATGAACAGTAAAGAGGTGGTGCTTGTTAGAAAAACTGATAAGGAATGCTGAATCCTAAAGACCGGGTCTTTACACACATTGTCTCCTTCACACATTGTCCTCTGCCTGGAAGCAGTGCATGACTATTTGAAGCTTCTCTGCTCTGAAACTCTGATGGCAAAATGCTCCTCCCCCAACTCTGTGTCTGCACAGGAGCGAATGGTGGAGACTTTGCTATTACCCAGAGATGTCAGATAGAGGTCTGGCCAATTAAGGGCTACCACCAGTCCCACCATCTTGTACATACCAAATCTGTGATTTCTGTCAGTTGTGTCTTTGAAATTTCCCATGTCTGATGTCCTCGGTTCCTAATATTATTTGTGCCTCCCACTCTTACCCCTCCATGCCTCCAAGCTGTATCCAGGAAAAGGGAAGAAGTGAAAGGTCCATCTAAATAGCGTATTTTGATTATTTTTTTCTCTTGTGTTCAAGCTGCGATACTATGATTCTGGTGAGGATACAAGCTGTAAGGGACACATAGACCTTGCAGAAGTTGAAACTGTGATGCCTGCTTCTCCAACAATTGGAGCCCCAAAACATGCAAGTGAAAAAGCATTTTTTGATGTAAGTATATGTGCTCTTCACTTGACCTTTATGTGAAACTTTCTTTTCTTGGTGTTTTTAACCTCCTACTTTCAGTCCTGCTGGAAATTGTGAGCTAGGAAGGAGCTGTCATGCCAACTAAAACCAAGAAGTTTTTACACAGCAAGCATCTGACCCTTACTTTCAACAGCAGAAATGCAAAAAATGTTACATTCAGGCCCAATTAGTACATTGAGTATTACAGTTTAAAGTTTGCAAATTTTTCTATGTTGTGTGTTGACTTCTCTCTCTTCATGTTCTTATTTTTCCTTTGCAGCTGAAGACAAATAAACGTGTATATAATTTTTGTGCCCAAGATGCACAGAGTGCTCAACAATGGATGGATAGGATCCAGAGCTGCATTTCAGATGCTTAGAAAGGAAAAATGTTCCATAATAAAGAGACATTTAAAGCACCTCTTCCTGTAAGAAGCTAAGTTCTGAAATGTTACTGACAGACAACCAGCCTTCTTTACATTTCAGCCATAGAAGTTCATAACATGCTAAAGTTCCTTTTTTGTTTAATGATTATAACCACTATAACTGCTATTTTTTTTCTGCAGGGAGGACTTTGAAAAATCATAATCCATTTATCCTGAATTTCTACTTTCTTCAGTACAATTCCTGGCTATAAAAGTGGGCTGTATTTGCACTATCATCTAATTCTGGTTTTCTCATTCTGTTATGAAACCTGTCCAAAGGAAACTGTAGAAATTTTCCCTCCACACAAGTGTATTTCTCTTTATTTATATTTTTAAGCAGAAAGTTCTGAGCTAATCATGAATAAGAGGGAACATGTCTACAATTTCTAAAAATAAATAAATAAATGAATCTTGTGAGTCCAGTGACATATATATCAGGTTGCCGATGTTTATAGACAGTTGATATTTTTCAAGACCAAGAAGTTAAAATTGCCCAATACTAGACTTTCAAATGTCTTCTCCGTGTTCAGGTCATTCTCTAATCTTGTGCTTCACTGAGTGCTTCTGCAATGTTGTTGTGGAATTTGAAATTCTAAGGATTATCTGAAGATCATAGCACTTTTATTTTAGATTCTGTTTGCAGTTACAATGGTATAAATGACAGAAAACTGGCTGACACTATTCAGGAGAAACAGAAAACAACAAACTAGGAATTCAGTAGAAGAAAGATCTCTTATGTGTGAGTTGTATATGTTAATTTATATGCTGTTCTGCTCACTGTAAAACAAAAAATAACAAAAATGATAATGCACTAAACAATGAAGCAAGCACTTGCACTGAAATCTTTAAAATGCAGACATTTTGCAGGACAGGTAAGTTATTTATAGCAGAACAATACTAGCTAGTTAACAACATTTACAGATATTAAATATGTACATAATCAGGTTTGATGTGTCGTGATTTGATACTTTTTAAACATTTTTGCACATAAATTGGAAGACTGTTTATAGATTTTTACATTTGATAAAATTATGTTTGTTCAGCTTAAAATCCCCGTGAAACATTTTTAATAGCCCCAAATTAGTAGAAATTTTACAGTCTACAAACAGTGATGACATGAGTAGAATTGTAGGTAATTAAGCCATTGTTTTTATTTTGAAATGTTAATATGTTAAATAGCACACTAATAATACAAAAGGTTTGTATATATGAGTCACTATTTTCTCATTTTTCCAGACGTTCTGCTTGTAATTTAATGTCAACCTAACCAAACTGACTATACTTATAAGATTTTTTCAGTTATTAAATTGTTTGTGTTTTTTTTTATAACTAATGTATTTTGTCAGAAAGGAACATAAATTTCTCACCACACACAATAGGAAATACAGCTGTTTTTAATGCATTTGCAATTTCAAAACAAAAATATGAAGGATTTTTCTAGCATTTTTCAATTGACAGATTTCCACCTGTGACAATGGTGTTTGCACATTTGTATTTTTCTTTGTATATGAAGTACTTTTATATGTACTTTGTAAAATACTGATCCTGTTCTTAGGTTATTTGAAAATATACATACCACTGCTTATCTTGTAACTAGTTAATTTTAACTCTTGTATGTTATGTGATATATGTATGCTAACCATCTTGTAATAAATACACTTCTTAAGGAAAAGTAAAACCTTTCCTTTTACTGTAAAAGAGAAAAAAACAAGACCCACATGTTGAAATATTTTCACAGGCACAAGACAAATCCTTATTTACTCTGCATTAAGAATAGTGGGTGTATTAAAAACTACATGGTCTTTTGTATACTTGTAAATACTCTTGCAAAGAAGTTGCACTTAAGCATCCTTAACTCAAACACTTGTCAACAGTAACACTAAAGACTAAAGAAATCAGAATTTAAAGCAAAATTATCATTCTAACAAGTCTCAATGTGTAGCCTTTACTAAAAGGCTAGATACATATAATGTTCATACTAAGTTGTTGAATAATAATGTTAAATATGTTTTTTTAGAAACATCCTCTATGGTGTCACAACATAAATCAACTGCATACTTTCACCCTGAAACATATCTCACCCATTTATATCACCTTATGCCAAAATTAGCTAGTTCCTAAGAAATAGAATATAAAAAATGACAAGGTCTTATTTGAGAATGTGCATCTAAATTGAATTAGTGAGCATAGTGTGGGATAGCAGAGTTAAAATGGAACGGGAATGTGTGACGGAGGTAGGGGACCTGTGACAATTCTTTGATGCTGTGGTGCTTAGATGATAAGATTTGCATATTGAGCTTGGCATGGATGCTAATGTTGCCTTAAATGTTGATCTCAATTTTTAGTGTCTGTATTGATGGAAAATGGACTTGAGCAACTAAACTTAAAAATATCCAAATAAAAGCTGAAATGAGATATATGATATTTGTGGTGTTTATATAAGGAATATATAGATGAATGGTAGGCATAGGTTCTTGATATGAAGACACAAAGTTTGCATTGTCCTTGAGGGTCTTTTCTATACAAAATGAATGTTCAGAGACTTAGAGAAAACATGGAAAAGTTAGCGTGGCATACGCTACAGAGTTTGTCAGTGTGAGTTGTGGCAGCAGAAGTAGAGAATTAGGAACAGAAAATTTGCTTGGGAGAAATTGCGCGTACAGAGGGATCCATCTTCATATTCTATGAAAATTTTCAAGAAAAATGAACCTGTCCAGGAGTTGGGGATGAGGTAAGCATGTGCTCCCTCAGGTGTGTCGTATTCCTATTCTCATACTGTGTGTCATGACATTCCTACTGTGGAAAAGGAGTATTATCAGGGGCTTTACAAAAGGGAAGAAAATTGCTTGCCTTTCTCTGTGTTGAGTAACAAAATGCCTGCATAATAGGTGACAGGATGAAGTGAGTTTAAGTTTTGAAGAGTTGTTACTGGTACATTATATTAGTAATTTCTCTTTCTTATCTAATATACAATTATTTTCTATAACAGTCCTTACTTTGATGGAACTTTAGAATTAGCATACTAAATAATAAAATACTTAGCATGCCACATGTGTGGGTCATTGGTTATGTAATAATACACAAACAGCTAACAGACCCAGGAACAAATGTTCAAAATCTTGTATCACATCCCACACACATTATATGTATCTGATATTTTGTGAATTGCAGACATAACAAAAATGTGGTGATCTTGTCCAAATACTGTCGTTTTGCCTTTTCATCCTGTAATATTCTTGGAGTATGTCTAAGTGGCTGCACCACATTTCTCATTTTTCATATTTGTGATCATCCAAATATTTTGTCTGTTCATGATTATCCTGTGGTTGCTTTGGGGAGTCAGAAAACTGAAATGAATCTACCAGTTTCCCAGTTATGCTAAAGTTCATGCTGAGTATCACTGCTGCACCTACTTTCTGGGGTTTTGTCTGTATTCAATCAATTTCTTCCCAAATTTTGGCTACTGTGCAAGCCAAGGGCAGTATTGGCATCCACATTCTCATTTAGGAAATTTTCATCTTTGAGTTTTTTCACATACAACTTTTTCTTAATTGACTGTCAAATAAGGATGCTGCAAGTTCACTATTGTTTCCTCTCTTTACTTACTAGTCCAGTTAGCCTCTCAAAGGAATGGATTACTAATACAAATACCGTTAATAAGAATCGGGTTTATGTTTCTGTTTGCATAATAGAAAATCTCCAAAGACTAATTTTACCTTCTTTTTTTTTTTCTCCATTTTTCTGCTGTAGACCTTTCCAGTCTAAGCTGATAGGACTTTTTACCTAAAGGGACTCTTCAGTTCTTTGTCTTTAAATCACTAGTCTTTAAGATTGTAAGAGCAAATAAATCAAGTGTAATCAACTGTGGCTACTATCTTTATCCACAATCACACTGAAGTAATTAAAACCCAGATATTAACTTCCCTTTTACCACTGACAGTTAGGGAAGTTTCTCCTTCATCACAATACTGCCCGTTGAAAGCTGAAGGGACTGAATACGGATGTCATTCCTGGTTTAGCAAGCAACTATGAAATAAACACAGCTTTTAATGAGTTGAGATTGTCACAATCACCTGAGTCAGTCCTGAGAAGACAGAGTCTTTCTTAAACTGAGATATTTGATTTCATATGTGGACTCAATATGTTACTCTTAGAAAGTTCTCAAAACCCAGTCTTGGAACAAAAGGTAAAAGCTGTGTTTTAAAGGCAGAATCTTCAATATAATTTATTTGTTTATACCTTGATCTCTATGCACACCCTAGAAACCAGAGATGTGCTTACTGGCAGCTGAATTACAATTCCAGATTGCTAGTCATATCCAGGCAAAATATTGTCTTACTTGTCTTTTTCATGGTGGCCTAATCTGATTGATCTCTGTGCTAAAATACTGCTTGTTGTCAACATCCAATGGTAAATTACATTTTGTCCACTTTCAGGTTGCCACCATATAGTCCAAGATTCTTCCTTTCTCTTCAGATTTTGCGTACATGACAGAATTAGCACATTTATTAATAAGAAATATTGTTTGATTGTAGCAAGTTTACTCTTGCTGTTGTCCCTTGCCTGCTCCTTGGTAAAGATGTTTTGTTTATGTGTCATCTAAGAGAGACTATAGTTGTATATATAGTCTCATAGAGAGCCTATACTTTTATCTGTAAAGTAGGCAATAATAGGAGATGAAAATAGTTAGGCTAAAAGGCACGCAATAGTATCATGGTAGGAGATACGAAGGTAGCAGTTGTTTCAATTACTGAATGGTGCTTCTTTCTGCCCCTTATACTCACCTAGAAGAATTTGAGGCTTAGTCTTCGCTTATTTTGAGATTTATTTATTTCTGTATATTGACAAAATATTGATGTATAAATTGTCATTTTATTAATTGTTGTCATTGTTCAACTTGGTAAGGATTCTTATATTTCAGACTTACTCAGCCTCTCACCAAACAGGACCTCCAAAACTTGTAGTGTCTCTTTGTGTTAAAAGTCTCCATTAATGGTCCAAAATTTATACTAAGTACAACATCCCTGTTTCATGATGGACAGACGAGGCTGCTTTGAGTTTAATACCCAGGAAGAGTGTTCTATGCAAATGCTTTCTCAATACAAAGAAATTATTGGGTAGCTCAATAAACAAGCATTACACTGATAGTACTGAGAGCTTTGCCAAGTTATGCTGGCTATGGACCATCTTCACGAGTAGTGCCAGTGAGATCAAAATTCTGTTCACATTGATACCTCCAGTAAGTTCAAAATGATAACATCATAAAATTGTGTATAATTATGAATTAAGCTCAATGTAGTAAGCTATAGTACAGGTAAAATCACTCTGGTTTAAATACAGAGGTTTTGCATACTTCACATTGGTTTTGTGCCGCCACAAGACTTTCGTTTTTATTTCTGCTGTGCTCAGGTTATCACTGTCAAATATTTTAATGCAATAGTTTAAGCAAATGCTTACACTTACATTTTTAAATCAAAGGTACTTACCTTGTTTAGTATAAAGCATTCAAATCTTTGTAATGTTTCATGCAGGCAAATCATTTAGGATTGGAATTTAAAAAATAAAAAATTGGAAAGCTGGTGATGCAATTGCCATTGAATTTTGATGAAGTTGGACAGCCCGTTTCTCTGAGATGCCTGTAAGATACTTTTCCTTATGATACTCTTTTTTTAAATTTCAAGGACCTCTTGTTTAAAATATAGAATCATAGAATAGAATCATAGAATGGGTTGCAAGGGACCTTAAAGGTCATCAAGTTCCAACCCCCCCTGTCATGGGTAGGGACACCTCCCACTAGACCAGGTTGCTCAAAGCCCCATCCAGCCTGGCCTTGAACACTTCCAGGGATGGGGAATCCACAACTTCTCTGGGCATCTTGCTGCAGTGCCTCACCACCCTCACAGTAAAGAATTTCTTCCAAATATCTGATCTAAATCTGCCCTCTTTCAGTTTAAAACCATTACCCCTTGTCCTATCGCTCCACTCCCTGATAAAGAGTCTCTCCCCATCTCTCCTGTAGGCCCCCTTTAGGTACTGGAAGGCTGCTATAAGGTCTCCCTGGAGCCTTCTGTTTTCCAGGCTGAACAACCCCAGCTCTCTCAGCCTGTCTTCGTAGAAGAGGTACTCCAGCCTTCTGATCATCTTTGTGGCCCTCCTCTGCACCCATTCCAGCAGGTCCATGTCCTTCCTCTGCTAAGCACTCAAGAGCTGGACACAGTACTCCAGGTGGGGTCTCAAGAGAGCAGAGTAGACAGGAAGAATCACTTCCCTGGGCCTGCTAGCCACACTTCTGATGCAGCCCAGAATATGGTTAGCTTTCTGAGCTGCCAGCACACACTGCTGGCTCATGTTGAGTTTCTCACCTACCAACACCCCCAAGTCCTCAGGGCTGCTCTCAACCCATTCTCTGCCCAACCTGTATTTGTGCCTGAGATTGCCGTGACCCAGGTGCTGGACCTTGCACTTGGCCCAATTGAACTTCATGAGGTTCACATGGGCCCACCTCTTAAGCCTGGCCAGGTCCCTCTGGATGGCGTCCCTTCCCTGCAGCGTGTCGACTGCGCCACACAGCTTGATGTCGTCGGCAAACTTGCTGAGGGTGTACTCAATCCCACTGTCTGTGTCTCCAACAAAAGTTAAACAGATGATACCCAGCTTGCTCCTAGCACCTTCTGAATCAGAGTGTCAGTAATTCATGCATTTTCTTTAAAGTGAAATTAAATTTAGTTCAAAAATCTCCTCTGCTTTCCTTACTTGACTCAAAAAGAAGTCAAAATTCACGTCAAAGTTAACTTGGCTTTTTTCACTTCAGGCTCCTGACCCAAGGAAAGCTTGTAGTAAGTCTCCTGTTCTGGTATGAGTATGTAGCAATGCCTGAAAACCTGGAAAACATCCCATCAAGTGATAATGAACCAGAGCCAGGAATAAATTGAGGAGTTAGTTATGGTATGTAGAATCATGTCATTGACCATTGTGTGTATTCTGTACATTAGCAGTGCCAAGACAGGCTATAGGTCTTATTACAATCTCAGAAAGTATCATACTGTTGCTACAGCAATCAGACATCTGGTTTTAACCCTGAAATATCTAAGCTTTGTATCATCTTCTTCCTGCAGAAATAGTTTTCTGAGATTTTGTCTCTTTAGTGACACAAATTTCTGTAGAGAAAATAATTTTTAACATAAACTCATTTTTATCAATTATTATTTCAGATGTTAAAGCCACACAGCTGACCACACAGCGGCATCTGTGACAAGTTTCAGCCTAGGAATAAAAACCAAACACATAGCTATTTCCTGTGATATTGAATGTTTTAGTTCAAAGAATACTACACACAGATTTTTGTCATGTGAGCAGATTTTCCATTTCTGCTAGCAAAACTAAATATTGCTGTCAATAAGGTCATGTGTACCCTAGCAACTTGCTGTGGACTACCACAAAATTTTTTAGCTGTTGTCAGAAAGGACCTCAGTGTAAAAACATTTCTCCCCTGTCCTATGTCACTGCACGTATGTTGCCTTATGGTATTCAGATACTTCCTGAAAACACAGTTCTGTGCAACTTTTCCACTTTTTTTCTCAGACCTGTTCACCATTTCGCAGTGAAACATTTAAATTAAATTAATAGTTTAGATAAGGACAGCTTTCCTTATATGATGATGGTACCTCAAGATAACTTGGTAATTTTATTTGAAATATAACTGCATGCAACCGAAACAGAGATACTTCTGTTTATCTTGGGATTCCAGCCCATTGATTTCTATTAATTTTCATTATCAGAGTTACATGAAAGTGTTGTGAGGCATTCAGTGACACTTGAAATTACAAGTAATACTGCTCTCATTGGTATATTTTAAAAGTTAGGGGTTTAGATTAACTTTTGTATATATTTTCTTCTCACCGAGCCAGGATAAACAGATTATGAAAGCTATGGACGTCGAATAGCAGAGAGATGCAGGGGTAAAGCAAGCCCTGGCTGGTATTTAGCGCCTGACGCAGCACTAAGTTGATGTCAGTGTAAAACAGAGATCAAAATAGCACATGCAAGCAGCTTAGTGCTTATTCATCTATTGGACAGATGATCAAAGAATTAGAAAGGAGAAAGGCCGGTATCTGTGGCAGAGTGGAGTGAAGGAGAGCTCATGCTGCAAACGGGAAGAATTGCAGGTAAGCAGGCCATGGAACTGGATCCCACACACACACATCTCCAGTAGCAATGGAAGACTTGTGATCTCCTTTGCTTTCCTCTGAGCAATTGCATTATCTGTTCACCAAAATCTCCCTTTATCCTTGTCTCACTCCCTATTTTGTGTGGTTTTGACCTTTACGTGTCTGATTGTGTCTAAATTTAGATGAGAAATTTTTGAGAAGCAGATGATCAGGGTTAACTTGCTCCCTAGAGGTGCCTAGAATACTTGCAGGTGCTGTGGTATAATTAAAGCCAAAAGGGAAAGAGTCTTTGTTTTCTAAAGTGCTCTGAAAATAGTGGCTAATTCAAGTTGTGCATCTATATTTTGGAATTTTGAAGGGCAGGAGAACAGGGTTGGTGATTGAGTTTGATCTGCTGTGAGGGATAAGGGGCCGGTTAGTAAAACTGGATCTGAGCCTGGATTTCAAACACTCTTAGCATTTGACATGAGATTATTGCTCTTTGGAATTAGATTTAACTGCACTGAGGAAAGAGGTTAATGTGAAGCCAACATCAAGTATGCTGAACTCTGGTCATTGAAAATACCATTGCTAATATTACTATAAGTGTATTTCCAGTAGAACATCACAGCGTTGTTTATCAAATGCAGACTTAGCCAAATAATTATCAGCTGCTGGAGACGGGTACAAAGGATGCACTGTCAAGTCTCTACTTTATTTCCAAATTTGGGGCATTCTTTCCATGATGTAACATACTTATCAGTTATATGGATATTCTCAAATGTGGAATAATTAATAATATAGAATTTTATCCACGTAGTAGGATATGGATGCCTTTGCTTAATGGTTGTTGCTTTAACCAAAATAATTTAGTTATAATTTTTCTTGCACTTTCTTCAGTGTATCTGAAGATGAATTACTGTCAGAGACAACACAGAAGGCAAAGTGGACCAGTGGGCTGACTTGTTGTTAATACAATGCTGTGTCCTATTACTGGGGTAATTATTGCTAATATTGTGTTGAGCTATTAAGCAATTATTGTTATTTTCTGTAATGAAACAATTCCCAGTGGTTTGAAACACCACCAGCACACCTAAAGCAAATTCTCCTTTGATACGTATATGGAATATTTTTCAACCAGAAACCATGTAGCAAATGTGCGTATTCCATTTAATGTGCATTGGGAGGAAACAAAACATAGAAGTAATACGCCAGTAAAAGTGAGCCAAAATATCACTTGTTGGTGCTAAGAAATACTGGTGAGGAAAGCAATGCTACTTAGAACTATTACCTTTGCTCTTCCTAAAGGAACTTGGTAGGTAACATAACCACTTAGTTTTTGGTAGACTGGTAATACGTTGTTAAAACAAACCTGAACTTTCGCTGTGTTAAGTGAAGCTGATCCTTTCAAAGACAAGCACAGTGACACTGTGCACTAGACACTGTAAGAAGAAATTGTCATAGAGCCCTTGAAAAAGATGACAGTTAAAACACTATGCAGGATTTCTTGCAAAATCAGAAGCGATCATTGTAAAACTCTGGTTTGCAAAGCTTGAAGAGAAGGGGAGAGGACAGAGAAATCTGTAGTCCTTTTTTGAGAATAAACATGGATGGTAGTTACAAAGGGAAATGCGTACTTAGGAAAAAACGCTCATACTGGCTAACATCTGAATTACTCACTGCTGAATTAAAAAAATAAATGCTACAAAATACTTTTTTTTCTTAAATTAGGAGTGTTATCCTGGATTTCTATATAAAATACAAAGCCCATGAGAGGGCATGTACAAATACAACACATGCATAATAAGAAATTACAAAGTAGATCCTAGAACTGCTAGCCCTTGTCTTGTTACACAAGGGAGCAATAGACGAGGAGCAGAGGGAGAGAGAAGTGAGCTGATCTAAAGTTGGCAGGACAGCAGCCAGGCAAATGGAGAAAACAAGGAATTATTTTTTACATAGAAAACTTGAAAAAGGCTGTCACGTTACTTGACTACAGAGAGTTTAGAGGACTAAAAGTCTCAAGCCCAGGATGGACAGAAATGGCAGACTGCATTTGTATGTAGGGTTGATGTGTTTAAATTATGTTGGAGGAGCATGGGAACCTTTTCTTCTGAAAGAAAAGACCAAGGGCAAACTCAGAGGTTGAAAAACATGTGTGGTTTGCATTAATTTTACCATTTTAGTAGATGTTATTTAAATTAATACTTAGTTACTATGAAAGGGAAAAGAGGATTGTCATGAGGACAAGAGATTACTAAAGCCCTTGCCAGAAACACATTCTGAATGGATGAAATGACAGCTCGTGCACCAGAGTTGCCCTGGTGTGGTGGCCCAGAATAACTGAACACAACACAATAGGAATGCTTGGAAATGGTTAATCAGCATGGAAGTGTCTGCAGCTGCAAATGTCTCTGGTCAGCTAAGGGCAGGGCCTGGCTGCTTGATGAGCCTGGCAGCAGCAGGGAGGAGGGGGGCTGCTGGTCTCCACAAAAATAGGTCTTAAACTTAAATCCTTAAAAATAGATAGGCCTTAAACTGAAGAGAAACACTCCTAATGCATCTTGAAATGCACTCCTTCCGCAAAGCGGGGTTTACTCCTACTTGTCCTGGGTGCCCTCCCAGAAGAGCAAAGGGTTCCTGGGCCCAGGTGTGCCTCCTGCAGAGCCCAGCTGGGGCCACAGGCCCTGAGGAGGGGCACCTGTGCCTGTATCTGGGCAGGGCTGCACCCAGCAGAGAGGGATGGGCAGCCATGGCCATGCCCACGACTCTGCCTTTGATCTTGCCTGGGCAGATGAAAGGTGGTGGACTCTGGCAAGTACCTGCAGACAAGGTGAGGCAGAGCTCAGTGGCCAGGAGAGCTCCTATTTATTAGAGGAAAGAGAAAAAGAAAAGGTCACCAGGATCTCCTCAGTTGGATGTGAGGCTGAAAACCTGTGTGGGGACTGTGACTCATTGAGGGCGACTGAACAGCCACCTGGCAATGGGTGGTGTTAGGGAGCCACTGAGTGGGAAGCAGCAAAGGTCTGTATCGGCTAGGAGCCCTCACTGCGGGGAGGGCCCCCCCTTGCAGGAGCTCCCCAGGTGCAGCAGGCCTCCTCTGCACCTGGACTGAGGAGGGAGCAGAAGCTGCCATGTTGCCAGAGCGTGTGGGGACTAAGCCGGTGCTCTAAACGGGATTTTGCCCAAGGAGGTTCCAAAAAGTAAGTGAAGGGCATACAGATTTCAGAGGGTAGTGCTGGAAGTTTTGATATGATGGTGTAATTCCGATAATTGTTGTCCTCTAGAAACCGTTAAAGGGTTTTTGAACAGTAATAGTTCAGTATGTATCAGTCTTTTAGTGTGGTATTTGGGGAATATGGTGCTGCTGTGCTTGAGGGTAGATGTTCTGCATGGTTTCTCTGTAGTCTGTCTTGGGAAGATACTCAGAGATTTCTTTTACATTAGAGGATCTACTATTTGAAATGAAGGAAGTCCCTGCTGATTTTTTTGTGTTGCATTTAGCACACGTCACCTTCATCTTGCTTCATAGGGAGGTCTGACGTACGTGTTGTGAGACTCGAATGCTACGATCCCAGTAATGAACTCAGCCCTGAGAAGGGAAGAAGGGAAGTTTCTACTTACTATTCAAATAGTTGTTCTAAGATCAGCTGAAAGACTTGGTGGTTAGTGTTTGAGATGTGTTGCACCACGCTCCCACAGTACTCTTTATGCAGAGTTGTTAAAGAGGCATGTGGATACTGCGTCCTGCTTGAGCTGATCTCTGTCAGCCCTGAGGTAAATTCAAAGGTGTTTTCCCTTCCTTTAAGTGATAACACCTAGAGCTTTGCAAACTCCTAGCAAAGAGTGCTAATATGCTATAGAAATAGAAGCAAGCCAAAAGGTGGCTGCAGCTGTTGTTTACTACACATTTTGGTTCCATATGTGCCTCTGTGGAAAAGAAGTGCTTCAGAATAAGCAGATAAAAATTACACAAATTGGAGAAAATAAGTACAGCTAAACCACCTTAGGCATCTTATTTTTACATTACAACAGAGCTTTTCTGTATCCAATCCCAACTCCCCAAAGGATTTAGTGTAGATCAGAAATACCTCTGAGCCTAATCATGTCAGTGGAGTTCTTCCACAGAAAAATAAAATACCAAATCTGCACATATGCTGAACGTGTTGAAGTTGTGTAGAATAAAAGAAGATTTGGACATTGTGTTAATGTGATGGGGAGATTATTTTGATGTTGTAATTTGCTTTAAAAGCATGTGTAAGTAATTGCTGCATGAGGCACTGAAGTCAGACTGACTGTTCACAGACGCAAACATTTCCATCTCCCAACCAGATTTCTGATTCATTTTGCATTGCAGTGTGTTATAAAGCACTGACAGGTACTCAGTTTTTTCCTGTTGTTAACCACATCTTAATATCTGAAAAATTTCATGCTTCTGTCATCTGAGAAAAGATTTATGATTTTTTTTTTTTTTTTAGTTCTGTTACGACTGCAAACAACAAATCTTCTGTGTTTAGAAGAAGGGGTAGGATGTTCCTCTATATTCTGATTGTGGATACTTGTATGCTTTGCATTTCATGCATTGCATGTCATTGTCATGTGTATGACATGCCAGTTGAGGCAGAATCTTTTTACATGTTGTTGCCCATCCAGACAGCTCATACTAGAAACCATGGTATGACCTACCATGTGGCTAACTTAAGAAATTCCCTATAGAATGCAGGTGAATTCCATGTAGGTGGCTGATTCAGGAGACATGAAGTAGGATGAAACCTGCAGTTAACCCTCTTCCTCTGTGCGATAGGATGAGTACATCATCTTAAACCACTATTTAAAAATCCCTCAGCTACTGTATTTTAATGATTGTAGCAGTAACTTCTGATAAGCATACCATCTGAAATGAGATAGATCTTTCTTTGCTTTACCACAGTACTCTTGGAAGTAGCTGACTCTCAGAAAGGATCAGTCGCTCTGCTCTTAAGACTTGTTGTAGCCACCCAGTGCATTTCTCTGTGATTACATTAATATAAACAGCATATATTGGATATTACAGTACTTAGTTTGACTTGTAACTAGCCTCCTGAATAGTATTGTCAACAATAAAAGTATTTGGAGTTCTCCATTTTCTTGGCACGTTGTTTGACAGGTCTCCTTGCTGTCATAGGTAGCAAAATCCAGGAAAACATGCAGCTGAACAGCTGTCATATATGTGGGAGCAGGCAAAGGGCTATTTTTAGTTCCTTTTTTTTTTAACTCTTGTTCCTGAAGTCTTTGCAGGGGGGAAGGGTATGCAAGCAGGCAGGCCAGGGGTATGTGTGTGAAATTATGGCCTGCTTAACTTTTTGGCAAAGCTCACCCTGAGTTCAGCAAAGCAGAGATTTCATCCCTCATGAAGGTTATCATATCTGTTAAATTGAGTTTGAGCTTTGGTCACATGGAAACCTATACTTGCTGTTATTGTTAAAGTTGCTTTCCTTTTAGCAGTGTACTTTGGAACCATGTTTCTGTCCTCTTTGGGTTTGGCATCATAATTTCCAAAATACTGTATTTTGGAAAAAGAACAAAAATAATACATGTTAATAACCATGGGATGAAGGGAAAACAGCTGGATTTGAAAGTGACACCATAAATTGCTTTTAATTCTGTGGATTTATGATTTCACAAAAGAAATGATGAGATAGTGTTTGTTACAAGTAGTGTTCATCAAGATGAATATATGATGCAGGAATTATTTTCTTGCAGAGACACCTAGTTTGATTGTAGCTCTTCATTAATGCAGCAACTGTAGAAACTAGTTTGTACTTCATATGCAGCATGTTCTGGTTACCTGCAAAATACATTAAAAAACTTTTATGTCAAAGCATTCAGCAGTCTGAGGGCACAGCCAAACGGCTGACCCTGAGATCTTGCTCAGGTGGGTTACGTTTACTGTGTTAAAAGGGACTCAGTCCCACTTAACCCTTTCTTATAGAGACATAGCTCAAAAAAACCATAGTGTAGAATGAGTCATGATTTATAATATAGCCTACAGAATTTTCCCCAGTTATCTCTGGAACTATTTATAAGCAAAGCATAAAATCCCTAATGTCAGGTCAATACTTGATGGTATGAGGTATATAAAATTAATTACTTTATGTAATGAGCAATTGCCCCTGGGTCAGCAGAGGCCTTGACTCATGCCAAGCTGGCAAGGGAGGATGCAGCTCTGCAAACCTGGGGCTGCAGAGATGCGTGGGGCCTCTCGCTGAGGCTGGGCAGAGTCCTTGCCTGCCAGAGGTGGGCACTGGTGGGGAGTCTGTGCCACCCAGTAGAGGAGCAGCGGATATCAGGGTGGTTAAAGTCCCCCATGAGTGCTAGGGCCTACGAATGTGAGGCTTCTTCCAGCTGTCTGAAGAAGGTCTCATCTACTTATGCCTGATCATATGGTCCCACACAAAATTGCCTGTGTTGGTCTGCCTGCTAATTCTGACCCATAGGTGATCAGCTGGCTCATTATAGGTTCAAGGCAGAGCTCCATGCATTCCTGCTGCTCTCTCACATGACGGGCAACTCCTCCTCTTCACCTTCCTGGCCTGTCATCCCTAAAGAGCCTGTATCCATCCATCATGGCCCTCCAGTTCTATGAGCTATCCCACCATGTCTCCCTGATGCCAATGAGATTGTAAGCCTGCCTGCAGACCTCTAGTTCTTCCTCCTTGCTTTTCAAGCTGTATGTGAGTGCACAGGCACTTCAAGGAATCATCCAGGTGTGTTGATTTCCCAGAAAATGTAACACAGTATGTTCATACTGGTCTCAGCATCACTGAACATTTTAAGATGGACAACTCTAGTATTAGAAAATGGAGATTGCCCCAGCACATAGAATAGGGACCTGTTCCTGAAGTGATGTGCAGCGCAGGCCGGATTTTTACTTCTAATACAATCTCTTAGAGTGAGCATAATTATTTATAGCTAAAGAGAAACTTAAGCAGGGCTATATTTTCTCTCCTGAAGTCCTGTGCTCTGAGAGATCCACTTGGGTAAGTAATGCAACTGAGAAATGTTCCCTTGTGTCATAATTCAGTGTGGGACTGGACTTGATGGATCCCTCCAGTCAAGTTACAGACCAACTGAGCAGTTTGAATCCAAGAAATTCTTTAAAAGCACAGGAAATTCAGATCTGTTATTCTGGTTCAAGCCAAACTCTAGTGAAGACACTTGATGTAACTTACACCGTTTTATGGCAAAGAAATTCAGCACTCCAAATATTTTAGGAAGCTAGTTGGTGTTCATGTAAGTTTGACGGGCTAATGTGACGTATGTCCTATTCAAACTTGGCTGCCAATGTGTTTTGGCAATTACATTTTTACTGTGGGAGCAAGACATGCAACACTTTCAAACTCCATTTTGCCAGTATATCTCTATCTCAGACCCTTCAGATAGAGATTTTTTTCATATGGTTTGCATTGAAAAATCATTTGCATTGCATTTCATATGGTTTGCAATGTATATCCTGCTTTGCTGTGTATTTAAACATGGCTTTGTGTTGGTCAATCCTAGGGTCCCACTTAAGTTTTCTAGTCTGTCCTTATAATGTGTCACAGATAAAGCTGCTATGTCAAGACACCACAAAAATGCTTCTGTGTCTTTGGCATCTACACTCTACATGCCAGAACCATTTATTTAATTTACATTTTTTCCTTTTGAATATCTATTATTTAGAATGTAGAAACAGTAGCACATCTTTTTAATTCTGCCTTTGATATAGTTAAAAACATTGCTTTTGAGGGGTCTGAGGTTCTGTTCATTAGAAAGAATTTTGCATTTTTTGTGCACAAAGCAACTAATTCTTATACAGGAAAAAAAGCCTTGTGTGTAATAAATACTGTAAGAGCTAGAGTTATGTCAGCTGCTGTCATCTCTGTGAAGGGTGATGCAGTAGCAAGGATCCACAAGGTTTATAAATGAGTAGGGGGGAGGGGGGATAGGGTGGTGGTGTTCTTTGTTGGTTTGGGTTTTATTGTGGGGTTGGGTTTTTTCTCCCCCAGCTACGTCCCATCTGCTGATATAAAAAGCAAAAAGGATATTCCTAGTAGATATGAGCCCTATTAGTTAACACTTGAATTAGTACTAGAGTGTGTGTTAAAGCACCAAGCTCTAAAGTGCGTTTTATAGACAGCATGATGAAGTTCTGTTATCTTCTGTCATTATATATGTAAGACTTTGTTTCTTCTCTGCCTCCAGAAAAAAATCATATACTTTCTTGGGTGCTGAATTTAAAAAAAAAAAAAAAAAATTGGTGAGAAGTTACTATATTTACATTAGAAGAAATAGACCAGGTCTGTTGTTTCTTTCATTTTCCCAAAAACACACATTCAGAGGCCTCATGAGGGCAGCTTCATGATTTAAAACAAACACCAAAACAAAGCATGGACACATAGCAAAATAATACAGTGTTAGACTTCTATAAGGAATTTACTCAAGCCCACACTCTCAAGCAGAATATGAAGTATTTGTGATCTTTAACCCATATAAAACATAACTAAATCAGGAAGTGCTAACTAAAATCAGTGTTCTGCAGTGGAACAAAGAAAAGACCTTGGAATCAAGCACAAGCAGCAGAGAATCGTACCTGAGTATCCTTTGCTTTTTATCTTAGCAGTCAGTTTTCCAGAAACAGAAACCAACCTGCATCCCAATGTTAGATTTGAAGAAGCAGAAACAGCACAATGGATGCCTGTGTCTGAGGAACATTACATGACAGCCTGTAATTGTTCATTGATGCAGAGAAATCTCAATAGAAAGCATTCTAGCCTGGTGCTTGGCAGTATGGGCAAATACACTATCATTCTGAACTGCCTCTTCCACAACAAAATACTGCTGTTGGTAATACCACAGAGCATTTGCAGTCTCTAATGTCCAGCAAAGTATCTTGCTGCAGCAGGGTCAGGCTTTCAGGCTTGCAGTGCAATAGTTTACTCCAAAATTATTTTAATTTATTATCCAAATGTTCTACTTATTCTGATTATCCTGAGTTTCTCATCTTGTCATCATTATCTAGGGAAGTTCTTGGCTCATGAAAAATGACAAAAGCAAAAACTTATCCTCTGTGTAGGTTTTCTGGGTGGGCATTTCCAAAAAAATTGGTCTATTTCAAAATAATTTATATACCTTTGTTCTAGATCTTCCAGTCCTTTGCATAGTAAACATAGTATATTTTTTCAGGTGCAGATCTATGCACTGTTATCTTTTTGTATGCTGTAGTTTAAAATATAGAATGAACTCCTAATTTACAGTGAAGGTGGCTGCTGCTTTGGTTTTGTGATTTATTTTCTTTTTTGAGGCTTTTTTTCCTTCTTAATATGAAACAGTTTCTAGACTGCAAATATGACCTTGTCTTTGTGCATTGTAGGAGATGAGCATTTGGATGAGGGCAGTTTGGATGTCATTTTTGCTTGTTTTCTTTGATTTTTTAATATTTTTTTTTTGTCTTTAGGAATCTTATTTGAGAGACAGTCTTGGCCTAAAAATTCCTTTTGCTGTTAATATGATCTCTGCTGTAGAGCATTTATGAAAGTGTTGTGATATTTGTTTTGTAACCAAACTGTTACTGTTTGGAAGATGAACTGTTTTGTCTAAATACTGATGGAAGTTTTCGGTTTTCTACCCTGTCCTTGAGTGTAACGGTGTTTAGATGGAAAGTCGGAAGCAAAAAGGTTTGAGAGGTTAGTTTTATGAATGTCTTCCTAAATCAATCCTAGGATTAAACAGTACATTTCTTAATGCTCTTGAGAGTATTCTTACATATTACTTCTGATTGTTAGACAGTGTCCTTCAGAAATTTTTGCAAAATATTTAAACACAATATCCTTTCATACTAGCTAGGGAAAATAACTGCATGCTGTTTCATAGAAACAAATAATCTCAATTTCTAACTTCATAATTCCTAAAAAAACAGGTTTTATGAGGACTCAAAACAATTCCTATTTACTTGCTCAAGTTTCACAAATATCTTATTCCAGATGACAACTATTTGTTTTTATGGCAAACTTTGAGGTATATGTAAGATTGGATTCCAAAATGTCAATGCCATTACAGAATATACATCAAATTTGGGGCAGGGAGGAGGGAGGGAAGGAGTGACTACAAGAACCCAGTTTGTTTTCAAAGGACTTCACATGCTTATGTGGACTGGGACATACCTGAGGTCATGTTTCATCAGCCTTTGGTATAAATAATGGTACTAAATAATGCTGATCTAACATTGTCTAGATGCATGGGGGTTTTTTTTCCTACCCCTAGAAACTTACTCCATCCCCCACCCCCCAAAGATTAAATCTATCATTATACTGGCTGTGGATATTTATGTTTCAGCAGTGCCTTGTGAAATCTTCCACAGTGTGGTTTATTTAGGAGCAGACCATCTGAACCTAATTCAGTTTCTTGTTTTCAGTTTGTTCAGGGACTATTATACAGCTCTTCAATGTAGAAATAGTCATGGGCTTTTAAGGTGTTCTAACCTTGTACTCTTTTTGCCTCTTTTTGTAACCTCATTTAATGAACAATGTTGCTTGCTGGGATATGTCATTAGCTGTAGCTTCCTCTTTCTTCAGTGGTTATCCACACTGATTCCCTCAGCGTTCATGACAGACAGTCTTAGTTCACAGCCTCTACTTGCAGCCCAGCTTCCTCTCTCAGTTCTGCGGGCAGCTGGCACCTGCTTTGCTCAAAAGCAGAAAGGACAGTAGCACAGCCATGCTTCACTTCCTTTCTGCTGTTGTTGGCAGTGAGACAACGTTTAAAGTCCAGTCACCCTGCATATGTTCCTATTTTTACTTAACTTTGTATGGTTCCTTCTTATGGTGGTAGGGGAAACAGGCAAAACTTTAAGATGTACCATCTTGGTTTTTTTACATAAATCTATCCTTATTCCAGAAGAGGTTTCCAGAGTCATCCAGGAAGTTACAAAGCTGTACTTGCACAGTGGTCTGGTGCTTGCTACTAAACCCAACTTTACATGCTTGGCTGTGCCTCAAATGTTACTTTTCTTTGAAGGGTAGTAAGAATTGGCAAAAAAAGCATGTTACTTTAATGACATTGTACAGGACTACCTAGGGATCAGAGGGAGAGCTGTGTGAAGACTTCACACAGCTCTTGGTTCCTTCTGATCACTGCACAATTCCATCCTGATTTCCTGAGCCAATTGTGCCCCTGTCCTCAGCTACACCACTTGTTTAGGCCTCACTTGTATAGGTGCAGCTAAGTCTGAAAACGGCTACTTACCCTATATACCAGGTAATTTTCAATATGAGCAATTTAAAGTCATGTATACTTAGTCTTCCTGTGAATGAAAACAGGAGAATCTAGAGCCACATCAAGAAGCACAGCGACATCCTGAGGAAGAAAATCTGCAGCTTAAGAGTTCTGTTTTTTCACTTAGTCACGAAGAGGAGATAATGGTGCTCATTCTACAGTGTAGAGGTGTTGAATTGCTAAAGGTTTCCTTAATACTAGAAAGTAATGACTCAGATGGGAAAACTCCAAGAAAAGTCTGTCAATAGACTGCAGCATTTTCCTTCCTCAAAAGGTGCTTCAAAAGGCAAACGGGGGTGGCAGGACTTAATGTTCTGCGGGTAGCACTGGTGTCGTCAGAAAGAAGGATCCTGTTTCACTCCTTGTGGTTTCAACAGCATAGCAGTAAGTTACTACCAAGGTTTTTTCCTGACTAGGGGACTCTGCTGCATAATGAAACCCGTATTTTGTTATATTTCTCAAATCAGAAATGGCCTTAAATTTGTAGGAAAGAAACTTGAATCAGCTACCTGCAAACTTCCTTTCAGAAAGTCCTGAATGACTCACATGGTGATTTTCATGAACATTGACTACCACAATCTGAAATGCAGCTGTAGTACAGTTTACTTTTAGTTTTATTTCAGTATCTTTCCTCAAGGGTAAGCTCTAGATAGCATCCTGCAATTTATTGAACATAAATGCCTTGACCGTATGAGCACAGGGAAGTGTGTGTTCTTCTGCCCTGATTTATTTATACTTTGATAATGAATTTGGAATTGTTTTTAACTCTCCACAGGGCCCAATTTGTAAGAATAGATAGAAATGCAAATGTTCTTGTTCAAAACAGCAGTAAGTATGTTCTTAACTTGTTAACTCAAATGGAACTTAATTATGGTGGACGTGTATTTACTGCTGTCCTGAACTGAGGTCAGTAAGACCTGGTGCTGTCAAGATAGTTTTTGACTTGGTTGCTACAAAATGATTTATAAAGGTGAAAGAAAAACTTGTTTTTGTTTTGAGTCCTAGGAGCCTTGATGTGTCTTGGGAGCAAAATTCTCAGTATATTCTAAAGGATTTAGTTGTAAATTTCTGTCCTTGCACATTTTTTCAAACTAGCCTGATAGGTAAAAACTTTTCCATATAAATATTTTCCCTGTTCAGGAGAGATTACAACTGCATTTACCTGATTTCATTCAAATGAATGTTAGAAATGTGCCTCAGTTAGATCCAAGCTTTTTCAAAGTTCAGGAATACTCCTGAACACATCTAGGGCTTCAACGGGAAGGAATTGTGAAGTTTGAGTTCAGACCCAAATTTGAAAAGAGCAGACACAAGTTATAAGCCCTAAAATAAATACTGTGGGAAAGGAAAGGTATCCATTTGGAACCTCTTGAAGTTCACTGTTAATGGCTGTAGTTTTTCATCAGACTGCATTAATATATATGAATCCCACCTTGATTCGTGAAACAGACTATTTGCTTTCAGGAAAGGAAGCTTGTGGGGGGAAAGCAGTCCTGTTTTTCTATATACCCTTTAATACTCACGGGTATTCTGGCACATGCCTTGCAGCCTTTCTGCAGTAATAGACCCAAGTCACAGTGAGCAGAAAGTACAGTCTGGCTGTGCCCTTAATGAGGGAGCTGATCTTGTTACACTGTGGTTTGTCTAGAGGAGCTCAAGCCTTGTACTCTGGGGGTGGCATTTTTCTTATTTATTTATTCTTTGTTTAGCCCTGCATTTTTATGTGCTGGCTGCAGATCAGTCATTGCTCAGCCAGCAGCTCTACTGGCCAATTCAGAGAGTCACTAAGATGAACTAAAGTGTTAGTTTGTCTCTTTGTCCCCAGGCTTCCCAGGATTTCCAGCAGTAAATCTGGAAAATACATCTAATCCCACTGAAGCATTCACTAGTTTTTTTGACATGAAGGATCGTGTGGTGGCCATTGTGATTTGTGTGCAGCAATGGAGTCTCTAGGACACAAACCAGTGATTACGAGCTGTGTGATTTGGGGGGAAAGGGGAGAGTTTGTTTGCTATTTCTGGATTAGGGAAGGAAGGCAGTTAAACTTTATATTAATGAACTGACTAGAGGAAACAGACCCAAAATCCAAAAATCCTGCCAAATATTAACTTCTTGTTGATGGTAGAATTTGTTCAGTTTATACACCTGCTGTAGAAGTGTTTTTTATCAGAAGTTGGCTCATTTCCAGAGATGAATATAAGCCTCTGGCCAATAATAGACAGAATAATCGGGAGAAACAAAAACAAAATCACAAGCATCTGTCCATAACGATTTATTCGCATTTTCATCCACACTGAAAGCAAATGTTATGATTAATTTGCTGCAAGTTTACTTCTCTTGTTTTCCTTAACATTTTTCTTTATTATTAGATTTACATCTTAATACAAGTAGTCTGCTATATATTTAGATATATTGTTTTGCTTATAACAATATAATTGGAAAGAAAGATGAAATTGAAGATAGTTACTGAGATACAATAAATTAAAGTTTATCAAATTTATTTTCAGGTCACTAGTGCCTCCTAACTATGAAAGGTAGAAACCCACAATTTCATCATAATTTTGTTTTCTTTGTCTTAGAGACGGTGATGCTGACAGAAAGGGTGGTAATGGCAGAGTAAACTTTAAAAAAAGAGAGAGAAATACTTGTCATTTCTCTGAAATGCAATGGAAGAGGATCTCTCCTAGTGTTGTTCTGTACCTTTCTATCCATAGATACGGTACACAATGGAAGCATTTGGCTTCAGAATGATCTTGCCAAATAAACCAAAGGGAGATTTGAGAACTTTGATCTGATGCTGTAGCTACTTGTGAACTTGTCCTCTCTTGCAGAGCTGGTGCAAGAAAACTGGGAAGCCTCTGTGCAAAAGCAAATGGATAGATACTCCATGCTAGGCTTTTTTATTTATTTAAGTGTTCTGAACTGTGGGATCCAGTTTGGGGCAGAAACGGAGGAAAAACTAAAATGGTATTACTTGAGATCTTGTGAGTTGTTGCTACAAAACTTGTGCAGTCATATGTTTCATATACTGGAATAAACGTGTTGACTGTTGGGTGCTTCCCTCTGGAAAAATGCCTGGCCTTTAACATCTTTTCTGATCTGCCCACTGTTAGTGCTTTCCCAGTGGCTGATGTGGGAATGAGCAGCTCTCTTCCAACCATCTGAAATGAGCAGAGTGACGCTTCCTTTCTTCTGCTCCCTTGCTGCGTGCTGGGAATGGGTGGCTGTCTCTGGCTGCCTGCACCAGCTCCTGCCTCTTGGCTGTCGGAGGGGACTAGCCTCCACTTGGCTTCCTGATGGGCACTTCCAGAAGAGGACTGCAGAGGCAAACTACATCCAGGCTTACCTTTGCTCTCCAGGACAAGCTAAGCAATTCTCACCAACTGTTCTATCTACCGGAAGTAGCTCTAATTTATTGAAACGAATAGCACATCTGACTCTCCTGTTTGCTCTCTGAAAAGCTGGATCCTATTTTCCATGGCCTCACTCCTCCTTCCACCCCCGCTCTCTCCTCCTTCCCCCAGAGGAGGACAGCGCTGCCATACGGCATAGCAATCCTCAGCGCTAGAAGTGGCCAGTTCAGGACAACTGGAAAGGAATTTGAGCCATTACTGGAATTCTAATCTCAGACTCTTCTAGAAAAGAGCTTAACAGCTTTTTGCTTGTCCTCTTGGGTCTGATGTTTGACAGGAAATGAGTTTGAAGGGTTCAGGAGCAGGTCACAGAACTTGCCTTGCTGCCAGCTGCTCTGCCGACCTTAACAGTGTGTTTGCAGAAATCTGATACACTTGCTTATTATTAAAGCCTTTTCTCTGAGAAAAGTTACTTCCAAAGCCAGGTCCGACCAGACGTATTGCTAGCATATTGCATCCTCGCCTCTCTGAATTCTTCTCCGCTGACACTTGTTATGACCTAAGACTCTAGCCATGTGAAAAATGCTGTTTTGTAATTCAAGGCAGAGTGAACAATTGTGTTTGCAGGCATGTTTATGTTTGTCTTTTGCAGCACTTATTTTGTTTGTGCTTTAAATGCCCATCTGTGGGATCTCAAAGAAACCCAGATACTTTCCTGATCTTGTGTAATTAATGTTAGACTTCATAAAATACCTCAAATCTGGTCTCGAGAAAGTAATTTTAATGGATGAGCTGACTGTTTCCTGTGTAGCAGCTGAGAAGTATATTCCCAAGCAAATTTAAAAATAAAGCAGCCTCCGTACTTTCTTGGAATCCTATTGGCAAGTCAGTGTTGTTCAGACTAGTACGAAGTTCAAATAGGCCATGGAGACTGATGGCATGTTCCTATTTCTTCACTGTATTTCTGATTTAGAAATTGCTTTCTGAAATAAAAAATATCAGAGCAGGGCAGACCAGATCGGGACAGTGTGGAAGCCCAATGGTGGAGCTACTCTGGCTGGAATATTTCAAATAAAAAGCTGTAGCAGAAGTACCCTCAATCACCTGCTTTGAGAGCGCTACATCTGCCCAAGAGGACAGTTGAGCAGCTTTGTATGTTACCTTGTAGGGGGACATGTCCAGAGAATAATCCTTGCACAGAGCCTCTACTTTGAACCCAGGAGGCTTCTTCTCCCCTCTTCTTCCTCCTGCCTAAGAATCTTAGGTGTTCTTGCAAAAATAATTAGGGAGATGAAATTAAAATAACACAAAAATATGTGAGACTGGTTGGCAATATCACTGTGGTTTTCTAGCACCTTTGTCTTTTTATTTCTCTCTCATGTCCATTTCTGTAGGGATTTGGCTCATCTGCAGCTTCTGCTGCTTTAATACGTTGGTCAGTTTGCACTGCAGTTCAGCCTTCTCAAATGTCCGCTGTCTCTCCAGAAGCAGTGTGTCCTGGAAAACGAAATGTGTGCAAATACACTGACAAAAAACAGACACACGGAATACGTAAATGTACATTATTTTGACTTCTTAGTTTAACTGGTGAAAAATCTTCTAGAAATATTGAACAACAACTGAAATGGCCTTCCAAGCTCAAAAGACCTATCGTTCATGGATAACAACTACTTTAGCCCAAATCATTTGTGGTTCCTGCCCCAGTTTAAAAATTACTGTGCAAACCAGTCTATTTTTAATGCAGAACTGAATAGTAACTCTGGTAATCATACTGTTGAATCAGACTTGATAGCACTGAGCAAAAATAAGATGTACCTTTTGCTTCAGCACTACCTATCTACAGCACTCTATAGAATGGAAAAACCGGGAATTAATAAAAAGTAGGATTCTGACTTGAAAGGTTTCTAGTCTCCTTGTCTTCCTTAGGGGTTCTTAAAAGTCCTACTGCCTGTCCTTAGCTGCACTATTTGAGAGGAGCTATTTCTATCTCAACAGGAGCTCACATTTAAATAAAAAGAGAGTGGAAATGTAGCAAAACCACTATATTACTTTTTAGTGCAATGCCCGCTGTGAGTATGGGTAAGTAGAATAGGCCATGAATGGCACAGATAATGCCAAAGCCAGCTGAAGAAGTTGAAGCTTACTGCCTGCTCAGGACCTCCTCCTCATAGGATACAGATAGGGTTTTCTATTAAGAGCTGGAAAGGCAGGGAGGGAGAAACCCACCACATAAAAGCAACAACAAAAGCCAGATTTCCAGCAGTATGAAGTGGCCGTTCAAATTCACATGGGATCCAAGCACCCACTTTTGTGCCACAACTGAGGCTTCAGAGTAGAGGACATGTGGGCAGTAAGAATTTCTGCCTTTTAGGTATTTATGAGCTTCTATCCTTTTCTGTAGTGAAAGAATAATTTTGGATGCTGTTAGTTTATCAGGAGAGATGTGTTCAACATGTGCAAGGTGAGAAACTTTGGGGCAACGTGGATAGGGATTAGGCACACTGATAGTGGAGTAAGCATGGACATTACATGCTTCAAGAAACCAGCTTTGTTAATTCTTTTTCTAGATGAGATGAAACATGAGACCAACCTTAGCAGCAGGAGTCAGTACTAGCTTTAGAATCAGAAAATGACACGTAATTTTATTTTTTTTTTTTAATAGCTGAAGGATGCCTTGTTGACATAGGCCTGATTAAAAGATTTCCTTCCATAAACATCACTGTTTCTAGGACCTGTTTTGAGTATGGACATGGGAGGCAATTTGTGTTCCACATTTGTTATGAACAGTTTAGGTTATAAAGAAATGAACGTGCCTGCTAGTACAGCAATAATGGAGTTGTAACATACCTCTGTAGTAAGGCTGCATGTATCTGAAAGAGCATCTGTTCAAGCCATCCGATGAGGATAAATATTTATTCTCGAAAATAACAAAATCACCAAAATTATCTACATTAATAAAGTGCTTCTGCCTAGTTACTAGAGAATATAATATCCTTCTCATTAAGGAAACGGAAAATTTGACTTGTATTCATCTGTAGGGAGACTCATGTGAAGTATGATGGGGACAACAATGAAACTGAAGCTTGTCTTAAGCACACTGAAGTGAGAATGAAGCAATCGAAGGACAACCAGCTCAATGCTAGAGGAATAGATGGGAAGAGAGGCAAAAGCTCATTTCAGTAATTTGATTTACAGCAGGCATATAGTGGCAAAAGCCACAATAAACTCATTCTCGGTTGATGGTGACCTGCTGAGACAAGGATGCAATACACTGTTCCTTTAGACCGTTGCAAATTGGCCATGGCTTTGCTGAGGGCTTTCATAAACTTGGGCTTAAGGTGTGAGAATCCAAAGACTCTAACTCCTTAGTGAAGGGGTGGTCATCTTTCCTGACCAGTTTACCAAAATATCTGTGTGGCAGGGGCCACAGGACACATTTCACTTCTACATCTCTATGTCCAAAATGAGAGAATGGATAAGGTTTAAAAGTAGCTCACAGAAAGGAGAGAGCAGTAGCTCTCCAGAGGCCTTATCTCCCTGTTGCAGAGGCTGCAATTCTGCTTACGGATTTACTCTAATCACTGCGTCAGCACAGCGCTGGTGTGGTGATGTTTTCCTGTGGGCACGGCCCTGGAAGTGTGTCAGTCCCACAGGTTTCTCTTTTTGCCCACATGAACATAATTAGCTAATTCTTTTGATCATTCAGTTGCTCCTCTGCATCATAAAGAGCTAACAACTGCAGCTTTTAACTTCCTCTCTAGTGGCTGACTTTTTCTTTGAATTTTGAGGCAGATTAGCAAAGAACACTGATGAAACAAACATCAAAAAGAAAGTTCAGTCTTGAAAAGGTTATAGACGGACATGTTTGTAGAGGAGCTTCAGAGTGCAGACAACTACTGACCCAGTGAAGTCACCTGGATGGAACCACTGAACATTGCTTCATTGCATATGGTATGGCTTTGGGGATTCTTTTGCTTATGTTTTCGTGGTTTTGTTTTCTTAAAGAAGAACATTCCATTTTACCGCAATGGAAGCTGAGAAACCAGTACTGTTTTTGACTGGGCCTTTGTTTCAGAAAGTTCATATTAGGAAAATAAAATTTTAAAAAAGGTGACCCAAAAGATAATAATTCCAAGAATCGTTAATTTTCCCCATCTGGACAGAGGCCTGAAAAAACTTGCTTGTTAAGGCAGAATTTCAGAGGAAACTCCAACTTAAAGAGTCATCCTTGGCTTGCAAGCCAAACAACTGTAAATGATGAATTAAGAGCAGTTTAAGTCAGTTCTGTAAGTGGATTCTCCCGTTTTTGTCATATGCTATGAGAGTTTCACATTTATAGGTTCTCCTCACTGTTTTAAAAGAACTACACAAAAATCACAGGAAACAACGACCTTGACTGTAAACAAAGTATTATGAAATGTGCAAGTTCACTGGTGTAGAGAGAAGGAGCAGAACAACACTATTTTCTGTTGTCACCTCTAGTCATTCTGGGTATGCTAACAGTAAATGGGCGGGAAAAAATGTTGAAAACAAATGTTATTTTCTTAAATTGATGCTATTCACAGCAATTTACCCTTGAGTGCTGAGGGTAGGTGCATTGAGTTTTTACCGCCTCATAGGGTCTGTGATTACCATAAAGGAAAATGCTGATTAAATATATTTTTCTGAAACAAACTTGATTCTTCTTGCACAGCCGCTTTAGTAATCATCTCTTGTGGCCCGATCGAAAAATCCAGTGGAGCTGCAGTGGGATTCATTTCATTGACTTCAATAAGCTCTGGATCAGACCCATGGGAAATGAAGAATGACTTTCCCCTAATCTCTTAAATTCTTCTCCTCTCTCGTTCCAAAGCGATTACAAAACTGGTGAAATGGAAGGAATAGTTTCTCTTGGTCTCGTGTTCTTCATCAATCTTCGGGTTTATTTTAGGCTATAAATCGCCCTAATCATGGATGCTTTCTTGTTTTTGTCTTACAATGTTTAGCTGCAGAAGGCCAAAATGCATGTTTACTGCCTTTCTGCAGCTGCTGTTGTACTGAGATTGTTTATCTGCGTAGTGCCTGTCTGCTGTGGCTTCTTAGGCATTTCACAATCTGAGAAGCTCAAAACTCCTCAGTAAAGTTTTCAAATTGATAAGAGAACCGAACCACAATGTTCTGGGAAGGAATCTATCAGACTGAAAAAGCTAGGGTTTTTTCTCCTTTTGCTGAGGACCAGCATAATAATAGCAATTTTCTGTGGCTGTGCTGTCTTGCGGTGCTACATGCCCTTCTTCATTGTGCTGGCAGAGCACAAATGTGTGCAGCAAACAATTTGCTTAAGGGTTTGCATGAGGCTCGTAACAAGATGCATACAGTGGTTTTATATAGTTACATTGTATATCCATAAACATTGTGCAGTGAACACTGTCATTCTACAGCCAAAGTAGTTTTTGCTATGTATCGCTACAACTGTCCGGTGTTGTAGTGTTTCCAAACAAGTGTTGAGCTCTTTAGCCAGGGCTCCCGAGATGTGTTGCCACTGCTGTGTAAGATCCTGGGACTTTACATACTGTGCGTTGTGGCATCCAACTGCAAGATGATGGAATTTTGAGGCTTGGAGTGAAATTTAAATTCCCATGATTCTTCTTATCTCACATCCATCTTGTTTTTTTGCAACCCAGCCAGCACCAGTTGAAAAACATTGGCAAGCACTGAGATGTTCATGGTGATGAATATAAACAGGCTGTTGCAAACATGTCTCAAGACATGCAAAGTTTTCAGGACCAGGGCAATAAGGGCAGCCAAGGCAGAGTCTGATACCAGGCACGCAGAACACTACCCCTACTGGGGCAGCCTTGCTCAGTGGAGTGTGATGTCTCTTGGGCAGCCAGTGATGACTGGTAGCAGGTTAGTTTTGTAGATCTGGGATTACAAATGGGTAAAATCCTCTGTGACCAAAGCCCTCTGGAGGGGTAACTGTAAAGACAGTTCTCCCTTCGACTCATGCTTCTCTATCCTTAAGTGTACCATGAATTAGCGGCTGACTGACTGTGCCAGGTAAAGCAGCTGACTGACTATTTCCTAGAAGCCACGTGCTGCTGACATGAGGATGTGTGAGGCTGAACAATCCATAATAGGTACTTAGAAGCCTGTGCGTTTGTGAGTCCCCAACTTGTTTGCTTTGGATGACTTTGTTGCTTACACTTGGAGCCCTTGAAATAATTCCATAAAGAAGGACCCATAAAGCCTGCAATTGCAGGTTCACCTGTGTTAAGGCACAATGATCTTGAGAAGCCCCTTCAGCCAGGCTTCCCACAGCCACGCTTGTGACTCTTGGCCTTGCAGCCTCTGGTTGTGTCCCTCACTGCTACTGCAGAGGAAAGACTCTTGGAAAGTTTATTTGCCTGTTGTGTCCATGTCAGGCACGTCACCACCAAACTTTACAGCAACTGCATGAGCTCTTCTGTGCAACTTTTCATGAAAGAAAGGGCTGCAGCCTCATACAACAGATGGGGGGAGGAGGCTGGCAGACCCTGAAGGCAGGCTTATCCTATAGCAATTCAAAACACTAAACAAATGCTGCCATGACTGGACTACAGTGACTCCTGCTTTGAGGATTAGGACTGCTCATGGAAAAATGTGTGTTGTGCTTTGTTTGGAACTCATCCCACATGTTAATGTTGTGATGTATAGCCTCCATCCTCCCCTTAAGTGTGTGGCTGGAGTGGTGAACACGCAGAAATGCTTTATATGGGGGAGGGTTCATGCTTTGTACAGAAAGAGAAGATTTCTAATAATAAACACATTTTGTGCGGGCGTGTGGTGAGTTGTTTGTTTGCTTGGTTGTTAATGTTTTCTCTAAAGAAATTATTTGTGAAAGATCATAAATATGTGTCCTCAGTGCAGCCTGGTCATTGAATGCTAGAGATAAACTGTCCTGCTGGTAGCAGTCAGAGTTAAATGCCCAGAATTCTCTTTGCCATCACTTTATGCAGCAATGCATGATGATGTGGGCCAGGCAGCAATGTGCCCCAGAAGACTATGGTTGCAGAAACAGGGGCTTGCAGAGGATGCCCAGGCTGCAGTCTGCAATTGGTGGTGGACTCTTAGAGTCTGAGTCCCTAGCTGGGTGAAGCAGGCTGACTCTTCAACCTCGGCAGCAGCTGCGTCGGCAAGGCCACTTCTCTGTCCCCTGTTTTTGCTTCAGGAACCCTTTCCTCCACTGCTCTGTCTCTTTATTTGCCTCCTGGGATGCCCTTGCGAGCATTTTAAACATGTTGTCATCTCTGGAGCTCTTCTTTTTCCTACGTAGATTGGACAAGTATTTGCTTAACGACAATAGCAGCCCTGTCCTTAGTTGCCATGAGTTGTCAGCTGTTGGGGGGAAGAGGAAAATGAGCTATTGTAAGAATGATGCTCTCATGCCAACTGGAACAAAGAGCTTGGGTTGCTCCCCCCTTCACCCTTTGTTTTAGGTTTCTGGTTCTTCCCAGTCTTGGAGACATTTTCAAAATCTTTTGCCTCTGAAGAATGGGGAGCATCAGTCTACCTTGAGGAGAGGAGTTTAGAAAAATTCAGTGCAAATCAGACTAACGTCTGCATCTGTTCTTACAGTGCTTGTTGTGGCAAGGGAGAAACAATGGTGCATGCAGGGGCAAGGTGGTGTTTGTTTGCGTGTTGGTACTGGCTGTCCTTACTTAAGCGGGTATCCCATTTCCAAAAGGTGTCAGACAAATGGAGCTGTTGCAGTGGTGTGCAAAGACACCACTGGCTCTGAATGGTACCATCCGTTATGAGTCACTTTGAGAGAACTGCACTGCTGTGCAATTCTGTTCCCTAAATTAGATTTCCTTAAGGTTGCTCTTATTTTCTCATTCTCTTACCTTTCCCAACAACTGCAGTCAGCATGAATTGCACAACAGTTAAGTGACCAAACAGTCCAGAAAGAGGTATGTGCAACCCTAGTCGTGCCTTGAATCATTTATGTTTTTGCAATCTCTGGCTGCTTTTTTTTTTTTAATCCTCAGCTGCTTCTTTGCCACTACAGTTAGAGCTTGTGTTTCTGTTCTGTTAATCGGTGCAGTGTGGCAATCTTCAGTTAGGTGACCATGTAGGGTGGAGGGGAATAGAGAGTGTTAAAAGGAAGATGGTGTAAGCAGCCAGATGGTACGTAGCAGAACTGAGCAAGTGGTCATCCCCGCTCATCCTTAAGGGGAATCCAGAAAGCCTGTACTTTTTTCAGCATGGTCTCTACCTGGAGTGAGTGAGAGATTCTGCCTTTTTTTAAAAAAGAAGGTGGGGATAGTATAGATAAATACAGGAACCCTTGTAGGCTACCTGGAATCAAGCTGCCTTAATGATACCAGCGGAAGGGCAAGAGGAGCTCTGATGCAGTAGAAACATTCCCATCTCCAGCTCTGTTGGTGCATCTTGTTTCATTAATCAGCACCATGGTCTTCAGACCATCTCTTCTCTGGCTGAATATACTGAGGTTGAGGGTTTCAGTGCCAGGTTGGTTCTGTTTGGCTTCCTAATCACCTATAGCAGGGACAGATTTCTTCTGTGACACCCACAAAGTGCTGTGGTGGGTTTTCTTGGAAGTATGTCCCAGTTCAGGGAGCAGTAAGGTTTGAGTTTCTCTGAGCACTCGGGTCAGCTGGGGCTCTGCTCCATCCTGTTGGCCACTTTTGGTGCTATCATTTGGATAACTGCTTTTGTGCATTTGTTCCTCACAGTGGCTGCAGCTCTGATGTATGCTGCTGCCCACCTCTCCCCACAGCAGGAAAACCAAAGGCCTGGGAGCTGCGCTGGACAAGGGCATGAACCATGACTGCTTGCCCTGGCAGGATGGGGAACGCAACATAGCAATTGGGAGATCCTCATAACTGGATCTGCAAAAAAAGGTCCCAGCTGCCCATCAATGCTGTCTGTGAGGTGAGCTCTGGTTGGGATGATGGTAGCACCGTGACATGCCTGGCAAAAATTACACAGGCTGTTAGGAAACCCAGGAGGATGTGGGGTGGGACCAGCCTCCTGCTTCAATGGAAGAAAACTGAACTTCCATCTCCCTCATGCACAACTTGTAAGCAGCAGCAAGAAAATTTTAATTCACAAGGAACTTTTTGGGGTTTGGGATGCTTGTTATATTTGTTTTGTTGTTGTGGACAATTTTTCTGATCAATGCATGGTAAATTACAGCTACAGATTAAGTCCTAGAGATGATATAATGTAGGTCATACAGTCTGCTGATAGAATCCAGGCAGGGGGTTATATTGAGGATTTGTTACAGACTGATCATAGTTTAGACTTCACCTGCTATAGGTTTAGGTCTGATTCCTAAAAGTGTAGTTTGTGCGTGTGATCTCTTCCCTCCCTGAAGCCTCATCAAATGTATATTTTAGTAAATTGCTTTATGTTTCTAATACTGTTGACTGACCCCTAGTGCTTAATGGAATTTCTTGTAATAGGAGTGTTGGAGCTGCAATGGGATGATGGATATCATCAAACTGTAGGACAGCTTGCAAGATGCATCAAATGTGAAGTCAAAATGTGTGCATATATGAGGGACAAATAGCCTCCAGCAATAAAAATAGTTCCCTATTGCCATATGGGTTAGTATATCACAAGAGCATTAATCAATAGGTTTATTCCAGGAATTATTCTAGGGCTGAAAGGCAATCTGATCATCAGCAGAAGGATATTGGTGCTGCCAGAAACAAAGCTGCAAACAGCATAGGAATTTGAAAAAATGCATTCGATGCTGTATTTGTAATGGATTTACATATTTGTGTAACTGCAGGATGAATTAATTATATTCCCACTGCTTACAATACAGGGAAATCTGAGAAGATAATATTTTCCACTGATGATGATAAAAAATGTAATCCGTATTAAGTAGTTAAAAATTAATTGAGCCAAAATTCCATAAAAATTGGCAAATGATGTATGGGCAGTTTTTCCTGAAAACTGGCAAGAAAGTGAGCTGAGAGAGTGTTGCTGGAAACCTGTATGTTTAGCTATCCTTCTAATGCTGCTGCAAAAAGCCAGGAAGTTTTATACCGGTTTATACAAAAATACGTAAAATGATGAAATGCTGCAGGAAACTGAAATTATTTCACCACCACCTTTACACTGCTCAATGCAGCTGCTGTGCCAGCCACCCTGTATGGGGGCCAGGAGGCACAGCCACTTTGTCAGCCCCCCTGGGTTCCTCTGTGCCAGGTCTGGGCCAGGAGTCTGCAGTGGTCAGGGGTGTGATTGCCTCTGATCTGCACCACCAGCCCCTGGTGCCTGGGAAATACCTCCTCAACAGCTCTGTCCGTGCTTTTGGTTCAGGGAGGCTGAGACGTTTCTTTCAGAGTCCTGTGTGAGTTTCTGGTATTTCCAAAAAAAGGTGGGTTTTTTTCTCCCATTGATTGAGAGGGGGAAGCTTTCAAAATGAGAAACTTTCAAAATCTTATGTGGAAATACAAAATAAAAATATCTCATAGTATACGTGTTTAGAGCTATATTTATGTCTAAAATAAAGATATCTTTAAAGATACATATTTAGAGATGAGACTGAAGCCAAATCTACCTTTTTAGCCCCTGTCCTTTTTCAGCTGGCAGACACGCAGCAAAGCCAGCTGCAGAGATAAGAGTCAGCCTCGCTGCGACAGGGTGATTAAAAACTCTCGATCTGAACTCCCTCAGACTCCCAGCACATCTGATCCAGATCTGAGCTTGGTGGCATAAGCCTGTCTCTAGCACTAATGCAGATAGCTGAACCACTACAGCAATCACAGCTGAGCACTGGAAAATGGAAGAAGTGAGTCACATGAGGGAGATGAAAGCCAACGCTAAGTGTTGTGATTATTCTATCAAAATGACTGCTATAAACATGTCTTTAAAAAAAAATAATAATCCTTAGCTAAACAATACTGTCAGGTGATACTAACTGGTGACACTTTCTAATCTGAAACTAGCTGGCTTTGTATATGCTCTGCTTTGCAGCAAACTGTCAGGAGCAGAGGGGTAGCTGCACTCACCAGGCTGGAGGCCCAGTAGGGTACAAAACACCAGTGCTGGAGAGGGGCTTTGCAGCCCATGACCAGTTGGCACACAAAATTATTTGTGCCAGTAGCACCCTGGAAACTGTTTTGCCAGTGCCCCAACAAAGGGCAGGGATGATGCAATGGGAATGGAGCAAGGAGGTATCAGTTATTCCTCTTCAGGGCTCTGGGTCATCCCTGCCTGGGGGCAGCGGGGGCAAGAACATCGTGCCATGGGGCTGCGGTAGCAGAGGAGTCTGGGACCAGACGCGTAACCCTATAAATGGGCTTATCAGAGGTGAATTCAGATGCAGTTACATAGTCTGACAAATTATTTGCTGCCAGAGCAGGAGACCTAACCTGTAATCCCAGAGGGGGGGTTGTAACGCCACCTCCTGTACTTGTGCAAGCAGCCAGAGGTTCACTGCAGCCTGTAAAACCTGGCCAGAAATCAGAGTGAATTTTTGGGACCTTGACTGGGATTGTTTCTGTGTCATTGCTTGGGATGGTAGTTTGAAACTTACTTGTGTGTCTGTCCACACACTACGTTTACTTACTTTGAGCTGCGCTGTCGATGTAACAGGCAAAGCTGTGCTTGGGTGCATTCAGAAGTCTGCCGTGGTTTTGTTCAACATCTGCGGCTCACAGTTACAGCTCCTACAAAACTGGAGAGTCCAATTGTTTTAGTGCTTTGATGGGTGGATGAAACCCACTATTTTGCTGCGGTGGTTGCATTTGCAACTGCTGTCAGCAGCTCTCTTCACGCACTTTGCCAGCCCGCTGTTTTCTGGAGCCCCCTTTAGCAGGAAAAGCAACCCTGTCTATAATCAGAGATACTGACGGTCCCTTCCAAAGAATTTAAGAACAGGAGAGGAAGGAGAGCATTTTCTCACACGGCTGACTCTCTTCGTGAGATCAGGAGAGTTAAACCCTAAAAAGTCCCTTTAAAATGTCAAGATGATGTAAGGTACCTGTGTCCCACCCTTCTTGGGTGTTCTTGGCTCCACTGTCCTTGACCTGAGTAATTTCAGTACTATTTGTTTTGAGTAATTTTGGGTTTGCTGCTGCATGTCCCTGTGAATAAGAAACAATGTTTCTATTGGCAGCAGTTAGTTCTCCATCCACCCATGTCTCCTAAAGTATGATAAAAGAGCAGAATGAACTCTCAGTCTCTGACCTTTCCGTCGTTGTGTGTGTGTTTTGTCACCCAAGTGGACTGAGAGCAACATTTCGTCCTTTAAATGTTCACGTGTCCATGCAGATGGAAGAAGTCCTAAGATTTGGGTCTAGACTTTGGAGATACCTTAGAATTTGGAATTGGAGGTTTGGTTGATGCCACTTGTAAATCTAGTTTCAACTTCTGTAACTTGAGAACTGACTATGTGAAATCACTGGGAGCTCTGCCATGCCTATTTGGGCGTTACAGTTTCATACTCATAATTTCCTGGGTTTAAGATTCACTGTTTCTATCTGAACCAGCTTTAAGTAGGGAGAAGCAGGTTATTAATAAGGTTAGCTCTCCAGGGATTTTTTTTTCCTTTGTATGTTCACATTTCTGGGAACTCGACAGTGCAAAACTTTGGACCAAAGGTCTTCTCAGGTTTAAAAAGCAAGAAGAGTTCTTACAAGTCTGCTGGAGGCATCTCTTTGGCATCCATAAGCTCTTGGCTGCAGTCCTCAAGCCTGCTGGGAAATGAGTGAGAGTTCAGTCTTCTGCACACAGTGTCAGAATGCCTGCTGGTTTTAAACTTATATTTTTTTCAAATGGTTAAAACGCTTTCTGTTTAAGAAGGGTGACTCTCCCAAAAGGTATGTCTGATGCAAATGAGAGGACTGCGACTCCCATAAGCTTCTCCAAAGCCTGATGGAAGTTCCCTGCTAGATCTGTACGCGCACCCTGTCAAGTTCTGAGTTATGGAAAGTATTTCTGTTGAGTTCAGATTCCATGACCATTTGTTCCTTGCAAAGACTATAATTTGTTTACGCTTCACTGAAATGTTGAATCACTGAATTCATAACATATACTGATGCCAGTGACTGCAAAAGGTAGAAGCTGTCACTTACTAGGAGTGTTAAGAGACACGTTGGATGACTGTGGGATGCCTTGCTTATTTTTGTTCTGCACTGCTACACAGCCATGGTTTTTATCTTGCTATATTCCTAGAACCAACAACAAGACCTGCTCTTGCATCTCCCCCACCTCCCCCTTTTTAGCCTAGAAAGGAAAGTGTAATGCTGCTGCTGTTCATGGGGGCACACAGCTCCGTGGTAACAGGACTGCATGGTGATGGTGATTAAAGGTCCTTCTGTGACTAGGTATCTGCCCCTTGGCATTTTCAGGTCCAAGCTCTGCTTTCCTTTTCCTAGATGGGACGCTCCCAGTTTGTGCTGGAGAAGCTACTTCTTGATGCATGACTTGATGCAAGATAATTATCTTCTAATGTGGGATTATTGTTTGTGCTGTGCCCAGGGCATAAGTTATTATTATTTCAGAATGGAAAAGTATGTGTAAAGTATATACCTATACAGTATATATAAAAAGTATATACCTGAACAGAAAAGCACTAATTGTTTGCAAGTGAAATGAAGTGAGGCTGGAGTGGTTGTTTTCTTGTTGTATGCTCACTTGGGTTTTGTTTCCTTTTTTTTCTTCCTCTTAAACAAGCAGCAAGAGCCTATATTAGAGAAAATAAACCCCTAAACTTTTTGTCAGGGTCACATAGTGGTTACATGATAAAAAAGGAATGTATATCCTTGAGCAGACCATGACTTACTTGACCTGGTGAAGTCTTAGGGCTTGTGATCCCATAAGAATTAGACAAACTGTGGAGTTTGGACTTTTTCCTATGCATCCATGTTATTTTGGTCAGAGGCTCCCTTCACAGCTCTGCTGCTTCTATGTGACCCTGCACAAATCCCTAAACTTGTCAGTTTTTCAGTCTTCTGCTCAGTGAAAGACAGAAAATCTTGATTTATCCCTGCCTTACAGGGTTAACATGTGGCTTATTTGCACTGTGCTGTGTGATCCCCTGATGAAAGCTATCATGTAAACTCTGATAATCCAGCATGCCCATGCTGAAAAGCATGCAGTCTGAATACTTAAACATGCTTTCTTCTCACTTTCAGAGAAGACAAGTCTTTCAACATGTTTTGCAGATTCTGATCCTTGACCTTGATACTTACGATGGTTGGAAAGGGGAGAGGGTTGGCAAGCATGTTTCTGGTAGAGATTAACCAGACCAAGACCAGTGGAGCAGCTGGGGGGGATCCCAACTCTTTCCTGTGCAGCACACCTAGCCCAAAAGTAAAGTCTGTGTCATGTCAACAAGGAAAGATCTGCCTCCACTTGGCAAAAAGTCCGTAATGCTAAACTTGCTTTCTTGCTGTTCTTTCTCTCAGTATTGCTGGTATTTTCTTCACCTTCCTACGTCAGCTTTCTTCTTCAGGTGCCGGGAGGGTCACTACTGTATTCTCTTAACAAACTTGAGATGAGGAATTAATGCTAAAAGTTAGTCTTTTAACAGCACTTAACAATCCTTCTTCCCTGCCTTGTGAGGGGGGAGAAGATGATGTGGGGAAGTTTTAGGATTTATTTTTTTTTTTGCTTTGATTTGCTGAGGTGTAGAAACTACATGAAGCAGACTGGGGTTTTAGTTTCATTTGTTCTGTCCTCTGGTTTCGTCATTTTGGAAATGTAAACAACACCCAAAGTGTCTTGTTGCAACATCTTCCAATAAGACCAGTATAAAATTGGCTTGGTTATGTGATTGTTTTAAATCCCCATTGCCCATAATATCCTTTCTGCTTATGTAACTCAAAGGTATAAATGTAAATCAAGATGCTCTTGATCTCTTTTGTTACCATAGTGGCTTCTACCATAGAAAAGACTTTAAGACTTGGCCAGCTTTCTACAATGGTCAGGCTGCATTCCTGCAGCTTGTACGTTAGTACAGTATTTTGAAAGAGGCTGATACCTTTGTGACACTGGGTGAAGTGCTGCAGTGGTACTTTGCTCCTTGGCTTGCCTCAGGACAGGGATAGGATGGAGGGGCAGGGTCCATACCTACCAGGCTAACTCCTGGATGTGCAGAGAAATGCCCACTCGACATATTGTGAATGATTCACACCTACGTGCCCAAAATGTTCTTTCATAGAGAGGTTTGGCATGTGTCTGAGTAATTTCCTGAACAAAGCCCCTTATTTGTAAATCTGATACATTTGCTATATATCAATATGCTAATAAACAAGTGACAGATCTCACAATTAATGCCAGCACATGACTAGCCTCTTTCGGGCTAGAATAAGTAATTCCATGATCTTGTGAGTGCAACTATAGGACAGAGATTCTGAAATACTAAGTAGTTGAGGGGATTAGCAAAAAATGCGAACGTTTGTCTTTCAGGTTAATAGCCTGTTTGGATGCTGTCATTCTGCCCTCAGGACCCTGTGGGTTGGCATCAAGACTGTCTCTGAGCATGTTGAGAGAAGTTAAAGGATTATTAATATGGGCCACATTCCACTGATGTGCAACTTCGAGGTGCTGAGGACGCCCTTGTTAAAATCTTGGTAGATCATCACAAGCATCTTCTATGCTTTTGGCCTGAGGGAGGTGTTCCTTCATGAGCTGCATTAGTCAGGAAAAAAGGGGAAGGTTTCAAAACAAAGCCAAAGTTCAAACTCAGGAAAAAAATTTTGCCTTTTTAAAGTAGCATATGATTCTGGGGCATGTAGTTGCAGGCATGTGCAAAGCCACAGAAGTCGTGAGGAAGGTGTAAGGCCTGCTGAGAAGGGAGTTCTCGAGCTTTCTTCATGGTCTGACAAGTACTGACTCCTCCTTAAAAACTTGCACTTTGCCAGGAAGTTTTCCAGCTCAAGCAGATATGTTCCTAGCAATGAGAAAAAACAGCTTACTGAACTTCGATTAACTTGCAGAAAATATCTGAATTTTTACTGTAAAAACCATGCAAGTGAACAGAATGTGTAGAGCTTTATGACTAATTGCAAATACTTTAGAGCAAAATGAGGGTGTCATAAAGTCAAAGTCTGTTCCTTAGCACCTGGCCTGCCTAGGAGGCTGTTCAGGGGGCATCCTCTTTGGTTGGCCTCTTGCAGCTGCATAGGAACATGTTGAGAAGTGTTAATATAATACATACCAGTTCTTGCTCTTCAGTGGGGAATCTCAACAGCTGGGTGAACACATCAGGAGCAGCATCCTGTGCAGTCTTACCCTCCTAGTCCCTGTCCTTTAAACATAGGTTACGTACAGATGAATGTTAATTCTCTGAAAAGGGAACAGATAGGATAGCAATTTTAAAACAATGTAGAAAAAAGAAAGAGAATTCCTGTTACGCTAAAATTTATATCTGTTGTGCATTTACTTTGAACAAGAATGCTGGAAGCTGATTTAATTGAGTGTGCTTTAAGTTCCTTTCTGCTTTGTACAAAGTGTTTTCAACCCCAGCTCTGGTGTACAGATAGAAAGTCCAAAGAAAATGTAATTATAGTACACAGTTAGCTTTTCTCCCCACCTCAAAGCTTAGAATCTGGTCATTTTTACAGTTTGTAAAAATTCATAATGTTGTCAGGCTTGGTGAAGCAATACTGACTTCTGTGTAGCTGAGGACCTTCATTCCCCTCTGTATTCTTCATGGGAGGCAATTCCTCACCACTGTAAAGACTCAAGTGGTCCCTGGAGTGGTCACCAATTCAGGCAGGTGTTTGTAGTCTGAATATTGGTGTGGGTTTTACGCCTAAACTTCCTGATAAGTGAGACAGGAGCTGAACCTGCTGGTCTGCTCTGGCACTGGTGATAGACCTCCTTCAAGCAGAAGGTTGGGATGAGTAACACCCAGGGGTCCCTGCTGACCCATGTTTTCTAGTGCTTTGTCGTAGTTCATAGAGGCGATGCTAAGGTTCAGTAACATGCAAATTCAAGCAGACAGGCAAAGTGCAGAAACAAAATTAATAATTACAATAACATTAGTCCACAAAGGGGTGTTGAGGGATGGTAGCTGGGTTCACATGCCTGTACATATGCTACGTTTTGCCTACTCCTACTGTATTAAGCTAGAAGTGAAAAAATGTAATTCTCCTTCCCAGGAGAGATCCAGCCCGTTTGAAATGTTTATAGCAGTTAAAGTTTCTCTTGTTCAGAACAGGCCAAAAAGGTTGGTGTGCTTTGGATGAGTGTGCATCTATTCATATTTCAAAAAATGCCTGCATCTTAAATTACCTTCTACAGACTGCTATGAAGAGTGAAGTGTCAGGGAAGAGCCTTTATACATTTGTAAAATAATACATCATGCTGATATTGTATTTGTCATCTGATTTAAAAAAAATAGCACGAACAGAGGAGAAAATGTTTCCTATTTTAAATCTGTCCGACTACTCTCTCTGTGAACATTTTATTAATCTAGTTGGCCTGCAGTAGATCTGGGAGGGATTCGTTGGACAAAACACCTAGTGTATTTTGTACAATTTTAGCTGAAAACAAGTGATCTTTTGAACTATCGACTTTGAAAGGATGTTCACTGGCTAAATTCAACAAAATTTTAAGTGTACATTCAGGGGGTGTTAAGAGAAGTCTGGAAAGAACACTGTTTGCTGTTAAGAGAAAACTTTCATTCAGGTAAGAAATTATTTGGGGTTGATATTGAATCGGTAATTATTTCTGGAGGGCAAATAAAATGGGGAAAAATAAATTCTGCCCCATAGCTTATATTGCTGCATGGAGCAGCACAGAGCTGCACAGAGAAGAGAAACTACAAAAATTACTCAGGACTCCCTTGTTCTCTCTGATGCATTTGCAGGGGGACTTGGTGGTTTAGCACCTATCTCTTAAAAGCTTGGTCATCTCCCCCATTTTCTTCCCTATGGGGCCCTCAGGTGGATATAATGTTGTACTCCCAACCACTGTCCTGCACCCCACTAATAACATCCTGGGCTCCCCATCCTGGGGGAGGTAAGAGCTCTTATGCGTGGGAAGCAGCACTGTATTTGCAGCTTTCCAGCCAGCAAGAGAGAGCATGTTGATGGCGGCAGCAGCCATGTCCCCAGCAGACATGCTGGCTGCAACCCACCACCTTGGCAGGGGAGGAAGCCACAGCCCAGCCAAGCCCGATGGAAGGGAAGCATCCGGCCCGCAGGGAGGGAGAGCAATGATGTGCTGGGGTGGCAGGTCTGCTGCAAGGAGGACCTGTCCAAACAAGATGGTGTCCCACAAGAAATCTAGGGTTCAGGGAACATCAGTCTGTCCCCCGGGGGCCTTGTTGAGACAGTCAAACAGGGGTATGCTGGAGCAGAGCTAAGCTCAACAGCACACAGCTGTTTTACCATCGTAGGAAGTCTAACTTACAAAGAGGAATTTTTTCCTTGTTGATTTGTATGATTTTCTTTGGAGAGGGATGGTCCTTTGGGCTCTCTGTTTTTTCACTCATCTGTAAAAAAGCCCCATTTTGGGACATCCCAATTTTTCCAGCCAAGAAGTGCTGGATTCTGCTCCTGGCTTGCTCCGAAGTGGTTGCTCAAGAGCAAAATGAAGCATTCCTGTCAAGAATTGGATGCATAACATCCAATGCGCTCCTGGGGTCAGAGAAATAGGTCTTATGCTCGAAGAGAAATCCTCCGCATGGCAGTACATTACGTCAATACAGAAATGGACCGTCCAATTTTGCATTCCAATATGAAACACAGCAGCCAGGTGATATGTCCAGCAATATGCAAGTTTAATAAACTTCCTGTTTGACTTGTGGACAGAATAAATAGTTCCATGATGTCTGCTTAACAAAGCCAAATAGCACACCTCTATATTGCAGCTAGAACTGCTACAGTTAAGGGACTATCAACATTTCCCATCTGGATGGATGATTTAGCTGCTTTGCATCACATCAGGGCTAACTTGGCATTTGACTTACCCAATGCTGCTACAAGATTTCTGCTTTTACTGAGTATAATTTGCATCCACTGGCTATGTCATTCTTGGGCTTGAAAAAGGAGTTTTAAGCAGCATTAGAGTAGAAGGAAAATGAATATTTAAACACATGATTTTGCAAATCCCTGGAGAATGAGAAGAAACTTAGAGGCAGACGCACAGAGTCTGGAGGTGGCAAACATTCCCCTCTCCTTGCTTTTAGTTTTAAAGGTCCATGGGATTGAACTATTACTCATTAGTGTCTGCCCCCCCCAGCTTTCTGTTTCTGTACCGGACGCGCAGTGTTTGTATAGAAAGCAAACTTATTGCACTGTGTAATAAGATTTGAATGCGAACATTTAATTAACATTATCTGCTCAGAAGCATTGTTTAAACAAAAGTTAACCTTTCTCTGCCAAAGCTGAGCAAAACTTTGAAACGGAAGGTTATTTTTTTTGTTCCTCTGACCAGTGTCATGGATTGATGTGCTGTTGATACAACCGCTTTCTCAGATTTCACGTATGGAAGTCTATGATGGAGTAGTAACTTCATTAATTTGGCCCATACTGATTCAGTCGAATACTAATATTTTGACCTTATTCCCTAGGAAATATTCTTCCTGCTGTACAAACTTGGAAAGTGTAGCCATCCCTGCGGTGTGAGCCACATTTATGACAAACTTTCGGAAAGATAATATTTCACATGTAAATACATGACTGTTGCTTCTTAACACTTTTTGTTTTATCAGAAAGAAGTATGGGTCCTCATTGTCCTGTGGTTTTTGATTGTTCCTGTCTTTTTCTTTTTTTAGAACCCTGAGATTTACATTTCTGCATGCCCTGTAACCCAGGAGGGACAAGGATGTGGGTCCTGTGTGCAGCTGGCCTCACCTGGGCTGACACCAAGTTTTGAACCTTGAGCCCCAGCACAGAGGATAAGGATGCATATCTACAATGGTATTTAAGCAATCAACTCCTTTATTGCTTTTGTGTGTCTAAAGCCCTGTAGTGGATCCACCAGCCTCCATCAAGTAGGTAAGTGGAGAAGCTGGACATTGGTTATACATTGACCCCCATAGTATAACTCAGTAGTCACTGAGGTGGAATCTGCCTGGTTATCTCAAGGAGGAGGCGGAAACTGGGCTAGAAATTATGTTTTGTGAAAATATAATACGAATTCCTAACCCAGTTTTCAGTCAGGAGAGCATGTTATTGTTGAACAATTAATACCATTTCATGAAAGCTTATTTTCTGTGCCTTAAGGGAAATGAAATTAAGTGAACTTCTATTTTAAAACACTGCTCTTTCCTGTCAATGATGAAGCAATAACAATTACAGAACATGGGATTTTCTGGGAGTGTTGTTTTTTTGTTCTCATTGATATTAATTTTGCTGCCTCTATTTGAATCTTATCTATAGTACTCCCTGAGGCAGCCCACTAGAGACCTAACTGATTTCACTGGTGACTCCAAGCTGGTGTGTACTTGTTGCCCACTCAGGCAAGAAGAAAGGCATGTCCCGTAGCTGCAGGAGTTGGTGCTAGAGGTTCCATGAATAGGAACCAATGAATAGGGCTGTACATGACAGTAGCTGAGGTTTGTGGCAAACTCTACCCATGGGCTGTTGCTGACATCCAGTTGAGCTCGTTTCTCTACATAGAGAACTGCTTCTGTCACTAACCAGCCCAGAAACCAAAATGTTCACAAGTGGTGCAAATCCATTGTCTAGTCCTTGCCTTTCCATGCTCATTACAGCTCAGCAAATGCAGAGATTTGAATCTAACATGACAAGAAGTGTCAGAATTGGGGATTAATTCTCTGTGAAATAATTTCCATGATGGGATGCTGCCAGGAAGCTTGACTCTGCATTCCTTGGACACCCCAGATTCCCACAAACTGCAAGGAGAGGACTGTGTGGGCAAGGAATGTGGCATGAGCTTGTAATCTTTTCAGCTAGATAGCGATATCTTAGCACATAAGTGGGATGCTCGCAAGAGCCTGCTGTGCCAAAAAGGCGACCCTTCTAGGACTGGGACCATTTATAGAATGCTGATTTTTAGTGCTGAGCACGTTTTAAAAACTGACTTCTATAAATGTTAAATACCAGGTCAATTAAGCTTGACAGTGCTGACAGACTCTTAATTAAATCAGTGTGAACAATATCAGTCTTGCATAACTCTGTTTCCATCAAAAGCATCAGAAATTGTGATTTTTTTTCTTTGTCTCTTGTAAGAGATGAAGTTCTGACAGCTTGTTCCCGTTTCCAGTCCTGCTGGTTCATTAATTTGTGTCCATAATTCTGGGCTTTCTACTCCACTCCCATCTCTCTTTGGTTCTCTGTTTTGCTTCCTTAGCGTTGACATTTTGGCTCATTCCCTACAATGCTATATACTGCCTACAAAGAGTTCAAGTGTGCCTTTCCTGTAACCCTTCTGTCCCTCCATTCAATGGCAGAGGGTACAAAGCTACAGTCCTTCAACAAGGATGGATCTTGCAAAACACTAACTACCAAGAGCTTGTATTTGGCGTTCAGCACTTCTGTTTTTTGGAGACCAAGTCTGTAGGCAAAACTGTCATTTAAGCACAGTGGAAATTCAGCATGCAAACAGATTGCTGAGCCAGGGCCGCTCCAGGATGTTGGCAATCCATGTGACTTCTGTGAAAAGGGTGTCGATTAATTACTGGGTATGTAAGAGTTAAAGGTAATGTAATGTCTGGCCTTGCTGTCAGAGTCTCCTACCTGTCTGCCCATGCACAAGGGGGACCGCTTGCATGCCAGCCTTTGACTCATGCAGCAAGACAAGGGCAGCCACACGTGCGAAAGAGCACAAGCTAGGGCAAAGTCCTCTGGTTTCTGCACAGATGAGGGGCAAAAATACTGGCAGGCCCCCTGGTAGTAGCGCACTTCTCTGGTTTTGATATGTGCAATTCGATTCCCACCTATGTAGCTGTTATGTGAGGTGAAGGCAGGAAATGCTCATGGGATTTTTGCAGCTTCAGCCTGCTGGGCTCCTCCCCAGGGGACCACAATGCTTTATTCTGGTTGTCCTCTCCTGATAGTCAGATGACTGGGATCACCCGCTTTGTCAGCAGGGAGTGGACAGCAGGAATCTGGCTTCATCTGGCCTGATGCCGCCCATGGGTCCCTCCAGGAAAAGGAAATTCCCGGCTGCTCCCAAGGACAGCTTGAAGTCCTCTCTTTTTCTGGAAATGTTGCAAGGGGAACTTAACCTGGACGTGATAGCTAGGGTCTGGCCTGAAGTCTCCTCTTGGACTTAAGAAATAGTTTTGCCTGTCTCTCTCTAAACATTTTTGGCTGTGCCTGGTTAAAAGCTTTATATAATTTCACAAAACTACTCACACGTCCAGCACTGCAAAACAGATAAACAGAGAGAGGAGCTGAGTGTGTATAACAAGCTGGAATACAACCAAAAAATACTTAAAGCCAGTGATCAACTTGGTAGCACGCAGGGATCACCAGGGGTTGTCACAAGAGCTGACTTGACTTCTGCTCTCTCTTTCTTCTGTCTTCTTACCCCATTTACATCCTTGGTCTCCAAGTTAATCATTCTATGATGACTTAGGCTTGATCAAACCTTCAGCTCTTGTGAGTAAACATTGTTAACCATCTTCAGAGAGAATATGGATCAAGTTCTCAGGGCCTTGAAAGTGCCACCATATCCTGAAATCCTATTTCTTAGACTGTAGTTCATCTTCTTGTCTGTTCTCCATTTGATTTTATTTGTGTTCAGAATCAGACCGCATGATGTAGAATGCAAATAAAGAGGTTTTGTAGAAGACTACTAGAAGATTGTAATCTTCTGGTCTTATCTCTCATTCCAGACATATCCTGAAATGACTCGTTCTTTCTTCTCTTTTTATTTCACAATGTAAGCATTTCACAGAGGAGGTGACATCTTTCAGTGCTTTAGCATTTCATCTCCCTGTGTCTTCACATTTTTTTCCACTTTCTCATCTGCATGTTACCAACTTAATTAAACTGCACAATGATTTTAAAAATACAAACTCTAACAAAGACTAACAAGGATGTTTCTTGGCAGTTGGTCATTGTTTTGCCTTGGGCCCAGAGCTTCGCTTGCCGCTCTCCACTGGGTGCTGAACCCATGCTTGTGTTTAAAGATAACTGCTCCGAGCATGATTATATCACAGTTTCTGTGTATGCTTTCAGGAGGGTTTAATGTTGTATAATCAACCCATTATAACCACATTTCCAGACAATAGCAGGCTGCAGAATACAGTGCAATAAAGTGTTAGCAAATCTTGTTCATGTTCATTCTCTGTCGTTATATTTAGGTTCTGATGAGCTGGTTTAAGAGCACACAGGGAAAAAAAACCCAACAAATATGATCTCAAAGCAATGGCTGCAAATGTAACCAGTTTTCTTAGTCCACAAGCAAAGACGACTTGACCTCTAGCCAAGGTACGTGATATTTTTCCACCTGAGTCTGTCTGCCAAAGCAGCATAAGCTTAAGTAAGACCTTTTTTATCTAATCATGCAGGTTGACTAATCATGTTGATTTGACTGGACCACAGCTTTCAATAAAGGCATTCGAGAATAACCGCAGCAGCTATCATCTTTCTCTGTGGGATTTCAGGTAAATTTCTGCAGCTCAGTGTGTCTTGCAAGTATGAGCAAGCAGAGTGTTGAAAGCAGAGGAAGCTTCCCATTCTTATTGTTGTCTTACGACCTGTTTTCCACAAGCAATACCACAATGCTAATTACTTTTGTAGCAGAACAGTTTGTCATGTTTTACTTATTTCTTCTATAAGAATAGTTAGTAGTTGAAGGAGTAAAATTCCATTCAAGATTGAGGATAGGTGACTTTGCCTCAGTTTCCTGTCTTGTTAAAGGTATAGCTGATGTTTAAAGAGTTGGCAAGTCATGTTCCTTGAAAGACCTGTTCCTTTGAATTCCTGTAAATAAGTATCTTTAATTTCTGAGTGCCATGTGTCAGCAAAATCCTGAAACCATGCTGAAGGCGTGTTATTGCTACATAGGTCCATGGGTCAGAACCATCTTTTGCAAGACTAGAAAGGATCTGATCTTGTCTCAAATTGTACTCCTGGTTCCTAGAAATACTCTTGCTAAAAGATAAGCAAAATGATGTAATCATGGATGTCCACTGGGTATTCTGGATTGAATGAAATCCTCCTTGTGTACCATGGGAATGGTCATAGAATAAAAATTCCAGATGGGCTAATCATAACAGAAACATTTACCGAGATGGGGCATCTGGGAGAACAAGTATGGAGCAAATGCTAAAAAGAAAAGGTGTGTTCATCCTGACTGGGGAAGGCTCTTACCTCAGAGTGGCCATGGCCCCTTATTGAGACAAAATGTCCTCTTCATTTGGCCAGCATTAATTAATGACAGGATTTCCCAGCCAGTCCACTCCTGGACTTGAAGGTGAGCTCTTGAAGCTACCTATTGAGTGGGAGGAGGCATCTGTTGGGAAGCCATGTCCCTGGAGAAGGGCATCATGGAAATCCCTGGTGCCTGGGTGAGGCTTTAGAGTGGTGTCCCCTGTTTGTCTTCATTATGTTTAAATTTATTTTGTAGAGAATAGAGCCAACCTTGTGTTTGCTCTATATGCCATCTACAGGAATTGGGATGACAGAGACTTTTTCTCCTGCTGAAGCCGTCTTCATGCTTTGCATTTAATGTAAACAATGTGTTTAGAAATATATTGTCTGTGGCAGATCTGACATCACGACCAAATTCTTTAAAATAAAATGTTTAGGGGGAATCGTGTCAGCTGCCTAGCACTGAAATGTATGGAATGGAATTAAGCAAACCTTTTCTTAATTAAAAAATGAAAATGGATTCTGAACTTTATCTAAGGGTCACTTTGGGATGATTTCTAGACAGAAAAAAATCTTGGCTTTCTGGCAGGACAGCTGTGAGGGAGTGTTCTATTCATTAGAACACAATTTGTCCAAGAAAATACGTTCCAAGTCCTAATCAATTTAGATGAAAACTTGCTGGACAGGGTTCAAGCAGGCCAGTAATGGAGTCTTATAAAGCCAAACCCACATGTCTCAGTGGGCAAGAGGCAAGATAATCTTAGCTTACAATGGAATGTTTAAATTTATACAGCTAAGACACTGACATAGGCACAAGGGCTGGTTCTTTTGTGTTGTGTTTTTTAACCAGAAACGTGAAGAATTAGAATTTTTGAAGAGAGAGAATGTCCCTTTAAGTTATAATCACTCATGGTGAATGGACTGTGGCCAGATTCATCCTTGGTTTAGCGTCTATAGAAAGATTTTTGGAAAAGACCAGCTTCCAAAGCACTAGAAATGTAGGTGTGCCTCCAAATGAAGTTCCTTGGCATCACAGGCTCTTGCGGAGTTTTATAATTCCCAGCTGTACAAGGATTTTTCTTTTAATGAACTGCTTCAGCGGTGGAAATTCAGCAGTTTGGAGAAGCTGTTGCACAGTTAGCCCTTGGAAAGGTGACACCATGCGCAGCATTGTTCAGCCATTAAATGCACGCTCTTTGTGATGACACATTGCTACTGAGCACAGAAAAACACAGGATAACACACCCCCAGCCTTCCTGGTGTTAATGGTAACTATTTTAGGGTTTACTTTTTTGTCATTCAGATAGTTTCTTCATTATTGCAGCTAGTTTTTCAGGCTGCAAAATTATACTTAAATAAATTTCAAACAATGCATTTGCAGAGCCACGCTAAAAATTCCCATAAAGATGAGAGATAACCTGAGCAATCTTTAACCTGGGGAATATTTAATTTCTTAACCTGAAATGGTTTTCTAACTTGCAAAGTCTTAGCCAAGGTTAATCTCCACCACAAACATGAATCAAGTGTATCTTTCGCAGTAGCTGTAATTGCTTGGTAGAAAGCCACAGCAACAAGTCAGTCTCTTAAGTGCCAGTTTACGTCCACCTCTGTGCTAGTGGATCTGCTGCTCTCCTGCATCCATCACTGGGAAGTCACAAACACACCATTTCTCCCACCTCATCCTTCTCTTCTAGCATTTGAAGGCCTTCACTGCCTTCAGGGATAAAAAAAAGAAAAACTCTTTCTAGCTGCAACTGGCCCTGTCTACACCACAGGGCGGTCCCTCGGTCCCTAACTTGTTACTTACCAGTTCTCTCCAGTCCAGGGACCAAGACCTGAGTCAGGAGCTGTCTTTTCTCATTGCGACTCCTGTAATTTCAAGGTACAGTGAAACACCCCCTCTGCCGGTCCTCTTCTCTCAAACAGCACTGTCCACACCACCACCCATGCACCTGCGTCCACTCTCTTGACTGAAAAGGGGATTTACCCACATGACCAGGGCTGGATGTGAAAGAAAAGGAGCGTACAGTATTGTTAAGCAACTTGTGGTTAAAGTCACAAACTCTGGAGACTCCTTGACTACTGTAAACGCCAGCGGTTCGTTGTCCCACAGCCTCTTCCTTCCTTCACACCCTGCTCTGCCAAGTCGGCCACCTGAGACTCTGCTCATTGCTCTTGTTTTCCCTGGCTCTTCTCACTTGTTTACTTAAAAATCTTTCCCTCCCCTGCCCCTCATTTGAATTTCTTGCAGGAGGGTCTTATAAGGACACCTACTTTAATCAGAATTTCCTGTGAAATAAGCAGCTTTTTTTGGTTTTTGCATGTTTTGAAATAAAAATGTAATCATTTCTTAAATGCCCCTTGCCCAAACTCTGCTTAAAACCAAACCCTTTTCTTACAGAAAGTAATGGTTTTAAAGCCCCAGTTTAAAAGGCAAACTCTGTACAGTGGAGGAGGGGTACTTTGGATGCAGCAGGACAGCCTGTCACCCAAGGGAAAGCAGCCGGCGTGCTGCTGAAGCTGACCGCATATTTTCATTTTCAAAAAGCACTCAAGACTAAAACCACCTGTGAGCAAGTCTAGCCTCTCTGGCTGATTTAGTAGGGCCTAGTGCAGAGTGTCCTGTCAAAAGGCACGCTTATTTTCACAAGGCAAATGAATCAGTTTTTATGTGGCAGGGCTACAGCTCATTGGGATGAACTCATTAAAACTTTGTAAAACAAACTGCAAGCGAGAGGTGCAATATTTCATTATTCAAACCCGGAGAATAGACAGGCGTCCTATGGAAAAGTGAGTCATGTTCTCTGTGGTACATTCTGTTCATTCTGTTATAATAAACATGAGTGTTTGTTTGCTGAGCCCGTTAGCATCCAGCTATAAACTTGATTAGGAGGACGAGTTCCTCAGCCCGCTGCTGGGTTAGCGTGTGCACTGCCGTTTGGTCGCTCTGTTGTATAACAGCACCAGTCATGTCAGACTGCCATTCCAAAAGGAAATAACAGCACTCTCCTCATTTCTTTCAAATCCATCCCAAATTTCTATTAAAGACATCAAAGCAATGACTCTAATACTTTCCATGCTTTCCGAACGACTCATCTTTTAAAGAAACTGCTAGGAACTAAGGCACCACGAGGGTTTCTTCATTTCAGGATATGATACTTAGGAATCTCATGGAGAAAAGTCAAAACAAGAAGCCGCAAACCCACCTTCTCATAAAACCCTTTTCCATATTTTATATATTAGTATTAATTTCTGTGCTACTAGTTTGAGCTGGTTTTACAAGCTACAAGCCAGAAAATAAAATAGGCCATTACTCTAGCTTTGTGATTGCAGAAGGTAAATTAGCTGATCAAACGTATTTATTGCTACTATTGTTGGATGATGATGGCATAGAGAATGACTTTTAAGTAGGATGTTGGTTGGCTGCGTCTGGAACTAGTAGTGAAATAAAGGATTGTCTACTGGAGACAAAGGGACTTCTGGGAAAGAAATTTCTATGAAGCATAAATAGCATTTTGGAAATCTGACTCTTGCCCAGTTTATAAGAATGGGCAAGATCTCCAAATTTTTAAATGCTTGCTGTGTTTCTAGTGACTGTAGATGGGGTGGGAGGGACTTCAGTGGGAAGAGAGTTGGAGATCAGCCATGGATTAGAAACTTGTTGGGTTATAGTTTGAAGTGTTTCATCTATTTCCGTAGAATCACTTACTTATTAGAGTTATTTGTCTAGCTCAGTGCTCTAGGAAGTGAGGTTACTCTCCTGCAATATCTGAAAGGAAGGGCTGAGAACGATGAGTATCCACTGTCTGGCTCTGACAGGTAGGCATTCCCAGCTTCTGTGGTGCATGGCAGTATCCTTAAGACTGTTCATTTTGCTGGCTTTTCTCTTCCCCCTTTATCCACGTGTCAGAGGAGCAGAGACATGCGGTTGCAGACTCTCTGTAGTGCAAGATGGAGCGTGCACTGAAAAGCTGTGGAGTAACAGCATGAGATTGCAAGTAAAATGGCTACTTTACTCCTCAAACCGAACTTACCTTGGGCCACTAAAATAGGAAATAAGAAGTCTTTTGTCTGTTTACTATGGCAAATGTCTGGTGATAGTTTTGGGGGTACTTTCTGTCCCTGATAATTTTTTAAAATAAATTCATCTTCAAGGTATCCAATTACTCCAATTTACTTATTACCCATTTATCTTTTCAAGTCCTATATTGCAGGCATTTTTAGCAGTCAAGGAAAACCCTGTATTGTCCTTCCTCAAAACCTCCTCGTGCCATTCTTTGCTGAACTGAAGAAATGCCTCAGACCCATGTCAGATGCTTTCGACACGTAGCTGCGTGGACAAGCCAGCCCCAGGAGCCAGTCCAGCTCCACGTTCCCACCCAGCAAGGTATCTCCCGTCACACAGTGAAGCAGCAGCCGGAGGTTGTCCTCACCCACTGCAGCGCCTCAGCTTACCCTGTGAGTCATGCGTCACGGAAGGGCATCTCTTAACCATAAATGGGATGTTTAATAAACCTGAGGTTTTTTTAATCTTTAGATGTTCACTGCTATTCACAAAAAATGAAGTACAGTCCAGCATGATCAGCTACACGCTGGGAAAAAAGTGCATACTATTGAAACCTTGTACTTGAGCAGGGCCAGGATCTCTCAGTGGGTTCTCTGGCAGGAACTGAATGGTTGGCATTGTATTTTTCTAGGTAAAATACAAGAAGTTTATCTAGTAATAGAGTGTGTTGAATTCAGAGCAGGCTGAAGTCTTGTAACACGCCCTACACGCACATGCCTGTGTTGCCAGTGGAAACACCATATTTAAGAAATGGAGAATGACCCGATTTCTGCTATTTATCACTTCCTTTTCCCTACCAGTAATTGTCTTCTTCCCATCGTGGAAATTGTCACCCAGTGGACACATGGTTGAAGTGATTTTCTTTTTTTTTTTTTTTAATCTGTTCTCCCTGCAGAAAGGGATACTGTATGTGGGTAGGTGCTTAGACCGAAACAGGGGGTGCTGAGAGCTGCAGGTCCTGGTCTTTGCTGTGCTGGCTCCTGGTGAGGGACGGATGTGTAAAGTTGTTTGGTATGTGCTGCTGCAAGAAAGGCATGTGCAAGCATGATGTGATATCTGTGGGTTCAGGAGCATCTTGGGAACTCCAACAGTATCGCTCCAGTGAAGAAGCTTTTAGTTACTTCCCACCTCAGTTTGTTTATCTGTAAAATGGGAATAGGGAACTTCCTAGAGAACCCAGAGTTAAATTTTAAATTTTTCATAGCTTTTGCATACCCTTGAGAAGAGTATAAGCTGCAAATCTCTGAAGCTGCATACCAACATTTCTGTGGTTTAAGCATCAGGGGAGCCCCCTTTCCAAAGATGCTGCTGTATTCTCTTGGCTATATGTTTTGTGGCAAGCCTGCGTTCAGCCCTTGGCATGAAAAGTCTTAGCACCTAGACCCCATGACCCCTTTCTGAGTGCAGACCCAGTATTTTTTCCCTGTGGGGCCTGTCCTTCTGGGGGCTGCAGGTTTGCTGTTGGAGCTAGGTAGGTACCTGTCACCTGTGCTGTGCTTTTGAGATGCAGAAAGCAGAATCTAGCAGACCTGGACTCCATGCTCTGCCAGGAGGCAGGTTATGGTCCCCTCCCAGCATGGGCACTGCCTTTACCCAAGGCACAGCCACGCTCTGCACACAGGGCCATTCACCACGGGGGCTGTGGGCATGCACAGCGCCTCCCAAACCAGCTGGAAGGTCAGTTGGGTCACCTCGAGCCTCACAGGCCCTGATGCTTTACCATCGACTCCTGGGAGGCTGTGACATTTGAGCTTACGCTGGCTGCCCCCAGCACAGGGAGGTCAAACAAATTGAATTACTCTTCAAATTAGCTGGATATGGCTTTGATCGCTGTCCATGTGAGACCTTGTGTGTTTTAGCTGGAAAAATGCACGCCACGTTCCAGCCACCTCCTCCAGCCAGGGGAGCAGTGATGCCACTGGCAAACGCGTGCACTCACAGAGCATTACTTAGCTGGAAAATTATCGCTGAAGCGTGTCCTCTATCAAGAACGATCTCAGCTTCACTGGGCCTATCTCTTACAGATGTTAATTCCTTACTATTATCTTTACAAGTTCCAACAGAATAGTAAGCTGCAGTAAAGAGGGGATATGTTCAATTTAAGCAATGAGATTACTATGCTCTGAATAAAGCCACTTTTATTAATAATTACCTCTCTGCCGTGACTTTAAATTCAAACAGCTGGACAGCCTCTGCTCTTTATTAATTTCCTTGGATCCTTTGGCATGAAGCCCTCAATTCCTGTGATGTAATGGTATAAAAAGTTGGCTCCTGTCTGAGCTTCCACCCACAAGTTCTAAATTTGGAGCATGGCAAATTTTTGCAGATTCCAGAGACAGGCTATGCTCAAGACGTGCTGATGCCTTTGGTCCCATCCTATTGCACCAAACAACAAGATTGTGTGCTTTTTATAACTGGGATCATAAATATGACTCAGATGCACATGTTGTCTATGTAAGCACTTGGGGTTGGCTATCACTTTATGGCACTGGGAAGAAGCCAAGCCAAATAAAAATTGTTTTGAGTAAATATTACATTTCTAGAGCATGAATAACTTTTCTCTGCAGCCAACGTGTCACTAATGGGAATAAGGAAGAAGACGGGGTGGGGGGAAAGCAGTAACTAAATCATCCCACTAAACACAGACAGTCTGCAGCAAGACCTGTTGTTTCGACTCGTCTAGGGTGTAATATCCCAGATAATTCGTAGCAGGTCTCAGCAAGGCCACAAACGATGGAAATAAAAATAGCCGTGTAGTTCAGCGCCATCCTGCTGCACATCTCTCTCTTGGGTGGGATCTCCACCAGTGGTATGTAAAACAGGTGACCAAAGAACCAAGTGTCCTTCTCTCCCCCACTCCCAAACGCGCAGAGGCTCAAGCATGTGGATTGCTCCACAGAGATCAGTGTTGCTACTCACGTGCTCAATGCTAAGCATGTGCATATGTCTGTTCAGGGTCTGGGCCAAAAGGAAGGATGAGTTTTTCATCCTGCGACTTTGGGACCCTGGGGATGTCTGCATCGCAGAACACGGGGAAACAGAAAATAAGCCCACATGCAGCTTTGCGCTGCTGCACCGGAAGGTGAAGCGGCTTATTGGCAGCTTTCTGGGGAAGCGATACGCCATCCCACCACCAGCATGCACCACTGCAGGGCTGGCCAGCATGGCTGCCAGCTCTCCTCCAGCTCTACCAGCAAGTTGATGTCTCAGCCTCCCCATACCACCTAAAAACCCAGTTACTCCTGCCCTTGAACAGTGGGGCAGTGAGCAACTTATGAAGTGCTTCATCTACCTGAAATGCAAAGGGATAAGAGCAATGTGCTTTCTGTAAGAAATTATCAGGAAACATTCCCTGATAAAAGGAATCTTCAAGTCTCCCCAAAATAATAGCTAGATAGAAATAACAAGTGAGAGTCTAGCTTTGAAAACCATTAGTGGCTTCCCATTTTCCTGATGGGCATGTAATCCCGAGCATTGTACATTCCTTCATGTTGCGTCTGTGAGCTTTTGCATATCAGATAAGCGCTTTCCTGAACTTTGCGGACTTTTCCTTTTTCATAGGCTTCTTTGGCATAGCAGGAAGAAAACCTGGCTTTAGAAGAGGCGTTCAGACAGGAAGCAGCAATGTTCCAGGAGGATTTCTGAGTGAAACGGGAGAGCAACTGGCTTCTCGAAGTGGATATTTCAGAGATCCCTGAATCATGCTGCTGCACAGTTGGAGCAGGTGAGTGGGGAGGTGTGGAGAGCACTCCACATTCTCATGTCCCAGCCATCCCTATCAGCAGCATTTGGAGAGCTTTTCTCTGCAGTTGACTGGGCTGGGGCTTGCAGATAAAATGTTTTAAGGGCTGTGAGCCCTGCAATAACAACCACAGCCTTGACGTAAGCAGACCTCTACCTCCAGGGACTAGTGCTGAGAAATCAGTGCCTATTTGCCCAGCTAAGGCAGCTTTGACTGTGTTTCCAGGATCTGGGCGATAAGTCTTTTTTCCATGCCTTGCAAGCTGCCAGTGGTCATTTTCTGCCAGGAGAACAGCCCAAGCAGTGTACAAGGGACTGACTCCCTCCCCTTTGTAATGCATTTTACAATTCAGAGAAACTTTTGTAACACAAGGAAGTGTTTTTACATAGTAGAGCTTCTTAATTGTTAGAACAGTCGGAAAGTCCTAATTGCCTTTAGTAGACATGAAAAAAGCATTTTGGATTGCAGTACTAACAACACTGGGAGTGCAAGATCAGTTTCCAAGACCACAAACATATTCAGGGAGTCGTGTTGTACTTGAAAGTTTAATACAAATATTCGAGTCTTCAACAAGTGATTTGCACCGATCTGCAGAATTGGAGTTGCTCTGATTTGCAGAGTTTAAGCTCTGAAAACTGTCCAGAGATGCAGTTTCCAGGTCAGGCATGTTTATATTTACCCCATGATGTTTCTGGGGCTCCACATGCACAAGGGAGGGGAAAACCTACCTGGGACTGATTCAGCAGCCTGAATTAGAGATGATGAAAGAGGGCTTGGCTGGAGCACAGCATGACTTTATGACTACTGGCTTAATTTTCCTGACACTTTGAGGGTAGCTATGTGGTGATTTAGCTCCAGTTAATTAGAGAGCTAAAGGCTGCTTCAATTTGCGGTTGTTACCCAAGAGCTCAGAGGAGGTTTTCTGGCCACCAGGGATCATGCATAAAGATGGAGGAGCTGGAGGTGCCCCTACGAGGGGCTGGCAGGGGATGGTGCCATGGGGGCTCTGGTCATGCAGGGGTTGCCCTGGTACACATGGCGTTTTCCAAGGCCTCACACAGCAATCTCTGATTTGCACCTTGTGGACGGAATTTCAGTTTATCATGGTATTGCTTTAAAAGCTCTCTTTAGGGACAGCTGAGTATTTTGCAGATGTCTGTATGCTTTTTTTTAATGGGTAAATATCACTCACATTTCATCAATGGGCAACTGAGTCATAAGGAGGTTAAGGGACCTGACGAAGGTGATAGCAAGTCAAATTGTTTGGAATTTCGTAGCTCTGAAATATCATCTTTCTAAAACAGGAAACCCTCTCAGGAGTAGTAGGTTTTCATTAAAACAACAGTTCAAACCTGTCGATCTTGATATATTAGGAAAAAGAGGAATGCAGAAAATGTGAGAGTTAGCTTAGTCTCTCTTAAACTAAACCACCAGGTTCACGTTCCTATGGAGAAACAAATACCCTGCAGGCATCATGGTGTCTTTGATTTATTTTTGGAAGCTGAAAACTCCCCCTTTTGGTGTCTGAGCTAAGAAAAAAACCAAGGATTTTGTGGGCCAACAAAAGGTTTCTGGAGGAAAAAAACTCCAGTCCCACTTCTCAAGAGTTTATGACATGAGCAGTTAAGCTAATGTAATCCAACTTAGCCTCCCCTACATTTCAAAAGTGGATTAAAGTTCATAAATTGTTGAGGGAAAATGTTACCCAACAGAGGAGCTGTATGACTCTCAAATTAGCATTAGGCCTTTGCAGCTGTGGGTGCAGACCCTGGTTTCAGTCAACTGAACAAACCAGGGTAACCAATGTGCCCCGAGCGCATGAGGGGGTGAGCTGCATTGCTGCTGCTCGGGCTTTGCAGTCAGATGGAAGCCCACCAAGCTGTGATGACTGGGTATGCTGGCAGCTCTGTCGTTCATAATCTGCCTGGTCCTGGTTCTTGATACTTTTCTTTAGTGAGATAAGTCATCCAAACCCTAAGAAAAGGTTTTGGTTAGGTGTTACGTGCCTTTCCTTGCAAAGGAAGAGTGGGATTTTCCTCCTGCAGTAGCAGTGTGTTGCTGCACGTACACGAGTGACGCAGCTCCAAGCATGCTACCAACTCAGCTGTAAAAAACCCGTGTAGTACCGCATCTGTGTGAATCTGCCGTTCAAAACAGGATCCGCAGATGTGATTAATTACAAGCCTGCTGAGGAGCGGCTTTGCTCCCGTGAGTGGTTTCGGAGGGCCGTGCGGTGGTGTCTGGCTGCCATCTGGCGTCAAGGGCCACGGCAGGACAGGGCCCCGCGATGCACCCCCCAAGTCACCCCGGCCCGGCGACAGGGTGGATGAAGTGGCAACCTCTGGTCTGCATCCAAGCCGTGAGCAAATCCTGCCCAGACTCACCAGGGCCCCCCGCCACGGTATCTCCCGCATTCCTGCGGCAGATCTGGTATTTCTTATTGTTCTCCCCGTCTCTGGGGGAGCAGCTGCTGCTGCCTGGCCGGCCTGCCGAGGCAGGAGCTGGCGGAGTCCTGTGCTCCGGGTCCCAGAACTAGCCGGGGGCTTTGGAAAAATCATGTCAGTCTTCTCACCCTGCTTTGGCACGTAGGGAGTTGGGGCTCATCAGGAGGGGTGAGATGAAAATGAGAGAAGGGCAAGCTGGGAGAGCAGCGAGTGGTCGTGCAGCACCACTTGCCGGGAGGTGGTGTGGGCTTGGCGTGCCCTGCCCTGGGCCAAGCACTTGCCCAGGAGCTTTCTGCTAAAATAGCTGCACCAATCTGAGCGACATCTGATCTTCTGGGTGGGAAACACCTGCTAAGTGGTACGCTGTCAGCTGGGTGGCAGGGACACCAGTAGGGGTGAGTGTCTGGTCAGAGTAGAGTGAGGTGAGGAGGCAGAGACGGAACTGTCTCCAAAGCTTTGCAGGACCAGTCCATGCTCTGCAGAGACAGCAGAGATGCTGGGGATCGGCTCGGCTCAGCGAGGCTGTTTAGCACCCAGTGTGGTTTTCCTTTTCCCTTTTCCTTTAGTGCACTGTTCTGCCATGCTGCTTCTGGTACTGCATGCCATGCCTGCACCCAGCCCTTGCCTGCCCATCCCTTGGAAATATGATTTAAAGTAATATATGCTCTGGACTTTTTCCTGCAGGCGGGGAGGATCTGCTGGACAGAGGTGGCCTAAGAGCAATTGTGGGTTTGGCTCTTGCCATCTGCAATGGTGACAGTGAAGGGAGAATGCAGGAGCACGGACAGGCAAGTTTCTTTTGCAAGCAGGGTCACATACGGCTGTGCTGTGAGACCAGGAGTCGGGTGATGCTTGTTTCTGGCCAACCGTCTCCTCTGGATGCTCCATGGGCCAGCAGCGACCCCCTTGGGCATCATGCAACCCTCACAGGCAGGCAATGGCCATGCTAAAGCAAAACAGCAAGTGCAGCAGATGCCACCTCCATCCCCACAGGGAGCAGCCCCACACTGAGTGCATGAGCCCCAGCGCAGCACTCAGCTTTTTTGGGAGGGACCTGTTTGAGAGCCGCTGCATCATTTCCCACCTTTTCTCTGGGAAAAAACAGCCTGGGGCCAACACAATCTTTCTGGCAGGGGGGAAAGCCTATCTGCGAAGTGGGGCATGATCCTCCCTCACAGGCAGACATGATGGTCAACCTCGTGGCTTGGAAAGAGTGAAATGGCCCAATGCATCACCTGCAATGGAAACAGTTGGGAAAACACAACTTCAGGCTGCTCCACATGCAAAATTTAGTCCCAGCTATGCCATGAGGGGGAGTTTCTAAAGGCATCTAAGCAGAGTCTGACCTTAAATAGTTTTTAAAGTGTTTTTTTCCTTTTTGAGTCAGGACCAAAGAACCAACCCCCCAGGAGACCTGGACTTCCCCAGCACTTGCACACTGTGTTGGAGCTGAGCTGCACAAGCCTCTTTGGAGTGGAAAGAGAAATCCCCATGCTCTGGTAGGCAGTGAAACAGCTAAATGTCAACACTGAGGAAGCCCAGGCGGCTTTTGAAACTGTTTCATGTCAATGCTTGAGTTTTTAATCCCATCTGAGATACTAACGTGTTCAAATTAGACTTATTGGTCAAGTTAGGTGAAAAGACACGGGCACTTTGGGCAACTGTGGGCAAGAGCAGCCAACTCAGACCTGTGCGAATCGCACTCAGATGTCCTCACAAACACCCTGGGTGGTGAAACCTGCATTGCCTGAGCAAATCACTGTCGTGTGCTCAGAAAACATGCAACAACAGGAATAACAGCAGGTGAGCATTTGCACGAAAACATTAGGCCCAGATCCTGTAAAAGTTGTTTGTGTGCTGTAGCTGTGGCAAGTTGCTCTATTAATTATCGATGATATTATGAACAGTGTGTAAAGCTGGTGCTAGAGCAAGCTTCTTGGGTAAACAGAAGAGCAATGCGAGCAATGAGTATGCTGACTAAGGTAGAAAGGGTTATTTTTTGTGTGTTTTTTTTTATTTATTAAGGACTTTAAAGTAATGGCCAATGGGGAAAAGTGAGTGCAATTGTTTTGGAGTTTGTGATTTTTTTTTATTTTTTTTTTTACCTTTTGTTAACATTCTGCCCCCTCTGTTACGGGTTTTCCTCTGGCCAGCTGCTCATATCCTTTTACATTACCTCTGTCAATTAGGCTAAAATATCAGAAAGAAGCCGGGAGAGGATCTCTCGTCAAGTGATCTTTGCAGGATTGTGCTTGTAGATGTTAAACTGTCTCATTAAATCTCCCTCTGAATACTTTTCAGGATGTTTTTATCTTTTGTTTTGCATCATACTGTTCCAATTTCAATTTCTTTTGGAGGTGAGAAGGAGCTACATTGTTCCAATCCTTTTCTTTTCATCTTGGGTGTTAAAACAACCACTGGCCTTGCCATTTTTTGAAGGATGTGCTCTTTTGACATACACAGAAAGCCAGTTCATAAAACAGTGCTTTCCTGCACTTTCACTTCCCTGGCATTTCCAAGTAGTTGAAGTTCACAGTAGAGACTCGGTGCATGAAAGTCATGACAGTCTCTAAATTCACGTAGTGTCACAAACTTTCTGTTTGCATTTTTTTTTGGAACTCACAGCCACATTAGCAGTAACAGTCGTCCTCAAGACACGATGTCTGTATGGCTGCCAGGCGAGGAGCCCCAGAGTGTTTCAAACCACAGGCTGGTAACTTCTTTCCCTCCCCCCTCACTTGTAACTTGAAGGGATGAGCCTGAATCCTGCTCTCAAAAGGGGAGTATGTGTAAGCTGGCACATTGCACATCCTTCTCTCAGCCCCACACCTGCAGCCTCAGGGCTTTTTTATCCTGCAAGTCAATGAGCACCTTTCAGTAGGAGGAGGGAGAAGGGTGTGGGGGTGAAGGGTAAAGGAGGCATGTACACGAGACACCTGGGAAAACACTATTTACAGGTGAGTAACCTTCCTTACACATACATTTTTCCTTGCCCAGCTTTACTCCCATTAGGGAAGCCCAAGCTTTGTGCTGCAGCTGAGAGCTTGCTGGATGGTGTATCCGACTCCATGCTTCACTTTGTGGTGCGGTGGGTTGTATTTTTTTAAATATGCCTGAATTAGCTTCAAGGCTCCGAACATAAATTTATCCTAGGCCAGTGGTACCACTCGTGTTGTAAAATCCTTTTTCCTAGGCTCATGGGACGTCTCTGGGACCACATACGCTTAGCTGAGATAACAGAAGAGCAGAACTGGCTCAAGAACAACGTGCTACAATGACGGCAGTGAGGTAATTGTAATACAGCGTAATACAGTAATACAGTGCTGCGCTTTAACATTTTTCCAGCCTTTGTACGTTATTGTACTTCTCTGCAGTTGCTGCAGGGGAATGAAGCTGAAGGGCGGTTTTCATTGTCTCGGGACGCATTCACAGGGTAAGCAAAACCCGCTAATAACGCCAGCTGGGGCGCTTAAGGCGTGAGCCACCACCAGGTGGCAGCTGGAGCCCAGATATGAGATAGGATCTTTGGGTCCTGCCTCTGCAGCCCACCGACCCCGGGACAAGGTCCCAGAGGGTGCAGTCGGGAGTGGAGACGCGGGGGGCGGGGGGGCTCCCACCGTGACGCGAAAAGATTAAAATAAATATATAAAGTAGCAAAATAAAATATAAAATGAGAGCCACAATTACCAAATAACCTACAGGCAAAGTTGGAAAGTCCCTAATTGATGAATGGGGGAACTAAAATCTTGCTAGTGTTGCAGATTTTCCTTCTATTATTAGAGATGTCAACTTTATGGCACATTATAATTCCTCACTTCTGTGCCCTTTATGAACAAACAATGACCTCTGTCCCCAAAGCAGCTAAAAGCCCTTATAGAGATTCCCTTTCCTAGCCGTGCACTGGTTTGCTCAAAAATTGTTTACTTAACTGCTTCACATATTTGAGATGAGATAAAAATCAGAGCGGTTATTTTCAGTTCACTTTTTTACTGAAATGGCTGGTGTGACTACTGTTGCCCCACCTCCCCTGCCCCCTCTCCCCCTCCCTCCCCACATGCCCAGCTTGCCCCACGATACAGATCTTGTCTTAACACATTGCTGCTTTCCCATATAGGCTTTGCTTTTGTGGCTGTTCGTGCAGGACAGTTGAACAGAAGGAATAGAAGTTGCTGGAAACCGGGCTGTTAGTGTTTGGGAATGTGTGCATAAGTGTGCAAGTCCAATAAATCAGCTTCATAAAATGGTCACAGGGCCAAAAAAAACCCAAAAAAAAACGCACCAAACTAAACCAAACCGTCTTGTTTTAGGAGGAAACAACATGGTACTGCGCTGCTGGCTTGCAGGAGTGTTCCACCATTAGCAGCCTGGATCGGACTGAGCTCTTCAGTGCATCCTGCTGAGGGGGTCAAGAACAGCAGAGGCAGCTGCACAGGAAAGCCTGGTATGTTGGTGAGGCACTATGATGGTGATAGCTGTAGCACCATGTTTCACTGGGAGGGCATCCTCATCATTAGCAGTCTCTTTGGTTTCTTGGAACGAGTGCTGTAGCCCTGGGAATTTAATGGGAAATTAAATATACTGGACCAGGGGTGCAGTTTTCCATGCTGCACTGTTCTGTGAGATGCAGTGACTCACCCTGTGTTTGGTGTAGCTTTAATGGACTTACTTATTCTAAAGTACTCTTTTTTGCTCAAAATGCAATTGGATAATTTTTAAACCATCCTCTCCCCCCACTTTTACTGTGCAGCACTTCACACAAAGCTTTCTTAATTTGTCAGAGCAAGCTGGGACAACAAAGCTAAAAGGAGACTTGTCTCATTTCCTCTTCTAATAGTGACTAAGAAATAAATAACTATGACAGCCGTATGCAGATGACATTTTAATGAGGGGCTGTTTTTCCTGCAGAAGCACACATCTGTACGTGCTGAGGTACCCACACTCTGCAGCCAGGTTCCCTCACTAGCTCGCTGATAAAAGGGGGTCTGTCCTGGTCTCCGGTTGAAATCTAAGCCTCGATGGGCTACTGTAGATTTGCCTGTTGTATCAATTAATGTCCCACCCAGCCTGCTTTGTGCGGCTGAGCAGCGCTGTCTGCAATAGCTGAGCACCATTACACTGTGTCAAGGTGCACTGAAAATGAACCTGTAAGAGAAAGGGTGCTTATATTGTATTATCTGTGTGACCACTGCCTTTATTGTGGCATTAATCCAAATCCCATTGATCACACCATTAAGAACTTATTTCTCCCATCGCAGTAATACTTCCACACAACAGTTACTGGATTCTGAACTCCAGTAACTCAAAAGCAACCCATGCCAAAAGAAAGACATCAATTAATTCAGAAATGTAAATGACTTTGTATTACTTTATTAAATAGCCAATTCTAAAGAACAGTAAAAAATATGAAAACATGCATCATTTGGTGTTCTTAAAAAAAAAACACAAAAAAACCAACACATTTGTCCAAAATAAAGACTGTTAGAAAAATTAAACAAGTTTAGCCCAATGCACCTTCTGCTCTCAACATAAAAGATGTTTGGTAGTTATAAACACTGTTCATTTCCTACAGCAAAGTTTAACAATGTATACATTAGTATTTCTATTACAGGTTTTTTTCACATTTCTTCTGTAAACATAATCAATTTTAAAAATGCCTTGTTAGCAAGTTTTAAAGAACTACTGCTTTCCTGTACAGTAAATACAAATAGGAAGATCCTGGATTTTCCTGCCATTCTAATCAGCACTCCATTTACTGAAACGTTAAAGATTTCAATTAGTATAAAAATATAACCAGAGAATAAGTGTCTGAGAAGATTCAGTATTTGAATGAGTCTTAGTTAATAGACAAATAAAAAAATGCTATTGACTTCCAAATCTGAAGATCACTTCTGTACAGCTTCTGCTCTTCTGAGATCCAAGTATCACAATGCTGTACACAAATGCACTGGTTATCCATTGGAAACATTCACTTCTTATTTATTTACTAAAAAATAATTTAACATTTAGCTGAACTAAAAGCAGGCAATAAGAGATGGATGTCCATGGTCAGGTACGTAGAGAGGTCAAAGCTGACTAACAAGCCACACCGATGGCACCAGCTCTTCAGGAAGAGGGGGGTACTTAGTTCTCAAAATATCTATCTGTACAATTAAGAAAAATACTATTTTACTTAGCAATAGACTGGCTTCTTGTCTGCTGTGGGAGATCTGCAAAGCAAAATCACACATTTGTTCCTTTTCCCTACAGAAACAGAAATAACTGGCTTTGTCCCTGGAGAGAATTTTAAGACAGAGCAATAGGCTCTCTGGGAAGCCTTGTTACTAGAAGTGTGGAAGTTATTTTACTGATGGGAATTAATTTTTTCTAAAGCATTATTGCTACACATTTATCATTTTTATCTAAAATTAAAAGGTCAAATTTAGTTTTCCTCTTGCATTTTTTAAAATCTCCTCCAATTAAGAATAAGACAAATGTGCTGCATCTAAACCAGCAGTATGTTATAATCAGATTTCTTGCACAAACACAGCCTTGATGCAGATGATACCTGGCCTGTGTGTGCTATCATCTTCCATTCATCTGCTCCAGAAATCTGTAAGTCAAAACTGTGCGCTTTAAAACTATGAAGAGAACTCTCAAGTTTTTTAAGCACTTCTCAAGTATGAGACAATCTTGCATAACTACTTTTCCCAAATGTTTTACAGCAGTATTTCGTAGATGTCTATTTCCAGTTCTGTTGTTTGGATTCCTGCAAACAGAGGAGAACGGGACACAAAATCCGACCAGCCAGCAAGTACCCGGTGGTGCCAGTCTGCCCTCGCTAAGGAAGAGCTTATCTGAGCACCAAGCACCGTGCAAAGAGCAACAGACGGACAAAGCAAAAATAAAAGGAGACTCAATGGAAGGAAAGGTAATGCTCTATCTCAGAGTTGGACAGAACCTCCAGGATCAATTTATCCTGGGTTTAAATTATAACAACCGAACCAATGAAATTATTGCTTCCCTCACTTTTTGGAATGAAAGTGATGCTGCTTGATTGGTTAGATGCTGTCAGATCATTACAGGCTGGTACAGAAAGAACTCTGTCACAAGCTACATTTAAATAAAAATCTTCAGTTGAGAAGTTTTGTATAAAAGAACGTAATTTCTGGAAACGTGAGGGAAAACAGCAAGTACTGTCAGACACCACATACTGTAATTAATGAGCTCTTAATAGACACTCCTATGTGGTAAACAGTATTTCCTTCATAGCAAGGCCCAACCTGCTGAGCAAACTAAGATCTTTATAAGCGAGAAGCTGCTCTGTGCAAAGCAGAATGAACGAAGGTGGGCTTCTGTTTACAAACAGCACGTCAGCTACCGTCCTCACTCAGAAGTGGCTTTTTTCCCTTTCCAGCTCTTTTGTCTTTGCTCGAGTTCAGCTTCAGTGAAGGCGGCCGGGCCCCAGTTTGTGATTAAGTGAGGATTCTTGGAGCCTGGAAGACAGAGTGCAATACTTCAAACAGGCATTTCTGACAGAGACATTGCTCACCCACCATCAGTGGGACAGGACAAGCGTCACCACAAGATGCTTTGGTAAGTGCTGTCGCCCTCTCAAGGGTGACCTGAGGACCTGCCTAACCAAGGAGGAAGGAGTCTCTGGGACACCATCAGTGAAGGTGCTTAATGCGAGAACTGCTGCTGTCTTTTGCATCCTTAGCTCCGAACTCCACCCCTCACCCCAAACAGTTGTATCTTCTCCTTCTTGCCTTTAGAGATGTCCTTGAAGGAAAGCGATCTCTCCAGCACTGTATTACAATGCCACTTTCCTCTGGGCTGGCACGCTATTAATTAAGCTAAGAAATTTAACTTTTTCCCAAAATCAAATATTGTAGCTGTCTTTACTTCATGTTTTTGGCAATTAGCAATTATGCTAACTGCATCGAAGACCAAAATCATGCAATGTTCAGGTTAATCCTTGCTTTGTTTTAAATAAGTAAACAAACAAACAAATAAGAATAATAAGCCCCCTAATTGTTACAGAAGGGCCAGTAGAAGTAAAGACTTGACAGTTACCATCAGCAGTTCTCACAAATGTGGTATTTATAGGCTGCCACGAAACCAGTAAGTTACAGGAAGAGGCAGACTTCAGTAAATCACTAGGTGATCTCTAGTACATGAGACAGAATGAATACGTGTTTTTTGTAACTTTTCTGTTAATAACTTACCTGGCTCTATTAGTCGAATTAATCCCTCATGATGAGCTACCTTATCTTTCCAACTCTTGGTGTTATTAGCTGCTGTTTCCAACTTTTTCTTAACCTCCTGAAATAAGATACAGCCCACTTGAAAACAAGAATAACTTTACTCTGTTTATATAAAAAGAAAAAGCATCCTTTTTAATCTAAAGATAGGACCACACTCATTCAGCAAGCACTTCATTTAATGTAGACAGAAGAACTTAATTTCTAACTGTCTTAAGTAATTTAATCATCACTAGCTGTAAAAAGTAAGCTGCCAAATCAGAATCCAAACCCACTAGGTTTTACAAGATTCTGTAGCTGCGTAAGTAGGGCTAGTATTCCTGAACAACAAAAACATAAACTGGATTCGAAACAGAAAGACGCATTTTCTGTTCCCAGCTAAGCCCGGCTAGTGGGTATCTTTCACTATCAGAACTCATAAAATGTAAGCTATGAAAACGACCGCTGCGGTTACATCCAGGCAAGAGAGAGGTATTCTTCAGGGTAAACTGGTCTTTTGGTCAATTCCAACTAGAAGGTCAGAATATTTATTTATTTCTAAAATAGTAAGTAACCTATCATGGTGACCAACTCCATCATTTGTTTTGTGGATATTTTTTGTTTGGTTGTTTTTCTGTTTGGGGTTTTTTTTTAATGTTGATTGGATTCAGCAATTCCTTTGGTGTAGTTAATGATGTTTCATATACAAAAAGCCTGAGAGGTCATCTAAAAAAAAGTCAAGTATTAGCCAAAAGCAATCTAATGATGGTGTTAGATGGAACACCAACATTTAAGTTGTAAAGCGGCCAGAACTACCCCACCTGAGCCCTTGCTTGCAGTCACTGCAGCATTTGTATTCTGTGCCAGCCAAGACAGCTCACGAGCTTGTCCTTCACAGAGCAAACCTCAGGGGCACAGAGACAGCCTAAACACACTCCCTAGTTAAACAGAAATCCAGTCATGTTTTGTTTCCTGACCTAAATACACACAGGATCAACACCTCCCAAGCCCTAGAAAGTAGGCAGCACTTCAGGCTCTCTACTCACTGGCTTCTGACTTGTATTTCTTCCATGAATACACCTACTGGCCTTCACCAAAAACTCTCAGTGGAGCAGAGAACAGGCCTGGCATTTGGGACGTGAGGTGCTGCTACGCATTGAGAATCTGAGCTAATTTCCTAGCTCTCCTTGACATCAGTTCAGTGCTTAAATACCTTTTTTGAGGAGCAAGGGCCTACAGTAGCACATTGATTTTTCATCTGTAAATGACAATATTGCCCCATGCCATCATCAAAACATTACAAGGATATTAATTCAAAAGCATAGGGCATTTAGTTACGACAGCAGCGGGACTGCCCAAGCAGTTAGTATTTCAGGATATGACTGAGCGGGCTGGCATGTGAATTGGGACAAAAGAAGAAAGGAGGTGATGTGTCTGAAACACGTCCCCTTCTTCAAACGTATCTACTGGTCTAGGCCAAAACCCCCAACACATAACTATCCTGTTCCTGTAATTTTTGTGCCATACTAATCCTTAAAGAAGCATGACATTGATGAACTTCAAGTTCAGTTAAACTACCGAACACCTGGCTAAGTATGAGAGGGTGATGAACAGAACAGCTCACCTCATATTGCTCAAGGGCTTCCTTCCTTTCCAGTTCAAGTTGTTCCAGTTGCTGCATAGCAACTTGAAGAGCCCGTTCCTTTATCATTCTCTGGTTTTCTAGCTCTTGCTTCTCTGCTTCTGTCATCTGAATGGTCTGTTGCTGCTGCAAGTGCCATTTTTCCAGTTCAGCTCTCTTTGCTGACTCCTCTTCCAGTAATCTGCAACGGGGATTGTGATGTTAACTGCACTTTAAAGTTAAGATGTATCTACTACGTAACATACATGTAAGGAAGCCAAACTAATTATTTTCTTTCCTTTTTCTATTAAAAAAAAATAGCAAGCTTGGGAAGCAGGGAAAAAGTTATTGCTTTTTGGCTTGTCTTCAGCACAAAGCTGAAAATCACGCCAGCAGTGCAAGCAGCCTGAGGGCTACAGAGGGCTATTCACAAAATGTAGTCAATAATGCAAATACACAACACTGCAAACCACAAAAGAAACAGGCATGCATAAGTTATCTTAATTGTCTTAGGAGGACTGAATATATGAAGAAACAAACCACACTAAACAAAGCCCAATTGAGTAAGAGAAGACTTAACCCTTTATCAATTACAATTTAAACCTGTGATAAAATACAGCAGAAAGTCATATTTACAGTTACTGCTTTATAAAATACACAGTTGAAAAGTCTGCACAGTGGTCTCTGTTTCTCAAATGTCAACAAGCACAACACCTGATGGAAAAGTAAGTGCACCTGCTTTTCTAAAATTGCTAAGCACTCCCACTGCTAAGGCCTAATCAAACATATTAAAAAAAAAAAGCCAGCTTAAGCCTTCATAGCCTTTCCAGCAGCATGTCCAAGATACAAACAATCTTTAATAGCACGGCACAGTTACTTGTTACTGCAAGGGGGAGTGGGGAATTGAAATAAATTTCTACTAGGTCAAAGCCATACCTAGCCTGAAGCTTCCTTACAGTCTCTTCATCTTGACGAGCCTGCTTCTCATCCTCCAAAGCTTCCTGTAGCTGTTTATACATTTCTTCCAGTTCACGTACTCTCTGTAAATACTGTTCCAGTTCAGATGATTTCTGAGCAACCTGCTCTTCCATTTTTTGTCTTACCTAGCAGAATAAATTGAGGACATATATGAGCTACCAGTTCAACTTGGGTTTCCAATTTTTAAAGGAATTGCCAGGTTTCCCTCAGATAATATTTTCAGAGACAAAGCTTTTCCTGCTGCCTCCAGAACAAAACTGATAAAATTTAGTCTAGATTTGTAAATGTGTAACTAAAAGCATTTAAAAAGAATAAATAATACTACAGGTAACTTACATTGCCCTACTTCACACAGCACAGGATTTTCACAGGGTTTTAAAGGTAACTTCAATCAGTTTGAACTTGTCACTTAGTTTACAGATATGTAGCACTAAACTGAAGGAGGAGAAAGCTTGTAGAGTGCCCAGACGCAAAGGTCAGGCTGGTTTAATTACACTGTTTCCACTCCTTCCCTCAGGCAAATCCTCCCTTGGCAGCAATGTATCTCACACACTTGCCTCTGGATGATAGCACCGTGACAGAACTGGATGGATAAAGCGTTGGAAACTGATTAAGGAGGCCGGCCTTGCTTCGAGAAGAGCAACTATTACAAAAAACAACGGTAAGGGATAGAGGAAGGTGAGGGGATGCTGCACACCCACAGTCACCCAGTCTCTGGTCCTCATCCCCCACCTTTTGCTGACCAGAGAGGTCCTCCCACTTGGCCCATCGCTGTGCTGGGAATAGCAGCAGTCAGATGGCTTTGAACTGAGTGGGGATAAAGCACCAAAACCTCAGCATTTAGCAGCACATAAAGTGTACTCCACGGAAGGTAAGCATAGCTCCCGAAGAAAGGCTTTCTGTCACGTGTGATAGGATGGCATGTCCCGCTCTGCTGGTCTGCAGCCTGCTTTCCCTCAGCCAACCTAAATCCCACTGACCCAGAAAGTGATGGTATTCAGCAATTCACACTCAGCTCAAAAAGCAGCACTGTGTGCATTTATGTCCTAAGCAACGTTCCATCACATCAACTTGACCAGCTAACAGAACTCCAGCTAACAGAGAAGCCCATCACGGCACACAAAGCTCTTGAAGATTGAAAATTAGTTCTTTTGTAAATTCTCAGTATGGATTATAGTAACAGCATTGTAAAGCTACAATATTTCTTTAGGGTTTTGTGTGTGTAAATGCAAAAGAACACACAGTATAAAAAAACAGTAGTTTTAGGAAGATATTCAAGTCAGAAAATTTCTAAAATGCATTTTGATTATGCCTGTGTTCATTTTGCATATTCATATACTATGGGCTGGCCTTAGGCTCTCCATCTTCGAAAACTGCAAGGATAACTTCAGTCTGCATTTATCCTTCAAACAGTCAATTTTTTCCCAATCTTCCAATAATATTTAAACTTTTACTGCTATATAAATTGTAAGCAAGCTGTTCCGGTATTTGAATTCACTTGTAAAAATATTTTATTCCTACATCTCTAATAAGTGCAACGCAGGTTGCATTTTCCAGCCTCCTGCAAAATCTGCAGAATCCTTTCAGTGACTGCCTGAGAGGGAAGTCATTGCTGAACGTGTTGCTCACTCTCTGTAATCATAGCAAAAAACCACATGCACTACTCACCATTTTTTCTCTCTCCAGCTCCAAACTGAAGCGATCTTGTAATTCAACTTGAGTCTGAAGTCTTTTCTTCTCTTCCTCAGCAGCACGAGCAGCTGCTGCTTCCAGTTGCTGCAAGAGAAGAGTGAGGGGTGGGGGGAAGAAAAGAAAGAAAGAACAATTTGACAAAATGATAACATTTGGAGGGGATGGAATTTTATTTAACAATTTTTATTTTTAATAAAAATGGAAGAAACCTTCAAAAGCATTAAGGCACCAGCTTTTTTTTTTTTATGTCTGAGGCTATTCTCAACCTCTAAATATATTTTTTAATTTTGTTATTTACAAGACTACTTTAAATTTACCAATGAAAAGTCAATTATCAGACTTTCTCCAAGTTTCCTCTGAGTTCTGCTTTGCACAGCCAGTAGAAATCACTATATTTCCTGCTCTATCTCATATGGGATAGTAAACCATTATGGAAAAGCACATCCCAGGCAAGAGCGCAGAGAAGTTCAAACAGTGAAAACATGCCAGCACGCACAGAGTTCATGCAGAAACAGAAGTGAAAAGCTCTAAAATTGCTACGGGAAAGCAGAAGTGTCATAAGCTTTGACTATAATAAGTGATCGAGCTGTTGTGAATCACATCCCTTGAACATCCCCTAAATTGCCATGTAAGGTAAATAAAATTCTAGACAATAATCATCACTTGAAATTGGGGGGAAATTAGCCTACTCAAAGCTCAGGCCTAGGAAACAGCTGCCGGTACTTTCACGCCTTCCTGCAACTTACTTACTTAACTACTTTTTTTTTTTTTGCATCTTGATTTCACACATAAAGGTAGTCATCACAGTTCTTCCTTTCATCATGATTTTGACAGCACATATTTTTAGAATGCATGGGAGGTTAGAAACGTACAAACACCAGCCAAAACTTTACCTATACTGAAAACAAAATAATGCTTTTGCAGAATTTTCCTAAAGAAACTTATCTGGTGCTTCAGAGGAAACACAAAGCAAGCACCCTTCTTTTGTAATATGCTAGGCCGGTAAAATTGCTTCCACAGACCTTCAGTAAGTGGGACCCCCATCTTCTTTAGTATTTCTGGAAGGTACCACAAACTATCTTCCCTCATACAACCTGGATGAATTAATGAGATGCCTAAATGATTATAACTACCAAGCTAAAATTTTCATTCCTTTAAAGTGCTTGTGATATCACTCCAATCTGAAATAGACGGAAGAAGGGAAGGAGAAGGCTCCTCCTTTCTGTTTTTAAGCTCTAGAAGATAGTACAGAATTGTTCTCCTTTGAAAGGCTTAAATGCCAGTCTTTTAGAAGTAGTATTCCTCCTCTGCCAGAACATTAGAAAGCATGTCATTGTAGTCAAATCCAAGATGCCTATTTAAGTGAAATTTCCTTCCCTGCTCTGAAATTAAACAAACGTTGCCAATGCTGAGCTGAGAGGGCGAACGTGCGGAGTCACAGGCAAGGGTGGGTGCTAGGCTTTTGCCAGAGCTCAACAAGAAAATACATTGTTTGTCCACTCTTTATCAGCAACTTCCTGCTTAATTCGCGTCAGAGGACATCAGTTCCTGGCAGGTAAGGTTACTGGCAACAACTGTACAGTTCAGGGAGAAGTCCCAAATGTTGGGGTGGGGAGGGAGGAGGAATCAACAGGAACACATCATTCCAGCAAGGGTTAGTTAGCACAGTCTCCGAATCCCATGCAAGACCCCAAACTGAAACAAAAAGGGTGCACAAGTCTTGTGCATGCTCTTTCGGTGAGAAAACTTACCTCAGTCTGTTCAAGGAGTGTATCTCAAAATTCCATTAAAAATATGAAAAAAAAAATCTATTTTAGACAAAGACTCTTATTCTTCTGAAATTTTCTACTGCAAGAGCTATCAAAATACAAACCAGTCTCAGTGCACTTTGGCAGATGCCGCGTAAGTGGTGGCTCCCTGCCATCAGGAGCAGATCTAACTCTAAGCTTTCCAGAACAACTCAGTTTCCTGAACTGCTTACAAAGCCTTTTCCTTGAAGAACATTTTTTCTAACTACTCAAACACTTTAAGTTCCTCCTACACACTACCTCCCCACTAATTTCACTTAGTCAAAGTGCAGTAGTTCATGTCAGAGACTAAATTACTTTCCTTGAGAAGTCACTTTAATCCAGTCCACTTCAAAATATGCTTCTTACTACAACTCCCTTTAGTTTAGCCATTGTGATCTCCACAAAACTCCCTGCAGCCCATCAACATCCTGCTGCTCCTCTGGGGTTGCTCTCATGCTCTCACACCAAATGACTGTGGAAAACTATGTAAGAAAATCTTAATGGAAAGCCCCAAGTTTGACAGACGCGTCTGACAGAAAAGAAAAACAAAATACCCACAAGTAACTGCAACTTGTAGACTCTGGTCCCCTAACATTGTCCACACAGCTGGGGCTTTCTTCTACACTAGCTTTACAATCCCCTCATCAGTAGAGGGGTCAGAGCCGGGCCACGTCAGTTACCCCGAGCCTGCTGTAGAGTCCTCAGAAACTGCTGCAGTCAATGCCGAAGGCGTTGCACTGGAGACTCAACCAGCAGATCTGCTGCTGCTGACACAAGCTCACCTCCTCTGGAGGAGTTCACTCAATAAGTCTGAACAACTGAACAGGAAATAGATGCCTAATTATACTTCAAGAAGCCCAGCTCAACCACAGAGACTGAACTTTAAGCTTGAAGGTCAGCAGCTCCCACTCCCACCTTTCGCACGGTCTCCAGTTCCTTCTGCTTGTTCTCGTTGGCCGTTTGCAGTTCTTTCATCTGCCGCTCCAGCTCTTCTTGCTCAGCTAACAGCTTCTGGCGCAATTCTTTTCGTTTTTGGCGTGCTTCTTTGTGGGGTGGAGGGCTCCCCGCTCTCAGCAGGTTTACAGTGGTCTGTATGGCTGCAAAGGAGCGAGCAAGACAAAGGGAGAGGAAGAGAACACCATTGAAGGGAAATGCTAAGGTTTCTGGGTAGCCTCAGTGAACAGTTACTTGTGGTGGTGTGTTGTTTGTTGGGGTCTTTTTTACTGTACTTTTAAATCTGAAATAACTCTCGACAGTTCTCCCAATTCTCATCAAGCAAGCTGGCAACACAAACCAAAAGTGAAAGACGCTTGCCTTTCAGTATTGGCTGTGCACCACAAGGACAAGGTCTGGCCATTCCAACGCTTTATGTTCATTTCCATATAGGCTTCTAACAGGCTGCAGACATACAAGTCACTTGGATGCCTAGCTGCAAAATCACCCCAACACTTCAAGATTTCTTACTACCTAGATCAGTGACTCGCAAATCTGATCTAGGTGCAATTATACACATGCTTTAGGTAAAGAGCGAAGCACAAATGAAAGCACATAGATCCAAGCACTTAAACGCTGTAGATACTTCAATAGCATTGGCAACAGTGGCTTTGCAAGGGCTTTACCTCACTCCACAGAAGATGCACGTAACTATCATTCAGCTCATATCTGGGAAGGTCCCACAGAAGTACCTTCACCATGGGAATAGATGACGAAGCCCCAATCCCCAGCTTTATCCTCAGCTCACCAAACCATACTACCTCAAGCAAAACTGCAACAGCAGTCAGTATTTTATGATGCTGAAATAAGCAAGCTTTCCCCTTCTCCCTGAAAGCAACAATTTACAATGTGTTCTCCCCTCCATTCCTCATCCTTAGAAGTAGAGCCAATACAGAAACAGAAAACAGTAATAATATCCTTTTTATTTTGGTTATGGCTGCCCAAATTGAGCCACCTAAATGACAGAAACTGATTCCCCTTACGTGGATCTCTGGTTCTTTCCAAGTCTCGGGCTCCTTCAAGATCCTTTCCATGTGTCCAAAACAGAGACATCACAAATCACAAGACCAAGAATTTCAAATTTGAGTAAAGCACAGCCGTAAGACCTCAGCTTACCTTAACTTTCATGTAACTAAGATTTTTGAAACCTCACCTTGAATCCACTCCTGCTTCTTCTTTTTATCAGAGGCACTGATCTCAAAGCTTTTGTCAAGACATTTTATGAGAAAAAGGCATTTCTTTCCATCTTTGTCAGGCAAGGCCTAGAATGGGTAACAAAAGGATTAGCCTTGCAAATGCTGAAATCTAAGTTATATTGTCAAGCTCTATATATGCAGTTATCTGTTACACAGCTACAAATACCAGCATTAAAAACCATTATTAAAAGAATGTTTATAAACTATTTTTATATCAAGTAAAAAAAGCTCTGTTAACAAAAGATATCAGGAGTCCATCCCGCACACAAGAAAATATTAATTCTTATCTTTAGAGACATTAATAGTTTTTGGTGGTTTTTTTTTTTACCTCTACACAACAGTTGCCATCCAATATGATGTCTCCCTTCTTGTCCTTTAAATCTTCACTTACATAGTAGGAAATAATATTGGGTTTTAGCACAAACCATCGTTCCGTCCAGTTTTTCCTTTTGTGACCTTTTTTCAACATGTAGCCCTGTAAAAAGCAGCAGATCAGCTGAAATGCCCAGCCTCTGTTGAGCCGCCTGGTCTGTTGGTTATGTGGCTTAAGGCCCAACAGAACACACAGAAAAGTTAGCTCAAGGCCCCAGACACTTCCCCTACACACTTCCGTTCCCAACGCCAGCCCACCACTAATTGTTTAGCACATGAGCTCCCTGCTCCTGTGTCCAGGTTTTAACTAACTGTGTTACCTAAAGAACTGAACAATTATTATTATGTCCTTATCAAGCCATTATTATGACTCTTCGGTCCTCTTTGATGACCTTTACAATTTCATTTTCTTCAGTCAAGCAGAGACATTTGCCATCACTAAGACTCACCTGTAATACTTTAATGACAGCCATCGTTAAAAATCAGTGCTGTGTGGATGCCTGCACCTACACACTGTAAATCCAGCCTGTTACAGGATACTCCCAGGGACAAAGCAGAAGAACCTCTGTCCTGGGAGCAGCTCTACACTGCCAACACCCCCATTTAGCTGCACCCAACTGAAGAAGAGATCCCACATGGGATACTTCAATGAGAAACTGGTCACAGAACCATATTCCTGGCATCTTTACTGGATGGGATATGGGAACGCTGGCAGAGCCAGGATTTTTCCTTAAAGGAACAGAGTTGTACCTTGATTTAAACAATACCAAGATTTTACTCACAATATTTTATTTTCCTTGAAAGATGATCCAATCAACTTCCTATATAAGAAAAACATTTGCAAGCCTTAACAAGACTATTTTGAAGGAAGGAAGAGAAGCCCATACTTTGCCACTGAGCTTTACACGAATAAAAACAAAAATTATAATCTTCTGTAATGGCAACAAATGGGGCTGGTATTATAAGCAAATCATCCAAGTTTGCCTCTATTGAATATTAACATATCTAAAAAATAAGCAGCAATACTATGTGCAGTCATACTAGTAACCCTGTTACGTATTATCCAGTGTGGCTACGGCAATTCAAAAACCATCTCATGGAAGAGGGTCCACAAAGAATGAGATAATAATTGGTCATTCTTTCAGGCATTTGATTTTTAGTGATCTTATCAGGGGCACTGCTGTGACCTAGTCAGTTTTTAATCTAGATTTGCCAGTATTTCTTCTGAAACCATATTCCCTAACACTTTTGTCTGAATTCCAACTTCAGAAAGAAGTCAAGTCACAGATGAAACTGAAACACCTACATCAATATAGCCAGGAACAAGCCATGCAGAAAGCACTGTACTCAAAGTATTCCAGATTAAGATGATGGAAAAGTTGGGAAGGAGACCAAAGAACATTTTTTTTTTATATACTGGTTTTTAGCTATAGCGATTTTGGATACAAGTAAACAAATAAATGTGCTGTGCTTTATTTAAGTCAAAGGTGTCTTTCTGTACAGGTCTGAGGGGAAGAAAAATTCAGGACAGTTGGAGAAGATTTTTATTTAAACAACAAAAGAAACCAAACACAAAAGAAACAACCCCCCTACACATAGAGCTTATCTGTGCTCAGCTGTTCTAGCCAGATAAACGTGGCCAGAGCCAAGGCCGTGCCTATTCCCCTGTGCCATCCCACCCCCTTGCTCCAAAGCAGGAATGCACGGAGAAACAGCTTGCTTTGCCACCTCCATACTCTGGCCTGAGGTCTGGGTGGTCGTAAGGGCGTGTGAAGGACTCCCGCAGCTTCACTCTTTCATGCCTCGCACAGTCTGAGTCCTAACCAGGTGTTTTTCCCCTTCCTGACATACTGAATTTGCTTTCAAAGCCAAGTGAGACTGATATTTTCCCCTCAAATTTCTGCAAGATCTTTTATCTATTATTTCAGTGCATCAGCTGCTTCTCATCTTCCAAGAACCCACTGGCAGCTCCTGGGAAACTTTTCACACAAACTATCACATGAAGGACACATCTTTCAGAAAACTAAATATCACAAATTTGTAATTATCACTGCTACCCACCATAAGCCTTGGAGATCCAAGAGAAGTGTACAATAAAAAGGGCAGTATGACACTTGGCTGTGATACAATATGTCATTAATTAATACCGTGAAGTAATCATATACTGCAATAAACAGGACAAACAAACGAACAGGTATCAGGGTACAAGCTGTCACCAAACCAGACGTCTGTAAGACACACAGGGAACTCTGTTCTCCATTGGACCAGTGACTGTCCAGGAGGCTCTGGGCCAAATCTTGATACAAACTATTTTTAAGTGTCAAGGAACCATTCAATGACACTCACACATCCTTGAGAAAGAGGCCCAGCCACCAAGAGAGGAAAGAAAGGAGACAGTAAAAAAAAAAAAAAAAGGGGTGGTGTGGTGTCAAGGGGGGAGAGACACAATGCAGTATCAACACTGAAAAGCAATCTGACTTCCTCACAAGTTTCAAGTGGAAGGACTGACCTGACACTGGTTATTTTATTTTCATGGTATTAAGCAGCAGAATGACTTCATTTTGCCCTCAACAGACTATGAGAGAGTGTGTGTGTGTGTGTGTGTCCAGCCCTCACCTCCATCAGGCAATCAGCAGTTAACAAAAATAGACTTTTGCATTGTTCTGTGGATATTCTGAAAGAATTTCCTGTGCCAAGACCTTCTGATGATTTCTTCAGAACAGTTAGGAAAGGCTGCCAAGAAAGTCTTTGTTTTTCTCCTCACCAAGAAATCAAAGATGAAAAAAATACTCTGCCAGGTAAAATTCAATTTTAAATAGCTCTCTAGGTAAGCACTGCTGTGACCCCTCAGGCCCCTGTGATATTTATACTTCCCATCAAAGAAATGCAGTTTTCAAAGCCATTCCTAAAATGATAATCCAGCCCCTGGAAATCCGAAGACTGACAGAAGTTTGCTAAGAATATAAAAGCCAGCATGACTTCTTGTGTTGGAGTACAGGTAAGCAGGCTCTCAGTCACGCGTCCTGCCACGACGAACAAGAAGGGAGAGAGCTCTGGAGCTCTTCGACACCTTTTTGCCCTGTTGAAGTGGGGCAACTCAGACCTTTGTCCAGACCCCCCTGTTTGAATGCAGAGGTTATCATCGGCACAAATTATATTTGCTGCAACGTAACTGAAACTAGAAAAAAGCATTTTCAAAGATTGAGGAGGCGTCACCAGTTTAAGAACCGATAGCGTGCTGCAGCTATTCTATCAGCTAACAAGCAGTTGACGAGTATATAAAAGGCTGTATTTCAAGTCAGAAATTCAGTCAGTCTTTTACTTTCTAAAAACAAACTCTCCCAACAACCAACCCATTCATAATACTAAAACAATTAAAACAATCTGAATAGCATCACAATTTCTCTTTTATAAAAATAAGCTCATATTAAAGAATCCTTTTAAGTAATTTACCTAATTTTGCCCTCCTCATTATCCATCAGGTAAAGAAATTTCAGTACATGATGAACATTTTTGAACAATGCAATAAATTGTTCTACTTTAAAACATTAGTTCTCTGTGGTTGTTACCTGTTTGAGTACATCTAATATGAGCTCGTTAAAGACTTCATTGATTGCCATGGACACTGTCTGTCGGTCCATCCCTTTACTAAACTGCCCACTTCCGATGAGATCAATCAGCTCCCATGCAGAAAGACCTTCTCGACTGGTGTTGAGAGCAACCTTATAATGGTCAAATTGCTCTTGCTGCCAGCCTGCCCCCATTGCTTCGGTGAGTTTTTTAAGTAAATATTCAATCTGTAAAGAAACACAAACAGAAATTAATCATCTTCTGCAGGCAGGGAAATCAAGAGTTTCAGAGCTGTAAACTAAGCTTCTCTAGGGGACTGTCATTACAGCTAGATTCCTATGTCCTCGTGTAGGCCCCTAAACATAAGCGGTTTAATCAGCAAAGATTTTAGGCTCCTGTCTCAGTTGAACTTTTGACTGCCAAGCCCATCCCGCAGCTATTCTCTTCATAGTAAAGAAACACAGAATTGAATCTGACAGTCTCTTTTAATAATTTCAGATTCCCACAGAACACATGGGACCTTCCCTGCAACAGCTTCCAGACCACAATGACTGAAGTGTGAGAAAGCAAGAAGTTTCAAAAAGCATTCCTGTAAGATAAAAGGCAAACAAATTAGAAAAAATAAGAAAAGATGGCACTTTGGACAAGAAGTGAAATGAAAAACTACCAAGCTAGGGTCACATAGCTTAGTCTTCACTTGACCCCTCTTCCCTAGCTCTCAAGCACTTCCATCACGGGACAAAATCTTGGGAGACGTATCAAGAGAAGTAAAAGATCAAATTTTTTGTGTCTGTTTTTACCGTTTCCAAGATAAACTCCTTTTCTTTTAATCTTTCAACATTCTGTAAGCATTACCATACACAGAATAATAGCACTAATAACAGAGTCAAAATAAACACAAGAATGGAAAAGAGCGAAAGTTTTGTTTGTTTTTTATAAACTCATCGCTGTTTGCTTTTCAAACTAGTTTTCAGTGAATTCAGCCCATGTGAAATGCTTTTAATGGCTCTTTAAACACAGTAATCGGTGAGAGCCTTCCTACAAAGACCTCTACACAACCAAGTAAAAGCCAGCCTTCTAACTTCTTATGACCAAAGTCACAGGATACCAATTACAGCATTTCACCCAGATTTGAAGACAGACCAAGCTAATGTCACCTTCTGCTATTTTGGGTAATGACTCACTGTGTGTCCTCGACAGTTTGTAGGGAACCCGACTGCCTTCAGAAACCAGCCAGGGCAGACACAAAAGCATCCTGAGCCCTCCTGAAGGAGGAAGCCTGGGGAGAGGGTGCTGAGTGACCCCACACTGGAGCACCCTCCTGCACCAGCCCACCGCAGGGACAGGGCAGCACCAGCTCCCCCAGGGGCTGGCCTTTCTCTCCAGCCACCAGAAGGTCAGCACAGAAGAGGCAGGTCAGTCCAGAGCTGCAGACCAGGGCTCATCCCAGCTTTCCTGCCTCTCTACGGGCAGGAGGGATGAGACAGGGCGGGCACTGCACACTGCCCAGTGGAAGTGGGGAAGGAAAGCACCACCATCCTTTCAGGTTCTCTCTGTATATGTGGAAACAACATGGATTTCCTCAAGTGTCGCTTTTCTGAAGGTTAGTCCTTCAGGACGGTCTGCTCCACTTTCAGTTTACCTGTTTTAGGTGTGGTTTTGGAAAGAGTGACTCGGGAGTCTGGATCCCATTATCAAAAATGACTAAGGTGTACAGCATGAACGTGCCTCGTTGAAAAGTGGCAGAAACCAAATGATTTTCAAGGTGTCATTTTTCTAATCACCAATGCTGGTTCACCTCTGTTCCTCAGCAGCGCTTGAAAGCACAATGCAATTTCTCCTACGGGTAAGAAAAACCCTGGCTGAGAGAGCCAGAGGATGTTTCACCACAAGATAAATTAACTTTCCAGCTACAGCTCAGCTGGTTGAATAGGCTTTTGAGCACCCAGCAGCCTCTAGGTAAGAGATTTGGCAGTACAAAGAAATAGGTGTTTTTCCCCACACACATTTCACCTCAAGGACTCCCAGGCCTCACTCTTTTGATGCAGCAAAAATGCTAAATTTTGTGGCTGCTGCTTCTCTTTCTTGCAACTAGTACAGGCAAATCCCCTCCTTTCCCTCACGTCCACCAAGACACACACAAGCATGGACCAGAACACAGCTGGCAAAGCAGTAAATTACCAAATTCACCCTACAGATGGGTGGGCTTCTCAGTGACTCTTCTTAGTCTCACAGCCCCACCTCTAGTAGCACGTGGACTAATGCCACCGCAAAATGGAGAAGCTGCTGCGCTGCACCGTCTGGAGGAAAGTTCCCGCTCCGCTGAACGAGCAGGAAGTGAGTATCCCTCCGAGATGTGGCTGTCACATCCTCCTTGCAAAGGCTGTCTGAGAGAAGACAGGCCAGCGGGTCACAGGAGGAGCCTGCAGCACAGAAGCTGGGCACAGAAGTTGTGGAGAGCATCGCTTTTCATTTCAGCTTCACCGAGTAAGGGGTTTCAGTATTTTTAGCTCCCACTGCAACCCTTGCTAGCACAGACGGGGTCTGCGAAAGCGGCATTCCCATTGCAGACAAGCGCAACGAACACAGGGTAGGAGGTGACCAGCAAAGACACTTTCAGTCCTGCGCTGTGCCCCTCTGCCTTTTCAGTAAAGCACCTCCCGGGGCGGGGGGGGGGGCACCTCTGCACACCTGGGGGCTGCGTGCCCAGGACAGAGCAGGTGGCACGGGTCCCTGCTGCCGCAGTGCCAGGGCTCTGCGGTGCCACCTTCACCGCTGCTGGCGTGCAGACGGGTCACCAGAACGGGCCACAGACCGTGCCCCACGGCGGTTCCACGCACAGCTCGGAGTTGCTGGAGTCAGCACAGTCACATGGCAGCAAAGAAATTTTAGCACGCCCTCCCCAGCAGCCAACATATAACTTTTACTAGATTTCTGTAAAATTCAGGAACTAATTCCTTTAAAAAATATTTAAAATATACTTTGCTGATTTTCACTCCCCAAAGTCCTTAAGTCAAAAAACTAATCCGAGGCTGTTAAGCATCAACTCCCATAAATCCTCTGCGTTCAGTTAAAGGCAGGAAGCAGCTTACTTCCTACCCCAGACAAGTTTTATAGAAAAAAAAAGAAACAACCCCAAAAAGTCCTTTACAACATGCAAGACCAGGAACACCACAAAGCTGTTTCAAAATAAACCTCCTGGACTTGAGGAGCTGAAAAGAGCTCTGGCGTCACTGCAGGAGTAACGCTTTCCCCCACGTGGAAAACACACTCTGCCACTCGGCTCAGTCCCTCCCAGCAGCAGCAGTTCTGAACTACGATCCCGTACTTTAGCTGAAAGGAAAGCCAAAGTAACTGAGGCTTAATGAGGTAGATAATATACCTGCCAAAATGCTAGACACCATTTAAAAAAAAAAAAAAAAATCATTAAAACTTAATGAACTTTAACTTTAAAATGTATTGTTCCAAGATTTCACAACCTATTATGCTGCTTGAGGCATGCAGCTCTCAAATTCCTTTGGTTAATTACCTCAAACATCTAGGACCCACCTGCAGACAAAGAGACGCACACAAAAAAATCACACCTGAAGAGATTTTTTCACTTTTTTCACTCAAGCCATATGAACAACATGTATATCAAACTAAAGGTCTGGAAAAGCAGCAATGAAAAACTCTTCGCTAGCACACGTTACCATGTAAAGCATTAAAAATAAGTCAACGTATCCTTTCCTTTAATGTTATTTGTACACATTTTACCTTGTTTTGATTATTAGAACAGATTTAAACGTTTAAGTCTGCTAACCCCCATCTACAATTCACTAACATGACCACAAATATCCTATAATCCCATGGAAATACATAAAATAGCTCGTTATTTTAAAATACATTAACTCTTAACTGAAAAAGGACCTCTGCATAGTATAATTTAATTTCTAAAATAAAAAAAATAAAAACCCCCAAGCTTTATCTTGCATTCAGATAAGTCCATGGCTAACCAAAGTCTGCAGAAAAATTTTATCTAGCATACCTGCTCAATAGCAACAGTGAGTGTTGCGGTAGGGTATAAATATGGAACAACGCAAGGTAAATATAAAGAATTAAGCTGGATCAGTGTGGAAGCAAATAAAAGACCATTCATTATGTGCTCAAATGAGGAACCTCCGAGAGCAAACGACATTTCCCCTCCTGCACAAAGAGACATGTCAACTCAGCAAATAACTGGCACATTAAGACTACTGGCTCAAACGTAATTACTCTTGTGGTTGAGAAGTAGTGCGTGAAGCAACGTTTGCTGCCATTCTGACTGGACCTTACTTTTGGATATGGACATTAAAACATAGAAGAGTCACCAATGCTACATACGCCAGTACAGACCAACTGGTATGAAAAATAGTTTCCATCTCAAATCCAGAGAAACTTTTCAGCCAAAATTTTGCCAAGAGAAAGCAAAAAAAATAAAAAGAACAGAGGCTCTTTAACATGAGCTATGCAGCCTCCATGGTATCTTCTTTCAGAGGGCTGTTTCTTTTCCCATGTTTCAACACCTATTTGTTTTTCTTTTCCAGGTATTCCTGGCACTATCCTCCATGGGGAATGAAGTATCATAGACATTTCACATATTTTTCTGATATACAAGTGGGTCTCTTAAAAGATGAAAAATGAAAAATAACGTCAAGGAGGCCTTCACGCCCAGCAGAGCACAGCAGACAAGGCTATTCTGGTTCATAGTATTCAAATTGGGTTTGCGATATTAACAGAGCAGATGTGAAAATCTATTCGATGTCGGAAAGAGCTAAAAATCCACAAAATTGAGTGACCATGATGGCCTGCTCTGAAACCATGGTGACAGTAATAGAAAGTCCCTAAAACAAAAACCCCTTAAACATAAATAATCCAATCTTGATGTTAGCCATTGCTTAATTGGAGCCCCAACAGGATACCTAGTGGTAGCTGACAGGATGAAGGTATAGCCCCTAGTTACCTTATATAATTTTAATAGTAAAAATCAAACCTCTAGGAGGAGATTTTATATGTAAATGAAAGACCACTTTAGTATAATGAGCCAGACAGAAATTAGGACATGAAAAAACAAGTTTTTATTATGTAACTGCAAGTGACCAATCAGTTATTTTAATGTGATTTTTTCCATGTTACCTTTTTGTATAAAAGACCCTATGTGTTTCCCAGGAGGTGTGCTGGCTGTGTTAGATGCCTAGCACCTGCTTCTGCAGAACTGAAATAGAGACACCTATCTTGACTCAGTGCGTTGACTGGCTCTCGCACACCAGGTGATGAACCCTATTAGGGACAACATGTTCTGTGGAAGCATATGTTACTGGGCAAGAGACATGAAAGCAATCATATTGCCTTTCGCAGTCATCATAATTTTTTTTTTATCCCAATGGATCATCACATACTTTTAAGTCAAATACTTGTTTCTTCCTTTCCACCAAAACTGTGTTCATTATCCAGTGTAAGTCATTATTGTCTTTCTTTTTTTAAAATTAAGTTAGTATTAAGCAGTATAATAAAGGTCAACTCAAAAAACAGTGTAACATGTGAAAATGTAAATCCTAAGGACAACCTGCTGCATAAGCTGAAAACTATCTTATTTTTTCCAGCAATCAAGGAAAAGAGTAGTGAAACGGGAAGAACTGATGCAAGTTCTAAGTGACTAAAAAATCTTTCTAACTATCACCATCAACTTGTAGAGATCATGGGTCAATTAAAACCCCACAGAAGCAGCTTTCATTCTAGTTGTATCAGTTTTGATTCTATTTCTGAATGGCCAAAGTTCAATTCCCAGTATTTCATTCATCGTATCAGTTCCTGATACTAGAATGCAGAACAAGAAAGCAAAAGTGGTCACAAACCAGAAACAATTTCTGCAGGAAATGCCTCCAGAAGAATCACCAGTGGACAGTTTCAGGCTTTCCCCTCCTTGGCCTAAAAAACATCACCTCATTTTCAAATGCACAGAAAGCCACACGAAGTTTGGACCCTCTTTGTCCTAACTAGGAGGATTAGAAATGCCACATGTTAATACAGTTGAAGGCTAGAGGACAAGTGAAAAACGACTGTACAAATCTTCTTTCCTCAAGAAGCCAGGATTAAAAAACAAAGATAGCAAATATGTTTGGCTTATTTCAAACAAGTTATGTGAACACTAGATTACAACAGACAAAAAGTATACAGCTTGCAGTGTACCTATCTGCAAGTTTCACCATTAAGGATGGCCCAGAAACACAACTAACCACATGCTGCAGCCTTCAGGCGATAAAGCATTCCCAAGGCTGCAGTCACATGTCCAGAAATAAGAAAGGGGAAGTGTTTGGAAACCTTTTTATAAACCAGAAAACATCTGGTTAAACAATACTGAGGCACATGAGTGAGTCTGCAACAACCAAGAGGTGAGCTCATGACAGACTAGAAATATTTCTCCTCTGAAGCGTACAGTTCTCTTCACCTTTCTTCCCTTCATTTTATCCTTGTTGTGGAAGAGATAATGCCTGTGAGAGCTGAAGGAAACACACACTTGGATGTCTGCGTTTCAGATGATCTAGTGGAAAAGACCAGCTGTGGGGAGGGCAAGGAGCTCGCCCCCAGCTCCTCGCTTTCCTGGCAGATTAGCAGTATAGCTGCTTGGTAAGGCTCTGCTCACTGCACCAGGAGGCAGTTCTGTTGTTATCTGAGAATCGTATCGATTCTGAAAGCTGTTCATCAGGACTAGTTTCAACTAGAATAAACAAAATACAGCATTGTTTTCCTTCAGTCCATCTGCATCTCTGTGAAACACCACATTTACCCAGTTCACGTAAGCATTATACTTGATGCACACCAAGACTTCTCACTTGAAAGGAGAGGGAGCTTTCAGATTTTATATCATTTTGCATTTCCCTGGGACATAAGCACCTTTGCAAAACAGACACTCATGGATCTCTTCCTTTCCAACTCTCCTAACTGCTCTCAGCTGCCCACCGGCAGCCAGCAGAAGCAACACTGGAGCCCAAGGCCATTACCAGCTGAGCCCAGTGCCCTGCACAGCCACCAGTTCCTGTCTCTCTGTGGCCTGACTTCTCCCTACAACACAGAGGGACCCTCTCAAGCTTGAGGTCACAGCCCAAAACTGCCCACCTCAACCCAGACCCTTCCCCATGCTGGATTTTACTAACCTTAGTCCATTCAAGTGCAGGTTGGCCATCTCTCCTTCTAGAGCAGCTGAGGAGCACAGGCCTCTGGCTTTCAGTCTGGCCTCAACTAAAGGAGGAACTTCTGGCCCCTTTGTCACCTCTCTACTCCTTTCAAATTCCTTCTTTGTAACTGCTTTCCTCACTTTGCTCTTTCTAAAGTTTTCCTCAGCCCGTGTCTCCAAAACCTTTCCAAAGTAGCCTGTTTTCCTTTCTCTGGTTGAGCTGCATCTGTTCCCAATTTGCTGCCCATTCAACACCTGGGCAGGGAATCAAGACTTAACACTTTGCAGGTGGGGTAACAGTCCCACCACAATGAGCTGTCTAACACAGAAGGCCTAGCACAACAGCACTAGTGCAAAAGTACACAACAGGGCCAAGAAGGAAGGACAGCAGCCTCAGTCTTTAGCCAGCGCAGTGCAAAGAAGGTGAAACTGCACCCAAGCAGGAGAGTTTTCCAGATACGAAATTGCTCAAATAAGTCCAGAAAGCACTTATTTTTTTTTTTAAAAAAAGACATCCTCATAGCCACATGAAGTTGGATCAACACGTTCACTGGAGACCTAAGAAGTTCTATTATAATATTCCCATCCAGAAGATGGGACGCAAAAATGTTCAAGGGATCACCCTTCCAACCTGAAATTATGAGGCAAGTTTCCTAGCTACTTATAAATGGGAAACAAAATCTCCGAAACCCAAAAACCTACGAGGTGGAAGGGAGGGAGGAGGGGAAACAGCTGGATCCCACACAAAAGACTGACTCTAAGCCAGAAACTGCAGGTAAATCGTGTGTCGCAAATACTCTCAGCCAGCAGCAAGACCAACAGACAGGAGGAAAGGGCAGCTTGCTCCCTGGCTGGGAAGCTACAGCCACTCATGAGAGGTTTGCATTGGTCTCACCTAAACATAAACATCACAGAACAGCGATGCTTCCACCACTCTCTCCTCTGTTCTTCACTTTACAAAAATCCCCTCAGTTCATGTATGACGTGCAAGCCATTTTGTAATTAAATGGCAAGATGCAATGTAAAGTGGTGAAGACTAAATATATAATCAAGCTTTATTATGACCTTAAGAGGCATAAAAAAGTAAATGGAAAGAAAAATACCTTTACTAGGTACCAGTATCAATTTTGAACGCTATTGAAAAGAGTTATTTTCAGGTAGAAATTCTCAGCACTAAGACAACAACTACAAGTCTGTACAAAAAATGCTTTGCAAATCTGCAGTTTAGATTTAACATTAAAAAACCCAGACATAAGAACTTAAAAGGCAGATGTGAAAGGTCACGCAGAGAAAAAGCAAAACTGACCAAAACTGAGACTTTGCATCTTTACTTCTGGAATTTTGTGTAAAAGGGTAAATGAGTAAATGTGAAATTTTCCAGAAGCACAGAGACCCTGAGGAGGACAGTGCAAACGAGAAAGGAGTGTGTTCAACAGATGGCAATTCCTCCACCGGCTGATTACATTACCTGTGTGGTCTGAGGCAAAAGGTTAGAGTGAATACAGGCATTGTATACGATAAGAACAGAGCAGCCTTTCTTTGTTGGGCTCTCTAAGCTTTCTTTAAACAGTATTGCACAATTTAAAACTTGCTGTAATCAAGGAGATACAGACAGAGATTCACGCTAAGAATTTTAAGAATACTCTAAGTAGAAGAGCAAGGTTAACACAGGTTAACCCTGGACGTTAAGGATGGGAAGGAAAGCAAACAGCAGCTGCTATGAAATCTAGAAAACCTCTTTCGGGCTCGGAGCTGACTGTGCAGCCCATCTCCCAACAAACGGACACACTGCCATTACCTGGCATCAGTGACAGAAGGCAGCACGAATCTGGGGGCTTGCTGGTGGAGTGGGAGCAAGTGAGAAGCGCTGATGGCCCAGAGCTGGCAGGTCTGAAGCTTTTAACCAGGCCAAGAAATAAGGAGATGTGAAATATCTACCCTCAGGTAAGCCAGGCTGTGCAGTGGGGAACACAATGACAAACCAGAGACGTGGATTTGAGTCCCAGTTTTGACATTCATTAGTGGCTCTGACCTTGTACAAAAGCCAAATCGGGCGCCATTAAGAAAGGAGCTGTCTTAGCTTTTATAACCCTGATCCCTCATCTCCCAGAACTGACAGAAGAAACAGGAATGAAAGCAAGAAGACAGGCCCTGTCATCACAAGTCTGGCAAAACCAGAAACACTGTACAGAGTCTCCAGCTAAGAAGTGAGTGAAAAGGCAAAACTGAGCAGTTTATTTTGATAGGGAAGGAAGATAGGAAGAGTTATCTGTACTTTATGGTTTGGCACAACAGCTTGGAGTCCAACAGTTACGTCGTCGTGACATGTAAATCAGCCTGTTTTGATCCCTGGCTGTTCAACAATTTGCAAATATTAATTAATCAGTACTCCAGTGCTGGTTTGCAAGAGATTACACCTACAGTTCTGATCTTTCTGCTTCTGCCCTCGCCCTTCCTCAAGGGGAGAATTGTGGAGATACTGAAATCTTGGCTTTAGGGTTAAAATACCTATTTGAGTGTTGCCCGTACTTGTTAATGAACTCAAAGAAAACTTAAAGAGATCTCTCTGGTATTATTCCTTCCACCATTTCAAGCAAGAGTGTTCATGTGGTGGCTGCTTTTGATCAGAAACAGACATCATCAGAAAAGTTCGTACTTCTCTTTTTCATCAGGAGGGTGACATGAGACCGAAGACTCATCTTGCAAGTCACAGTAACGCAGAGCAGAGGGGAGATTTTTTTTTCAGAATCACACTGATCTACTAACTGGGCAAAAATTTAATCACGTATAAGCAAGCATAGTGATTATAGATCACATACATGCCCTACTCAATGAGTGAAGCAAGAACCTCAACAGCTCCAAGTACTGGTACTGGAGCTAGTCTCCCCAGCACCAGTCAGTCCACACAGAAAGCAAAACAAGCTATTGACTGGGGTGCAGGCAGTACATCCCACTTGGTCCAGGCTGTTTAAATGACAGACATGCACAGCCATCAATATCTAAAGTATCTTGTAGGAATCCCTGCGTATGCACCCAGGAAGACACAAAGAAAAGCACCCAAGGCCTTACATTATTAGAAGAAGGGGAAAAAAGTTTTATATTAAACAATTATTTTCTCTTAAATCTCTAGAGTAGCAAGCATTTACATTGCTTAATGTCCAGTTGAACTAACTGGTGTTAAACAGCTGAAGTTTTTGCTTCTTACCTCCTCTGGTACAATGATTAAAGGGTATTTGTCCTCTGATAAGAAGTTAAAAATAACCCACACTTTAAATGCATCTTCATCACTAATCAGCAAAGGACTTTTAGAGAGGTTCTTTTTAGCACAGAGAGTCCAGCACATCCTGTTGAATTCAACTTTGTCGAAGTTTCCTTGAACCTAAAATGAAGAAATTGAAACAAAAAACCATTAATATACACAAATGGCACAGAACAACAGACAGGCAAAGTTTAACAGGTTAAATCACACAAAAAGCACCAAGAAGATTCTAGCTTGCAAGAAATGTCAAGACCCAAAAAGAGCACTGTAGCAGCCTAGTCTGATTTCCTGCATGGGGTCAACTAAGGTATTTCTTCCAGCAAAATCTACATCCAACCTCCAATTTCTGGTCAAGTTAATAACACCCTGACTTCATGTGAAGGAGGCTACACTGCATTCTGTGTTTCCTCTAGGACTTCAGCTTTAGCTTCCAAACCATCTTCACAGCTGTCTTAGTTCCAACTGCCCTTGCACTGAGCTACTGAGAATTGATATAGCAAATTTGGAAACCATTATAGCCAAAACTATATGTGGATATCCTAAAAGCAATATTGGAACAATAGTTGGGAAAGACCTTTAATATGTTTTTCCACTTCACGTTACTCTAACCTATCTCTTCTAGGATATTCATAAATATGTAATAATTTTTTTCTTGAACACTAATCCACTTTAAACCTTTCCTTTTTTCAGACTTGCAGATCTTTTCCTTATTGATACAAAAAATTCTTGGTTTTGTTATCCTTTATCATATTTAGCAACTGCACATACCCATCTGTGAATTATTTACATATGCGAAAGCTTTCATTTCCTCTATTTCCTTTTAAAACCCTCATTTATGTTAGAGATTAAATCTATTTATCTCCCTACAGCTTTGCAATGCTATTTCTTTGCCAACATGTAACTGTAATGGAAGAAAAAATCCAAAATCTTGAGATTTTGGAAAGCATGTCTAAAGAAACAGGTTCTTGTACCTCCTGCGGTAATGACAACATTGATGTTCAGTAACATTTTCTTATGACAGGCCAAACCATGCATCTTAGATGCTTCAAGGACACCACTGCAAACTGGATGATTTCCTATGCAGTCTGGTAAGTGGTCAAATATAGCGGAGGGTGAGCCAGAGTGGCTAAGTCAAAGATAGACTAAGGAAGTGGATGAACTGATGTGGCTGGAGGGAAAGGAAAAAAAAAAGAAGACAAAAAAAAAAAACCCACAAGTAAACAGGAAACCAACCCTACGCCAAGAAGCACTTTACAGTACAGTTTCCAGGACTAAAAGTGAGCCTATGAAAGAAAAGAAAGCCATAGACTTTGCATGCTTGCAGAGCAGGCCCCAAGGTAAGTGACGATGCAAGAGGCCGGTTACAGCCATCCTTTGAAGAAAGTGGAAGTTTTAGGAGCTATAGCTGCTATAGCCACAAACTCAACATCCTGGGCTTTTGCACAAAAAACACATGAAACACCAGCTAAGCAAACAAACACCTTTGGAAGAAGGACTAGAAGCCAGATTTCCTTTTCCTCCCTTCAATTTGCCTGTGCCTCATCCCTTGGCTACTTTTACCTGTGCTTTTTCCCACCTGTCCTCCCTACCCTGCCCAATGAAGCATGACTACTTTTCCAAGACATCTTCACCCACCCAGATGATGAGCAGTTCCACCTTGGAAATGTCCTAGTGGTTATGCCACTCCCAAGGAAGATGTCAATGCAGTGGGAAATCTCCTTTCCTACAGCCACCACCTGGCAAGTGCTCCAGGAACTATAAATAAGATGGATTGCTCTATGAGCAGCTCAAGTTTAAAGCACAGCAGCAATCAGTGACCACAGGGAGAAGTGTGGAGAAAGGCACAGGTCCCTGGCCGGGGTAAGGGAAAGTGTGTGGTTTCTGCTCACGTAGCAAAGCTGGATCGCATGCGCCTGAGAAACTTGTGTCAAAACCCAAGTCATCTACGGCATGTTACTGCCACCAGGACTAGGCAGGAGCCACGCAGGAGGTTGCAGGACCATTCTGCCACAGGGGACTATGTTGCGCTGTGCCAGAGGTCCCACTTTGGACATTCCTTTTTTCAGAATCCAGAGTTGGTTCTGAAATGGACTTCATGGGATCCACGAGGTACCCAGAGCAGAGACACTGCTTAGGAATTATTCAAGAACAATAATCAGATGAGAGTGCAAGTCCTGGCTCTTTAAAATAACTCTAATTTTGCATCTGTGGATTTTTTCTAAATGAGGTGGCTGTCTGGCAAATAAAGGATATAATAACAAAATTGTTGTTCTGGGGATATTGGGAGGCAGGGATGGAACTACATAGTTCTCTTTAATAAAGAATAAAAATTTCCTTCAGCAATTTCATGTAGCAATACCAACTGTTCCTGGAACCTACATTCTACAAGAACATTTGCACTGGGTGCAATCCCAAATTCCTTTAGAGCTAACTCCGTACCATGTTACTTTGGCTTCCTGGACCAGCAAAGCTTCACTATAAGTTGCTATGTAATAATTACTCTGAATGAATCTGAATGAATAATCTCTCTGAATTTATAAGAGACCATTTCTAAGCATCATTTCAAAAATGAAAAATATTTTAACAGTGTCTAAAGTTATACTTGAACTTATTAGCAAAAGTACTTCTAACTTAGTTGAGAAACTGTAAAAGTAGAAACATTTCAAACAGGAGGTACTCATGTCAAAAAAACCCAGTTATAAACAAATATACACATTGCTTTTTCACGGCATGAACAAAACATATTTATAAAAACAGATTGGGTCGAAGACTACCCTGGAATTTAAATTTAAAAAGGATTCCACATAATATCTTTAATTACAGTGAGACTCTACTATGAATCCTACAGTGAAATCATCTTGATGTGAAACTAAAATAAGAAATTTATGACATTGTACTTAGAAACAAGAATTTCGATTGTGTTTGGCCAGAGTACTCATCCTGCTTGCAACCTGGGTGAATACCACACAATTCTGTTGTTTAATTAATGAACAAATCCTCATAAAAGAGATTTTTCCTGTGCAATAGCATATGTTTTTAACTGTACTTCATAATTTGTCCAAATTATTTGAAGTCGCCATTTCATTTGGAAACTTTTACAGTACTCCATACTAATAACTCTGCAGCAACTATCACTTTTATCTGTGAATCTGCCCAAATGATGAAACATGCAAATTAACTGACCCCTCCAACCTTAAAACTGCTTAAACTCCTAGAGGTAAAAACATGATATATAAAAGACATCTACTTTCCCCTTTCTAAGAAGTTTCACAAAATAATCAAAAGAAAAATGCAGCAAAATCCATACAATTTTCTAGATCTTTAATTTCTACTAGTATGCAAAGTATAATTTGCCATCATCAATATCCTACCAAATAATTCTAAAACATAAGGAAATTAAGACAATATCTGGTTTGAGTACCAGTGATCAGCTCGGTTCCAAAAATAAGACAAGCATTCACTAAGTTGCCTGGAAGATGAGACAACCTGAGGTGTAGAACGATGTCCCTTCTTTGTCTCACCCCATGACTCCACCCTGCTGTAAATAAGGCACGTGGAAAAGGAAACATTTTCAATTGGTATTAAAAGACATACATTGTCAATAATGGAACATGCTACAATATATGGCTATGAAACCAAGTAAAACAAATTAGAAAGATATTATACTGGCAAGTGACAGCTGCCTCCTGAAAACAACATTTACAGAACAAGACCCGACTTCGTTTCAGATGTAGTAAAATCCTAGATACATCTGTCTGCTAAGAAGCAAGCAGTACATTACTAGAAATCATCAATACAGCAATACAAACGATTATTCTAACGATTTATTCAAATTCTCTATTTGGGTAAGGGAAATTAGTTACAACCAATTTGCTCATTAAACTACCGACTTGTGCCTTTCTTGATCAACTCCTTGGTTCTATGTGAAGAGGCTTTATTGCAAGATAACAGAGGGTAAGACGGCACTAAAAAATATAACTGCGTTTAAGAGTATTAACAGAAGTTATTTGAAAAGGTGACAAAATCCTCTCAATAAAATTGTAAGTCAACGTTACATATATGTTTTAAAGAAATCTAAGGATTCATTCTTCAAATATTTTACTAATCTTTTAAACCAAAATATCTTGAATTCAAAAAAATATCTCTTGAGCAGGTTGCGCTTGCTCAAATCAATTAATTCACCAGAAGATGTATGACTGGAAATTGAGAGAACTTCCGCTGTATTTGGGGGTATAAAGCAGGAGTCCTTCTTTACTAGCTTTTCTTACTAGCATAAATTAGTAGCATTTGTTCTACAATCACCTCATCTAAAAGAACAGATTACGCCTTGGAAGAAGGAAAAAAAGAAGGGGTTTCTTGTTTGCTTTTTTTGCTTATTTGGTTTAAACAAAGGAGACATGCTATGAACCAGTGACTTCATCCTGCCGCATGTTGTCTTTTGGCACTGATGTAAAGTCATCTCTCAAAGATGAGATGTCACAATCTAGTTTTTTTCCAGTCCACAAAGATAGCCTTCTGTCTAAAGCATTTCACTAATTTTTAATAGTACATATCTAAGCTGTTTACAAGCATTAGTCAGGATTAAACAACATGAAGTTATAGGTAATTTAATCCTCTTCCTTAATTCTTTCATCTTTCAAGATGAACTAATGGTATGGGTATACCAGGCAATTATCTGAAGCTAGATCAGTGTATTAATTAAACAACACAAGAAATTACACACAGTCATGCTCCTTCTTTTCATGTGAAAGCAAGGTAACTTGTCCTTTGCTTTTACCATGGGGTAAGAAGGTACAACAGAGTAGCTAAACACTGTGAATTCACACCAACCTACTCATGTAGCCAGGTCTTTCATTTTCAAATGAAGTGTTATTTAAATGCAATTGCTCCTCATTACCATAACTCTTCTTCCTATAAACACCCTTTAACAATAATGCATGTTTATATTTGAAAAAGCCTTCAACCTCTATTTACCTCTTCTTTTTTTTTTTTCTTTTTCTTCACGTAATAGCTTGCTACTGCCTACAAATGGTATTACCAAAAAAAGACCCTGGTTCAGACTCTACTACTGTAATCCTTTGGTCAAAATAAAGTAAGAGCCTTTTCTCTTTCCACAAAATTTATACACAAACTGCTTTGTCTCCTTTGAGTCTCACAGGAGCTCAGACAGCCAACACAAAGTGGAAATGAAATCACAGACTTCTTCAGGACAAAGCTAGATTCTCCAACACCAACCAAGACATAAAGCAGGTACCTTTATGTGTATTAACAACCAAGACCTCCCATACATAAAACAGGACACTATTATTGGGTATGAGAGAAACACCATCTAGAGAGGCGAAGGAGCTGGTAAGTCTTAGCTAGCTATAGGAAGCTTCTCCTGTTTCCAAGCTGCCAGACTGCATTATATGTATCACACTTTCCACCACTGTTAAATGGTGAAGAAGCAGCCAAAATGAGCAAATTGGGCTAAGGAGTTTGTGCAATCTGCAATTGCTGCATTGGAGTTTTCAGCAGCATGTCCATTCAGGACTCCTTAACATTATGAAAGAAAGCAAACACGTATCTGCAGCCACAACATCAAAGTTTGAGAGTTCTTCAGCCCCAAGCATACAAAAAATCAGTGGTATTGAAGCTAATATGTTGGTGCTATCACATGGGTTTTACCATCTAGGCCAGTCTCTCAACAGAAGTTGTCAGGAAGACAGGTTTTTTACTTTCAAAAATGTCAACCTAAATGTCAAAGGCACAGCTCCCAGAGTCCAGCTGTGACCCAGTGACTACCTATCTTAGAGCAAGATGGAGAGCAGAGTAGGGGAAATCCTGCCAGCTTTCAAGAGCCTCTCCCATTACAGGGTACAATAGAAGACTGAAGAGTGCTCAGACATAAAAAAAGAACTTGCAAGACAGCACTTAACAACACTCCCTAATGTCACCCACTGTAACTATTTGAAGGGATTTATTTAATAAAGTACCTTGTGAATAGACATTAAAGATAATTTTGCCCTTCCTGTTTGCAAAGGAGTCTACAACCATATTCTGTTACAGCCACAGTATCAAGTGGGACAATCTATAGCTCCAAGATGCTTTCAAATAAATTCAAGCTGAGGTGCTTTATTACTATGAACATGGTTCTGCATGAACACTCAGACAGCTTAGACAACGAGCAGATATAGCAGGAAATAGAAACCAAGGAGAGAAAAAAAGAAGTAGAGGACAGTACAACCCTCGATTTTAATGCACAGGCTCTCCAGGGTACCCACCCCACCACAACCCCACACAGGCACACTCACAACCAGAGTGTCTTCACACCAACATGCTTCCTGCAAGCAGAAGTCTACTGTAAAGGCACTCTACTACAAAACCCAATAAAGGGAGGAACAGAATACAAGAATTCAAAACTTACCTTTTCCAAGATGAATTTGTTTAGATAAGGCATGTAACCCTGATTGGAAACTGGTCCCTCATCATCGTCCCTAAAGTGCTCCTCCAAGGCCACTGGATCGTGGGGAACATTTAACACCGTGCACAAGTTGTGAGAAAGGACCTAAGGACATAAGAGAAATCGGTGACACTGCTGTCAGCCTTAACCACACTGCGTTCCCTCCAGAGCAGACCTGTGATTCACAAAACCATGTACAGAAAGTGACGCCTTCATGTCAGCACAAGTTCTGCCCTGTGGATTTTTGTGAAATGTAACTAAAAACATCGACTCCAAGGATTGGAGGGCTTCAGACAGTTTCCCGTTTACAGAAGCAACGCAATCACAGATAGGTCCATTCCTACAGAAGTGCCAACACAGCTACAGAAGCTTCCCTTTGTACACATATACTTGAAAATCAGGAGAGGCATGCAGAAACATCAGAGTAGTATTTACAGCTTGCAACTACATAGCTATGGAAAACAACCACAAACACCTAGCCTTTGAAGTTATAAATATTTACTATCTAGTGAAAAGAAGTAAAGAAGAAAACAACTCAATATGCACCTTTACTTCACAAAGAAATGACTACTCAAAGTATTAACTAGTGATTTCTCTCATCTGCTTGCTTTTGGGTTGCTTTTCAACATTCAGCCCATGTTTCAGTTGGCAAAGGAAAAGTAACACATAAAAAGGGGAAGGGTTTAGGTGTGCTTCTGAAATTTTTATTTTAAAAAGGTATTTGCATGAATATTGTCAAGAGCTTAACACCCACCATTTCTTGAGAAATGACCTTCAAGAAGAGGCTACACGCTTGACTCGTTTTAAGGAAGTAGAATTATTGAAAACTAACTGGTAGCCAACGCATCTCAACTTCTTCAACTTAGGCCGAGTTTTGCACGCACAAGGTAACGCCTCGGTATCAACAAGAGGAAGGCAGAGCCTGGACAGCAGTGACTCCTGGGCCACCAGCACTTTCCTAAGAAAGGCAAAGAACTGTCCCTTTCGTTGTTCACACTGTTTTGAGTCAGGTCAGTCCTATAACATGCTGCCCACCGGGACTTAAACATGCTGTCACTCGGGAGCCCTCTCCCCTTGGCGTGATGCAGAGTTAAGCCTCTGAAGACCATGTACCAGCTACAGGAACTGGGTTAAAGATTTAACTTCACCTGCCCAGGAATGGTCTGCACTGAAATACTGTAACTAAGATCCAAAGGCAAAAAAATACAGGTAAAACAAAGTTAGGCAGAAGTAAAATACATTGAGTCTTTTGAAAATGCATGCTGCTTGTGGTATTTATTTTTTTTTAAATCAACAACTAGATGGGACATACTACAACTGAATTTTGGCCCATGTTTTACTTTTTCACCGTGCAGCACAAAATTAAAAAAACCCACACCCTAATCATGCAAAGAGAAAGCAGTAAAAATATGTGCAGAAAATTTATAAGTGGGTCTCTTTAGGTGAGCAGTCAAGATGGGGTAGCTGCAAAACAAGAAGTGAAAATCTTAAGTCGTCAAAGCCTAGGAAATCAAACCTCTGCCACATGCTTTAAAAGTCCAGATTTCCTGCCCCCGCCCCCCAAAAATACGTACATTTACTTTTCTTAGGTATGATAAGGAAACATGCTGAGTCTAAGCACTAGTTACCATAAAATTCTACAAAGATAGCCCAAGATGCAAGCTCAGTTCAGAGGAGACTTCCTCTCTACATACCTCCAAAGTTTTCTGCTAGAAAAGCACAAATTTCCATGAGAAATACATATTATCATTGCCATACGCTAACATGAAGCCACTGGAGCTATCCAGGAGCAAAAGTTTAAAAACAGAAAAGCAATAGCATCAGCAATATTACAACAAAAGCTGTTATTTCCCAAAGTAGCAAAATAGTATTTAGAAGTTACCACATTTCACACTATTTCAATAGTATATTTCCCTTCAATCTGTCCTAATTTTTAACCACCACATCAAGTATTTGAGTCCATGTGGTTTACATACAGGGGGAAAAAACGTTCTATCATGTGTGTTTCCCCTTCTATTTAAGGCTTCTGTTGTTATTTATAGAAGACTGAGGGATTCTTGAATTTCTGAGAGATAAAGATTACTTCATTTTTCCAATCAGACCGTAGTTGCTAATACTATAACTAAAAAAATACTCAGCTAATAAAAATATTCTAAAAGTATAACTGATTTAAGCTTATTACCAAAATAACTTAAAAGTCTCAATAAAACACTTTATCATCATGTCCTTTCTACATGTTTCTTTTCTCCTTTTTTCAGCCTTCTTGCTGTGTTTGGCCCGTCAGAAACCTAGGTGGTTTCCACATCAAGCAAGCAATTTACCAGGAAAGAATTCCACTTCCAATCATTTTCTAAGATCTGCCTTATCTGCTATCTCTCCTGTGCCCAGTGCTCTCTTTTCACAACTCAGGAAATTCCCCGGCGTCTGCCAAAGCCTGCCACTCTAACACGGCCAAGCGCCAGCTGAATTCTTCAGTTGCAGGGTAAGCCTGAAAAATTCTGCACTGAGGTCTCATTTTGGTTTTTTTTGTTCTCTCAAATCACATTATCTGAACCATGATATACTCTATTTTAATGATCAATTTAAAAAAAAAAAAAACAACCAAAAAAATCTAGCTGAATACTAGGTTAATTGGGATACGAAAAATAGCCTTGCCTTGCAGAAGCTCTGTCAACCATGAGGAAGTTTTGCACCAGTGAGGATTATTCCTCCCATGCCCACAGGGTTGCTAGGCAGCTCTTCCTTCCAACGTTTATTATGCTCTGGATGCCAAGTTTAACCATCTACCTTCATGCCAGAGCCAGTTCCTACCCCAGGCTGGAGATCCATCTCCGTGCGGCAGCAAATGGGTAGAGCGGTGGTTCCCAAACTGTAGTCACTGAGACAGCACAAGCAGTCTGCAAGGGGTCTGCAAAACCAGTGCCCACTTGGCACGATTTTTCCATTTGCAATTAAAAGTTTCATAAGAAAGATGCCTAGTGGTGCCCAGGGAATACTGAAGGTGTTCTGCTGTAAATATAAATAACCAGATGAAACAAGCAAGCTGGACACCGAAGGTCATTACAGACTTTCTATTTACTTTATTTATGGCTGGTCTCATGCTGCTACACCCGAAGTGCAGATCTCCAGCCCAGCTCTACTCTGCCATGGCTACTCTCCTCCGAGCTCCCATTTTCCAAAACAATGATCTTCCAAAACTTCAAGCACGTGTTGAATTGTTACCATCCGCGTAGTTCCATTTAACCTTGTCCATAAAAGTGAGCTGCATTTCTAAAGGGAAAAGGAAGATCTGCTAGACTACTTATTGCTCAGCGAGAAAATTTTGGCCCAGACGATAGCAGGCGCACTAACAGGGCAGACTAATCCTACAGCGGCTATTGTCAGCTTCTTCAGTACTTCGTTCTTTTTCTTTTCCATCTTTCAGGGGGGTCTTATCCTTCCCCTGTCTCTTTTTAAGATTGTAAAATGTTGGCGCTGCAGTTCCCGACAGCTCCGTTCAGTGGCTTTGTGTGAATTCATTCCAAGACATTCTTGGCTCATCTCTCCCTGACGTCCATGTCAGCAGCTAGCCAGCCAAAATAAGGCTACTTACAAGTACTCTCCCGTTTCCTTTTTTGATCAGTGTGGAAAGCAGCATCATATATGTCCCCTTGTCACAGGCATAAGGTCTTTTCAGCCAAGGTACGTCTTAAGCATACAGTTTCTTGCATCACAGCATCTCCTAGGTACAGCTTCCTTATCCACTCAGGTATCTCCATTCGGAATCTCATTATTTAACATCGGGGTTAGCGCAGCAACCTCTTCCCCAGCCGGACAAGTGTATTCAAGCCCAGTATCCACCAGCTCAAATTCCTGATGCTAGCGCCCTTCACCCACATCACCTCTCCATTCCTTCATTTGCTCCCTTCTCTCTTGGGCAGTCACAGACCCCTTGTCACCATCCTCAACAACCTCAGCCTTCCTCTTGCCTTCATTATCAGCACATCCCCTTTGGCCCCCAGTCACATACTGGTGCCAGCCTGCATCTTTCCAATTGCCAAGGGAATTGCCTTTCTGCCCTATGGCTCCTGGCCCTTAGGAAGAGCTTCCAGTAAACATCCTCCACCTACTGAGCCTTTCTTCTACATCTTCCTTGAAACCAGTTGACAGAACCTCAAGGACAAAGGTTAAACCAGCTGCTGATCCACTGGCAGCTGTTCCTCTCAGGTGCAGTATCGTGGCCCCGTCATTTCCTCACGGCCCCCGTTTTGGTCTACGAGCTGCCTTGGTTTGTCAGCTCTTCTGGAAGAGGGGCATCCCTCCCCTCGCCCCTTACAGACACAATTTCTCATGGCTACCCGAATACAAACGCTTCTGAGCTCTGTTAATAATGTCAGAGCACAACTCTCTCATAGTGAGTCATCGTGACTAATTTCCTACCATCCTTCAATGTTGTACAAAGTCAATTGTCCGTCTGGGGTCCTGCCCACTCGTCACAGGCTCTCAACCCTTCCAGTGCCTTGCTACATTGTTCGAGGTCTTCCTCTCTAATCGGACCATCCCTCTTGCCCCTGGTTACACCATTCTTCCTCTTCCCACTGGCCACTGACTTCCCATTTAGTAAAAAGGCGAAACAAAGATAAGAGGTATAATAATCCTATACCATCCTAGATACGATTAAAGACTGGCTTAAATTTTCTAAACCTGACTAGTAACTTTGGTGACCCAGTTCTGGACCCGAAGGAGACAGTATTTTCACAAGGTGCTCACCATCTGTGTCCTGCAGATATCATACCAGCAATCCAAGACTTTGAAAATCCACCCCAGTGGTAGCACACAAAACGAAACAAGAACAGCCAGATAACCCCACTGTCTGAGCAGAGACAAGTCACAAAGCAATGTAAGGAAGAGCTTCCAGAGTGTAAAGATCAATTGGCAGGTAATCTTCCCAAGATCCAATCATACACATATACTACAAGGAGTGTTGCTGGCTGCTAAGCATAACTACATTTAAAATGACAGTTTCAAGATTTGAATGAAAAGCAGACTGAATGTTGGCACATTACAGAAAGTTTTAAAACAAGTCACTTTTAAACTTGCAGATTGCAAGAAAGATGAAACTGGATTTAAAAACAGGAAAGCAAGTATTTGCATGTAGCTTGTGCTTGAATCACAACAACAGCTATAACTGCAGACACAAAACTTATACCTTATTCTTGCTACATCAGTGTTTGAAAGGGCTAAAACACACTAACAACATAATGATTGTGTTTATATTTAAAGGTGTAATTTAAGAACAGAATACAGAAATTTTTCTGCTGATACAGAAAAAGCGAAAGATCTGCAGCCAGTAGAATTTCTGAAGATTACTGATTAGACCAAAAAAAAATATTAAAAAAATCAGTGCATACTGGAAGAAGATAATATTCAAAATTACAAAGAGGACTGATTTGACCATCTCTTCTCTCAGTAGCTCAGCCCATATCTTTACAAAAGATACAAATGAATAAAAGACATCTCATGAAATCCTTACTATTCCAAGCAAGTCCTAGTTTTGCCTCCAAGTGTTTGCTGTTTCTCCAGACTACAAAACAGACCCAATTCACTCAGCTCCATCCCTTTGCTCTAGATACATTAAAAACAATGTGTGATGCAAGCCCTTCACAGTAGGCTTCAGCTACATAACACACATTAAACTTTCTCACAGTATTTAATGAAAATTATTTATTTTTATGGAAGGTTCAAAGATTGCTTCTAGGTAAAGAAACTAGAAATCACTTTCTTTAACAAACCACATGTTATACTTAGGACTTTATATGCAACATGATGGCAATACCTTATACTGGCTTATCCAACTGAAAGATCCGTTGTCAGTAAGTTTTCTTAATGAGGAGGGAAGAGTTCAGCAAGTTATAACACTGCATGCTGTTCTCAGAAAACAAAGAGGTGGGTTTTTTTTTTATGACAGGAGTATCATTAAACTATTAAACATACTTTTCTAATGCCACAGATCTCTACTAACCTGTTTATCTCCAAGCCTCATCTCTCCATTTAATAGGGGCGCTGTACCTTCCTCACAGTAACGTGGATGAGAAATACCTTATTGTGAAATACCTTCTTAATACAATTTAGCCCTAAATCAATCAGACAGGACCTTTTGTTTTGCTGTCCTGCCTACTCGTTCTGCTGTGCCGATGTGGTGCTACTGCCACAATGTACACCTTTTCTCCCCAGTAGGGCTACCAGTTTGACACCACATCCATCATTCGCCTAAAAAAGCCAACAGAAGAACACTCTCTACTTCTTCCTGTGTTTCCTGAAAACTAACTCTCAGTGGCCACTAGAGAAGGCAGCAGCCTCATTTCAGACTTGTTTCTGCATTCCCAGGTCCCCCACTTGACATCTCCCTCAGGAACCTTTGTATCACAGACAGAACTGCACAGACCCACAAAGAACCACTTTTTTTCATCCTTCCTCTCTTACAGATAGACAGAATGAAACATCAAAACAGTTTAGGAAGATGTTTGACAGGCAATGAGACAAGTTTAATTTCCTCTTTCCTCCTTTTTATTTTTTTACCTTTTGTAAACACAAGCATTTGTAGACATGGGGCTCTAATAAGACAGCAGAGCAGGACAACACAAGTAACTGTGCTTCAGTCTGGAAATACAACTGCTGCTTTAATCCACCTACGTCAGTCAACAATCTTAGAGAAGAAGTGATGACACCTCCATCAGAGCAAGCCATACAAGCCCACCAGCATCCTGCACCAGCTGCTTTTTTAGCCACTTAATTCACCCCAGCACCTGTGTGACCATGACAGCTTCTTCACCGACCCGCATACTGACACGTGCTGCAGACACACCTCCCAGGTCACTGCACTGAGCACACAAATCACAGCAGCTCACACAAGGTGTGGTAGCGTGACAGGAAAACAGGATTCCTTTAAAAAGCAGGACAATAAAAAAACGCCTCTCTGCAACATACTTCAGTTAGCTCCGCAACACTAATACTCACTTTTGTGACACCACCTGTGAAAGACCTGGGACCTGCACAGGTTTTCAGCTTGAGCTTGCAGACAGGTCTGGCCTCTCACCTGACTCCTGCCCCGCAGTCACTTCTGGCCAAGTTAGGCTGCTGTTATCTCACAGCCTGATCACCCCAAGCGAAGAAAAGGAGAAGAGGAAGAGGCTGCTTGCAGCACGATGCATGTTGTGGACACTTATTACGTAAGTCCATTAGCTACTGACCAGGCTTGGAAATATCACCCACAGCATGGCCGCTTTCCCTCGTGGAGCTGATCCCACAAAGGGCACAAACTTCAAGTAATCATTGTGGCCAACACAATTCCAGCACTTGGTACAAGGACTCACAGTCTCAAATGTCGACAGGTGTTGCGTTCTTATTCAAAATATTTATTTAGCCAGATTCCTGCTATTATTCCCAGGCCAAGACGGTCCCATAAAGCAGGGCCAAGACGGGATCAGATTCAGCAAGCTGCCTGAGAGCTCTTTTAAGAGCACAAACATTACTTCAGCGTATAAGCTAAGGAAAGAATGGCACAGTTGGAGCCTCTTGACTAATTCTCCTGTTTATATCCAAATAAGAGAGCACTGTGGAACCTCGCTCTCCCCTTGGCAAGCTATGAATTTCACTTGGATGCAGCCAACCCCTATAGATGGGACCTTGTGGCTATCCCACAAAAGATTTTGGCCAGAAAGGGTACCAACGACACGCGGTTGAAAGCGGACCAGAAGCACAACAAGGGTTTGTGCATTGACATCTTGGGGAGGACGAAGCACTTGCCAGGGCAGACTGAAAACCAGGCTCCTCGGGCGTGAGGAAGGGCCCACACAAGCCTCCCACAGAAGGGAGGCACCCAGGCGCCACACGAAGGACAGCCTCAATGGAGAACACGCAATTTTCACAGCACCCAAGCGAGCTTCGAAAAGGGACCGCCACGTCCCGTCACCCGGCCCCGAGCGTGACCACCTCAGACAGGCCCCAGGCCGAGCACTGCCACGGTCACCGCGGAGGCAGCTGGTGGGGACGCCCCAAGGCCGTGTCACGGCCCCTCACGCCCATGGCGGCAGCCCTTCACGCCCACATCGGGTCCCGGCCCCACACCGCTCCCCCCAGGCTCCCGCCACCCCTCTCTCCTCACCGCCCCCGCCCGGGCCGGGCCGGGCCGCCCCACTTGCCTTGAGCTGGGACTTGGAGACCTTCCCGCTGCGGTCGAGGTCGAGGGCGGTGAAGGCGTGCCAGATGGACTTCAGCAGCTCCTCCTTGAGGCCCACCATGGCCGGCCCGACGGCTGCTGCCGCCCCGCTCCCGCCGCCGCTCTGCCTTCGCCCCGCCGGGC
>JAOXNO010000041.1:56233525-56299154 GCA_028565335.1 Limnodromus scolopaceus | reverse complement strand
CCTCCGCCGCGCCCGCCCCGCACCGCCCCGGGGGCGGGTGCCCGGGCCTGCAGGCGCCGCCCCGGGAACCGCAGCCGCGCTGACCCGCCTGGGAGGCGAGGGCAGGGGCGGCCTCAGGCGCCTAAGGGGAGCCAGAGCTCGGCCGAGCCTGCCCCGGGCAGGGCAGGGGTGGCCCCCGGCAGGTCCCGGCCTCAGCAGCGCCGGCCCCGCGGCGGGTGGCTCCGTCCCCGGCTCCGCTCGCAGGGGACACCCGGCGCCCGGTTGTCACAGGATGCCATCACACCGGGAAAAGTAACTTTCTTTCTAGGCTATTTCAGCCCCAAGAATTTCAAAAAGCAGCTTGCAAGGGAGGCTGCGAGCAGCTGGAGGGGACGCAGTGCCACCAGAAATCACCGCGGGGGGAGGAGAAAACAACTTCAGCGCTACTTCTGGAGCGGGAGCGGTACAGAACATCACCACAAGGAAGAAGTGGGGTTTTTGTTTGATTGATTTGGGTTATTTTTTTTTTTTTGTGTGTGTGTGTGTGTTAAGTCCTCTTCAATGCTGCGGGTTCAGACCGAGCACTGGCGAGAGAAGGTGCTGTGCAAGGACAGCAGATGTCCCCACGCTCCTTGAGCCTCTAGCGCATCCATCCCCTCATGGCACTTCTCTGCTAACGCTGGGGTGAGCTGCATCTAGGCCCGAAGTAGCACGAAGATAATGCTGCAACATATATTGCTTTGAATGCTGATAACTCACAGCCCACGATTAAGTTAAGGTTTCCTTTTCATGGATTTTAAGCAGAACCATTAAGATCCCGAATTCAAGACGTATCACAAACATGGAAAGAAAAAAAAAAAAAAGGATTTTAACTTTTGTCCAATTTTAGCCTTCATTCAACTGCATCATCAGAACAAAAATAGCTCTCTACAAGCGCAATGGTTCTGGCAGGTGCAGCAAGATGACTGTTTCATACCAGGTTCTTTACAATCCTGCTAAGAAAGGCACACAGAGACTCAGGTATCACTTAAAATGCCATTTATTAGAGCTAACATTATAAGGGGGAGGACAGAATAGATAATCCTACATTCCTTCAGGCGCTGAGAACCCTGAGCTGTGCAGGATTAACCAGGTCTCTGATCAAGGTGCAGCACCTCACACAGAGCCTGCCCATGGAAAAGTTACACCATTTTGGTCATTCAAGCTATTACAGGATTTTCTTACATGGAAACAACCCTATACATTGTTTCGAATGACGAACAGGAAGGATGCTCACATGAGAACCTCTTGCTGCGTTTTCAGATAAAGGGCAGGCAACACAGGGGGTATCATCACAGGTATCCAGCTCCTCTGGTGCAATCACCCAGGTAAATTCATCTCACAGCCATGGGACACGTGGCCCCACATGAGCCTGGAGGCCAGGCTGGAGGGGCAGCACAGTGCAGCACAAGCCAAGAAGGCACAGGCCTAAGTTCTGTGGTTCACTAATCCTCAATGTACAATGGTCCTCTGGTCAGGGTCACTACAGAGGAGCAGATAGTGAGGTCCACCATAGGAAGTACTTTTAATTCACATATGTGATAATTCAGAAAACCAATTTTCTACATGTGGGAAATGGGAGACTAGAATCCTCCACAGATTTCTGGTAATTTTTTATTCTTTAGTCTCTTCTCTAGCTTACAGGAAACAAATAAAAGCTAGCAATGCAGAGATGTCGTCATCTCTCATAACACAGTGAACACAGAAACACAACCTGCCTTATTCACCCGGCATATCCTAGCAGCCTTCTCCCCCTCATTTTTCTTAACCTTTTTCTCCATTGTTTATTTAGGACTTCGGAATCCAGAAACAATTATTTATGCTCTTTCCTCAGGATGGATGGTGTGAACTATACAATTAACATCAAAGATTAATTGGATTAAATTTCCTAATGAACCTGATTTGCTAACATTATAGTTGTTAATATAGCCAGAAACATCTATCATCTTGGAATATATTATTGTTGTTCCAAAGTGGAGTTGTTTACCCGGTGTTCAGATGCCAAAATGTACTTTTTAAAAGCACATTTTACATTCTTAAAGATCATCATTGTAATTTCTCCAATTTCACCACAGCTATTCCACTTGGGAGGAAGAAGACAACTTTTGTCATGCAGATAACCTAACAAACTATTTTTTTGATAGCTGAGCAACCACAAGGCCACCAGTAAATACAGAACATCCCTATTAAAGTGCATTAAAATACAGTTAGGTTCTGTGACATGTTACTGAGGAAAAGCAATTCATATAGTTCACACATGAATCTCCTCATGGCAGAGGCTTGATTTCTGTTTGAACAGAGTTCAGTGATTTTTGGTAGCTCATTTTTATAAAAACAATAGAGCAGTAAAATGAAATTAAAACAGTGCCCCACAAAGTAATTGTAAAAAAAAAAAAAAAAGAACCACCAAAAAACAACCCCCCAAAAAATAAACAAAAGCCCACCCCACTGAACTGTGTGCTTCTCTTCATTCTTGTTGCTGGCTTCTGTTATTCCCGATTTAAATATTTAAACAACATGCTAAAAATCTTTGCCAGAACAGGACTTGTTTTCCATTAAGAGTATAAATAGCTCCATTCAGGTCAATAGGTTAGCAGTCCATGCTTAAATGTTTCATTAAAATTAGTAGTTTACATAAGCCTCAGCTGCTCCAGCTTTTGGTAGGGTAAGCAAAAGGATAATTATGCATAAAATTAATACATTATGTATGTTATGCATAACATTAATACATTCTTTTATATAGGCATATTTAAAATATTTTTAATTGGATTGAACTAATTGAGCAAAACCAGTTAAATTGAAATTCATACGGAGAAATAAACTTGCCATTGAACAAAACCTTTGTTTTTCATACTCACCCAAAATAGCTTTAACAGTTACAAGACCTAACTGCATCCACACCCAAAGTGAGTTATTTTAAGAAGCTCTTCTGTTTTAATGTGCTAGACTGAACCTTTGCTTATCAAAAACTTTACATTCTAAACCTTTGAAGATAAGATTGACATATAATCCACAGAACATTAATTAACAGTGATCACAGTTAACCATTAAGTCCTTGATAGCACTACATAAACTCTAAATTGTTCGCATGGTACACAACTAAGTTCTGATGCAACTTCACATTTTAACTTTTGCTTTTTTTGAAAGTTGTCTGAGATCTCCGCAACTTTACTTTAAATCTGTGCTTATTCTAACCTTACTCACTCGCCACAGTTAAAAACATGACTGAAGGGTGGTGAGGAGATCCGGGAGGGAAAACTGGCTCACAGTCTCATAGAGTGACTCACACTTTCAGGAAGAAGCTTTAGTTAGACCCTGCTGTGGCTCAGCCTTAAGAGGTCAATGGCTTTTCTCTTTCCCCTCCCTACAGAAGCTTAATTACTCCTTGTTAGCCAAATAATAAGTATTTGTCAGAGAGGTTCTAACAGGAGGAAAGATTATGCATTTGAACCGTTACTAATTTTGTTTTATGCCACTGAGTCAGTTAAACTGCCATCAAGGAAAGAATTCAGACACATGAGCAACTCACAGTTTTCTGCTCATTGTTAGCCCAGAGAAAATCTTCCTGAACTGTGGCTAAATCAGTCATTTTCATTCTCCACAAAACACCTAAATTGAAGGAAACAGAAATTTAAGATCATTAAACCAACTTTGTAGCAAACTGTGTTTCCAGTATCAGCCATTTCACAGTCATATTTCAGCAGAAAATAAAACCAGAGCAAATCCCGATGTTCTTGATCAATGTGCTATAGTTTCTGAACAGACATCCCACAATAAAACATCTTCAGGAAGCATTCATTGGGGGACAGTGTAAAAAACAGTAAGTATATCTGACATTATAGTGTAACCCAGTCCTCAAGCCATTTGAGGAAATTTTCTATTATTTCTAAATACTTTTAAAAGTTTTATCTCTGGCCTTATACACATGCTTCAAACGTTCTCACTGTAACTATGTAGAAGTCAAGCATGAAAGTTATTTTAGGTGAAATAGCATTTCACCAGCATTTAGGTGAAATAGGAAGCAGCAGCAGCATTGCTGAATTAGAATGGCAGCTCAGTTTCTCCTACCAAAGAAAGGAAAAAGTTGTTTTTCTATTCACTTCTAAGACTTCTAGAGTAACCTTTAGAGTGATTCCAGCAAAGCATACCTACTTTACTATAGTTTTCTGCTATTTATATACACATGCACAACACATACATTTCTATTCAAACAACAAAAGAAACATAAGGAAGAGGTAAAACACAGAGCATTAACTTACCTTTCAGTTCCTCCCTGGTAACACACATCTTGCTCTATGCTTGTAGCTGATAAGGTTTTTCTCACCAAATTGCAGAACTCACCGTAGAACAGAATACCAGAGATACCTCACTTGCAGAAAGGAAAAGGAAATTAAATCCCAGGTGTGTACTGCAGTAACCACCTGATAACAAGTTTGGGGATGGAAACTGGAGAGAGAGACGGTGAGCGGAAAAAGCCATTTAAGCAGGTTCATGGTGCCAGACTGACAATCACTATTGTCTTGGTATCTACAAAACCAAAATGAGATTAAAACCCCATTTGCTAAGGCATGGAGCAAATATATGGGGAGATTCTACCCTAAATATCTTAACACCCAAGTAGCTGAGAGTGAAAAGAGGCAAGGGGAAATAGCTGCAGAGGTAGGAAGATTTCCAAGATCAGTGGCATGTGAGTCTACTAAAGGTTAGGAACAGGAGGTGTTTCTCCTGTCCCCTCCATCCCTACCCTGCAGAAAACCTTGCCTAAAATGCTTTCATTAGCAGTGCATTCTGTTGTCTGTAAATCAATAGATGAACCAGATCTTCTCCCTCAGGACACAAGCTGACCACGCAGAATCTTCTCCTGTGCATAAATGGTAATTCAGTAACAGCAGCAGTTTTTATGTCCATTAGCCCACCTATCTGGCAGTAACCCTAGGGATACCTAGAAGATCATTAATCAGAATTAGGCCACTCATTCTGCTTTCATCTTCAGTCAAACAGAGAAATCAGTTTATACCAGCATGATTATTCAGATGTCATGCTAAATATTGATACTGCATATTAAAAGGGAGTCAAATGACTGGCAAAAGGAAGACCTTTGAAATCAGTTCTTCCCATTTCCCAAGACTATCCAGAATCTCAGACAATTTTTAAGCATGTACAACCTCAGATCTCTGAGCAACATGTTAAACAGTAATAAATTGCTTCCTGTTTAATTAGGCACAGCAATATTCTCTCCTCAGGGCACCTCCCTTTCCTCTACCCCAATCCCATTATACTTTGGGAAGATAGCATCTTTATCCAATTCCAACTCTTTAAACAGAAGCGGGACCTTAATTTCCTGTGTGCTGTCTTGCCCAGTCGCTGCTGCTTCCTCCTTTCTCTCTGCAGTGTTTCTTGAGACGAGACCCTACATGTCAGCTCAGCAGCCTCACACCGAAGGAGCTCACTCACAGCTCGCTCTGATGGTTTCCATGGTTCACTGAAAAGAAGGGAAGGTTTGGGCAGGGACCAGCCCTGCTTTTGACTCTTGCTGGCCATTGCTTTAGACCAGAGTCCTCCAGCACAGCTATAGCAGTGATATTCAGAGGTAGCACACATGCACAGATTTATTAAGTGTGCATACATGTTATATACCAAATCACATATATGGTGAGATCATTAGGATGCCTTTTCCAAGCCTACAGAACCGAGAGGGTGGGTGCAGACAAAAAAAAAATAATATATAAGTCAACACTTACCTGAGCTACTGCTGGCAAGAATGCTCAATCGCTACTGCAGAGTGAGATAATGACTTCTAACAATCAGGGTCAAGCGTCATACTAGCACACAAACACTTTAAAGACAAAAATTTAGTGTACAGTTGACTATTTTGTCCAGCAGGTGTTGCTGGAGACTACAAAACTCATTAAAGATAAGGTGAAGCCATCAGCTTTTGGTTCGGTGTCAAACAATGCATGGCACATTCTTTTTTTCCCCAGTTCAACAAGAAGAATAGGGTGAGTAAGCACACTTTTATTCATGAAACTTTTAAATGTTAGAGTGATGCAATCTATGAAATTGAAATCCTATTTTCACATATACAGGTAGTACCTACCTGCATTTCTAGGCGGAGGTAAAGCTTGTCTATAACTTCATAAAAAAGCCAAGTAGTCAATAATTATTTTTCAGGTTCTACTAATCTTACTAATTCAGATCCACCCCAAACAGAATAAAACATGTTACTGATCTAGTTGAAGATGTCCCCGCTCACTGCAGGGGGGTTGGACTAGATGACCTTTAAACTTCTATTCCCAAACTATTCTATGAATCTATGACACTTGGAAACTGAAAAAAAAAAAAACCCTAGACAAATGCTATTTATCAATAGCTTAACATAAATGACACAAAAAAGGAGACTAAGATAACCTTAGTAATTCATGTCAAAAACTGCTGGGCATTTGATATGCAACCTATGAAAGTAGAACAATTTCTAGTTATGCTACAGTTTCCAACTGGAAGGTGCTAACTTCTCTTTACGGACATACTCCTCATCCACCTGTTGGCCTTCATGGCTATAATCGACCACTAGTATACATGACTATCACAGTATTGTTTTCTGAAAAAAATTACTCTCTAAGCAAATTCAATTTTGTTTTGACAGTAATGTCAAAAATAGAATTTCATATAGTATTTGAATACCATATGTGACTCAAAATATTTTTTAAAATATAGCATACATTCCTTGATACCTGGAATTCACATTGGAAGACAATTCATCCACAAATTAAATCATTTAGATGGAACAATTTCAGAATATTCTTTCGGAAAGTAGCATTTGTCAGTGTTAAGTGGTGTCATGTCTTTACAGGAAACTAATTCTGTAAGAGCTTTACTCCACCACAGCACCCACTCCTTGGGCACCAGGTGCAGCAAGACTAGATAGGCAGTGCCATGTCTCTAAGCACTGCACTTACAGGTCTCTTAAATACTTCCAGGGGTGGTGACCCAGCCACCTCCCTAGGCAGCCCGTTCCAATATTTAACAACCCTCTTGGTGAAGAAATTTTCCAAATACCCATCCGAAATCTCCCCTGGTGCAATTTGATGCTGTTTTCTCTCATCGTATCACTTGTTACTTGGGAGAAGAGGCTGACCCCCATCGCACTGCAACCTCCTTTCAGGTAGTTCTAGAGAGCCACAAGGTCTCCCCTCAGCCTCCTTTTCTCCAGAATCCCAGCTCCCTCAGCCGCTCCTCAGAAGACTTTAGCTAAAGATCCTTCACCAGCTTCGTTGCCCTTCTCTGGACATGCTCCAGCACCTCAATGTCCCTCCTGTAGTGAGGGGCCCAAAACTGAACACAGTATTTGAGGCGTGACATCACCAGTGTCGAGTACTGGGGGATGATCACTTCCCTAGTCCCACTGGCCACACTATTTCTCATACAAGCCAAGGTGCTGTTGGCCTTCTTGGCTACCTGGGCACACTGCTGGCTCATATTCAGCCGGCTGTCCACCAGCACCAGGTCCTTTTCCACCAGGCAGCGAGCTGCATGGGGTTGTTGTGACCCAAGTGCAGGACCCAGCACTTGGCCTTGTTGAACCTCATCCCATTGGCCTCATCCCATCAATCCAGCTTGTCCCAATCCCTTTGTAGAGCATTCCTACCCTGAAGCACATCAACACTCCTGCCAAACTTTTGTCGTCTACAAACTTAGTGAGGGTGGATGCGAATCTCTCATCCAGGTCGTTGATAAAGATATTAAAGAGAATCGGCACCAGTACTGAGTCCTGGGGAACACCACTTGTGACCAGCTGCCAGCTGGAATTAACTCCATTCACCACCGCTCTTTGGGCCTGGCCATCCCGCCAGTTTTTTACCCAGCAAAGAGTACACCTCTACAGTGTACTGCCTGTGCATGCAGCAATACCTGTAATGATCTTACAAGCCTCTGAAAATGAGTGATGCAAAAGCAGATAATTATCATAGGTAGATCAAATTTATTTACGTGATAGAAGAAAGTTTTACTAAGTTTGTTGATCCCCCATCAATTGATATTTACCACTGTTTAGAAATCTGCTTTACGAGAGGTCTCATTTAGAGTAGACGAGCAATAGATGAGGTATTTTAAGGTGTCTCAGAAACAAGACAGGACTATTATACAAAGTAAAAACTTAACAGTATTCCAGTCTATCAATTTTTACTAATGAGAACTGTACACTCAGAGAGTTACCTAAACCAAGCCTCTGAATTTCACTGTCATAAATGAACAGCACTGAGACCTCTTATAAAAATACTTAGCAGTGTAAAAGCTTCCCCAGTAGACTTATCTATTAAGCCTTTATTAATTTTACTGTATGGCTCTTCTTTACACGAAGTAGAATACATATGCGTATTTTGCATGCATACCACAGAACGTTCTGTTATTGTCTTCCACAGACTATTCCAATTCCTCCCACTGCTTTCTTCCCAACTTTAAATAAGCAGTTCTCTTCCTGTTCTCAGCAATTCTCAACAATTTCCTCCTTACCTCAGATCCAGGCCTTTCTTCACGTAATTTCACCTAGTCCCCCATCTTCACAGTCACGGGTTCCACTTCAAATCTTCCAGGAGCTTCATCTTTCCAACGTGCAGTACCATTTCTAAAGCTGTAGAGACAGACCGCTAAAGATACTAATGGACAGAGACTGTGGTGCTTCTCTCCTAACCTACCTATCAGCGAGTATGTTCTCTTAGTCCGACTCTCATGAGGGAATCACAAGCATTACACAGCAGCAGGAAGCAGATCTAATCAGGTCTTGCCATAGTATATTCCTAACTCAGTATTTTATTTCCACAACTATAGAGTTAAATAAGTGTTAGACAATATTAAACAAAGTTTTTAACTTTAATATTCAACTTCAACACTAGTAAGAACAAATAGAGCACAAATGGGAAACATTGTTTAAACTAAAATTGATGAAGAGACAAGCCAGTAATTAAAACAGTTCTATTTTTTAGCAACATCTGTCAGCCTAGGTGCAACACCAGTAGAGGTTCTGACGGTCACATTCTGTTTGTTTTAGAATTTGAAACCAAATAGTTAAGCTTTGACTGTTGGCATTTCAGACTGCAGTTTCAGTATTCTATAAGTACAATCAAACTTATGTACATAAACAATGAAAAACAACCTGAACAGTTACACTAAAAATTATTTACAAGTACTCCAACATAAAAAAATATACAATAGTCTCAAGAATGAACAACTGAAGAGAATATCAACATTTAGAGAACCTTATTAGAATTACAAAACATCAATAGCCAAGACATTAACAATTGCACTACACTAATACAGAGTCCAAATATTAAATTGGTGCATTATTTCACAATGCACTAGCTTTGAGAGAAAAATGCTGCCTTCACTAAAATGCAGCTTCGATTTGTTTCACGTAATTGTTTTAACAAGAAGCCTATTAACACAATAATGATTGTTTTAATGCTACAGTTTTACAGCGAGGACAACAAACTAAAAATAGCAGCAGTTCCACATGGCACTTAATTCCACAGTTTTCTAAGCTGTGGTTTATGCAATGCCTACAAAGTGCTCCCAGTTGAATATACAAATAAAATTCACAATAAAAGTCTACCTGACATCAGGTACGTTGAGTGTAGGTGGCCTTAAAGCCTGTCTTTCAAAATGTATTCCCCTCTGCTCCAAAAAAAAAAAAAATTAAAAAAAAAATAAATCAGTAACTATCAAAGCAAGGCCTCCTCGCTCCCTGCTTAAAGTTTGTTAGGGATATTACTTCTTATTACAATGCTGTAACACTACAAAGCAGCACACCACTATAGTGGTTAACCCTGGGACGATGTAACATCTAACAGTGTAACTGAAAGGCTTATGGATTAACATCCAGGATCCTCTATAGACAAGATCGTAACTGAGTCCATTAACCCAAACGGTTAATACAGCTAATGGCCATATTGTACAAGTAGAAACCCAGAAGCAATTCCTGTAAAACTAGTGACACTGATAAAAGACAGGACAAGAAACCAGGAATTGAATGCTTCCTTCAATTCCTTAGGCTTCAATCTCGCAGAGATGCTATAGCCATCCTCAGTAGTTCTTTCAGACTTCATAGTTAGTATATAGTAAGACTAACTGAGCGGTTCATTTTCTTTCCAATGAGTCGAGACGGTCTATTTTGTGTCGTAGATCTAGTTGTCATTCTGTCAGTGAACAGTGCTCGCTCCTCAGCTGCGGCCTTTGCCATCTGTGCTTTCTTCAGCTCCCTGCAAGACATGGAGAGAGTCACGCTTGTGCAATGGTACCAGTAAGAACTACAGGCGTATCGCACTAAGAGCATTTCAAATTAATTACAGCAGCTCAAAACTTAAGACTTGCCATCAATTTAGGTCATACTGAGACCATTATCATTTGCATCCACCTGTTTACAACCCAGAGGATAGAAGTGGGATGTTCCTTACTTGTCTAGATGTTTTTTCTTTTGAACAAGGGAAGGAAATGAGAAATGCACACAACTCAGTCAGTTTTTGAAATCCGACCTTTTATAAGCAGCTCAACACTTCAAATACCAGAACATGGTAGGATGCTGTTTACTTTCTAGTATGTGCCATATGGTAAATCATTAAAGAGCTAGTTACTGAGGTTTGCCCAAATGAAGCATTCAGACACAACTGAACTTCTGTGAACATTCACACGGACACACGCTTCGATGAACATAGACAAATGTAACTGGCAAAAGACAACTCGTGAAGCATCCTTTTCCTTTTGCATGCCCACATCAAAAGCTTATCACCACCTCAATCTTTTTTGCCTAACATAAAAGTTTGAACCCAAAACTGCAAGGCTGAGTCACTGAAGGTAGCACAGGCCATTGTCCCCATAAAACCATTCTGTTTGAGAGAATTACCAATACTCAGCTTGAGGACGAAGTTAAATAAAACTCAGGATAAAACTGTGAAATAGCCTGACTAAAAGCAAAGTTACCTTTACCAATGGTTTCCCAAAACACCCCTCTTCTCCTTTCCTTAAATGCCGACATATGGCCTAAGTGTAAGAATTCCCCCCACACTCTTCTCCTATCCCAAACTGTCACTTAAGAATTTTTCTCTACCCTGAGAACTAGTATTTGTAATCTTGCTTCACATCTGGACTCCACAGTGAGATCAAATTTTACAGACTTGCGGCATATTTGTGTAGGTGTATTTAGTTTTAAGTTACATTTTTTTATTTTAATAAGCAACTCCCATTCTTACTTGTAATCCAAAGTATTATTCATTAACACTCATGCCCCATCTAATCCTCCCCACATTATCATTGTGTCAGTTCACTGCAAGAGAATGCAATCAATTTTCAGTCATCTTATCTAAAGATTGAACATCAGTCACAAATACACACAGATGTGCACACTCACCCACCATACCATTACCAGAAAGTTAAGTTTTACAGTATACTTCCATTCTTCCCTACAAGTCTAACCTTGAATTCTTCCTTCCTCTGAAGATCACACAGTAGAAAAGCTGAGTTTCCTTAAAAGGATTCCTTTCACTGATGATAACTTACATACACAAGTGGTATCTTAAATCAGGAGTGTTAAAAAACCAAAATAACCCAAAAATACCTACCTGAATTATTTTATAGAGCACTATCCCACACAACATTTAAAGTTATTACTGGGGATAAGTGTTCTTTTTAAACCATTTTTGAATTTACAGTTATTTTATAAGGATGTACCCTACTTGTTGCCAGGCCAGAAGTAGTCTTCACAAAATATTAGCTTTGCCAACTTTCCCTTTCACATGATACAAAAACATGTTGTCTTTATACAAGCAAGTTACCTCAGCAAATCTGTCCCTGAATAACCCACACAAACTGACAAATTATTCTCTCTGCAGTCAGTATAATTCATAAGAAGATTATAAAGATAACCATCTAAAATGGCAAGTCTGGCTACATTCAGACTGTAGCAATGGCAAGATAAGCAGATAGCGATAGAGAGAATCCTAACGCACAGCTAACATCACTCAAAATGAGTCAGTCAGAAAGTAATCAGTATTATATATTCCCTTATAAAAACCTGCGTATTATGCATATCGTGCAAAGTTAACTGCAGTGAAAGATTCAGACATATCCTTCTGAACTTGCTAACTCTTTCTCTGAAACTTAAGCAGAAATCAGACTTTCCTAAAGGGAATCTCTTCTTCAAAGCTTTAATTCAGAGCTGAGTGTCTGACCAAGAGGTAGGACAAGATGACCTCATGATACAAATGATTCTCTGGTAACCTAATAACCCTGTTGTGTACAAGTCAAATTTTTCCAAAACTATTTCTGATGTGACACTTCATTTAAGTTCAAAAGAGCTCATTTAAGTCATGTTTTACAATGTGTTTCAATGTACAGATGACCCAGGAAAACACAGGCTCAAATAATATAGATATGTTAGACCATGTGCACGTCACAAAAGTATGCATTATGCTTGAAATGTTTTTTTAGAACTGTAATGTTTTGTACATCTTGAATACTAATAGTGTAGTTGAGATTCCCTTAGAGTGTTCAAGAAGTTCCTTCTACAGAGAAAGTTCCTTTCAAAGTTACATGACCCACTTTGTACTCTCAGGGATGTATGTGCATACAGATTTGCGGACCTCAGGGAGAAACAAGGATAGTCTTGTTTTATCATTACTCTACTATCATATGAAAACCCATTAAAAATTAAGTTATATTTAAGGACCCCAAGGAACTACTTACTTCTGCAAGAGTGAGTTTTTGAATTTTTCAGCATTCAGTTCTATCCGGAGCTGCTCTGCACTCTTTTTTGCAGCAGAGAGAAGCACTGAATGCTTGACTAGTGCCACAGCTGAAGGCCTTTTCTCTGGGTCAGGATTAATCATAAGCTTGGAAAAAAGAAAATCAGGTATTCTAGTTAAGGCCAGTAATAAAGTAATTTACATTAATCAGTGGGCCACGAGTACAAGAGTTCTTACCTTCAGCAAGTCTAGCAATTCTTGAGAAAGCACTTGTGGTAGTCTAGGTAGTTTTCCTTGTCGAATTTCATGCCATTGGTCCCCATTAGTTGGAAGTGGTTCAGCCCCAGCAGCACAGACAACAGTCAGAGCAAGAGCAAAAATATCTGCTTTTGGCAAATGAGTGTAGTTCTTGAAAAATAAAGAAAAATTAATTTACTACACATACCATCCAGTGTAAGAAAAAATCTAAAAGACAGCTAAACTATTCAGCACAGAACACACCCACAATATTACATTCCCCTCTTAAGTACTACCAGCATCCAAGGGGATACCATTTATGCAGCTCTTCCTCCAGCAAGAAGGCAGCAGACAGCAACTCACTACTCTAAAGAAAACATCACGCAGACCTAACATCACCATTTTCCACAGAAGTTACCTCTTGAAGGACTTCATTTGCAAGAAAGCGGCTATCACCTTCCTCCACTTGTGGACTAGATACTCGAGTTACATGACCAAGGTCACCTGCAAAAAGAAAATAAAAGGGTTTTGTCTTTTTCAGAAGACAAATAGAAAACGCAATTCTTCTGAGCACAACTGTGCTGCTTCTCACCTATTTTAAATATGACTCTATCAGATGACCAGTCATCATCGTCACCTTCTTCTGAAGTTGTAGTTGGGACCGATGTCCTAGATATGAAAATATTACCTGAAAAAAGAGCAGAATTGTTAAAAAAATTCCAGCTTCTGTCCGATTTCTACTTCATCTAGTTTCACTACAGTTTGGTTTAGCCACACAGAAGTTTTAGTTGTATATATACCCAGTTCCTAGAGTGAGAAACTATAACTTATGTGCTCCGGCCCCTCTGCTGGGATGGGAGCCAAGTGTTATGCAAATAAGAGTCAATTACACAGAAAGGACCCAAGATAAACTCAACAGTTTAAGTTTGCTAGCCAATTTTATAACTGACATCTTTGTAATGCTATTTAGAACTTCAGTGAAGAATTTACAGTTAGTAAGGTGTGGCTAACTGCTTATTTTTCTGCAGCAGATTAAATTAACTGAGGACGTTGTCAATACAGAGTAAAGCGGTTTACAAACTTACTAGGTTTGATATCCATGTGTACCAGTGACATTGAATGAATGTACTTTAAGCCTCGAGCCACCTGAAGTAAGAGGTCCTTCAGTTCTGGTTCAGTAAAATAACGCATATTCCTGTAATTTTCACTTATGGCATCTGCTAAACTGCCACCTAAAACAACATTTAGAACAAACTTTAAAACAACATTAAAGAAAACAACTAATTACTTTACACCAAACAGTTCACAGAGTAATGACAACTTGCTTCCAAAAGTAAGTACAACTGGCTTCCAAAATTAACAGCAAATATATCCCCAAGAACTTGAGTGTAAAATCTAGTGCAGTATCCCCTCTTTATAGCCATGGAATATAAAAAAAATATTTTTCTCCTGTAGCTGCCATGCAAATTAACAGGATACCAACATAATAGAAAAGACCACTCTCCCTTTTCCAAATCTCTGGCAGGGTATCAGCTACAGCAAAAAGTTTCAGAAATCAGGTCCACCTCCTTTTTTAAAGGAAACTCTCTGGCACTTGTCTCTATTCCAGCTTGTACTATTGTACAGAAGAAAGAACCATTTTGCTGCTCACAAATGTCTCACTGTACTTCCAATATTCTTGAAGACTTAAGACTTTGTCTGCAATTTTGTACAGCTTTTGCTTCATGTATCTAATATAACTTTTGCAACAGAAAAGATCATCAGAAGTTTGAGACAATGATAGTATGAGCTATGTGTAGGGCAATCTATTCCTAATTAGTCCTAGGGATTTGCAGAGATACCTGTGTATCTTCAAAAATTAGATTTTTTGAAAGCAAGTTCAGAACAAGTGATAAACTTTACTTACCATTGCAATATTCATTCTGTATAAGCATATGATCATCTTCTGCCCATGCAGAGTAGTATCTTACTACATGAGAATGCTGTCCCAGAACTGCATGTGCATAAACCTCTCTTAAAGCATTTTGCCTGTAAACAGCCACAAAAAATAACAGCACACAAGAATATTATGAGGTGAAATTAGTCTAATTTCAGCTTGACAGAAACACTTATTATAATATCATGTCCCTTTGCCACCTCAGGTTTCTAATTAAAATCTTCACATTTAGTTCTATGGCACCTTAAGGAGGATTTGTAGTTATATCCAAACAGCTAAAATAATTTTTACATTGCATTAAAAGACTAAGTATAAAGAACATCAAAAAAAAAAAGGTTTTGTTGCAGATAATTCCTGAGGGAGCTGTCACTTCCATTACACTCAGGCATATTGAGTTCAGTCATACTCCTGGCTTATGATCATCTAGTTTCTTCCTAAAACTTCAGCAATGCTTCTCAAAGCTTGCTGCTGGTTGGAAAGTATGTAAGTCCGGTATACAATTTTAAGCAACTCAAACTTGTGGAGGTTTATATTATAACTATGAAAACAGTGGGGGAAAAAGGTTACAAATAACAGCCTCATTCACAAATGCCAAAAAATACCCCCAAAACGACTTAATCTGCATGTCACTCAAGTTGACAAGGATGAGAACGTAGTTCGGAATACTGCTTTCCTTTCATATCTCAAGTTATCATCACTGCATAATTTATTCATATAGTCCCTCCTGCCATTAATGCAAGTATTATTCTTACTTTCAAGATGAAAACAATCTATTTCCACACAGAATTTTGGGACAAACATCTGCTGGGAGAAAGGTCAAGTAGCCTTTCCTCCCGAGTACTGCACAGTATTCAGAAAAAGAAAAAAACAAAATGACTTCAAAAATGTATGGTTTACATTTAATTCATGTATATTTATACTTTTCTCTTAAATGCCTTCTCTAGACACTGATACAAAGAAACACATGAGAAAAAAGCACCAAGAGGTGACTTTTAACCTCTTGGTAAATACTCACTCATCCACTGAGCCAGCTAAAGGTTTCTTGGATCGCTTTATTGCGTAAATACAGCCATCAAGCCTCTTCACACATTTAAACACAGAACCAAATTCACCAGATCCAATCTTCTCCAACTCATGAAATTCAGTTGCATACCGTGACTTCATGTTACTTTCTGTTATTGTTATCCTCTGCAAAAATTAGGAAGGAAAATTCTTAGATCTGCAGATACACAAATTGCCAAACTCAGTATCAAGTTCTAAAGATTAATTACCTTTGCAGGTCTGATAGTTTCATCTTCAGGCTCTCCATCACTTGCTTCCATGTCCTCTCCACAAGAACTGAAATTCACACCAGTTACTTTTGCAGAAGTAATATGGCTTAAGTAAACTTAAAACTGAAGTCTAGCAGCTGTTGATTTTTCTGAGATCTGATTCTCCCATTCTACCCAAGTTTAGTTTAACTAATTGAATATTACACTTGTAAGCACAAACTCATAAAATAAAAGCACCATACTAATATCTCTGTCATTTCTTTCTTCATGTTTCATTCTAGTATTTACTGCGGTTTTCCCTCCTCAAGCAAAGACTGTGTTCACAGCTCATTCAGTCAGGTAAAGAAGACTGTAGGACACAGCCTAGTCTATCCTCTCTGTATACTGATCAAAAGACCTAGTGTTAAATGGTTATTTCATAATACCATGCATCTCAAAGCAAATACTTTAAAACCTATATTATGCATTACTAACGCATTTGCAAGGAAAAACACTTTCAAAGAATCAATCTGTAATAAAATTTTTGCAGCTAAAAGTAGTTCTAAAGATAAGCTTAACAAAGGAAGACACAAGTAACTCACTCATTCCGGTGCATTCTCTTCCTCCTACGACATTTTCCTTCAGAGTTGTGAAGGAACATGGAATCAGGAGTGAAAGGATTAATGTTCACATGAGGTGTTTGTCTAATATCTTCTTCTTGCTTCTCTGATTTCCCAACATTCATAAATAGACAGCCCCCTCGAAGTTTGACTGAGCTGGAGCCTATTCCTTGTGCTTTAGAAAGCAAACTCTGTATTTATTTAAAAGAAAAAAGAAAGAAAAAAGGGGGAAAAAACCACATTTGTAGCCTCAACATTGATTCAGACACAGTCAGGTCATGTTTGAAAGCCATCATTACAATATTGTCTAATCAAAGTTAGCATGAGTTGTTTAAATACCTGCATTTCCATCAAAAAAAATTCTAAAGAAACTACTAGGTTTTATATTCCACACAAAGTGTTAAAAGAAACACTGAATATTAAAATAATTTTTAGAAGACAGGAAAGATTATGAGAGTAATGATAGTTTTTCTCTTTAATCATGTCATCACCTAAACTTCTTGGACAATTCTTTGCCCCTGAAACGAACACAGATGAAACTCATGGACCATTCTGCGCTATATCACCATGATTTTCACACACAAGATATGAAAGTTAGATCAGACACAGGAAGCGATCTTTGGCGACTTAGAAATTTAGGTGGCAAGCTAAAAAAGGATAATAAAAGATTTAACACTGAAGGACAGATGCCTCTTCATGAGCCTACAAAGAATTGCTCAAGAATTGACAGCACTGTTGTGCTGTCAGTTCAGTATCCAAAACAGATCTTTTGGGTGGCAATTTGTCAGACCAGGCATTTTCCAGGCACACGATGAAACTTCTCCCAGTTAGGTAAGGAAGTTTGCATCTGAGTCTCCAGCATCTGGTGAGGATGCCAACCACTGACATACTGGATCGCAAGCAGGAGTATTGCCTTATCCTAGCAACACCTTACAAAATGAAGAACTGACATACCCGAAGCCTAAACCACCATAGGGAAGAAGGCTGATACGTGGGAGCTTCAGCTGCATTCCTCAAATCTGGACTAGATGAAGACCTTTAAGTCACTCTGTGTCTCAACACACATTTCAGTACTTCCACTGGATATCTTAACTAACTGATTCTTCCAGATTTCAAGGCTAACCTCTCTAAGATAACCCATGTGGAATTTGGGCACCTAATTTAATTTCCACTGAACCACAGCGTTAAGAGCTTGGTTTTAGTGCCACAATCCACAAGACTCTTGCATTTCTGAAGTGCCTGCTCCTGACTTGGCACCAATTTTACTATTTCCAAACATATTCTGATTTCTACCAGCAAAACCTCATTTGAGACAGAAGTCATGGAACACCAATCAATGAGGTTGCCTTCCTCGCACCTTAAACCAGTTGTTTTCAATCTGTAGTCTATAGACCCTTGGGAGATTATCCCCGGGGATTATCCCTGGATTACTTCTAAAGGGCTATATGAAAAGTAATGAACAAAGCAAGCCTATTATCACTAAATTTAAATTCACTATATGGTGTTTTACATGAGGGTCGAGTTCAAAAGTTGAAATGCTTTCCAGAGGTCTGTTATTGACACACTTAAGCGCTACCTATCCCTTTAAGCTTTCAAATCTTATCAGTCTAACAGCACCGGGCACTCAAATGGCCTTTTACATCTGGTGCAGAAGCCAGTGCAGACACCGCACTTGCGCTGGTACAGCAATAGCGAGACTCAAACCAGAGGGACCCAACTTACTGACAGGCACCAAGGAGCAAATTCCACTTCAAGCTTAAACTTTCTGGTTATGAAGGTACAAATGCTCACACAACACTGTAATATTTTATTTTAGTGTTCTACTTTTACTTTTTAATCACTTTCCACAAAATATGGAGAAAGCAGGATACTTATATGTTTATTTATAAATATATTTGTACATATAATACTTTTCATAGATATATTTTTATAGATATATCTCTGAAGAGATTGTCCCTTGCCCGCAGTCGCCCAACGGGACAAAAGGCACCGTTGGAGGGCGTACAGAGCTCCTTTCGCCTCCCAGTTGGCAGCCTGGGCGGCGGGGCGAACCCAGAGGCCCCACGGTCGGGCTGAGGGAGCCGCGTCGAGCGGCGCCGCCCCCCCCCTCCCCTCCCCTCCCTTTAACGCCGCGCCCGCTCCGCCCGGCCCACGGGCGCGCGAGCGGCCGGCCGGGCCGCGGGTTACATAAGCGTAACGGACGGGCTGTGGGCAGGCCCCGGGGGCACACGCCAATTTGTCGTCGCCGGCGGCCCCGCCGCCCCCTTCCCCCCNNNGCCGCCTCCCGCGGCCCCCCCAGCCCGCCGGGGGCGGGCCGGCCGCCGCGCCCTGCCCGGCCCAGCGCTTCCCCCCTCCGCCCTCACCCCGATTAGGGGGGCCCCGGGGAGGATCGCTCACCTTGGGGGTGTGCGGCGTGTCGAAGAGGCGCAGCTTACGGAAGGTTTTGTGCGGCGGGGTACCGGGGTAGTCGGGCAGTGGCGAGCTGGGCTCCTCGCTCCGCGCCCGGTAGCCGCTGGCCGCCGGGTGCGGCGGGGAGCGCCCGCAGTAGCGGCGGCCCTTGTTGGAGGGCGGCGGCGAGGGCGAGCCGGCCATGAAATAGGCTCCGGGCGACTTCACCGGAGAGGAGCCGAACCCTTCCTCCTCCCACGAGTCCCCCTCGTCCGGCAGCGGCGCCGCCGCTGGCTCCATTTCCTCCTCCTCCTCCTCCAGCAGGGGCGGGCCGCCCCGCGCAGGGGTGCGAGCCGCCGAAAGCGGCGAGTCCGCCTCCTGGAAAGCCGAATCCCCGCCGGTGCTGTTGCCGCTGCTGCCGCCTTCCTCCTCCTCGTCCTCCTCCTCCTCCTCGCAGTCGCTGTGGCCGCTCAGGAACAGCAGCTTCTGCCGGATCGGAGCAGCCGCTCGCCGAGCCGAGACCCGCCGCGGCGGCGCCGCCTGCTGCAAGCTCAGAAAGCTCATGGCGGCTCGCTGTGAGCCCCACTGACGGCCGAGCCCGCTGTCGCTGCGTTGCCCCGCTGCGCCCCTGGGTGCGGCGGCGGCTCCACACAGCGCTGCCCCCAGGCACAGCTCGCCTCGCGCTGTTCGGACTCCGCGGCTTTCCCGCGACCGTTAATCACGTGGCACACACACCAGCCAATCACGCCCGCCCCCTGGGTTTGAAAACACGGAGGGCGGGGGCGGGGCTACGCACGGTCGCGTCACGGGGCGCTTTGGCGCGAACGCCGCGAGCGGAGCAGGGGGCGGGGTGGGGGCGGGCGCACGGACGTGTCCGCCGGTGAGGCGCGGGCCGGGCGCCATCTTGGGCCGGGCGCGGGGCTGGTCCAGCCCGGGGAAGGCGAGCCGCCCATCCCGGCGGACTCCCCGCCTCAGGGCTAGGGTGTTTCGCTTCTGGTTGGCTGCGAGAAGAGTGGGCAAAAACCTGCTTGTCGTGTGCCTGAAAACAGTAACAACCCCTTTCAGGGCGGTTGAAGACTGCCTTTTCTCGCAAAACAAAAAGAAGTAAGGCCTTCCAAATAACTCTATTCACGTGATTTAAAATACAGTCAGAAACACGGGAGCCGCACGTACCGCACCCCGTGCTGTTAACTCCCACAATGCTGTGATTTACAGCCACGATTTTCCCTCAGCTTCATTTTTCATCTCATACCACCTTGATTAAATGTAACCCAACAAATAAACCTGCCAATCCCTCTCCTGTACTGAATCACCTTAAAATGAGCCCCTTGGGTAACAAAGGCCCTGGAAAAAAAACCCAGTTTTTTCCAGCCGCAGGAGCCTCTACAGAGAGATCTGGCTGTGGGTCTGAAAGCTTCAAAGATAATGAACCAAAACGCCTAAGGTCCAGTCAATAGAAAATAGAAGTTTGTACTTAACCACGTTTCCATCGCTTGCCAGTCTCCTGTTGCTGGTCCCTGATGTCCATGGGCAGAAGCCTCAGAAGCAACTTTGGACACGGTTCCAGCTCCTGCGGCTAGGGCGCAGATGGTACCCATGATGAAGGAAGGACTGTGGTCAACAGCGAGGCTTGGTGGCCCTTTGCTGCTGCCTGCTAAAATGGACATTTCTCCAACTGGTGATTACTTTTTTGACAGATTTTCTATTGAGACCCATACCCAAAAATACAGGGGTATTTTTTTTCTCCCCTTTTCACACAACTGCTGTTCTCCAAGCCCACCCCCAACAGCTCTCAGCAGTACCCTGCAGGGACTGAGCCAGGTGACGGCTTCTGTCACCAGCACTCTACCAACATAAGAACAATTTAAATTAATTTAGCTAAGTGGACCAGCTGTCAATATAATTCTGTGCTCATAAACACTCCCGGTGCCTGTGCAGTGAAATGGTTTTGCTCGAGACGCGTGGGTCACCACCCTTTTGTTTTGTAAGGCCCACACAGAAACATTTCTGCTTAAATATCACATCCCCTATTATTTCTCACGCTTTCAATGGCTTGAAAGTTTAAGACAGTTTTTGTTTTCAGGACAAGCAGTGGCGAGCCACAAGAACCCACTTTTTGAGATCATGGAAACCCCCTGAAAACTAGTTTCGGAAAACTGAAAGTAGCCAACATAACCTATGAAAATGGGACTGGGCAGCATTTACAGAAGTAAGACTACATCAAGCCAAGCACTGTAGACACGTGCTGCAATAGTTTACAAACACAATAATATCCCATTAAAAAATACTCATTTAAAAAACTGAAATGCACTGTATAGCAAATGCTAACTGAAGCATTTGAGTTTTAGAACAGATGATGTAAGAGGCTATTAAAAAACCAAAACCTTCATCTCTTTTCCAATTAATAGCCCACAGAGGGAGATGCAAAGCAATTCCTAATTAGCAACTCAAAACATTCTAGCTACTACCTGTGGCTTGCTTCACTCCATATATGAAATTCCCTGTTCTTTAAAAATTAAAGAATTTAAGCTTTCAATAAATCCCCCCCCGAAATGTCAACGCTGCAGTTTCCTTCCCAAACTCAACCTAAATATAACTGGTGCTGTGTTGCCTTCTGGATTCTACAGACACAGCTATTTAGTGAAGGTAAGTGGCAAAACTGAAATTCAGAAGGTCTATTGGATAGACTTTAGCTAATGAATTGCTAATCACTGGAACAGTTTAAGTAGGACAAAATCAAATGGGACAATTCAGAGTTTGGACAGAGAAGAAAGTACTTCTGAAGAAAAGAGAAAGGAAGAGGAAAGGAAAAAAGGAATATAGAAGGAAATAAAGAGCAGTAACAATTGTTTTAAAAGACAGTTTATTTCCAAACTGAGAGCAAAGAGAGGCAAGTACTGAATAAATACGTAACTATAACAAAATGCATAGTAGCTATATAAGGATCGCATCCATAGGTTCTACATATGTGCTGTTATGAATTTGCATCAGTTTGACGGGACCATAAACGGTTGTGTGGAAGAGAAGATGATTCTCCCCCAAGACTGAGTGTGGCAGCTGTGCCATCCTGCCCTCCACGACAACCACTATCAACAGCATTAGGAGGGCTGTAAACAGCCCAACTGAAAAGCACCGGAGAGCCAATTCTCTTAATCAAAGAGCACATTACCAATGGGCATCACCACAGGAGGGAGAGAGGTGATCGAGGAAGAGCTCTGCAGGCTTCCACTGCACCATACTTTACAAGTCAAATTCATTTCAAATTCTCTGAAGCTGATTAAATTGCATATTTGAGCCCCTCTTGCAAACTAAAGCCCTGATCTTTCAAATAGATGTAACAGCACATAACCCGATGTCCAGATAGCACCTGACTGATATTCCTACAAATTTGAGTGGTTTCAGTGTTCTCAGGGTAAATTTGCAAAATTGGCTTCTGTTTTTTTTAATACTTGCTTTTAAATTAAAAAATAAGTATATCCGTCTGGTGCACTGAAGATTTAACTACCAGAAATACTTATCTGGGGGAGCACACACTCATTGACAAACAGCTGCTTTTAACTAGGAGTATTCAAGCTCAAGGGAAACTGTTGTTCCCTCTTTGGTGGGTTGCAAGGGAAACCCAAATAATGATGAATGGGAAAAAAATGGAACAATGACCAATTTGTCTGGCTGTCAGAGGAAACTGCCACAGAAGTGGGTACACTGCCATCTTGTCAGGTTTTCCTGCACTTACAAGTTCGTCTGCAGTCCCCCAAAACCAAATTGCAAGTTTTGCAAAAAAATGGATAAAACCCATGCTACATCAGCCAGCACAGTTGTGAAACTATAATGAGTTCATCTTATTATGAGCAGAGTAAACGGAGTGAGAAAGTAGAAGAGGAGGAAGGTCAAGTTGCTTATATGAAAAACAGAACCACTACAGCCACCTGCGCCAAGGCTGTTGCTGGAGAACCAAGAGCAGGGACAGATCTCTGCTATTCCCAGCTTTTCTCTTGGGTTCCAGCAGGTACCTGGGGACCAGCGTGCTTGTCACTGGTGCCAGTGATGGTGTTCCAGTGTTCACGCAAGACTTGGCATACAGGGCTAACGGGTCTCAGTGGTAGTGTGCCAACCGGGAGATGTTGTCTTCGGGCCACTGACAGCTTAAAGGTGAACAGTTTAAAGATTATTTTATCTGGGGTTGTGCTGCTAACAGCTGCTGTTAGCTGGCAACCTCTTTTTCTTCATTCCAAGGTCCAGAGTTGAATGGGTTCTCCATCAAAGGTGGACTTTGTGTCCAAAGACATGTCTGTAGTTGATGCTCCCAGTCCTTTTACTCTTTTTACCCTACAGTCTGCATGCAGATAGAGCATTTCTCAAGGATGTATTCACCCAGGAAGCGTAAATAATAAGAGCAAGAGAACAAGGTGGAGAACAGAATGGGGAATTTGACAGCATGGAGGATGCCTCCCAAAGTAAAGAGCAGCTTCTGGGCCCAAAGTCTGGGAATTTAAGGGAAGATCTGAGGATATTCAGAAAGAAGTTATAATGTACAACGTACATTAGAAAATCACATATTTTGCCAAGCGGACATATACAATTAAATATTTCTCTATAACAGCACATTTTTAACAGTTTTCAGTGAGTCCCTTTTTGCCTGTATCCCTGCCTCTTAACACGTGAAATCTCTGCTTACAAAGAAAATGGCAAAATAAGCTGTTCCCAAGAGTTGTATTCAGACGAGAAATTTCCTCCAAAACATCCTGAAAGAATGATTGGCATGACTGAAAACAGGTACAATTAGGATGTCCCACTCCTGTGCTGAAGTGAAATTAAAATTATCCGAATAGAACAGAAGTCAAGCTTTTGTATCTGCAATTAAAAACCTCAAAACGTCGAATGCACAGAAACTAAATAGTCACTATTAGTTTACCAGTATCACTGACCTTCTTCCTTTTTCTCCATCAGGAAACATGCAAAACCATAAAAGAGGTACTCAGCCTTTTTTCAAATTTACTACTATTCATTTAAGTAAGACATTTTGCAAACCTTTTTTAGAGATGCAGATAAAAAGATAAAAGCCTGCTAAGAGTTTCAAGAAGCACAGCTATCTTCTGCCCACTAACACCATCCTCAGGAACCTACATACATTAAAAAAAATCTGTCTCTTACTGTCCTGAATATATCTGTTTAAAAACAAAAAGCAGCTAATCCTGTCCGTCCCACAAACTTTGGTACTTTCTGATCTTTCAGTGATTACAGCCTATATTCAAATGAATTAGCTCTATACACAGCAAAATGTCCCCTGCAGATGTAGCTTTGGAACACTGTCATTTCTCCAGGAGCTTTCTACAGCCATGTGGTAGTTTCTGTTAAGGCAGCAGACCTGAGGAAGTCAGCCTCTGTTCCTTGTCTTGCCTCACTAAGATAGCTGCTCAGAAGCTTCTCAGGCAAATACTACAGAATCAAGAAGTAACATCACGGAGAGTCTAAAACTCCCCAGAAAAATAAGTAAAATACAGCAGGCAGTCAACCTAAAGGCTGGTTAGGGATTTAAACTAAAGAAAAGCTAAAATGCTGGGATTTTACCAGTAACATAAGACACTTTTTTATTATAGAAAAAATTCTGCACAATCACTTGTACCTTGAAAATGTAAATGTTTTGTCATTCCTGTGAGCAAAATGCTTCAAATAATCTAAACAGAACAAAAATAATGCAAAGAAAATCTCTTACTGCTTCAGAACCTGAGATGGATGGGATTTAAGGGGGTCACATTTTCATTAGAGATAAATACACAGACTATGTAGCACAAAGTGCTTCCTTGTTGATGTAATCTTGTATGTTTATTGGGATAATTAGAGTCTGCTCTGAATGTAACCCTCAATTGAAAAAATCTGGTTATCACATTCCTGATAGGGTTAGGTGTCAACTGCTAACTGCTAATGGTGATGGTCTAATTAGATTGCTAGATTTTCCTTTGGTCAAACAAACTTTGCTAGCAGAACGAAAAATAGCATCAAAGGAACGTCAAACTGCTGGCAACACCTAAGCTGTTTTAAAATACACATAATGCAACAAGGAAAAACATTTGGGTTTATGCCTTATTTGGAATGTAGTTTTTGACACAAGAACTGAGAGTGGCTCTTGATTTCTTGGTCTCTTGTCATAGGGGCCCAAGCTTTGCAGGTTTTTATCAAAACAAATAAAAAAAATGGAGAAAAAAATAACTTCTGTGGGATATACTGCTTTACAGAAAAAAAAAGTACCTTATTATCAACAACCATTTGGAGTTTGTATTTATGTATCTGTAAAGCCAAGGCATGCGTTAATTTCTATCTTTTTCAAGACAGAACTGATGCAAGCTGAAGAAGTGTATTTTTAAAGTTCCAAACAACTGTAAAGTAATAGCTGAATAGGGTACAAGTTATCCTTCATTTTCAGTCTCTTAATGTCCTACTAAAAAAACCCAGTTTGCTTCCCACCCCACTATTAGTGAAATACCACCTGTGCCGTATTTGAAAATTACACAGAAAATTTTACAGAACATTTAATCGTTTTCATTTGATGACAAACTAAGAGTGACTGCAACAGGTTTGTTATAGGGCAGTTCTGCATCTTGGTAAGTAGAAGCTACGGTCAACCCAACGTGTGCAATCTGCCTAACCTCAGCAGCTGGACTGCTGAAACTGCCAGATTCAGAAGCACTCTTGACAGCATCCTTGTTCCACACCATCTTTTCCTGGTGGCTAAAGTCCCCGAGAAAGGCTCCCTGATTCCGCAATCTAAGGAGTACCCAGCATGCAGTGATTTTTCTGTATTTTACTACAGCATGATCATCACAGAAACTAGATCATCCAAACAAGTTACTCTCGGCAGCATTTGAGGGGTTATAAGGGTTAGGAACTAGAGTAAAGTTTAGGAACAGCAGCCTTCCAAGCTCAGACATTTTGTTTGTCCGGGCTATCAGCTCTGTCCTTCTCTTGTGTGCTAAGCAGACACCACATGCCTTTTCTCCCGCACTGTGCCTGAATATCTCTGGTATCGGTCAGCTGATCGTTTGCTGAGATTAATTATACCATCGGGGATTATGGCTGTTTACAATTTTGTTGTCAGGCTTCAGGATTTACTCTTATAAAACACACTCTTCCAGCGTCAGCCTATTCATGTGTGCTTTGGCATTAGGTCTTTAGGGTAAAATCTGTCCTATTGTTATGCATAGCGTGTCTGGCACAATAGGTCATCAGCCTGGAGCACCGAAAATAATTGCGCCCTCTCTTTTACTATCAGGAGAGGCACTGAACTACAGTGAAGGAAAGCAAAGCCCACAGTGGTGGAAAAACTGTAGAAACATTTAAAAGGGAAAAGTTGAATGCAAAGTCTAAAGGGATTTTGTTTTTATTCCTTTAAGGGAGGAGTTGGAATTCAAATCTGAAAGAAAAATTGTGAATGGGAATGCTGGAAATGTGGGAGCAAATTTGTAAGAGGAAGTATACACTGAATTGATTTACTTTATAGGATTCCTCTTTACAAATTCTTTCCTTCCAGCGTGCCAAAGCATTCCTTTTGAGACAGAACTTTCAAAAAGAGGAGTAAAAACTATGGGGAAAGGATAGAGATTTCTACTGCCAAACACCCAATCCTTTTTGTCATATTCTTCATTTCCTCCTCCTGAATTCCTTTTCACTAATATGCCTATCTAACCCTATTTCATCCTGCCTAATGTCCACTACAGGTCCTTCCGACACCAGCATGCAGCATCAGCTTATCCACACGGCTCATTCCACTCTGGTCTGAATGGAATCAGGGCAGAAAAATCACACAGGTCTCTCCACTCTGAAAACAAGTCTATTATGAATACAGGCCTCACAGCTAAGACACAAATAATCACCTCAGCTTCTCTTTAAACACTTCGCAGTCTAAGTCAGCCTGACTTATTTATTCAGTAACCATGTCTGTCTTCCTTTTACAGGGGTAGCTAGCACAACACGGAAGCACAACTTTTGACTTGGGAGTTTTGCAAGAATAACTGGTAAAATACCAGTAAAAGCAATAATTTTAAAAATACTGCAGCTTTTTCTGACCCAGCTAGTTCTGAATACCTAGCAGCAAACCAACTAGTATGAAAGAGGAAAGTATACTCACATTTGTACAGTCAGGTCAGAAAATGTCCTGGGAAACAAGAAGTAGTAAGAACTGAAGTTATTTCTTTGCTATGTCAAAGCCATCATTCCAGCCACCGTTTCCAGAAACTATTAGCAATGAAATTTAAGAAAAAACCCTTGAACGTTCATGTCAAATGATACATCTTTAATTTCTAAAAGGTGATAAGTACTAAGAAACTGATCTAGTTGACAGGCAATTAATCATCCTTGCATAGTACATTTATCTCCATAGGATATCAAGAATTACTTACAACACTTCAGGAAAACTGGCACCTAAGTGAGCAAGCAGCCTCAGTCTTATACAAAAATTACAGATAACCTCAATGTTTCCAAGTTTTACTTTGTAAAGGATCCAGAGAATAGTCGTTGCTTTGTCCACATCTATCCCATGGCACTGTATTCTTTCACTGCACTTTTCAATTGGCCATCTGTATGAAAAACATAAAAGGCTGCAACCCACACTGATACAGTAATTCACAATAAATCAGCTTTGTTCTATTCAAACTTGGCCTTTTTGAGGTCAAATACCTCAAAGTATGTAGTTATGGACTTTATTTTTTTTTTATGTAAAACGTGTACCTCACAATACTTATAAAATGATTACTTGATTAACACTTCATCCAGAAGATGTTTAATCCTTCCCTTGAGAAGCTAAAAGGTGAGGCTTCAGTTTCAGAAGTGCTCTTGACACTCATCTAAAATAAGCACTGAATCTTACATGAAGCCAAAAAAATTTAACTTGCTTGACAAGCTTACTAACAAGACAAGAGTAAAGACACTTTTTTCATATAAAAAAGTTTAAAGTTACATTTTACTGTATGTATTATATCTACAATGGATTTTCTTTTCTTTACAGAATGATAGGTGAGAGGAGCATTGTACTTACATCATCATTAATTAATCCCTTTTTTCTAGTAACTTGTGTCCTGATTTTCAAAAGCACTGATTATCAGCACATCCTAGGTACTGAATGGTAGCAGCAGGCACTCAGAACTGTTGAAAATAGACTATTAGTACTTGTACTTATGCTGCAAATGCACCATTTGAAAATATTCCTCTTGAAAACAGGTAGCTTAATTTTTAGTCAAAATTGGATGACTAATTACTATTTTAATAATTCTTGTAGTGTTTTAAAATGTTTAAAATAACTATTAACAGTAATTACTTAATACACCATAGTGGATTATGATCAAAATTAATGTCAAAAAAATTAAGTTTATGATAAATAAACTTTGGAAAAAATTTATACAAGGCCGTAAATAAATAATTTGAACTTCAATCTCATTAAAAAGTAAAACAGTACGTCACACAACAACATCATCCTATCTAGACAGTACAAGCTCGCTATATTTTATTGCATAATAATTTGAGAGTAACATCTTAAGTAAAACATGTAAAGAAACAAAATCATTAGATTTACTTCCTTTAATATTGAACAACCAAAGTTTCTCCTTTGTACATAATCCAATTTAAAGATAATATAATTAGCACTTCCAGCATTAACAGTCTCTATTTACAACGAATGAGATGGGGTAGGTAATCTAAAGAGTATTCAAATCTGTAAGAAATAAATCAAAATATGAAGATTTACAGTAGGCTCAAAATCCAAGACTTTTTCATTTATGGAATGCAATTTAAAAGGCTTTGCCATCTTTATTACTTGTCAGGGTTCCTGAAATGATGATTTTTTAATAGTATTTTAAACATTTGAAATCTTCAGTTATGCCTTCATTATTTGTATATGACATTAAAAATTAATTCCAATACTTCTATTTAATTTTTTCACTTGTTTGTAGACCAGTCTGAAATCTGATGACAGGATAACAAGGAAATTTACTATATAATCATAATTCCATATTCCTGAATATACAACGGTTGGAAGCAGATGATGTCAGTCCATTCCAAGGGTTATGTACACAAAACTTACAAAACGTTCTTCGCTCTTGCATAAAATGTGTACACAGTATCAAGGAGCGGGGAACTTCAAAGTTTTTATGGGTTGCTGCTGGCATGGACCTTTGTTGATTGAAAATAAAATACCTTTCATTCTATTGTTCTGGTAGCAGTTTTAGAAGTTAATCATCAATCCCTGGGGTTTCACCCTGTTGTATTCTGGAGGCTATTCTAATGGCTTCTTCCAGAGACTGTTGTTCTCCAAGCTGAAACAAATGCATTTAAACATAAATAAATCCAAAATATTACATATGGATATAAATTTGTAAAAAAAAAATAATAAAAAATTAAAGATGAAACAAAAGATATAGATATGGATCAATACTTTAGCATAAATAAGTGTGATCAGTATTGTCATGCTTCTAGGTAATACATAATAGCAGCTATCTAAATCAGCATGACAATTAAGATAGCTTCTGATAGCAGATTAAACTGCTTTTCCACATATCTAGCAAATAAATTTTCTTCAAAGAACTGCTGCATGGTAAGCATATTTCATGACACACAAAGTAGATGATATTTCAACTTGGCAAATAAAACAAAACTAAGATAAGGCTTTCAAAAGTAATGGCGACTGTTGAATTACATTTCAACACTGGTAAAGCGAACAAACATCTTCATTTTTCTTAACTGTCTTGCAGAAAGTCAGCTCTTTGGAACACCATACAGCATTAATACATAGAAAAATTTTACAAATTTACATTTATTAGAGAATCCTAAGTGTATAAAAAAGTAGCCATGATGACACTGTTCAATTCTAGAGTAGATGGGAGAAAAAATGATTTTGTAGTTGCAATTACAAGGCCATCAATGTATCTGGCACTGTCAGAAGCAACATCAACAAACCCTCAATAAAGACACCTGGACAGAATTTTGGGAAGGAATCCACAGAGTTTTATAATGTGTATACCATGCATATACATCCAGTGATGGGAACACTGAAGACAACTGCAACCTAGTAAAAACCTAAAGCTGGCCATTACTTGTTGGCTCAGGAAAAAAAAGATGAGAGTGTGAAAAGTAAAACCAGATTATTTGAGAAAGACCTAATGGGACAGTTCTAAATATCGCTTGTAACTTGTTTTTACAGTCACGGGATATCACATTCTGGAGCCACTCAAATTAAGAAAAGCTCTGTTACCACCTCCTTAGGACTTCAATCTAGCTATCAGGCTACTGGCTTTATCAGCATTTAGAAACCAAATGAATTCCTTTATTAGTGCTCATGAACAACTCAGTTGACCTGAAGTTTGGCCCTTCCCTGACCTCCCCCATTTTTGGAAGTTCTACAGTAGACTTGGAAAATAAAATGGTTATTATTTCTCTTCCTATCCCCATATGTTATTTAAAATATGCAATCATATGGTTATGGACATTTTTTTCAGGGGAGCCAAGCTTATTGGAACCATATTGTTGCATGACTAGGAGCTTCTAGCTCTAGAAGAAACATTTCAAGGAGCATTTATCACCATCTTACCTGTACTGCAATTTGTGTTCCATTGGACGTAGCCAACAATGTAACAGGTCTAGTTTCTGTAGTAACTAGATGGTGCCCATGTTGCTGATGTCCCATTTCTGATGAGGCACTATGAAATGCTGCTAAGTCTTGAGCCACAATAGCAACCTTCAAGACCAAGGGAAGAGAATCAGCTGCATGACAGATCTGTTACTGTTACTGACCTCATACAATGGTTATCTTCAAAGTTAAAGTTCATGAACATAAAGTTATTCATGAGCATAATTTTATTGTGAAAAAAGATACATTTTTTAAAGAAAGGTTGCTATCATTGTGTTCTCAAAGTTATCTATTAGCTCTCAGAATATATCATCAGAACTGCATGTAAGTTCAATAAATGTGCCTATAAGGCTGTGATTATTTATACATACAGAGCACAGTGATTAATAGGCATCTTCATTTTTGTATGCCACATTTTTAGAACAGTGGAATGCATTTTAATTTAAAGATTAAAAATTATATCACTGTATTTCTACAAAAAGCTTAGCTATTTTATTTGTATATTAAAAGCAAAAATGCAAATATATATTTACACAAATGTCTCCTATCTGCCAAATAAATTAGTCGCATAATACTAAGTGGTAAAGTTACAGTTCATACTGGAATCTATTCTTAGCTCTGCCACTCATTTACTATGCGGTTTGGGAAAAGCACTTAACATTTCTAGGTCTTACTTCACACACACCAAAATGACATCGCTCTAGTACCTCAGGATTTTTGTTCTTGGTGCCCAATTGTTGTTTTTAAAACATTCTGCTGTGTGTTGGTGTATAGCACTGGAGTAGAACACATCATACTCTTATAAGGGAAATGCTATGGCCAGGTGTTGAAAACTGCCTTATTTAGATAAATCTTTGTGAATGGCAGAACCGTGATGGCTTAGGCGCCTATTTTATATCGTCTTAAAGGAACACTACACATGTACACAGGATAGTAACTTACCTGCTGTCCTTCGGTGCCTTCTGCAGTAACCATCGCTACAGAATGTGTTCCTGCAGAAGAGATGACGGCGTCGTGGGCAGGGACTGTGATGGTGGTGCCATCTTGTGTTACCATAGTGATAGTATTGCCAATGGCCTGCATATCTGCCTGGGATATGTTGACCTGAAACACAAAATAATTCCTGAAGTAAAAAAAGAAGGGTTGATTGCTGCTCAAATCATACCTGAGTCTTAGCTTCTGGCAACATATAATATTTTTTTAAGTAAGGTTTGAAAAAAACTATTATATGTATTTGAAGTGTAACAGCATCTATGAAACAAATTCCTTCTAGTTGGTTCAGTGGGAATACTCCTGCTAGTTGTTCACTTTCTTCATGTGAAACAAAATGTGTAGTGGTCCAGAACAAAAAGGCAACTTGTTCATAATAGCAGGAAATAATATTTTAAGCCATGTTCAAAAGTAACATACTGGCCAAAAGATCCAATAGCCAGTATTCCCCATCCTGACCGGTATGCTCATGTATTCCTTGAGAATCACTGTCACTCTTTGGCCAAGTCCCTGTCTTGGAGAAAGAGCTCTCATGGAATTCATCTTACTGATTGGAATCTAATATTCCATGACCTTTCAGACACACTTATGTGTTTACAAAAATAAAATTATTGCTTTCAGTAATAAGAAAAAGGATGCATACTTTCCCCCAGCGCCTACAACTCCATGTTAATCAAGTTATATCCCAAATAAGTGCACGATAAATTATCTATGCATGTGTCTTACACAATGGACAACGTGACTCAAAAGTATGTCAGGTGGTGCTACCTTATCTTAATGGAAATACTAAAGAGGCCTATGAGGCCTTAGAATTTAAACCATGAATAAACAATTCATAAAAAATTAATGATAAAAATTACTGATGTCTCCAGTATAAATGCATTAGGGTGTCAGCTATGTGACTTGATGTCTGATTTACAAGGTAATAAAACACCCAAGAACTAAAGTCAAGCTGAAGTATAATTTAAATAAATGCAAGAACTCCATGTCAAGGCTTTTGCAGGCCTTCATTTTAGAGGGTAAAAATGCCAATTACTTAGCACTGCTGCAGTGTTCAGGGCTGGCAATACAACAGTCCCCTTTAATTTTTCATTTCCAATTTGAATTTAGAAGATACCTTTCATATGCTACTGGCATTTCAGTTACCTTTCCATCTGAAATAGAAACATTTCCCCATATGCCTTTGATGTATTGCCACAGCTAAACAAAAGAATTGTGTTGAAATCCCCTCCCAATAAAATTTCATATGAAATCCTTAAAAAAATATATATATATCCATAGGAATTTTCAAGTGGAGGTAGTATCAAAGCATTCCTTATCCTCTTGTTTATGTTAGAAATAGTAAGAACTGATCACTACCAGCTTGTACAGCAGGCACCTGGACTAGAAAGATTTCCCACCCCTAGCTCCCCAAAAGTGTGTGCACAAGACAACAGTGAAGATGACCATCAGATACTAATGGAACAATCAGACAATTCTGAGAAACCTCAGAAACTAGGCCATATATATAACAATTGTTAAAATAGGCCACGCCTACTTTAAGAGTGACATGGATAGCCAAAAAAATCTAGCTTCGCATTAATACAGCTTCAGATGCCAGAATATGTGGTTTAATTTAGGTATTCCAGAGGAAGCCCAACCCTAAACATATCCTGACCCAGCTCCAAAGAAGCTTCTTTCCTTAAGAAGTCCACTAATGTATTTGTCAAAAATTCTAACTGATTTTAGAAAGTACGTGGAGTATCTGAAAACACCTACCTCAATTCTCAACATATTTTTGACAGTTCTTTAACACTGTGGTTACTTACGTGTTGGGTTCCATCCTGGGATATTAGTGCTACTTGTTGACCTAATCCAGATTGAGTAACTGTAGCAACCTGTGCAGAAATTACATCTTCTCCCTCTACACCTGTCACATAGGTTATCTGGGAGCCTTTGAGAACATCTTCACCTTGACCTATTTGATACAAAGAAGACAAGAGGGTAGTTTACATACTCTAAACGACAAGAATTAAGTGCCAGCCTGGTTTGGAGGTTTTAAATACTCCAGATGAAAAATTTTAGTGGAAAGATGCAAAAAATAAAAGAAGGAAACATATCAAGTCAGAAAGTCTGTTGTTTTGGGAACATAGCATATGATCTTTTAGCAATGAGTTTTAACACACAGAAGTATTACAACTAAAGAAAATATAAATTTAGTTTATAAGCAAATATTAAAATGGTGACAAACCTTCCTAATTCATCCATTAGATGTTAACCTCTCCATACAGGAGACTCTATGCAAACACAAATGGCAGCTTTTTAAAAGAGTTATTAATTAACAAACATACAGAAGAACACAGTAATGCCTTTGTGTGACGATTTAAGTAAGTTCATTATCTTAATAAATGTTTAACCTCAGCAAACGAATCTTATCATTCCCTTAAAAGAAGGAATTAGACTATAATAAAGCTCCTTAAGGCATTCAGTGCGGTTTCCCATACATGTAGTATAACTTTTCTGACCAAAACAGTTTGTGCATTTATTTCCTATCTTCAGTCCCATCTAAAAATCACAATTTGGTATTTGTCCTATCACAATACTTCTTTCACTCTGATCTTTAATATTCATAGGATTCAACGCTCATGATAACATGAAAAACATAGGAGTACTGCAGCACATGAGCTTATTTTCATCTTTGCCTCTAGGGCAGTTTACTGAAGCTGCTGTCAACCAAAGCAAAACCACCACAGTATCAGGGTGCTGCAAAGACAGATTTTTCCTTTTCCCAAGGCAGTCCCTTTATTCCTGCACAAAAGACTGTCACCGACCATGGTGTTATACGTACTCTTACAAAAATCCTTAAGAAAAGTCCAGCAGGTTGCAAACAAACATTTTAGACTCTCACAGGTCCCTTCCCACATTCATGCTTATAGCAGGTTTGCTGGGACTGCAAAAGACTATAAATGGGTTTTATGATCTGGTTATTACTCTCTTAGTTTCTGTTTACAAGCTGCCCATCACAGTAAAAAGTTCCTACAAAGAAGTTAAATAACTTTATTAAGTACTTCAGATTTTTATCTATGCTTTTATTTCCTTGATTATAAAAAAGCAGCAAAATATTATCCAGCCTTTTTTTTTTTTTTTTTAACAAGAAGAGGTTCAAAGACTGAAACTCTAACCTGGAGGTGGCTCAAAAAAAGCCTCTTGTTCTTCTTCAATGGGCTCTGTGTCATTGTGTGCTGTCCGCTTGTGCATAGCAAGTGTAGAAATCTGCTTGTATGTTTTCCCACAGTGATTACAGTTATATGGTTTGGAATGAGTATGTACAACATGATGTTTGTATAAACTAGAATACTCTGTAAAACGTTTATCACAACCAGGAACTGTACAGACATAGGGCTTTTCCCCTGTATAGAAAAACAAAAAGGATTAAAGAGAACTTTATCCAGGATGCACAGAAAAAACTGTCAACAAATGATATTTAGTGACACATCTTCATTACCAATCACACTTCAATTTCAAAGGCAACAAGCTCATAAAGTTTATCATTGCAGCTTCTCACTGACTTTTTTTTTTTCTTTAAGAACTGACTGCTAGTAAAAGCTGGGCCCTATTTAGTACTTATCACTCCATCTAAAACATCCTTCTGATGAAGACAGAAGAACACAAGCTGAAAGCTACGATGTCAGTTTGGCATCATATTGAGAATTTTCTTTTATTACTGGAAGCCTCTTCTCATCAACGATCAGGTATGTTGATACACTAGCACAATTTCACTTACTCTTGGATCTTTAGGCTCTGAAGAAATCTATAGGAAGCGTATGTTTAAGCAATTACGGTTTCATATAAAAACACCTTTCAGTTAAAAATCAATGAAACAAATGTCCAAATTACATTATAAATTAAAAGATAATCTGAGATACAAAACATACCTCTATGAAATGTATCTGTGCTTCTATAAAATATACAAGACTTTTACATATTAGAATCTTCAAATTTGTGCCGGTAATTCTGCTCACTTAGCCTGACAACCAAGTTGGGTAAGTATTCTCACATCCAGTCTATAAAAAGAAGGTTTTGACCACTGCTACAGCAGCAAGGAAAATACAGCTGGGATGAAAGGGTGACTCACAGTGGTGAGCCAAAAGTCTGAGCTCAGACTTGTGCTTTACTGTTATTTATTTAAGAAACAGCTCACACCGGAGGCAAGCCCCAGAACCGTATTAAGGTCTTAGCCCAATGTCCACTGAAGACAAGGTTTTGCATTTATTTCAAAGAACTTTGTATCTAAAGCAAAATTATCCTGCCTTGACAGCAAGATGGGAAACGTAACTGTTTAACTCGCCTCAGCTGAGGGGAGGGGAGATGAGGTCCAAACAAAAGTACATATAAATAAATAAAAAAAAAGTTCATATAAACATAACTATACCAAATTACAATGCACCAAAACAGTGTTCACAAGGAGAACGACACAGCCTCTCCCAAGCAGATTCCGCTTCAAAACACAAAACATCACTCATATACCTGTGTGTATTCTCACATGATTCTTGTAATTAGTTGCACTGGCAAAAGCTCTCCCACATCCTGGCTCTGTACAGTAATAAGGCCTTTCGCCTGTATGTGTCCTGATGTGAACCTTTCTTATATTGGATGTTGTGAATGACCTGCCACATCCTTCAAATGGACACTTAAAGGGCCTTTCCCCTGAAAAAAAAAGAAAATAAAAGGTACGCATGCAAAAGTTATAAAAGAGCAAAAATCCTAAGTTACACTTGGACTGAATGTAGGAATATAAAGCTACCTAATTTTGTCTTTGATACCCTGTCAGAAATATGATGGACTGTGTTCTACTGCTTAGACAAAAACTCACAAAATTCAGGAAAATAATACAGTCTGTAAGCTAAATTATGAAGCTTTTAAATTAGTACTTTATAATGTATAAAACAGACTCAGTTGCTTGGATTAGCTTCCACATTGTCCATATTTTAACATGTATTTAACACCTCCCCAATTTCATACACACATTATCCAAAACGAGTGTTTTACCATTTGTACATTTGTCAATTGTAATTCATAAAATGGAAAAAATACCTTTATGATTTAGCATATAACCAAGATACAAATGGATTAGTAAAACTCATTATAGAAAACACTTAACCTTGCATGAGAAGAACCAACTTTGTAAAGAGAAACATCCCTGAAACTCAAGTTTCAACCCCCCAAATCAAAGCAGTCAGAAATTGAAACAAATCTATTAGCCTAATAAAAAGCACAATAACTCACATCACTGCACCAAAACATTTCACCATGAACAACAGATTAAGGCCAGCCCCTGTGTAACACCCAAATAGCCCTGACCTTCCAGATCTATCAAAGCACACAGAGGGGGCGAGTGAAGGAGGTTAACTTGGGAGAAGTACGCGCAGCCACCTGACGTGCTGTCCTGTTGTAATTTCACACTTCCTAGAGCTAAGTCCATTCCACCCACTGTACTGCTTACCAAAGAGAAGAATCTGAGAGCACGAGAGGGCAGATTGCTACTAAGAGATACAACATTAAGTACTTAGAGACAGAAATAAAAAACAAAGTCCTGATAAAGACATTAATACCATGGACTCCAGAGTAGTTAGCTCCTTGGCTGAGGAAACTATAATTCACTCCTTAGGGCAGCTGTTTCGGGAAGGTTTTTCAGCTTCCTGCCAAGGCAGTGTGTGTATTAAGTTTACACGCCTCAGTGTTGTGTTACCATGGCTCCCCTAATCCTTCCTTCAGCACAGGACCTCAAACCATGCCTGAAAGGAGCAGGGTTGCAGTCAACCCCACCCAACAACAGACCCTGCATTAGAAACCAGAACAGATTCCTCTTACAGAATGCCCACAAGAATGTCATCCGACCAGTTGGGGTAGCCAGCCTTTTAAGTTTCTAATGTACTTGTTAGAAAAGACCTGTTTCCAGGTGACTGAGATTTCTAGCACTAGAAATGCAAACGAAGTCAGAAGCCTTTAAGCTCTACCCCATAGCACCTCAGAGGAGCCATGCACTCCAGCTTTTCTGATACCAGAATAGTATGTTTAGGGAAGTCTTGGAGGAACCTGAGGCAAGCATTTGATGGCAACAGAAAGAGAGACTGGACTGCCACTGAAAGAGAAGGAAAATGCACTTTTAGCTAAAGCAGGCAGAAAATTAATAAAGCGTTAACCCCACTCTACACAATAAAGGTTTCAGAGCCGTGGCAGACTTGCCTCCATCGGGTGCAGTGTTCCAGCTTGCATAGGGTATGAGCATACACTACTCCATCCATCTACACAAAGGACTTGTTGCAATTTTCTTCTCATTCTTTGCTTCCTGCAGCTACTCGTAAATCTAAATAAAGACACCCCTGAACTCTGGTCCCTGGACTGCTGGGAGTCTATGGTTGTATTATCAATATTGTTCAAATGGATAAATGGTTACATAGGGCTGGCTCAAGTCTTTTATCTCAACTGCTAAATCAGATTAAAGCGATTAAATTATGATACGACTTCTATGGTCATAAAGAAGTAAACAGTCTACAGCTAATAAAGTTGACCATGCTGCAGAAGTCTTCCAGTTCATAGTCTGTGCTTGAAGTACTACATAACAATGTCAAACAGTTCTCTTCTAGAACTGAAAACAGATGACACTTTTATGTCTTCATCCTGATGACTAATTTAACATCATGATAGCACTAATCTCAACATACTGTCTTTGAATACAGAAGTCCAGGAAAGCAGACTTATTTCAATGTAATACTGAATTGTTATAATTTTTATTGCCTGCTTTTATTCCCCCCGCCCCCAACTTTCCAACTTGAGAAAAACCTATTTCTTTTGTTCTTTTTTACCGTCTAAGATTCAGAAAGTTCAGTAGAAAAACTTGTTGATGTTCTAGCAGGCAAGTCTGGGTTTTTTTTGAGATCTCAGGAGCAAATGAGACATTGTGCAAACTTTTTTACACATGTGTGCATCCATAGCATTTTGCAAAGTGTGGTGTATGTGGTCTAGAATTTATTTGTGTTTTGGCATTCAAATGAATGTTTTTAGATAAAATGTAAGATTTTAATTTTTATGCATTTGGGATTTTTAGTAACAGTTGGTTTTCTATGATTTTTTTGTTCATTTTTCTGCTGCGAGAAGGGAAATCAGGATAAGAAGCAGCTCAGAACTATTGACCTTTGTGAAGGTGACATGCAAGTTATCTTGAAGCAGCAAAACTTAAGAACACTGATGCCATTTTCTTAAAGGTGAGCTGTATTATTGAGAAGTCTCTTGTTCTGTTACAGCTGCAAATGGCACCAAGTGACTTAGTGAAAACATAAGTGATGCATTATAAAAGTTAATGCATTTGCAATAGCAGTGTGAACGCTTAAGTGCTTTTTCCAAGGAAAACATGCTGGATTTGCAGCAAATGCTTACCATGCTGAAATGTTGTTGAGCTCACTGGGCTTCAGAAAGAAAATATACACAGGCTGATTTCATAAGTATAAAGTCACAGAATGATCAAACAGGAAAAAAAAAAAACACCTTAGTGAATTAACAAAAAAAAAAAAAGGGTGTGTGTGTGTGCTTATAATAGTACCTGTGTGGGTTCGGATATGTTTCTGCAGGTCTCCTGAAGTCTTGAATGATTTGGTGCAATTTTCTTCTGTGCACCGATAAGGCTTTTCACCAGTGTGTGTTCGGACATGACTTTTTAACCCATATCCTGAAGATCAGAAAGGATGTTATAATAACAGAAACACAACATTAGGATACTCATAAACCATCACCATCAAAAGCTGTGCTTGCCATTCCAATCAGGAAGCTCCCTGATGAGTAAAATTTGCTCTTTCACTCTTCACAAGCTCTTCATTCTACCATACAGAGTAGCAGAGCTCTAGACACAGTTCATCCTTCCTTTATGAAGAAAGTACACTTCCATAGTGTTTCTACTTCCTTTCAAAAGGATAAACTGTAATGATTACAATGCGTACAAATATTTATTCTGTCTTCTGAGGATGCTGTATGCTCTGTATTCCATCTACTTTTTATCTCTTACAACTACTGTCATCAATATGACATTTAATGACTAGCTTATACAAAAATCAGTATTATTAACGAAGTCAGCAGTAAAAGCTCTATGGCTATGCGGGCTCTAAGTTACTCCAATTATTTTAAACCATATTATTAACATCATCCCATATATACGTGCCAACAGACAGTAGTCATGGACTCTCACTCCCCTTAAGATTACTTTTAGAAACTCATTCTCATCAAAAACTCTACCAGTCTGAAGTGAGCTTTGGATCAGGCTCTCTTGTAAGTCATTTTGCAAAGAGCATTTTACCAAGATTTTGATTTCTGCAGTTCCCTGAAAAGATCATGACAAAGCCATTTTAGAAAATAAACCTGAATTTTACTGGTATGCACAAGTGATATATATATTTCTATAAAATAAAGTAACAGTCTATAAGAAGATGGCACCTGCTTTAGTTTCACAGTGTGTTCTCCCTAAAACAGACAATATTCCTATTTTTGATGTTTTTAAAAACACAAAGCACGTTCTACCAAGCTGAGCATCAATTCATTCTTTACATCGAAAATAAACTCAATTTTATGATCGAATCCAAGAGAGCTTGTAATATTTAAATCAAGAGCATTCAGTACTTAACATGAACTTTATTAAAGGCTAGGATTGCTGAACTACAGTGGTACAATGTCTTTGATGAAGAATATGGTATTAATAGACAATCAGCTGTTTATAGCCATACATCAGTCTGTTGCAATGGAAGAGAATATTTCATTATGTCGTTTTGAAATCCCTTTACAAATACTATGCAATTAAACTTAGGTGCAGCCCCTTAAGTATGGTTGTTTCCCCTTTGAGCTTTCTCACAAGCATTTCTTTTGCTTGTTTCTAGTCAAAGAAATAGTATTAAATATATTAGATCAGTTGAAGTTATTTTAAAAGCACCTTTTTTTTAAAAAAGAAAAGAGCCTAACTTTTCTAAGCATCATACTAATTTACATTCAAAGTAAAAGAATAGATTTGAAACAAGTTTTGCTCTTTCACTTTCTTCCCTGTTTCATTCTTCATAATTGCATTTTGCATAATCAAATTAAATCTCAGGGAAAGCATCATTTATGATCAGAGTAGTCTGTATGAAATGTAGACTTAATGACAAATGTCACTCTGATACAAATTCAATACAGAACACTTAAAACAGCATATTCCATCAAAGTTCTTTTCAAATTTGGAACAGAAGATCAAGTATTTACCTCTAACCAACAGGTTCAGCTTATTTAACTTATGCTATTAGTTTCATGTTAAGAAAGGCCTATTTTTTCAACATAAAATCTGTCTGTAGCATGACAGGTGAAGAGTTAGGGAAGGTGTCAAGTGTTTCACTTAGTTACTGAAGGAGGAATGAAGAGTTAAATACTCTGTCCTTTCTATATGCTACGCTAGCTGAAATGATGGCTTTATTTTTGCAGTTCTCCCAACCAAGTTCTTCACTTAACAGTTTTAAAAAGGCAATGTTAAAAACTTATTCAAAACAGAGACAAACACTAACAAGACGGAGGAGCTAGTCCACAAAAGATTACCTGTTGCAAAGGCTTTGCCACATCCAGGGTGTTCACACTGATATGGTCTGTCTCCTGTGTGTGACCTTTCATGCACCTGTCAAGACATCCAATACACTGACTTAATGAAATGTTGCATCTGTTTACTTTGACAAAGAAACAGTTCATTCTCAAAGACAATATATTTTATTTCTCTTCCTAAGATTCACACTCAAGTGTCTTCTTTTTAAATCACTGATAAAAAAAAGAAATATGGTAACAATATTTTCCCTAAAACTAAAGATGTCTGTTTCCAAGGTCTAAACCGATCTTTTCAGTCAGCTTTGCAAAAAACATTTCTGTAAATACACGCAGAGTTGCCATCATGCAACTACACTACAGTATGCAAACATGCCTCAGAGCCTACTCTCTGTCTGATTTTTGACTCCACTGAGCGCTTCTAAGGGTCCTCTTCTATTGCATGAAACCTCTACAGCAAAGACACCATTTTAACACAAGATCCATAGAGTCAATTAGTCACTGACTCCAGAGCGTTTTGTCAGAAACAAGGCAGCACTGCAAGGAGTTTACCTCATTGACCTCAGCCTAAGCTGGAATGTGAACAGCTCTCTCTACACCCTTACTGTTTCAGTAATTCCTTTACTTAATATAAAAAGAGAGAGAATTAAGGAGTTGCCACCTGTAAAGAAAAAAGATGTTCAAGCCTTTCCCCTTGAATGTTGGATTGTTTTGAAGATTTAGACTTTGTATTATGATGGTAATTTCTTTTAAAAATTGGAATTTTTGCATGATCATGCGTACATGTAAATTAGATAAAGCGAACACTGGATTTCAGAGTTTCTGTGACATTGCTAGTAGAAACTATCTCAAAAAGAGACTTCTTACACGCTAGCAATATAGGAGCCTAACATGATCCCTCACCTGCATCTATCCTGATCTAAAAGGCAAATGGGTAACGTTTAGAGTCACCACTTTATCATTCAAGTTATAGTGCATGTGTTTTATGTAACATTAACAAAGAATATATTTTGGTAGTCAGTGACTACAGTCTGCTAGATGTTTAGTTTTCAAAGAGAGCCTTGTCTTGGAACACTATGCAAAATCAGCTAAGTATCTGGGAAAACAAATTACTGTAGGATCAACCCAATAAACATTTGACAAACCAACATCATTGTTATTTGCTCTCTGTTAATTTCTGTTACTTTTAACCACGTAATCTGTCAAAAAAAAAGTCATGCCTGGAAACTAACAATGGCGATTTTACATATCATCACCTTAAGATGGTGAGCTGTTGTATACAGTTTTCCACAGCCATCGTAATCACAGCGAAAAGCTTTCTCTCCACTCTGCTGAGATTTTGCAGTCACTCTTGTTCCATGTCCTTGCAAGACAATCTTAAATTGAAAAAAAACAAACTACCATTAAAAAAACACACAATGGATCAGAAAAGTCACATACTTTCTTTTGCCGTGAAGTCAGAGCTGATTCTGACAGATTTCTCCCTGCTGTGCCATGAGTTTCTTAGTCCTCAATAAATAAACTAAAAATAAATAACTGAAAAGTGTAAGTTCTGATGAAAGGAAAGAGAGAAACTGTAAAACATATTCACTTGTAGCTAGCAAATTGAAAAGCATGCATTAATTAGCCAAATAACAAGACAGTAAAAAATAAGTTGAAATATAAGCCCAGTGGTAAGATGGCCAAATTAGTAGACAGAAAAAGCTTAGATTACATCTAAGGCACTGGATTAATTCCTAAGGGAGATTAGCCATAAATTAGATCATCTTCAAAGATAAGTTCATGCAAAGGCCAAACAATAATTAAATGCACTTATAATGAGCACTTTTTGAAAATAAAGGAAAACATTTTGTACTTTGTCAGTGATGCATGTATTTTGAGCAAAGTAACTGGAGCAATTTGAGTTAGGTTCTACTCGCCTTTCTGGCATGACACAACAGGAAAATACACAAGATAGCTTTGCAATGCAACTTAAACCCCTTTTAAAGGCTTCTTCATACTGTAAGATGTGAGAAACATTCATACAGACTGAAGAAAGTCCACCGCTAAACCACGTCACTAAGCACCAAATCTATCCATCTTTTAAATATCTCCAGGGATGGTGACTCAACCACTTCCCTGGGCAGCCTGTTCCATCACTTGATAACCCTTTTGGTGAAGAAATTTTTCCTAACAACCATCCTCCCCCAGTGCAATTTGAGGCTGTTTCCTCTCATCCTATCACTTGTTACTTGGCAGAAGAGACTGACCCCTACCCCGCTACAGTCTCCTTTCAGGTAGTTGTAGAGAGCGATAAGGTCTCCCCTCAGCTTCCTTTCTACAGGCTGAACAATCCCAGCTCCCTCAACCGTTCTTCATAAGACTCGTTCTCCAGACCCCTCACCAGCTTCATTGCCCTTCTTTAGACATGTTCCAGCACCTCAATGTCCCTCCTGTAGTGAGGGGCCCAGAACTGAACATGGTATTTGAGGTGTGGCATCACCAGTGCCAAGTACAAAGGGACAACCACTTCCCTAGTCCTGCTGACCACACCATTTGTGATACAAGCCAGGATGCTGTTGGCCTTTTTGGCCACCTGGGCACACTGCTGGTTCATATTCAGCCGGCTGTTGATCAACACCCCCAGGTCCTTTTCTGCCAGGCAGGTTTCCAGCCACTCTTCCCCAAGTCTGTAGCATTGCGTGGGGTTGTTGTGACCCAAGTGCAGGACCCGGCACTTGGCCTTGTTGAACCTCAGCCCATTGGCCTCAGCCCATCAATCCAGCCTGTCCAGATCCCTCTGTGGAGCCTTCCTGCCCTCAAGCAGATGAACACTCCTGCCTAACTTGGTTCAACTCAATCCCCTTGTCCAGATCATTGATAAAAATATTAAACAGAACAGTTTCTCCAGGAGAATGCTGTGGGAAACGGTGTCAAAGGCTTTACTGAAGTCTAGGTTGGCAACATCCACAGCCTTTCCCACATCCATTAAGCGAGTCACTTTGTCAAAGAAGCAGATCACATTAGTCAAGCAGGACCTGCCTTTCATAAACCCAGGCCAACTGGGCCTGATTGCCTAGTTGTCCTGTATGTGCTGTGTGATGGCACTCAAGACGATCTGCTTCACAACCTTCCACAGCACCGAGGTCAGACTGACAGGCCTGTAGCTCCCCAGATCCTCCTTCCAGACCTTCCTGTAGATGGGCATCACATTTGCTATCCTCCAGTCACCTGGGACCTCCCTGGTTAGCCAGGACTGCTGATAAATGATTGAAAGCGGCTTGGTGAGCATTTCCACCAGCTCCCTTGGTAGCCTTGGGTGGATCCCATCCAGCCCCATAGACTTGTGTGTGTCTAAGTGGTGAAATAGCTCGCTAACCATTTCCCCTTGGATTATGAGAGGTTCATTCTGCTCCCCATCCCTGTATTCCAGTGCAAGGGGCTGGGAACCCAGATAATAACTGATCTTACTATTGAAGACTGAGCCAAAAGCGGCATTAAATACCTCAGCCTTCTCCTCATCCTTACAGATAATGCACTCTAAAGAAACTAAAAAATTCAGATGTTGGGAGGCACAAAAGCAGAAAACATAGCAAATAAAAGTACATTTATAATAATGCGAAACTTGTTGAGAGGAATTGTGTCCTTCAAAATACTTTTAAACAGACAAAATAGAAAAAAACCAATAATTTTAAAAGAAAACACAAATGCACCCCGAGTTCAGACATGTAACACAGGAGAATAACAAAGATCTCAGATAAGGTTTTTATATTGTATACATACAAACTTCAGTCATATGATTCTGCTTTTAATAAGAACAGATGGGTATGACAGGTTTGAAAGCAAATAGCGTGTAATATCCATTTGGTCACACATAGTCCTTTGTTTTCACATGTAGAAATCACAAAGAGGTTTTATGCTTTTTTTCCTTTGGTGAAAAACCTAACTGCATGCAAGTTTGAATGACTGTTTAGCAGCATGACATCTGTTCTGTTCTTGTGTTACCTGTGGACTTAAAAAGTTTATAAATACACACTTATTTAATACTATATCTAAATATAAGACTATTTTATCCCAAGTAATAGATTATTTCAGAATGAGCTACAAGTAGGTAACTACTTCCATCAAAATATAATAATGATTAAGATTTTCCATAGATAATTGACAGCTTTGGGACCCTTCAGTTGCCCAACTGAAGTCACCTTATAGGTGTCAGAATTTGAGACCAAGCCTCAATACCTTTAGAATACCAGATTTTTTTTTGTTGTTGTTTGGAACAGATAATGCTGCATAAGATTGGCGCACTTCCATATGGCATATATGTTGCCATACTTTGTTTTAGGGCTAAGGCTGAAATCAACATGTAACTGGATACTGGTTACAGGTCATTTTGCTTAATAGACTCTCCAGGTAAAACCAGCCAAGGTCTTATCTTACTCTTCCCTGAATTTTGCATTTTGTTGGAGTGGTATCCCTGTTCAAACCTACAAGTGTGCAAAACCTCAGAAGTTCTTGATTTCATTTCAAGGAATATATTCCAATACCATAAATAATGCATGTATTAGCTATTCTCTCACAGTCACGCCACACAGGCAAGAGTGGAGTATCTGCAGCTTTAAATATTGTGGGACCTAGCTTTTAAAAAGATTAAGAATAGAGAATTCTGAGGTAACTCTCAGAGGTGAGCCTATAATTGTTCCTTTCACAGATATTGTACCTTACCTTGCAAGATACTTTTCCTCCTTGCCTAGTTCATTTTATCTTAAATTAAACAAAAAGAAAAAACAGGGCTTCTCTAAGCAAACCTTTCTCAATGCAATGACTTTTCTGGTTTTGATTTTGCGGTTTGAACATATGAGGGTATAGGGCTTTTATTATTATTTTTGTTCTTGGTTATAATTCCTTGAAGCCCAGAATATGCTTTGATTTGTCTTTCCTTTAATAAAATGTTATGATGACAAATAGCACTCTCCTTACATAATTTTATGGTTCCCAGGTAAAAAAAGCTTGATACTTAATAAGGTGCACCTGTACTTTCCATTGCTCTTTGAACTTTAAGTTAATACTTTCACATTGAAAAAGTTTTTATATTTCTATGTACCAACAATATCAATACAGAGAAAGACATGGAAGTACTTTTCTGCTTCTTTAAGTGTTCATTAGGAGCAACACTCTTACCTACTGATTACTTACAAACCCCACAATATGAGTGAGGGACTATTAAGACGTCAAGTGGAATAAAAATAATTCACCAGAGAAAGAACAGTTTCAGACATACGCCTGGAATTGTCTCTCTTGAGTAGAAAATAATTAATTGAATCAGCATTCCTTCTGCTTTAAGGACGATAAAAAGTCAGATCATTCTCTGGAAAAGAACTTCTGAAATACTTATACCCTTACTGATTAGATACTCAGGTCAGCTTGAAAAATCTTAGAAATCCAACATAATTTTAATTACCTTTTAACAGAAAAAAACCCCAAACAGTAAGTATTAGAAGATCTTTTTTAAATCCTGTGAAAGGATTTTGTACAAAGTGAGAAATATGACCTATCTGTATAGGTTTGAGATCTAAAATTCCTGAAGTGTAGCAGCAGACCCTGGCTGATGGCTACACAGGACTACCTATCATGCACGTTGCTGGGCAGAGAAGACAGAAGAAATAGATATATTTAATTATTTTGTATTGGGCTACATACCTGCATTTTTTTATCTTGTTCATTTTCACCTATCATTCCTGTGCCACTAACACTGTCATTTCCATCAATAGACACCTGAAAAATAAAGTTGAAATGGGAAAAACATTTACAGGTTATTTTTATTCATCTGAAAAATAGAGGATTGCAGACAAATCCTGAGGGCTTATTATTTCATAGCTCTCTAGCTCCCCCTTGAAACATGCGTATTCTATAGTACAGTAGCTTACGTGAAAATCACTTGTAGCACCTGCATTATAGAATAAGTACAGCGAGCATCTCAAAGTTGTCTTTAAACAAGGTAGGAAAAACTGCAAGAAGCAAGTATGTCAAACTAATGGACTGACAAAAGAATTAAAATACATTAGTAACTTTAAAAATACCGAATTCTGACAGAAAACGAAACAAAACAAAACATTTACTTCTTTTATAATAGGGTATATCTCTCACTCCCTGTTAAGCAGGATTTACTTGCTTTGAACAGCACAACTCCTTTGGAACCAAAATACCTAAGACAATATGTTACATCTCAATTTGAAATAGTCAAATTACAACAGCTAGGCAAAGACTTATATATTGTTCCATAGGCTTATTTTTAAAACCAGTCTACAGGAGGAGGAAGGTATCGGTGCTTTCCAGGGAACTTATGAGAATATTTGAGAGAGTATTAGACATTAATTTGAAATTTTTATTTAAAATAAATTATAATTGCACAGTTTACAAAAATAGTCACCACACAAACTCTCTCACAACATGAACTCAAAGAACAGTATCTTATTAGTCACTGTAGAAAAAACTACTTTAAAGTATACTTTATGTAGTTTCCTATTCCTTAATTGCCTCTGTATTGAGCACAGGCATACACAATACCCTTTGCATCCATTACACTCAAGGCTGAGACTGATGCACCTAAATCTAGCCTAAGGGATTTTATTCTTTAAAATAGTTTGGCAAAAACTCTACCTCAGCAGGTCTGCTTATGCCCTTTCACTAAGGAGGTCGTAGCAGGCTCCTAAGAACATTAATGGTTGTGTAAAGTATCTTGCTCAAAGCATCAGCTACCAACATTTCGCTTGGAGACTGAAGATTAACTTGCCCCATAATTGGTTTTTAGACAGTATTGTCTTTCTAAATTAGACAATTGTGAGCAATACACTTTTGGAAACTTTGAGCTAAAACAGTGAGGAGGAAAGTGCCCAAGCAGAAGCAAGGTTACATTACAGAGAGGCTGCAAAGAGAGTCTGCAAGCAGATAATTCTGAGGTGGTTTGTTTTTCGGTTGTATTTGTTTTGGGTTTTGTGGGTTTTTTTTGTTTGTGTGTTTGTTTTTTGTGGTTTTTTTTTTAAAGACACAACAGCCATTTTGGGACCTTCTCCTGCAGAACTTTTAAAGGGAGGGGAGAGAATCTGCACAGAAAGACTTGAATCACTTCATCCTGAACTTCCTGTTGTTGGTTGAGAAAGGAACTGCTGACATGAAATTAAAAGTTTCAATGCCACTGGAAACAAATGATCCAAACAGAATGTGTGTGCACGTGTGTGGATATACACATATCCCAGGAACTGTACTTTTCCAGCACCCGGGATGTTGCAGGAAAACAGCTTATGGAAGAAAAGTACATGTTATAACCTCTTCACAATTCCATTACATATCTTCTGACTTTATGTTCACTGATAGCAAAAATCTCTTTTTTTCTTGGTTGCTTTGGGAGGAAAGCGGCATTGACTTAGCCCAAAAAGACTCTAGTTCAGTCTTTGCACGTGCTCTGCAAGGTGTGGAAAAGTAGTACTATGTCTAAAGGAGAAGCAAGGGACAATGAAAATTGCACATGTACGCTGATCTCAGGCAGCCTACTGATCTTTTCTATTTCTGCCTGTTATGTAGGTCAGGGGAACAGAGAAAACCACCATTCTCCGAATCCGCCTTTAAAATTTTCTTCACCCTTGAAGGTTTTATCTTCAAAACTTGAAAAATTAACCAAAAAAAAAGCAAGACACCCAATTTTAAGTCTCTTTTAGCTGTATGAGGAGAATTCCGGAAGGATTCCAAGGAAGATCTTTGAGTTCCTCCTAAAAGATGGTCTTAGATTCTAAGGAAAGATTGTCTGCCTTCAACTAAGAACACCTATACTGAGTCAAACTAAAGGTCAGTCTAGTGCACCATTTTGTTTCCAACAGCAACCAGTAGCAGATGCTACAGAAGACTAAATGAACAGACCAAGCATATAGTGATACATTCCCAGAAATATTCTTCCAACCTCCAAGCAATTTGTGGCTTCGGAACTTCCTGAACTAGAAGTCACATGTTTCTACCTAATAACCCTGGATACATTTTTCTTCTATGAACTTACCTAATTACTCTTTGAATCCAGGGACATATTAGCATCCACAACATCCTACAAGCAGTGCCATGGCTTAACCTTCTACTGTTTAAAAAAAATTATTCTTCCCTTGTTTTTCTTGAACTTGTAACCTAAGAGCTTCATCTGCTGTTTCACAGAATTGAAGAATGGTTCGGGTTGGAAGGGACCTTAAAGATCATCGAGTTTCAACCACCCTGCCATGGGGGGACACCTCCCACTAGACCAGGTTGCTCAAAGACCCATCCAGCCTGGTCTTGAATACTTCCAGGGATAGGGCATCCACAGTTTCTCTGGGCAACCTGGTCCAGTGCCTCACCACCAGTTCTTACACTGGTAAAGACAACAAGTCACTATTCTTCTCTGTGCCACTTAAAATTTTATAAAATTCTATCATATACTTACCTCATGTATTTCACATTTGCTCATCATTGTTGCCCCTTCCTATACCTTTTTCAATGTTCTTATACCAGCTGCTATAAAAGTATACATTGCCTTACTATGAAGCGTATGCAGATATGAAGTAGAATCACAAAACCACATTTCTCCTTTTAAGAGAAAGACAGTTATGACACTTAAGCTATTAATTGCTTTTGTATGTAAACCAGGTGCAATACTTGGAAACTCACTTCTACTGACTTTCCCTGAAAGGTTCTAACAATATCTTTCAGAATAAGGTTCTGGGATGAAAGCTTAAAGAAAAGAAGTATAATTATTCCTAGACACACACAATTACACCACAGAAAACAAATTCACATTACAGAATTAAAACACATGTGTTGAGGTAAATAGGAGAAAAATGCAAATTTATTTGCATTTCTTCTGTTTCTTCTTCACCTTCTCAAAACAGAAACTTATAATAAATTATGATCAATATAGCTCCTTGTTAAGAAGGACAAAGTTATGATTGATTTAAACCTAAATTAAACAGTAGCTAGGGAATGTGTAGAAGCTTGTCACTACGGCTCAGCTAACCTTGGATTACCTTTTAGTTTATGAAATGTTAAGGCATAGCCAAACACCACAATCTGACTGGCTTTCTTAGGATCTCTTCAATTGTAACAGACAGAAGCATAATGGAAAGAACAGTGTATAAGCCATTTAATTATCCTAACTAGCCTTCTCCCAAAATTCGACAACTCTCAGTGACACTAGAGGACAGCTTTTAAAATTTATTCTAGTCTTTTTTCAGAGCAATCATCCAGCAACTGGGACACTGCTAAACTGTAAATTTGTGGAAGTTGCACTGCCCATTATTATATCATGCTGTACAGAAGTCCATTAAAGTGGACAACATGAATTTTGACCATCATACTACATTTTACTATTGAAAATATGTATCAAAGAAGTTTTTTCCAAACTCAGTAACTGTCTAATTGTCTATTTTACACTTCATAACATGCATTGTCCTTGCCCAGTACATTGGGCCCTACTCTTCCCAATACACAAAAAAAAAATTTTAAAAATCCAGCAATAGTGCCTGAACAAGAATAATTTAACTTTGTCCTTTCCAGCTAGTGTCCCCTCAAGAAGCTCCTTTCCAATGTTATATTTTTAAGAAAATTAGTATTTAGTTGTCTGAATAATTTTCCAGATCAGTCTGACTCCACATCATTTCAGTGTTTAATCTTTTGTTCTTTTTATGCAACACTACACACTGGAGTTCCTCATGAGAGTGAAGCACTGTCATAACAAGCTGGTGTCCTCTCTAAGAGTCTGAAGACTCTCTTAATTATAATTTTAATTCTTAGATCGCAATTGGCTTTTGCTGACAAATGTGATGCTACATTAAAACGTTATGGATAAAGAAAATGTCCTTCAGTATACCTTGGCTGCATATTGCTCCAAAGCACTGATGGTATCTGGGTCAATGGCAGCATCTCCTGTATGAAGACCTGCCACGGTGCCATCAGCCTGAATAGCCAAAATGGTATCCGACTGTGGCATTTGCACTGTGTGGTGAATGTAGGCCGTAGTTCCATCCTCCAGCTGGACTGCTTGTAATGCACTCTGGTCGTAACTGTCTGTGAAATAATATTACAAACTGTTATTAAATAAAAGGAATAACAACATCTACACGTTACATGGAAAACTACTGCTGTTTAGGAAATGTCTCCTGAAGTCCTATCTATACATGAAATGTATGAGAAATATAACCACTCGTATATTAGAAATATAAACACTGAAAACGTTACTATGAATAGCACTGATGATTTTTTTTTCCAAGGCAGTGCTTCCCATAGCTTTATTTCTGCACACTTATAAAAGTGCAAAACCAATTTTATATTGGCCTAGCTTTATTTACAAAGGAGACCAGGAACTCAAATATGCTTTCCATTGCATATCCACTCATAATACAATGTAAATAATATAACACATGTACTGATGACAGTACTTCAGATTCTTAAGTCTGATCATGTTAAGAACAGAATCATGCCAATATGCAAAAGAAACACATGAAACATAGGATGACTTTTAAGGAAGAAATTCTTTATTATATTCTCTCCTCTTAGTATTGTTGATTGAAGAATTTAATTCTTGTCACACTAGTTTAAACAGACTTAAAATATCTACTTGTTCACTTTTTGTAGAGAAGTGGTACTATTTCCAAGACCAGCGTAACCACCTTCTGCAGTATTCTTGACTGTCAGCTGTCACATTTTCTGCCCTACTACCTAATGGCAAAACCATCAATAGTATGATCTTTAAAGTCAATCTCTACATTCTTTAGCTCAAGAGGGACCCATTGATTGATTCTTATCTGCTTTCTCTTCTCATTTTCACATGCAGTTATTGCTGAAATCTGTATAAGGGCTTACATTATCTACTAACATGACATATGCTTACTTTAATGTGATCCTGGCCTAAAAAAAAAAGTGAAATACGCTGGTCTATTTATAACTGTTACAAGAGGCCCAAAGAAGGAACTGAATCAGTCTCATTTCAACAATTTCCAGATGTCATAAAATAAAAGCAACAAGTAGTCTACACTAAATGACATCATAGTCATTTATACCATATTCTATACTGCTGAGGTTCTCTTGAACTCTAAACAGAAAAAATCCCACTTCAAAAATTACCTTTTGAGGTGTGATGAATAAATGCTGTAGTGCCATCTTCCAGCTGAACTGCTTGCCCATCTTCCAGACGCAAGCTGTCCCCTGTTTGGAAGAAAGAATTACAATGCTTCAACAATAGTTTGAAAAATCCAGTAGTTGGAAAGATTAAACATTGAATACCTAGGATTACAAAATACCTAGGATCTCTTCACAACTGTTTTCCATTTAAATAAGAAATCAAACTACTATAGTAATCATTAATTACTTAGTATTAATATTTATCAGTAATATATTATTTTAGAATATATTTCTTGTATTATTACACTTACTGCTTTTAGGCATGGGTACATGTTGAACATAAGCAGCAGAACCATCTTCTAATTGAATCACTTGACCATCCATTAATTTACCATCTGAAATACACAATTAGAATTCTTAAAAAACATTCTGTATGACACATCACAGTTTAAAAAAACAGTTTGTACTTTCTGGATTAAAATATTAATAAAATATTACAGAGAAAAAGATGTTCAGTAAAGACTAAGCAGAGTACGGCTATGCAGGGGTTTTAAGATTCTAGGATTAAAAAAAAGGAAAAGGCCTGATGACCTATCCAGTAGGCAGAATACTGATATTTGCGTTTGAAGTGTAAAGATCATCTCACTTTTGTTTGACTTACATTTTCCATTTGATACTTGCATCTTATTAGTAGCAGACTTAAATATTTATTTTAGAGTATTACTGTAACACCTGTAATTCCCAGCTGGAATTGGAACTTCATAAACATTGTACAGATTTTGCCTGATGTTACAATGCACAGGGGTTTACAATCTAAAAACAGTGTTAAAAAGGAGAAAACCATTTAAATACCAATCAACTCCTAGTCATTTACATACCTTTAGAATTGTGCTGTATGTAAGCAGTGGAGCCATCAGCAAGGGTAACTGCTTGCAAACTTACACCCTCCATGTTTTCTAAGTTGTCACCATCTAGTGAGGAAAAAAGTTTGTATTCATTATTAACAGCATCAAACCCTAAAAATCATAACTTAACCACCTCCACAAATGATTACATCCCCTTAAAGCGTAATGATTTCAAATAATAGGAAATAGCACTTATTTGCGAGTTTTAGAGTTTTATCTGAATTTCAAACAGAGAAGACACAATAATGTAGAGATATTTTAACCTGAAGGTTCACCTTGCACAGCTACTGCTTCTGTTAGACAGAGAGTCACATGCTGGGCCTCCATTCCTCCTCCAGAAAATTCAGTCATTCCCTGAGAGTCTCGATTTATCTGAGCTAATAACATTGTCTACCTAGAAAAAAAGTATTCACAAAACATAAATAATTTAAATACAGAACCAGAACTGGTTAAACACAATCCAAGGTTAATTTGATTTTTTTAACAGCTGCTACAAATATTTTAAGTTGTTTTCCACATAAAGAAGAGGCAATGAATCACTGACTTACCTGGAAAATGCTTCAGAGGAAAAAAAGTTATTTGAAATTGGTAAATATTATTACCATAGTTAACTAAGCTATTAAGAACTTCATGTTGCAGTTACTAAATTGAAGTGCATCAACCACATTTAGATTTCAGTTAAATATAAATTATTCAAAAAAATGTATAAATAATAATAGACAGTATAAGTAATTATATCTTTTTGTCCCCAGAATTAAAATAAAGCTAACAATTCCCTATGGTCACCAACGACAACAGCAAGGCTTTAACTATAAAAATTAAACATCTCTCCAGTGCCACTATCACTCACTGGGAAATACACACTTCATTAGTAAGTCTGACGGAATGATCCAACTATTTCCCTAAACTTTCCTGGAAGGTTTCTATTTTTAAAAAATCCCTCCTCGAAAAAAATGAAGTATCTCATGATAAAATATATTAATAAGACAACAGGTTGGTGATTGGTGAGTGACAGTCAAAACCCTGCACATATTTCATAGAACCAGATATAGCCAATGCCTTTGGATACTAATTTTTCACCCAGGACATTTTTCAATACGGGTGATTAAGAAGTCTACTGAATCTGAAAGCCTATTACTAATTTTCAGTATTACCAAATTAAGAAGCTGTAAAGGAAACACATAACATTGCATTTTCCTAACTCAGATGTTGGCTTTCACCACAGGATGAAAAAAAAAAAAACACCAAAGAACAACCGAAAAAGAGTCACAGAGTTCTGCGAGCCCTTTAGTTAATGCAACACATGCTTCAATGTGGATCAAAGGGGGAAAAAAAAAATATCACATGGAACAGCAACCTAGGCATTAAAGCAACTTTCCCCCCAGCCCAACCTCATGAAGTCAAGAGTTCTTCTTACAATAAGAAGCAGTTCAGCAATCTCACAAAATGGTTACAGATAAACAATCAAAGCTTTTAATCTTAGTATGGTTCTCTGATCTGCTGTTTTGCAATTCAAGGCTGAGAGGAACAATCCAGGTCTTTTAATTTACTTATGATTATATTTCTAAATAACTATATTTACCTCTACAATCCAGAAATCTGCCCTTGAATGAGCAACTAATTGATGGTCTCGAAGACCACTGAGAAACTCGTGCTTATGTCCATACTGAAGAATAACAAAAGTAAAATTAGACCATTTAGGTAGTCCAGCATGCCTGCAGTATTTAATAGGTTCAGTACACTAATTTAGTAGTTGAAAATTACACCAAAGCAATATTTTTCAAGTACATCCAAGTGACTTTGAACCAGACTCTATTTCCTAGAGAGGCAGGCAGCTACCTATGATTCTTAGTCTCAGCTGAGAAGAAGCTGACCCACACCCAGCTGCGGCAGCTCTCCTGCTTTCACCACCTGAAGTGCTTTAACCCGAGCTGTGCACAAAGCAAATGTGCTGCGACGGTCCAAGGCCTGCTAACTTTTAGTGTGGTGTTACACCAAGTGCCCACAGTTACTCCTGAAACTGGACCTGGAGTCTAAACCACCTTAGCATGTATACGAATATTCATGGACAGTTTGCTTAACTGTTAAGAGCCCATCTATATTCTTGTAATAGAGAATGTGAACATTGAACAACTCTGAGCATGAAAAAGAAGATATAGTTAAGATAGAACCCAAAATTTAATTCAAAAGACGTGTGAGATTTTTTTTAACACCCAAGACGAGAAATTCTTGTTCCCAGCACCATTTTCAAGAAAATAAGCTTTTCTAGAAAATAAGGTCTCTAAAAGAGATGTAGTACAACAGAAAAAGAGACAGTGCAGAGAAGCCATCTAAATGCAGACAGCTGTGAAGTCCTGAAAGAGCCAGCAGAGCCAGTTGCTTAAAGGGTCAATGGCTGTTCTGGAAGAAAAAGAAATGTAATACAAGATAAATTCAAGGGCCACAGGAGCAAAAGTTTTGTTTAAATTATTTTACAGTGTTTGTTATTGTAGTGTGGCTGATTAATAGTTATCCCACACTGAAAAAAAAAAATAATCAGTGAACTGTTGCACACAGCAGAACGTTCACTACTTTCCTCTGTTGCAGATGATCTAGATGATAATGTGCTGTAACTTCACACAGACTGTGTTGCTGTCTTCTCCCAATTATGACTCCTTTAAAATGATTCCTTCCAATATATTCTCTTCCCAATCCTTTGTCCTTCCACTAGCTTCTTATCCCCAGCTCCATCCCTTCTCCTTGAAGTACCAGTTTTGTTCTTCAGCCAGTCCTATCATGGTATTCCCAAGTATAATCACATCCTTCTAGTGAAAATAATCTAAAATACTCCCATATCCACACCAACTCATTCTGCAACTAGTCTCTTAGTGCTGGACCGCTCTACATGTCCGCCATGCTGTTGTCTATCACCTTCCTGCCTCTTTGTCTCAAGACGGTTCATGTTCAGATCCATCTTAGAAGCAAATTCCTCATGATGGAGACCCCTCTCTAATAGCAAAACCCCAGCTTTCACACACTCTTTGGTGATGCAGCAATTTTGCTGTTACTCTGCTGTGCAGGGAGGACTACCTTCAACCAAAAGTGGACATGCTGCTCCCTTTCAGCTGCTCTTCTTCCTCTCCAGTGGAGAAGACAGGCTAACCAGATAGCGCTATGAGCTCTGAGGAAGAGGATGGGGAAAGACCTGAAGACAATGGAAAAAGTTGGCCTATGTTGTACAGAAATGGGTCAGGCTATCAGAGATCTTTCTGCCACAGTGTTACTTACTCTTTTTTCCTTTCTGTAACAGCGGTCAAATACAGGAACAGATTGTGAAGAAAGGTTATGGACTCTCCATTCTTGTAGGCATTCAAGACAACTAGACATAGCCCTGGGCAACCCTGCCTTGATCAGGGCTGGACTGGGTAACCTCTGGAGGTCCCTTCCTGTTCTATGGTATCTAATGATTTTGATATTGCATACATTTAAAACATTATCACCACGCTGTTGGTATATCAACCACCCTGCATATCTAGTCTCCTACCATATTTTTATTCATTTGTCTTCGTTTTTTTTTTTGAAACCAGTCTGTTTTCATCAAACTCAAGCCTCTTCCCTCACCTCAGCTTTAGTCACTCTTACACCCCCTATTCTGCAAATCAGCTTATATGCTGCTTTCTCTTCAGCTTCCAGCAAATTTGTCTTCATCCTTCTTCCAATTCGAATCTCACCAGCATCTTTACCTAATCCATCTCATTGCTTTTATTTCTGTGCATTTACATCATTAAGCTTTTTCATTAAGCCTCCTGTTTGCGAGGAATTTTGTCAGCAAAAACCTGAGAGAGAAGGATTTCCTTTATGCATTTCAAATATTGCACCTCATTAGTTAAAAAGCAGCTGAAAGCATCCATTTTTAGGAAAATACATGAACCCTGGGGTGTAGCTTGCATGGTTGCTCAACAAGTATGTACTGTATTCTGCATGATCTCAAGTGCTGTCCTACAGAACAGACACCAAGTACAGCCTGAGTCATGAGGTACTCACTGAAGTGAAAACTTGAGACTTGACTTTGTGAACTCTTGCAAGTCTTCACAGGTCATATGCAAGTTGCAGTTTTCAAAGGCATGTTAATGATGATACTTGTGAAGACTTCAACATGGACAGTAATTCATATTGCATTCCTGAAATGATTAGTCACTGAAATACTCCTATGTATACTCTGTGCAGAGAAAATCTTACCATTCTTTAAGATGGTCAAAATACTTCCCACAAAAAAATCAGCCCGAGACAGAAAACGGTTAGACTGAACTGAAAACAGTGTCTGATAGAAGCAACAGCCAGCCACAAGAAGTGATGCTGAAGTAAGTCTCGCACTGTTACAAAACAAAAGCAGTGAATTACTGATGCACGTTGCTGACTTTGTTACGCCTTTTAAAAAAAGCTGCACCAGCCATGTAAACCCCCAGTAAAACACTGACAGATAGAATATGCTATCCAGCAGGGTACATAGGTGCAATTTTTCATTAACACCCCCACCCCCAAATTCTCTGACCAGTAAAAACTGTGAACTCAAGTATGCTTTAAATTCTAAACGCTCAGAAACCAGAGGGATGGTGGGAGGAGAGAGGAAGGAATTGGTTAAAAAGATAGGCAATTTGATGAAGTCTTCATGAAAAATCCTATCTAGAGAACACCTCCTGTATTTTTTCCTCCACTAATACCCAAATAGAACTTTTTGGATGATGTTTGGAGAAAATATGCAATGATAAATGATAAAAGAGAAGTTTTAATGTAAACTCACTCTAGCAACTGGAAACAGGAGTCTCCACTGAAAACCAAGAATTGAATAACTAAGAGACAGCAGGTAGAATTTAGGCAGCTAAGAAGAAAAGCAAGAGCTGGTAGAGGGGATGCTGCCATGGAGCAGAAAGTGGGTTTGGGGCACTAGGGAAACGTGGCAGCTGAGAACAGCATGAGGAAACCCCATGTAGTAGAAAACGTGGCAAATAGCAGCTGCAAAATAGAAGGAATTTGCCATTTAAAGAATGACTACAACACTGTACGGCTGGGCAAAGGAAAAAAACTGCAGTGACATTAGCAGAAACTCCTTAGAGAAAAAAAGATGATGCTTAGAGGATGATTAACAGGAAATGGAATAAAGTTTGTAATAGCAGTCATGGAAGAAAACTCAGGGTTATAAAATGCAATCTAGAATGTGCAGGAAGAAAGACAGACAGGGAAAAAAAACCCTACTCCAGACATTCAGCAACCTTGTGATTGTCCACCCTCCTTGTGCAGGCAGCACTGAGAAGTTTGAAATAATACCCATTCATTTCATTTGAAAATAAACATCACTTGTTTTTAATACACTTCTAAATAATGTACAAAACTGGAGTAAAATTATAAAACTTATAAAAATAACAAATAAAAATAAATCCAGAAAACTAAAAGGGCAAGTGAACCGTAACCCCACAATACAGATACTTTCATTAAGGAATTTTAGGAAACTGCATTCCCACATTTGACAAAGTTGAATCCCAAAATCAGTTCAAGTATGTCAGCACAGCAACAAAATTAAGGTTTTTCTGAATTAAGTACTGGCTGCATTAGGGTCCTTAACCACTGATATGATTGCAAATATTCGCAATTTCACAAAACTAGTCTGATCAACAAATATTTATGAAAAAATAAAAACTAGTACATACAATTAATATTCTAGTTAAATACACTTCAACTGGTAATTAATATGCATCACAGCCTTCTGAGTCTTGGTGCAAAGAATGACTGACAGACTGAAAAACTGACTAGTCCAGACAAAGTTTTTTTTTTTAAAGGACCCAAGTGTATAGCTTACTAATTAGGTGAAGTCATTTGACAGCTAGAAGCTCAGAAGTGAAAACAAAGCCCAAGTAAGACTCTCTAAAATCTTGCTTCTGTTACCATATGTACCTCTATGATAATCTTTTCCAGTATGAAAGCAGAAATCTGTAGAAGGGTCAGAAATGACATCTAGATCCTGTGGATGCTTTGACCAAATGCTTCAATAGATGGGACATGGATTTCTTTCTTCACCAACAGCCCTTACCTTTTTCAGTATTTTACCATTGCACTGAAATATTGATTTCATGCTATCATCTGTCAGGCTGACTTTTCGTGAATAAACATGACAAACTACTTAATGTTAGGCATTTCTAAATTTCTGTGTGCTTTCTCCTATAATCTTAACGTTTTTTACTGTGTTTTTTCCAGTCTCTGGTAAAGGCAAGCAGAACATAATTAAATAGCAATTTCCACCACATTAATCACGCACTGTATAAAACAGAAACAAGGCTGAAATACAGAACAAAAACCTCTGCTAAAGAGTCTGGTAACAATAGCTGGATTCAGATAGTGGGGTAAAATATGCAATTTAATAGCAAATTACGCAATTATTTTCTAGATAGCAAAGAAGCATTGCAAATTATGAACCATGGGTCTAACCCTGGCCCTAGAGAAGAACCTAATCAAGACTGACAGCACTGCCAACTGCATGAGCATGATGCATATACTCCGAGTGGCAGCACAGCTAACTTGCAGAGACTCATGTTGCCCAAAGCTAAGGTTTGCAGTCAAATTCAAGGCAGCCTTTTATTCTTTTTGCAGTATTTCAACCTTTCTGTTCTACTAGAGATACATACTGATTATAATGCAGTTCAAGATTAATTCACTGCCACAGACTGGTATCTCTTCAGAAATAATACATAAATGCATGACCAAATTTATCACTGCCATAACCAAGCACAACTCTTACGACATTAGTGTGAGCAGTGTGAACCACATTTAGCCTCGCATACTTACTTTATGTTCCAGCAGTCTTTTTCCCCCAAAGTCATCACTATATATACAGTTTACATTGTGAATCCCATCTATGGAATGTCAAAAGTATTATCAGAGATCCATGCTTGCACTTCATAGAAAAAATAATTGAATTAGCCAGTGCAAATAAAGAATGTTTACAAATCCTTACTCTAACTAATATTACAAGATTATGCACGTGTGTAATTTCATACTGCAAGTGTGCTGAGGATGCTATGATTTTCAAATGTTTGCCACTTAAAAAAAAAAATACAGGCAGATCAGAGAGCCACCCACCAAGGCGGCCTACACATATGGAGAAGACTGAGGTTGATCTCAAATATGACTGCTAACTTCACATGTTTCTTGAACGTATTAGAGAAGAAATTACTGGTTAATCAATGGAGGTTAGAGTAATCCATCTGTGTATTAACTGTCAGCAGTGCTGACAGAAAGCTAATTAAACTCATACTGCAGCTCGGGGACAAGCACTTCAGCAGCAAATGCTTAGCTCAATGATCGCATTTGCCTTGGGTGGCACTATTACAACAGCACTGCTTCTGTGTAACTACCCCAATGACCAGCGTGGCTTCCTAAACCAGGGATTTGAAACAGACTGGGGAGTCTCCCAAGAGATCTGATTCCAAAAATCCTGCATGAAAGGTAACAAGTAACTGAGATCCATACAGCACTGTTTGCAGGGGTACAGAAACTGTAATTCTGAAAGCTTTAATAAAGTACAAGAATGTATACTAATGCACCTGGTCAATGATCAATGCACTAATAAGACATTAGACTTAGTACACTGCTGACTAGATTTAGCATGAGGAAGGGCCATATAATCTGTACCAAAACATCAAATTCAAATATGACCGAAAACACCTAAGCATCATTTGGAATACTTGTGAGTGTGCATGGAATGGCTTGCAGGCATACTGTGACAGGAATAAAGTAAACTCACCTACCAAAAGAAGACAGCAGGTTTCTCTGAACTCAGATGGTCTTCCTTGATCAAAGGCCAAGACACATTTCTTCTTTCCTGACCAAACTTGTATTATGAATGCACATGCAAACCTTTTCTAGAAAAACCCACCCATTTCTCTATGGCAGACTGATTGGTAATAAATTATTTTTAATAGTCAAAAAAGTAAGCATAAATAATAATAATGCGCACACACAGAAATTGACTGTTGAGCCTGAGATCAGAGGAAAAGCTGAACATACGGTAGGTCATCTGATTTTCTGTCTTACACCAGAAAAATTTAGAACATGATGAACAAAGCTGAAAAAACCCCACCTTTTAAATAATTTCTCAGCACATGTGAGATAAAGCACTAGATTTCATTCTAAGTGGATTCTTCCCCTGGAAGCCACAAAGTCAGAAACAGACTTAAAGCATTTTACCAACTCCACACCTATGTGTTAGTAAAACTGCTGGCTTTTGAGGTTTGTTTTTTTACTATCAAGGATACACAAAATACTGGCTATTTTGTGTATTATGGGCTATACACATAATACTGGCTAAAAACAACAACAAAAAACCCAAACCCTAGCAGTTAACTTAGAAATTGAGACCAACTATTTCTATCAACCCTTTACTTTTGTGCCAAACAGACTTCTAACTCTCTTAATTGTCAAGAAATCACGAAAGTGTCTAATTTACATCACCAAAACAGTTAATCCTGGCTATGCCCCTGCAAATCCACTGAGACTGCCAACAAAACAGGGAATTTTGAGTGGGTTGTTTTGTGTAGTTACGAGTTAATTAGTAATCTGATAAATACATTACAGATGTTTCGGTATTAGCCATGACAGTTAACAGCAGTGTTTTAGTCTATGCTTCCATTTCAGGAACAAAGTGGACAGCCTATTCAATTGTCAGCCTTTACCCAGAACAGAAAAAAACCGAAACAAACAAAAACAGATTACAAATGTAAATTGAAAAACAGTACATCTAAATATATTCTAAGAAACTCTATGTAATATCGTATTAGCCAAGTATGAATATACTTAAGATACAGGCAACACCAACTAACTTGCAAATACAGACCCATCTTCCAATCCCAGAGAAATCTGTCATCAGAAATGAAGCCAAAGAGCATTAAGCAGATAATACAATCTTCCCCTCAATAAATGTATAGAGGAAGACATTCAGCAGACAATAAAATACAGACTGAAGGAAGCATTAAGGAGATTAAGTGTAACTTTGGTATCAACTTTGAATATCGCAGAACTTGCTGGAACTGCAAATTTCTTTCAAAGAGAACTTCATTTATTTAACAAGTGTTATCTTGGTGGAGCAAAGCATAATCCCACTATACAATTAAAAAAGCAGTGTAACCTAGAAAATTTTAGCAGACTAAATCACTGGAAGCATTCGCTAATTTAGTCCAATCTCATTTCTGATCAACAATGATCAGAAAAGAGAAACAATTCATGGTGCACAAAGTGAGAGGACCAAAACCACAGTCCCTTAAATCCAACTAAGAGCAGGGCAAGTTGTGGACTTAAGGTACAGACAGAACCCCAAGATCTCCACTGTGTCATGACGTGTCATAAGGCTTCCTTTGCCTCCTCCCACAGAAATTTGGTGTCCGTGGACCAGCACTTCCCTCAGATTCCTCACTCCATCCTCGGAACAGTACCTATGCACACCCGTATTTACAGGAACATGCATTTCAGAGCTGAATTCTCAGATTCCAGAAGAGGATCCATCTGTTAGGATCACAATCCATCCTAAGAATACATAAACTAGGCAGAAACCTTCCTTCAATCTTTTGGGATATTTTGTGGCACAAGGCACAGGAATAGGCTACCCAATTCATGTTTTACCAGGTCTAACAATTTTGCTGCAGCACAGAAAAGATGAAAAAACAATCTGCCCACTTACTAATGCACAAAGAGTAGAAAGTGGGCTGTCAAGCTGTAGAAATGCGCAAGAGATGTGACAATACAGGAAAAAAGCCAGGGGCAAGGAAAGGCAAAGAAAGGTTGGCCTGGGATGCTATGTTATGTACACACATATGTCAGAGGCAGCAAGAGTTACAAAAGATAGCGTGGGAAGCAGAAATCATGGGGATGATCAAGGACAAGGGTACAAGCGAAAATGCAGACAGGAAAAGAGCAATGAAGGCACTGAACTCAGATCTTCCTCATATTTGCATTCTGTCCATTACAACACTGGAAACAGGAAAAATTGCCCGGATTATCAGGAATGTGCTGTTCGTTTTGTGTGTGGAAACTCATCCAAATTCAGCTCAGTCCTACGCTTTGGAAAACAAATAGTATCACGTGTGCCAACTAAAGACTCCTCAGAATTTAATAACAGTGTTTATCTTAAAGACTCCACCTATGCTGAGCATGTTTTAACCCAAAACTTTGAAGGCCAAAACTTGCATGCAAGAAAAAGATCAACATTCCACGCTCTAAATGAAACCCAATTACACCATAAGAGAAGGAACCCAGTTCAAAACGGTCATCTTTTTTAGCTTTATTTTAAAAGAAAGCCCATACATTTCATTAAGGCCAATACATAAGTCCACAAGAATACACACACGCACACACAGTGTTTCAAGGAATGCCCAGAAAAGCTGGTGTCCAGGGAGAGACCACCATCAAACTGAGGCTGAGGAACCCTCTGCAGACCCGTAGGCAAGAAGGCAGCTGGTGCCCCAGAAGCGCAGCTGGAGCAGGCACAGCAGCTTAGAAGCCTGATGCTTAGACCCTGTTCACAGCTCAAACTCCTACCAATTCCCTTCTCCTGGATAGCAGGACATGGGCCACCAGCAGTCTGCTGAGCTGAAACAGCACGTAACTTGAGATATTCTGGAGACAAAACCAAATTTATGCTCTCAATTTTGTACGCATTAGCAGGGGCTATTCATCACTTCCTTACCACTGTGCCCATCTCCTCTGAGAACAGGGATTACCAGCTCTCAACAGGAGTATTTTGAAGTTTAAGCATCAAAATGCTACACAGACATGAGGACAGAGTGAGCCCATATGACTTTCTAGGTAAAGAAACTTCTACACTTGCTTAAGCATTTGCTTTATTTGAGCCTTTAATATAAGGCAAAATAGCTCTTCCTCAGATAGGATACTAAAAATTAAACAGTACTTCATTACAATGAGAACAGTTTATGTAAACTATGCAACCAATTTGAAATAAATTTTTCAAAACTATTTAAAATGTTTATTTTTACATCTCCTTTAAGATGCAATCTATTACCTAAACAATCATAAATTATTTTACTCTGTATTCCCCAAGTTTCATTTTCTGCAGTGATTCAGATGAATAGCTTCTGACGTGTACAGCCTGAAAGCTCAAGACTTTAATGCATGAATACAAAGAAACAAGCCATGAAAACACCGTTACGTTATACTCTGCCAAACTAAAGCTGTATGTCAAAAACACACAAAGAAGCTAAAATACAGTATGCACGTACTACTTCTCTTAAAAAGCTACAAGTTAATTTGATTTTTTCAGGTACCATCACCTTGAATCTACCACAGAAAATCTAGTAATAGCAGAAATACAGATTTGCAACACCTGAAGCAGAATCTTGAGAAAACTGTTTTCTTTGAAAGACTGTAAGATTAAATTTTCTGTATCACTGGAAACAGGAATAACTGTCCTTAAAAGTACTGGTATAACTCTGCATATAATGATAAGTGTAATTCTTCGATAGCGCAAAACAAATCCTTGAGAGATTTTGTACATAACTGGAGATGCTCAACAGTAGGATTGTTTTAACAGAAAATTTAACTTGCATGAAAATCACATCATTGTTTCTTGAAAAATAAGCACCACAAATAAGACCTTATTGGAAAATTAAAATATATATATAGAAAAAAATCTTTGCGTTATTGCAGATAATTTTTTACAGGAGCAGCTTCTCGCTATCCTGTTCTACTAGAAAGTCTAGACAAGAAATGCTAAAGGAAAGGAGAGCAGGCTGTAAAACGCTTAAAATTATTCTGTGTGGTATTTTGGCGAGTTGAAAAAGATGAACTAAAATAGATGATTTCAAAAGCTCCATGCAAGAACCTTGTGTGTCAGCACGGCAAGAGCCGAGCCGCGCTCATGGCATTACAGCACCCAAACCTTAAAAATTAGCAACTTCGCACAAGAATAGCGAATTATTCCTCCCCAAACGCGCGTGTATCGGGGCGTACAGGCCCAGCACAGCTCCCAAGGCAATTGTTTTAACGCCGCCTCGCAAGTTCGCCCTCCGCCAAAACGGGAAAACCACATTAAAAAAAAAAAAAAAAAAAGAATAATAAGAAAGTGTAAAAATAAATTAAACCCTAAATTTATGCACGCCGAGCGCCGGCAGTCAGCAGCGGCCGCCCCCGAGAGGCGGTGGGGGGCGGAGGGGGCCGGGATCCCCCCCCTCACCGCGCTGCCCGCCGCCGCCCCCGCGCCCCCCCCTCCCGGCAGCC
>JAOXNO010000041.1:56206704-56233418 GCA_028565335.1 Limnodromus scolopaceus | reverse complement strand
GCCCCATGGTGCAGGATGCCGGCGGGCAGGCGCGGGCAGGCCCAGCGGGAGGGAGGAGGGGGGGAAGGAAGGAGGAGCCGGGCGGCGCGGAGCAGGCGGGCGGCGGAGCGGCGACGGCTTTATTCGTGTCGGTCGGTGCCAGCGCTGCCCCCGCTCGCTGCCCCTCGCCGCCTCCCTGCGGGCAGCGCGGAGGGCAGGGCCCGGCCCGGCGGCCCGGCGCGGCGGCGGCCCCAGCCGGAGATGGCGGTGGTTAGAATAAGGCACACTGGGTAAAAACACATTTATATACTAACCTCGCCGAGAAATTTTCCAACAATTCCTCCGTCCGACCACCATGCACCAGGACAGGAAACGGCCGCCTCAGCGCCCGCCCGCTTCAGCACCGCCCCGAGCAGCACAGGCGGGCCCCGCTCCCCGCGCCACCGCCGCTCCCATTGGGCTCGCCGCGCCGCGCGTCACCGCCCCCGCTCGCCATTGGCCGCCTCTAGGCCCCGCGCCAATGCCCATTGGCTAGACGCCCAGGGGCCCCGCCCCGCGGCTTCATGGCGTCTCGGTTATGCTGGGTTCGGGGCGGCCGCTGCCGCCATTTTGTACCGCGGGGAGCGAGGCGCCTGTGCGTCAGCGGGAGAGTAGAGCAGCTGGGCGCCATTTCCTTCCTAGTGAAGGGAGCCTGGGTGCAGCGGCGCTCCTGGACGCCGCAGTTCCCTCGGTGGGGGCCGAGAGGAGCCCTGAAGCGGCTCCCCTGCCATTGCGGCCAGCCCCCCGCGGTGGGGATGGAGCGGCGCGGCCCGAGAAGGCGGGAGCCTGGAGTTGGGCCGCTGGGCGCCGGCGGGGAGGGACTCCCTGCTTGGCCGCAGCCCGCCTGCGGGCGCCGGCCCTGCCGGCGTGGCCCCTCACAGATGGCCCTGGCGCGGCCTGCTGGGCCCGCGGCACACCGACCCCGCAGAGGCGGGCGGGCCCAAGGGCGGCGGGGCTCCGTCCCCTAGCGATACGGGCGCCGGAGGAGGGAGGCCGCTGGAAGCGTGCCGGGGCGCGGAGGGGCTGCTCGGGGGAGCCAGCAGCCTGTCATTCCCTAGCTTCCGGGCGTGTTATCTAATGCGGCCATTTCAGCCCAGCTCTTGCGGATAAGGGACGACTCATAAGGCTATGCCTAAGAATATTTATCCTTACGGGATTTTTAGGTATGGAAGCATGTAATAGTCCAAGAACCGCCCCACAGGCAATTAAAAGCCGTTACAATTATTTCGGTAGATGATTTTTAAAGGAAACCCAACTCTGCAATTGCCATGAGCAATCGCTACTGGCAGGACAACGTCCCCGGCTCTGTAGGGCTTACTTGATCTTTCTGAACATGACAGATGTAAAAGCATTCAAGATTTTTTGCCTGAAAATGCAGACTAACAGTTCGAAATTCCTGCAGTCATATAAACAGCAAAAAATAGCTTATTACCAAACAGGCTTAACGTAGAGCAATTTTTCTTTCTTAGTTTCAAGTTTTCCTTCTTGTTTCTTGGAAACTTGCACCCAAAATACAAATTCCAGCCATCAGTTTGATTTAAAGTACAGACACAGTGAAATACTCAAAATTCTGCTTTGGGTTTATCAACTCCTTTGTATTACAGATTGTTATATCCGTCAACTCCTATACCTTGGTATTTCCCGTTCTGAAGTGCTATCTGTTTCTAGCATTAACCATCTGGGAATGTCTGGTTATAAAAAGCAGAAATATGCAAACCAATGCCACACCGTTTCAGGTAAAAAACCTACAAATTGATTGTAAAGTAACTGATAATCAGTGTCACACCACCAGACAAATTAAGCTTTTCCACATTCCTGGTTCTAGGTATGTGGAAGGTCCCTCAGAGCACAGGGAAGAGAAAAACCCAGCTCATTGAACTTGACTCTTTTGTAGTCCCTAACAGTATCAGAGAGCCTTGGACTTCCCATGTTTTTCTCAAATTTTGATAAGCTTTTTGGTTATTATTTTTTTACTACTGCATTCAGGTTAAAACTTGAATAGTGGATTGAAGAGAAATGCAGAACTGCAGTGCTCTTCCCAATTCAATTTTTAAAAATAAACCAGATGCCCACTTCTACATAGATTTTCAGAAGCAGCATTCATCCACTGCTGATCATACACCAAAGATAAAAATTAGCAGCCCAAGTCATGGAAGACTAGTAAAGCCTTAGCCAACATACCAAGTCTGGACTAGCGTTTTCTGTTAAATCGAATCCCACAGCTAGCACTCATCCCGCATCCTTCCTCCTGGGAGCCTGCAGCACCCACCCAGGAGCGTCCCCTCGGCTGTGCCACTCAGAGCCATTGGCGAGCATGAGTCCCCTTGTTCAAACTCCAGAGGAAGATGGAGCTGTGCATCTTGGTGTTGAATATACCCACCGAGAGCATCACCAGAGGTACAACTGACCACAGCATGGACTGCTTCACTACAAATTTCCAAGCAGCACCTCAGAGGAGTTAGAGGTGGACAGACTCAGGCCCAGGAAGTGAACATGGTTAGCAAAAGAAAGTAAGTATGAGGAAGGACTGAAAGGGAACTTGACAGAAATGTGCAAAGCTTCATGATGTTTCTACTCTTGCTTCAAGAACTGATAGGAAGGAAGGATAGAGGAAGAAATTTCCTTTAGAAAAATCTACTCAGGTATCAATTATTAGGCACAATTAAAACCATCTGCATGTTTATCGTCAGGTGTTCTATAACTAATCCACTGCAGACTTCTTGAATCTTGCAGCAGTAATTCTAGGCTACAATAGGGTTGAACAGAGCTTTGCTGTACTCTGCTGACAGCTATTAGGAATTCTTTTAAGATAGTGATTAAGGAAAAAAAAAAGGGTATTAAATTTACCCAATATGTCAACATTTCAGTAAACAGTGTATGACATAAGCCTTTTATATTTAACACAGTTAAGAGAACTGTGGTTGTGCCTAACATTTGCTTGAAGAGATATTGCAGGGAAGAAAACACAAACCTTAGAGCTATGCAACTAGAACAGGACTCCAAAGTACTGCAAGAATACAGCTACATTCAAAACACCACACTGAAATAAGTGAAGATAAGGATTTGCTTTAGATGTTTATTAATCCAAGGAGATCTTCCATAATAGAAAAAACAGAGGCTTTAAATTTCCCAGCTCTTCCTTTAAAGTTGCATTATCCTTAAAAATGGAATGGATAAGTGCAAGTTCTAGAAGGAAGATTAATTTTAAATTTGACATAAGTGTATCACTGAAATTGATATATTGCATCACAAAATGCACTATCACCACCAACAACAATGCAAAATTGTTTTGCAATTTATATAAATACATTTCTTGGAGCAAAGGAAAGCAAAGTTCTAGATCCATTCTTAAAAAAGATGCTCCTTGCTAACCAGTCTAGCGACACATAAAAGCACCCTTGAAGTAAGACTGTATTCCTCACACCAAGATAAAATTCTTCCCTTGACTTGTGACTTGAAAAATACAACTGTTTCAGAAATGACAGTGGTACTAAATTGGTGATTTTCCCCTCATTTTTTCATCTGCTTTGTATCTAGAGCCTTCTCACTGCTGCTCTGTTCTATCTTCTGCCACGAGACAGAAGTGTCTCTCTCATCTGTCCTAGAAGGTTCTCTTACATATTTTGGGATGCGTAGCAAGATAAGCAGATACCCAACAAGCAGATGTTCAGAAATTATTTATGTCAAATTGGGCCTTTTTCGAAGTCAAGGAATGCACAGGAAGAGGCATGCTGTAATTATGTCTGTCACATTTTTCTACAAAAATAAAACCTTGACTAGAGATTATCTTGAGGCTGGAGTACACCTGTACGTGCTCATGAGTTACACATTTACAAAAAAACTGTTCTGCTATGTGCACTTGGCCAGCCAGCTAAAGATTCAAAAGTACTACCGTGGTTCTCATACCACTACTATAATGGATACTCTGATTCAAGGCTTAATTTTTTTAGGCTTTTTTCACATCAGGTGCAATATCCATCCTTTTAAGTCCACTATTTGCTTTTAAAGTATCCCTTTGGTATTCGGCTAGGGCAACGTGGCATTATAGTCCTGGCTCAGTCTCTCACATTAGCACTCTGTGCGCAGGGAACTGTATTTGCCAAAGAAAGGCAGAGCAGAGAGGAAGGACTGGAAAAACCCATTATTCCTGCCCAGAGAAGCGCTAGCGGTTGTGCAACAAATGGAAGGCAGAGCATGGTGCTGGTCAGCTTGTCAAGGAAACCCCAAACCATGAATTCCTGCTACTCTGCTGATGCAAAAAACCACACCACACAAACCAATTTTCTGAAGACTGCATTTTGAGTATCATAATATATATATGTGCATTTCATTTTTACAGATATAAACTCAGTTTATTTTTAACCTGCATTTAAATTTTGGAGGCTTACATTAAATTAAGGTAGCTTGTTCAGTATCAATTGTAACAGCAGGTGACATTTTTATATAAAAACAGCCAAAAGAAAAAAAAAAAAACCCAAACATTTGATTTAAAAGACCTGACACCAATGATCTCAAGGCAAGATCAAAAACCTATGGATTTTTGTTTTTAGAAAAGAAAAAGGGGGCATTTAAGCCAACCCATTCACAGCATCTCCCTGCTGGCTTCTTCATACAGTGGTTTTGATAGTGGTCCCAGAGGGAACTGTATTTTGCCTCTAGCTAAAATACTAGTTACTATAGCAACTTTGAAGGAAGAAAACTGTGGCTTCAAAAATGAAAGATTGGCAAAACTTCAAATACACTGTCTGGATGAGGCAGACAACAGCACACACTATTGCCGTGAGTGCAAAAAGAGGGGCAATGAAATGCAAGAGTAGCGCACCTGCACTACCACGTGCTGGAAAAAGAGTATTTTGCAAAATTAGGGGAAACAATTTTATTCATAGATCATAGCCCAGATTAGCCAGATTAAACTGTTGTGTTTTTAATAGATTGCATATATAGGTGTTTTGTCCACACACTTCAATCAACTTTTAAGAGCAGAACTTCACATCTTATTTACCTACTTTTGAGAAGGTAACTTTTTCCTCAGTGCTTACAGTACACATTTGTATCCAAATTTCACCTTGTACAGTGAGATCTTTAAGAAAAAACAAAAGACACGGAGGGTGTTGCTATTTTTTTTTTAGCAGCAATGAAGTATCACTAACCCTTTTTACATAACCGAATTCAAGTCACAACCAGAGGTGACTGCACCACAAAGTCACCAGGTACAAAACTGCTAGTTCATTTTAAATTAATAACTTCAAATTATTTTCCCCAATACATCCCTTATTTTTTATTTTAATTTTTTATAAACAGCAAACATTTTGCTATTTTTGTACATAGGCTAGCAGGCTTGTTTCAATATGAAAGTGCTAATTCATTTACAGATTTATCAGTTATGTAGTGCTACATTAAGTGTCCAATATTCTACATATGAACAATCTTGATAAATGGAAATGACGAAGATTAAGTAAGGCTATCTGATTACCTTATCTTATTTACATTAAAAGAATAGACACCCAATAGGAAGGGAGAAAAGGGAAATAAAGTGGGCAAATACTCATACCGCCACAGGTGTAAAAATTAAGTCTGCCTTCTAGCTTGTACTGTAAATGAGACCTTTTAAGTAGTCCTGCAGCCCATGCTTATTTTTTTCCTCAGAAAAAGAAAAGCTGCCTTCATGACATCCCCTCTTGATTTCCGATTTCCAAAGTGTGTCATTTGAAGCTTCAAATTCAGATTCTTCCTATCTTCAAAAAACCTCTGGTTTGCTTTCCAGTATTAGGTTGCATGAACAGATCCCACTTCTGGGGCTTTTGTCCAATTTATTTATCAATTAGTTTAGAGTGAGTTGTAGATAACATGAACCAGTTCTGGAACCACTATTGGGAGGAACACAAGCTCTTCACTACAATCACACAGTAGCAGGAAAAGTGATAATTCAATTCATTCCTGGGGCAGGGCCTCCAAAATTAAATGAAGTTGGCACAACCGGAGCATTGAATTTGTATCCTCCATGCTTTTCAATCATTTTGGATTCTAAAACAAAACACACAAAAAAAGGAAGGAAGATATTTTAGTGCATATGTATGGAAAAGACAGATTAAGATTTTGTCACTGACCATTTTGAGTCTCTCAGAGATACAGGTTTAACCTTGGATCACCCAAGAAGGTAATCGGTACCCATAAAGTGGAATTGTGCTAGGCCTCAAACAACAGATGGACTGATTATTTATTATTTTAATTTCTTAATAGTGTTATAGCAATGCTTAAATGAATTTATATTTTTAGAAGTCCACACTTTAGCTTTTGGACACAAGTATGTAATATTCACATTTCAGAAACAGGACCTGAAAGCATGTTGGACTTCTGAACTCGCTATCAGGCGCCCAATTCTTTCTGGTTAACACTAATGGACTTTTCAGTCAAATCAATAACAGATCACATGTACAAAAAAGCAATACACAGATATTAGCTATGTTTTCAGTGTTAATATCTCCATTCAACACATCATCAGAAATACCCACTGAAGCACCAGAAACAGACTTTTTAGTATATACACATTTCCCCCCTGTACCCAAGCAGATAATTTGGAGTTTGGGTTACTAGACTAAGTAACATAATTCTGAAAGAAAACTACCAAGTTTATCACTTTTCATTTTTAACCAAACCTTAAGATCTTCAGGCATCTGAGGATGCCACATAACCATCACTGTAACTAACAGTGATAGTTAAACTGTCTGGTTTTAATAGCTGCATATTCTGTCCTTCAAAGATTACTGTAAGACTGGTTTTTACAAGCTCTAACACATGCACAACTGAAAATTAGGTTGGCGAAGGCAGACAGAAATGTGTATTTTTATCTGTACATTTTTATAGAAATGCATATTTCTATCTACCTTTACTACAACCTAGATAATGCAGAAGGCCTACGTTATTCCCAGCTCAAGATAACACTTACTAGTGTCTTTTTTACAGTCTTAAGAGCTTTCTCCTACCTCAATAGTTGCAATCGCTCCCTTTCTGGGAATACAGGACAGCTCGTGTTATCTAGAGGTTCTGCATTTTGTCTGTGTTTCTTTGGAAACAGGTCAGAAAAATCTTGCCATGGCTGATGAAGGATGGGAGAGAACATGACCTGGGGAGCATCACTTTGTTCCCTCCTGGCTCCATAGTGCACAGAAGACAAATCTCTTAGCTTACGGAAATTCTGCTAAACTACATTAATGAGACATTTACATTCCAAATCTTTCTAACAGGAAGTTCCCACGTGTGGTAGGTAGCCTAATGGACTGACAGCATGCTCTGATAGTATGCAAGAATTTCCTGTGAGGATCTAGTTGCTAAAGTTAAACTTCACAACCTGAACCTAACTTGCTCTATGAATAAGCAGCTGGGGAAAAAAAAGGAGAAAAAAAAGAACATTCTTTTTCATAAAATGCACAAGTAGTAAATAATCTCATCAGTACGATGTCTAGCGCTTGACAGGGGTCACACTGAACAAGTATTTTATAACCATTAAAAGCGGACCATTCTGGACCCTTACAAGCTTTGTGAGGTAAATTAGACAAAAACTACTTAAAAAATGTGCATTCTTACTACTAATCTTTTTATTGAAAAATTTCTAAACTTCTATTTTGAAGCATCTTGTAGTAAATGCTCCATAAGATGCAGGATATGAGACTGGACTGGTCACTCAAAATTTAGCCTTGGCTTTACAGAGCGATCTATATTGACTTACTCTCAAACCCCTGGGTAAACTTGCAAAAAAAGCCCTAGACAACTGAAGATCTGTCCACTTCCTATATTTTTTAATCTGTATTATCTGTATTGAAGAATAACAATCTTCAATATTTAATAGGCTTAATGATGTAGCTTTACAGATGGATACGACTTTCATAATTTGGTATTTTCCCACCCTTAGAATCAGTCTCTCAGATGGACGAGGCCGTATCAGGAAATAATTTGTTAGCCACTTAATGTGTTTGTTACCATATCTAGAGTTCATCCACCTTCAGATAAGTAAATCAATTGTTTTCAAATCCAAGCTATTACGACAAATACGCTTTTGTTTACTTGGCCACTTAATTAAAACATTTCTATTATTCCTCACACCTGTGGTATGCCATACAATTTATGCATTGAGGCTTTGTGACCTGACAATCTTAAGAGATTTCAAACATCTCTGAAGTATAAAACAACCCTGTTTTGATGAAGACATTATTAGGCTTGAATTATAGGCATTTTCTGAATTATGCTTCTTGAGCACATAAACAGCATCCAAACAGCAAACGAAGCAATTAATGGTATAAAGGGGGAAAAATACCATGTGCTGCCCGCCTCTGATCTGCCAGAGTTGCTATGTCCTGCAATTGTTTTCTTTGTTCTTCATTAAGGCCCTGTGTCAAAGCTTGGTACCACACAGGGTTACGATTCTGAATTGCTGCAACAGAAAGAAAACATAAGCAAAAGGAAAGTGTTCATTAAAATTTTTCTGTAGCTCAAAGCTTACTAACTCACTGCCATTTTAAATCAGAATGATATTCTCTTAGGGTTACATATTCAAGAAATTAAAGAGCACTAACACAAACCTCTCACCTCTTCCCTCTCAGGGAAAATACATTCAAGTATCTCCCCCTGCTCTGAAAGTTTAGTGATGGCTTCCCCTTTTCAAAGAAAGAACTTGTTCAGAGCACATATTGGAAAGCCAGTTTGGAAGCTTTCAACAGGTTCTAGTTTACAAATGGTATACACTAAAATTAAGTTAAAATACAACATATTGGCCAGGAAAGGGAATAAAGTTACTTACTCTGAAAAATTGTTTTAAATATCTGATATTCATCAATAGGGTTGTCTTCATCATCAATAATTGTGGAATAGCCTTCCAAAGCAGTTTCTTCAGCATCATCTTCTTCCCAGTCTTCATCATCTCCATCTTCACCTGCCTGTTTTGCTAGAATTTCTAGATATTCTTGACCATCTTCATCAATGTCATCTTCATCACTCCCCAATTCCTCTGAGTTAAATATCACACACAAGAAAGTTTATCTCAAGAATAGCAAGAACAACTCTTTAGGAAGATGGCTGATTGTACAAAAACAGGCAATGGAACTGGTAACAGTACAGCACAGACCAAAAAGGGGGAAGCGTATTTAACTCCTCTCTTAGTGCCATGGTCTTACCCTGACACACACTCTTTCCTCGCTTACACCAACTGTGTAAGTAGGAAATGAATTTTTTTTGTCACAAAAATGTATACAGAAAAATGCATATACAGATAGTTTGGAACAGTACTTGATAAAGCTTTAAGCAAAGCAATATTTGTGCTCCAGAAACTTTGAAATAATTTGATGAAAACACTTTTAAAGGCACATTCAAAAAGGGCTATTGAAAAGAATGCTTAAGAAGTATGAAATATAATAGTATGAATAATGTATAATGACAATGGCCTAGAGAGTCCTGAATTCAACAGCAGACAACAAAAAGAAACTGGGCTCTAAGTAGATAGGTGAAATCCAACAGATATTCCTTTGAGAGTGTTCAACTGTTCCAAACAATCACTCACAAATACTCCAGGCTGATGATGGAAAGACAAAACAGGGAACAAGAACTAAAAGCTTAAGCAGAGTATAGGGAAAGTTGGAAGAAAGAAGTACAGGAAAGTTGTAGGTAATTTTGAACTTCACATAAAGATGATGGCAAAAGATACAAAAGTTTGTGAAATAACTGTATGAAGAAGAAAGTCTATAAAGGCTGATTCAGTTGAGATTACGTTGGTCCAGGAAAAAAAAAAAAGCATCACAAGAACCGTCATTTTCAATACACAGCTAAAACACCAGCAGCCCATGAGACAGCTTGTAATATATAGTCCAAACTGTACAATGCATTAGAAGGATTCCTGGAACCTCCTTCTACTGACTTACTGACTCTCACCCTTCATTCAAACAGAAAACACACCCCAGTAATAACTCCTTTCAGTAATGACAGCATCCACACACAAAAGCTAACTTGATGTGACTTTAAAGAGACTCAGCCTAGGAAGTGAGTTTTTAAGAGGGACTGGAAAGTAAGTCAGATGTACTTCAAAGTCATTAAAAGATGTCCAGTGTTCTACCACAGCTTTTCATTTTTGGAATTAGGGAACTCTGAAGAATTCCACAAAGGAACTCATCATCTCCATCAGAAAAAATGAAAACCACAAAGTAACATCAATATTTCAGTTTCCATACCTGTTTCCTCATCTTCTTCAGCTTCATCATCATCATCGCTGTCGTTTTCATGCTCTGCATGACAGGCATATGCTCTTTTCAATCCATTAAATAAAAGGATAAAAGCTGGCAGGATCTGGCCTGCAACTTGATTTAAAACCTGTGGTATTTGCTCCAGATCAATGAGAGCACACAAGCCAAGCACGCACATCTTTCTATCATGAAGTCTAAAAACCAAAAGAGAAAAGTAAGTTACAAATTTTGTAATGATTTACAAGGCGGTAATTCACAGAGAATAATCTTCAAAATTAGAAATGCTTACCCTAAGAAACAGTCCACATCGTTAAGCCACTGTGTTATGAAGTGATTAGTGACAGGCTCCACATTATTGGGAAAACGAAGATTTTCCAATGTATTTAATAGTAAATGAGGATTGTAATACAAAGCAGCTATGGCAACCTGGAGGCACATTGTTCGCAGTTCACTTGTTTTCACTTCTCTGGTCAATCTCTCTAATGCAGCTTCCACAAATAAGGGTATGCACTGAAAAGCGAGAACCGTTACAAATTTAGTGATAAAAATAAATTTTGTAGTTCTGTATTTCACACTGAAGTTGAGAAATAGCATAAAACCAGTCTGGCGCATACATACAGAGGGCCTAAAATGGGAGTAATTTTTAATTGCCAAGCAGAAGTCATATACAAGATGAAATGAAAACATGAAAAAATTTAATCAACTCCCAAGCACATGGATTTTGTGACATCATGCACAGTAGATGCAATTCCTGTTTCTATGATCTTGTGTTTTAAAAATGAAAAATAGAGGAAATGCATGCCACTAGGAAGTACAGAAAAAACAACTTAGTCTTTTTTAATATCCACAACAAAGTCCAGAGATATTACTAACATTCCAAGAAAACAGCTATTCAAAGGAGTAGTTTCTTCAGAGATGCCACTGAAAAAAAAAATCCCTATAGAAGATTTTTTTCAAATAAATTAAAGTTTCCAGGGACCATATCCATAAATATTAAAAAGCATACAAAAACCATTTAAACAGCTATATACAGTGCTTGTTATGTACATTGTGGAAGCACACAAATTCATGTCTCAAATTCCAACTTCCCTGTGTGCTTAATGATGTTCCTGGTTTCTCTATGACATTAATTTGGATTCTAAGAACTCCATTTTCATTCTTACTCATTTCAAGTCTATGAACTTGACAAATTGAATAACGTTCATGAAATACTAGCATTAACTTAGAATATAATTAATCAACTTTTAGAACCAAGATGCTCCTAAAACAGCGCTCTTCCAGATTCACAGAAACACTTTACACTGAGTTTTGCAGTGTCCTAAATTCTGGAGACAAAACGTGCAATAACTGTCTCTGCAGTGCTGTTAACTGAGCAGTAGGACTTGTGACATTGATGTAAAAGACAGGATTATTAAGGACACTAAGTGAATTTCTCGCAATGGAACTCATATTAATACATAACCAATTCATATTTGAGAATAAAAATATTGTAAAAATATTAGTTATAGCAACCAAAGTTGTTACCCACCTGATCAATGCCACGCCCCTTACACTGAAGAATAATTACTTCTAACAACTTTGCTGCGTGACATTCTGCATCTTCTCCCGCAACTCCTGTAAGGACCTGAAAAACAACAATTACTGATGATGGTATCCCTTCATGAAGTACTTTCTCTATACTGCTTTGCTTTTAAAAGCTGATATAAATTTACACACTCTAGTACAATGCTAGTGTAAACATCCATCAGTGAAGCAGCCAAATCTACAGCAGTGGCTCAATATCACAACTAGAGACTGAAACGTTGCTGACAGTGGGTAAAACTGAGCTACACATACAAATACTCAGGAACTCTCTGGACACAGAGCTTACAACAGTAACTGTATAAGCATCAGCTGCCATTTTCCAAAAGTTTATTTCCATACACAAACAAAAAAAATTTCTCATGCATTCATGTACTGAATTTTGTAAAAATTGTATTTACAAGTTTGAGATATCCAGTGGGAGACCATGCAATACCTAGAACTTCTGTGTTAAAGATTCACTGTGTTCGGCTAATAAAACACTAATCACTAACAAGTCAAAACAGGCTATTTTTCTTCAAGTCAGAATAACTCTATTCTGCTCTCAGCTTTCATCACTGACTTGGCATGAACTTGGGAAAATAACGTCCTATTTCTATCCCTCTGCTTTCCATTCCTACTCCCCTTGTTTTAGCTAATAGATTTAAGACCTCTAGCATACATATGGCGTGTGGTATCCTAGCCACAGTGAGGCTACAAATCTCAGAAAAAAAAGAACATCTACCTTTTGCAATACGCATACGTGTGTTTTGCATGCCGCTGTGCACAAAGTGTATTACACACAACACGCATGCACAAAACCCTGGGTTGTTTGATCTGCTTTTGTTGTGTACAATTTATTTTTCCCTTTTAGTAAAAGCATGTATCTGAAACTCGATGCAACCTCTTTAAATTTCTCTGTAATAACTTATTAATTTGTGGAATCACAGAGGATGTTAAATAGCATAATGACGTTAAGAGCAGATGTCAAAATTCTTCAGTTTTACAATCTGCTGTTGTGGAAAAACGTACCCAGTTTAACAGTGTGTTACTTCAGAGATCACAGGTTTTGTTATCACAAAGGCACCTACTTACCTTCTTGCACATACTGTAGATCATTTCAAGATATTTTGTATCTGACAGAAGTGTATCTGTATCAACAGTAACATAATTATGCAAGAGAGGCATCATGTCTGTATTGAAAGAAGAATGCTCACAGTTAGATATTGCTTGCACATTTTATTAGATGAGATGTTAAAATCAGGCTGAGATTTATGTATTAATAACTTAATTGCAGTTCTTGCTTAATGTTTGTCAAGATAAGCGTGCATCTAGTCATAGATGCCTTAGCAAAACAAGTCTGGTTGCGACAACAGCAGAATAAAATTCTTCAAGCATAACCTCACTTCAGTAAGTGTTCTCTTAACATTTCAATCAAGATGCAATTCACTGTATGGTTGAAATTATATGTATGAAATGATTTGGGTTTCTGATTTATTTGTATTACTTACCAGTAAAATAGTCAAAGCCATCTTGCTGAAAGACTTCAAAAACAAGAGGAAGAAGCTGCCACATTTGTGCAGAAACTTGTTGACAGGTCAGACTATGAGCCAAGGAAAAGATCTCCTCATAGAACTCTAAAACAAACAGAATCTAGGTAAATTTATTCCCAATCACACACACTAAAAAAAATAAGCCAACAGAAGTAAAAATACCTAATACATGCTGCTGCAAAACTGTTCCAATAACTTGTAAACAGATCCCTTCCAGCTGCTGGGTAATCTGAAAAAAGTAAAAAAGGACTGTTTTCAATACTTTGGAGTTGAAATTAAACACATTTTAAATAAAAGTACTGTAAGCAGTTCCTATTTAGACAATATAGTCTTCTAAAAACAATTCAAAGTTTCTCAAATTTTATAACACTAAATGTGTAAACTCTTAGCTAAGGATTTGTAAGACAGCTTTTAAGACAAGGTAGTTTTGGAATATTCTTTTGAGTGTTGGAAGAATTTCATTATAGGGTATCCTTTAAAAAGAAAAGCCTGACAATAACCCTGTGGAACAGTTCAGTCCCACCAAAACACAGTAAATATGTATATATCAAAGGGGTAAACAATGGAAGTTGCAGGAAGTACTTGCTTTTCCAGAAAAGTGAAATTTCAAAAAACAAACCCAAACAAATACCAAACCACCTCCCAAACCTAGCTTAGAATGTTCATATGGTACGTGGACAATCAGTCTAAATGCTGCTCTACAGATTCAGACACTCTTCCCAATTACTATTTATTAGTCTCTGGAACAGCTAACAAAACAGTCATTAACCTGTTAAGGGCACTTACCTTGCATAGGGACAAATAAGGGTTGAGTTTCTGGTCTTAGCTATACAGAACAGGATTTGAAACTAACCAGCTAAATACCTTATCTCTTGGAACACTGGTCATCCTCTGTGAGATGTCTCTAAATATAAATGTTTACCGACCAATGTTTTACAAATGAGTTCCTCAGGACTTAGCATATTGTTACATATTGTTACACAAACTTTTCATTTAGATAGCAAGAAGTTGCTGACAAAAACAAGTACATGAAAAGCTTGCTGAGCAGCTTGAGTAAATGAGCTGAACTGGTCTTTGGTTTATTACATGGCAGCACTGGATTCTGAGCTTGGGCATTCAGAATTTGTCTTATGTTGCTTCCTTAGTAAAGTCTTCAGAGCCTTGAGAGTACAATTTATAACTGAACTGTTTAGTCACTAAAAAACTATAACGTATTTAACAAAAACAGTAGCTGACTTTGTCAAGAAGGATTTTAATCAGAAGAAGTATTTTTTGAACAAGCTGTGCTCTGAAGTTAGTCCATTCAGCAGAACAAAGCTAAAATCACACAAGTTTTAACTACACTGGAGAATTCTACAGTGCAGATTAGGCAGGTAAACAAAGCTATCATTTAGCACAGCCACAGCAGCTGTATTTACAGACTTTGATTCTGTTGCAGAGAACAAACTAAGTCAGCAGAGTCAATGTTCAAAGCTAACTATTTTTTTCTGAAGGGACGACCTCATGAAATTAGATGGGTTTTTCCGGCTGAGCTGATGCAGTTCCATCAGTCAGAGACAGTTTCCTCCATCTACCTGAACAAGAACCTGGATTCTGAGGGGAAGGACCCTGGCAACATGTATGCTCTATTACTTGACACACTGTGTCAGAAATGTGATCCACTGTTACAACTTTGTTGCATGGTAAGTATTTCACTGTTTTCTGTTTTAAGGTATTCTTGCCTGAAAGGACAGTTTTTCAGATAACAATGTCAGGAACACTGGAATTACGAAAGACTTTCAGTGTCTTAAGATACTATGTATTAGCTTTAAAGTAACTTTTACTTACTTCCTTGTGATCTTCAACTACACTGAGAAGCGTATCAATAGTATTCAAGATTCCCATGGCTGTCACTGCTTTGTCATCACTACCCTCTTCATCTGGTCCAGTCTGGATCACCTGGTTAAATGTCATTGCCTGCATGTAATAGCAAAACAACCCATAAATATGTCATTTATTGAGGACATGCTTGGAGGTGAAGAGCAACTGTGCAAGTCTGGAATTCTACACAATTTAAGGAATGTGTGATTATTAAAAGGTGTCTGCTCCATCCCAGAGTTTATTTTCAACATTGATCAAATTTGAACATTAAGCCATTTGAGCTGTCATCATTTATCCATTCATGAATAAAAAGATATAGATTACATTGCTTTCCTTGCAAAAGAACACATTTTCTACAACTAAGTTTTTCTGGCGCAAAGTTTAATTGGTAGCTGCACTAGAGGCAGGCATTCCCACAGAGGACATGCGAACAATTTAGTTTTAACGCCAAGGCAAGAGCCTTTAATAGGCAAGCACTGAGCTGACCTCTGCTTTTGAAACCACTAGCACAATTTGCTAGATACGGCCATTCAAGCTCTGAATTTCTCCTGCAGATTCCATCTTATTTTCGCATTACATACAACATAACATTATCTTCACACCAAATTTTTTTTTTTTTTAAATCTGCTCTTTGGTTTCCCATTTTAAAACAGAAAAATCATTTTAACACTATTAGGAGAAAATAAGTATCAAGATATCTCAAACATTTCTACAATCTTTCTTAGAAATTTCCAATTAGTTCAAGTTATTAAGCAACTTTTGAGAAAAAAGTTTAAATGTACAAGAAAATTACCTGTATCAACGCACTTAGGCAGACTGGAGTAACGACAGCTATTGACTGACAGACAACTATCTGAATTTTAAATACCAATTTTTCACATATTCAACATCTTCCTAAGTCACCAGAAGTCTTACCAAATGCTGCGTCATTTCTACTGCAATTGGGGTGACTTCTTCGCTATATTCACAGATCATCTTCTGAATCACATTGGTAAGATCATCATTTTCAGTCTCTCGTATAATATGAAGTAAAGCTTGCATTACAGGTCTAATGAATGGAGTAATATATTCTTTAGCTGTAAAACACATGAAAATATTTAAATCATCGTTCTTACAAAACTACAGAATCAGCATAACAAACTCAATATACACTTTATTAATATTTAGTGCTTTGGCATTAATATGCCAAACCCCATGGGTAGTAATATATATTGTAATAAAATCTATACATTATTATATAGTGTATATATATTATATATTAATACAAACATTCAGAACAATTTAAAAAAAAAAAAAAGTATACCAAGAGGATCACAACTGCAGTAAGAAAACCAGAGTTCTCTAGTCTTTATGGACTGCAAGATTACTTATCAATGCAAATCTTAATTGAACAGGAATGCATACATACACATTTTTGTCAAATTAGCCAAAGTATTTGATACAGAATTTGTTTGCTTTGTGGCTTTTATTCCAGCTTCAGGAATACTAAGCAATGTAAAGCCTGCCAGGATAAAGGCAACTTTTTAAAAAATATGAATTTGAAGATGAATGAATGTATGCTGAGACAGATATGCTTATGTTGCCACCATATTTCTGATTTGATGACGAGGTGCTGTAAAACTGGATTTATCGTACCATGAAATTTTGATGTTTTTAATAAAAAAAAATATAAAATTTTCCAGCTGGAAAATGACAGTAAGTGATTACAAATTACTATTGCAAGAAGTAAATTTCTTCAGGGAAGAAGAAAACAGGTCTCCCTGAACATCGCAATATTAATGCCTATTCAATTAAAGCTTGCTGTAGTTTTATGAAGAAAGGGCTACCTTTCTCTTGATTACTGATCAGAACTTGAAGTGCTATCGCAGCTTCCACTTTTACAGGCATTTCCCTATCATCTATCAGACACCGTCTTGTGAGTTCTAAGGCTGTCTGGAGATTCTGGTCACTCTTAAATTTAACTTCACAAAAATAATGAAGAACCCAACAAGCCTGAAAAAAAAAAAAGACATTGAGCAAATTCAGAGTTACAAAACCCACAAACAGGATTATCAACTACTCACATATCCATAACCTACACAAATTATTAAATCTAAAGTGCCACTACTGTTCAATAAGAGTACTGTAAAAGTTTTTAATAGATGAAAATGTTTGAGGGTGTGGAGGCTGGTCAGTGGGAGGCTTGTCTTCCAGACATCACTAGACCAGTACTATGATCTCAAGTTCATCTTTGGCCACAGGTTTAGTGTGAGCAGTACAGTCTAAATGCAGAACACAAATAGACTGTACCACCAGACACAGATGGAAAACTATGCACACAATTCTGCAGCCACTTTAAAACTACACAGTAGCTATCTACAGTCACACATAAAGACTGATACTAATCTTTGAAGCAAGCATACAAGTTATTACAGAACAGGTGCAGAAAGGAGTGCATCTGTTAGAGGGAAACATTTAACAAATATTCCTGAAGTCTTCAGTTAGAACAGACAGTATACCTCAACAGTAAATCTTGTACTTTCTTACCCGTGCTCTCATGTAACCCAGCTCACTGCTGAAGAGAGGGAACACATGATTCTGCAACATATATTCCATCTGATCTTTATATATCTTCTTCTGTCAGAATATGAGTAGAAACAAATCAGTTTAAAACTTTATGTAAAAATGCATTTCTAACCCAGTAAAAAATGTCACATATAAAAGCGTGAACAGCATAGAAAACCCTCTGACTTTTAACTTCTTCCTGTATTAAAGTCTGTTAAGCAACGAAATCCCATAATACTATTAAACTTGGATCCTACATGGACTTTTATATTTTTCAGTCAAAATAGTGACACTTTTTTCCTGTCATTTTTTGACTCCTAGAGTCACCTTTTGCTTGGCAGTACATTAGGCTGGTATCAAAAGCAAAAGTGGTCAGGGAAACTTCTTAGAGCCATGATCCAGATACCAAGGACCTGCACCTTTTTTTGCTATTATCCCAAGTGAGCTAGGCTGCTAATTTCACTTTATTTCCTCTCTTCTATACACAGAAAAAACCTCATTAAATCAACAGCCTCTCACCAAATGGATTTTTTTTCCTTGCTTCCACAAAAAAAAAAAAAGAAAAAGGAATGCAGTTAAGTGTGGTGCAGGAAATGGTGTAGCAATTCTTACTAGAAGCAGTTAACTAAAAAGAACTTAAAACAATAAACTGAATTTAAACATGACCTAATAAAACTTGTGTAATTAAGCTGAAAACAAAACCAAAACAATTAAGTTCAACAGTTTTAAAAAAACAGCAGTGATTCCAAAACCTCCAAACTTAAAGGGCTATTTTATCACTTCTTCTAAGACACTGTATGCAGAAGAAAGGAAAGGAGAAAAAGGAAAAGAACCAAAAGATCCACCAGATTTGTTATGCTTACTTTTAGGAGAATTTCAGCCAAAGAACCGATCATATGTAAAGCACCATCTTTCTTACGAGGGTCAGCATTTGGCTCCGTAAGGATCTGATAACAAAAGCCCATTGTCTTCTGCAAGACCTAAATTACATGTAAGGTTAGTCATATTATTTCAATCAATTGTCTCAGGTATACCCATCTCAGTGCTCTGAAATGCTTAAACCTCTAGTAATCTTCTCTACCCCTGGAATTTGGATAATTTTTATCTTTGTTACAAACACACAACATTCTTGATATATAGGTCCTAGGGAAATTGGCAAACACAAAAGTCACAAATAGACCAGTGCAAAATAAATGAGAGGAATGATAAATTTTAGAGTACGACAAAGAATAGAAAAGTAAAACTTTTAATAGTAATTCTTTCAGAAAATGAGCACTAAAAGCTAAATCTAGCTAACATTTAAGTAAAATCCTTGAATAGCTTACCTCTTTCCTTTTACTACATGATGTAAACAATAGCGTCTGAGCAGCAGTTGTTGGTGAAATGAAGTCTTCAAATACATCTATAAAGTAATCGTATAACAGCTATAAATTTTGTTCCTCTGCTATGTTCATGATCGTAATGCAATTTAACTACTTACTATAAAACAAGAGAGCAACAACTGTCTTTTCTTTTCAGGTGGTTAATCATGCTTTCTTACTACAGATATTCCAAGACCAAATAACAGCAACAAATGGTTGAAGGTTCCTGATACATTTCACCTTTTTCACGATCACCAGCTCTACATCTCTAATTTGAAGTTGTATGTCCTTATTTTTATGATAAATTTTTGTAACAATAGAAGCAGACCAGCTGTCAATTTTTGACGTACATGTTATTTGCTGTGCAAACACACAACTGATTGAGTTAAAAGTCTTTAGTTTCTTATTTCTCTGCATAAGATTATCAGAGCCAGAGCCTCATATAATACACTTGTACTGTTTACAGGTCTACCTCTGACCAGTGGGATAAGAAACTCCCAAACCTATCAAGGTTCCTTGTTCTAGTCACATAAGAATATGTTCAAGAAGTCTGAAGTATCTTCTTTCTTCCCCAAACTGAAAGGGCTGCACAGACTTACAGTAAACCCGAACAACAAAGTAACAAGCCATGGGAGGTGAAATTAGGCAAGTCTGGAATGCTAGGCTTACTTCATAATGTTTAATTTACCATTACAGTAAATCTGTTCTGAACTATGCCACATGCAAAAATCCTTAAGATCGTACAAAGTCCAGGGCCTGAAATACTAGCTGTTGTAAAGCATACACTTTTAATAACATTAAACATATGTAATTGTTGCTAGCAATTCATGGACTGTTTGACTTTGTAACTGTCAAAATTAGCTACTTTTTTCAAGTGCAGAAACACCCGTGTCTTTGTTGACTATTATATGTTACCTGTCATTTCCACCAGTATATCCAAAAGTTAACTATTTGAAGTTACATTATTTGGGTAATACAGACTGGTTTTATCTTTTTTTTTTTATCCTTTTAAAGACCAAAGCCATCTCTATTTTCAAAAAAATAACCTACAAAAATTCCTTTTTTGTGTGAACTCATATTTTAGGATGAGTAGATTTCAAAATTCTCACCAAATTTCATGCGAATATATTCATATGGATCTTCTTGCCAAAGCTCTTCATCAGCATCTGTATAGCACATCAATGGAAAAATAACATCTTGTATAATTCCCTGTAAGAAAAAAAAAAAGTTGAGAACATGCTAGCACTACTAAATCAATCTCTGTATTCTCTCCTGTATTTCCTAGATTTTGTCCATCCTGTCACTTCTCATACAAAATGCTAACATTCTAAACCTATGTGGGCATGGTGGATTTTATGTGCTACCTTATAGAAAAAGAGATCTATTAACTTAAGGTAGAGCTACAACACAGTGCAACCTATTAGATTTGCTTTTGGCTAATGGTATGTGGAGATGATTCCACGCCAAAAATTCAGTAGTTAACACCACCTCCAAATTTGTTGTGTTGCTCTGTTACACTGTAATCCTTAGTATATTAAAGCAGGAAGGCCTGACAGCAAAAAAAGCAAAAATCCGCTAGCTTTGCTCATGTATCAAAGTAACCTTCACCAAACAGGCTTAAACTCTTTCCACCAGCAATTTATAACAGAGGTCCCCAAAATTTGCCTTGTAGCAAGGCTAGAAACACTGTATAACAGACTGACAAATGTACTACTGAGTCATCTAAGTATTAAACCCCGAAAATGGTTTACTTGAATATGAGGCTTCAGATTCTTCCAGGTGACTGCATGTGACACTCCTTGATTGATGTAATTCAGTGTTTGCTGCAGAACTCTAGGAGCCATGTACTGCTTTTCCTTGTATTGATACAACACCTTCAGCAACACCTAGAAAAATCATATCTCATCAATAGCTTATAGTGAGCTATTTTAACCAGACCATTTTAACCTGAAGAATTCTACCCTCTTTCACAATCCCACATAAGAACCCCTCTAAATCCAACAAGTACTGACTAATCCTTCTACTAAATGTCATTGTTAATTTTGTAAGGCAATTTGCAGCTCATATCAGGTGCTGCACATCTTTTAAAGATATAATCCTTTAATAAGACAAAACATACATGCTAATTCATCATCAACATAGCCCAGAGGACCTTTCCCTCTGAGGTTTATTATTCCACCCTGCTACTCTTTGGGCATGGAAATTCATGCCTAACCACTGGATTGGTACAATACTGTCCGCTCAGGCAGCCTACTGATTCTCGCCTCTGTGCAGCCTTACAGCAATGACTCTGTACAAAGAATGAGGAACTAGCCTCTCCCCACTTTGCTTCATGCCCTCAATTCTTCTCCCGAGGTGGCATTCAGAACTACTCGCAGGGATGTACATTTGTAAAGTCCACAGCTCTCCATGAGTAAGGACACGAAATGGACATGGGACCACTATTAGTACTTAAATTCCAGCTCACTGGAAAGTTTGATATTGGTAATGCAAGGGGGTTTCCTTGCAGCCCGGTCCAGGTCAGCAACAACACTGCACATTCAAGAGCAGCAGCATCAACTGGAGAGAAATGACAAATCCCATTTCCAGGGTTTCATTTAATTCTTCACATAAACCAAAATTTAAAAAAATCCAAAACTGAAGGAACTGGAAGGTTATCTATTAATCTGTAGTATCACCAAGAAAACATTTTGGGAAAATGGAAAATGAGATTATTTAAATAATTACATTGATAACATTTATTACACAAGCACTGAAGCACTTCTTCCAAAGGAGATGCCTCGCACTTGAGTTTAATGAGGATGCATTCATTCATTCACTAGAACTTAACATATAGTAGTACAATGCCCTGTGGAAAAGCTTATACAATAAGGTCCACTTTGCTGGTGTATTTGAATTTTACAAGTATCTGAAGGTTGGGTTTTTTTGAGAGAGAAGGAGAGATTCTCCAGTGTATCCGGACAGCACACAGAAAAGCCCAAATTCATCAACAGTCAGTGAAGGAGTGGGGAATAGTCTTTGGAAATGAGGACAAAGATGAGGCCTAACAAATACTCTGTGCAGCCATACTACTTAGGACAAGTGGTTTAGTCCTCTCTTCACAAATCTAAGCAGTTACCTCCTATGATTCAGATACAATAAGGAAAGAAATGTAAAAGATTAAGAAAAGGTTTAAGAATTCCAGTGAGGAACAACCTGTAATCCCATGCCATATGTTTATCTATTAGTCCTTTAGTAAAAGGATGCATACACTTTGCTTTGGAGAGTCAAGAGAATGCAGTCAAGCATATTATCAGAATTTGTATTCTTTTCCAATTATTTTTATTCCAATTCTTGTAAAGAAATACATCCCATTTAAAAATCTTCCACAACATATATCTGAAGAACTCTGTCTTCTTAAGCATACATCCAAGATTTATCTTCTGCAGAGATAGAGGACAGCACCTTAAAAATAATCTGTATTTCCATACAAGTTATATTACTGTATAGGAAGAAACTGCAAGCATTTTCAAGTCTTGCTTTTTAGCGATTTTCTTTTAAGACCTGAATTCTTGGTGTTTCCTAGATGCAATATAAGTAAGGAACTAATTTGATTCAAAGAAAAAGCAAAGACAAAGTATTTTCTTGAACTGTTTAAATTTAACTTTTCAAAGATTTTTTTTGCCCATACAATCTTTTGTCAGAAGTTAATTTTATCTTTGAAGTGCAAAGAAATCAGTACGGTCTTAAAGAACATGTAATACTTATCTGTCCAATGCCATCTACAGGTATAAGCACCCCAGAAGGTGATGCTGTTTCCACTTGTCTTAGTGGAATATGTTGGGATATAGCTCCTAACACTCAATGCGACAAATGTTCTCTTCCCTTTCAATACTTTGAGTGACCTTCAAAAAACACGTATTTAGGAGATGCTTTCCCTACTTTTCCTCTTTCAAAGTCCTATCATTCCTTATAATTTCATTAGGAATGAAAACTAAGAAAACTGAACTAAGAATTGTTCTTTTCCTAATTCATAGAATAATTTGGGGCGGAAGGGACCTTTAAAGGTCATCTAGCCCAACCCCCCAGCAATGAGCAGGGACATCTTCAAGATAAGTTTGCCTGGAGCCCTGTCCATCCTGAACCTGAATGCTTCCAGGGATGGGACATCTACCACCACTCTGGGCAGCCTGTTCCACGGTTTCACCACTCTCATTGTAAAAAGTTTCTCCCTTGTACCTAGTCTAAACCTATCCTCTTTTAGTTTAAAACCATTACCCCGTGGTCCTATCACAAGATGACCTGCTAAAAAGCTCGTTGCCGTCTTTCTCATAAGCTGCCTATAAGTACTGAAAGGCCACTATAAGGTCTCCCCAAAGCCTTCTCTTCTCCAGGCTGAACCACCCCAACTATCTCAGCCTGTCTTCACAGGAGAGGTGCTCCATCCCTCTGATCATGTTTATGGCCCTCCTCTGGACCCTCTCCAACAGGTCCATGTTCTTACTGTGCTGAGGGCTCCAAAGCTGGAGGCAGTACTCATGTGAGTGGAGTACAGCAGAAAAATCACCTCCCTCGATCTGCCGGCCATGCCTCTTTTGATGCCACCCAAGATGTGGTTGGCTTTCTGAGGTCTGAGTGCACCTTGTTGGCTCACGCTCAGCTTTTCATCCTCCAGTACCCCCAAGTCCTTCTCCTCAGGGCCGCTCTCAGTCCCCTCATCCTCCAGCCAGGGGTTGCCCTGATTCAGGTTCACATGGGTCCCAAGGTTCATGTGGAACAACTTCTCAAGATTGTCCAGGTCCCTCTGGATGGCACCCCATCCCTCAGGAATGTCAACCACACGACTGAGCTTGATGTCATTCCCAAACTTGCTGAGGGTCCGCTTGATCCCACTGTCTATGCCGCTGATGAAGATATTGAACAGTACTGGTCCCAGTATAGACCCCTAAGGGACACCACTCATCAGTGATCTCCATCTGGACATTGAGCTGTTGACCACTACCCTCTAGATGCAACCATCCAACCAATTCCTCATCCTCTGAACAGTCCACCCATCAAATCCATATCTCTCCAATTCAGAGAGAAGGATGTTGACGGGAACCATGTCAAAGGCCTTAGCAAAGTCCATATAGATGACATCCATAGCTCTTCCCTTGTCCACTGATATAGTCACTCCATCATAGAAGGCCACTAGGTCAGGCCGGACTTACTCTTTGTGAAGCCACACTTGCTGTCTCAAATCACTCCTTTAACATATTTCACTGGTGTTTCCCTGTTGCCTGCTACTACCTCAAGAACCTCTGGCTCATCTCCATAGGACTTGGAGTGTGCTGCAGTCTCAGAGCAATAAGCAGAGGGCCCTCACTAGCACCCTGCCCCTCTAACCTTGGCGTGTCATCCCACAGCTTGTCATGGGCAAGCCTGAGATTATTCCCCTCCCACTCCAAGCCTAGTTTAAAGCTCTGTCAATGAGCCCTGCAAGCTTGTGAGCAAAGACCCTCTTTCCTCTTTGAGAGAGGTGAATCCCATCTAATGCCAACAAGCCTGGTGCAGTGTAGGCCATCGAAAAACCCAAAACTGTGGTGATGACACCAGCCACGGAGCCATGTATTAACAGGCTGGGGTTGTCTATTTCTTCCAGTGTCACTGTCTGTAACTGGAAGGAGAGAGGAAAAAACCTGTGCTCCAGATTCCCTTATCAACCGTCCCAAGGCCCTGAAAGTCTCTTTTGAAGCCCCTGGACTATGCATTGCAGCTTTGTCACCACCCATATGGAAGAGCAGTAATGTGCAATAGTCCGAGCCTGATTAAAATAAAGGCTTTGAAGAAGACATTCCACTCCCTGAGACTTTTACAGATTAATAGTCTATTTACATATACAATCTAAGAACCTTAACATAAACAGATTTATGAGCTGATACAAGGAAATTTTAGAAAAACTATTGGTTTTTTTTAATAAATAAACTTGTTTGAAAAGAACAGAAGTCAGCAGTACATCCAGAGACTGAGAATCAGAACCAAAAAATTTCCCAACATTCATAGGAATTTTTCGCTAGTTTAAAATGCTCAAATAACTGACTTTAAACACATGCACTATAAGGAAAGGCAGATGGCAATTCCTGCCCCAGCAATCCATTCTGTCCCTTCTGAAAAACCTGTAAGTTGCTGCCATGTAGTAGGGCTATCTGAAGTTACTCCAATAAAGGTAAATCAAGAATAGTTTGGCATAACATTAATATCAGGTTAGAAATTGCTATGGTCAGAAGATGCTTTGTGTGTAACAATCCTGTAGAAGAGGTGATCACCAGACAGGGAGAAGAGTAGAAAGCGACCATCGGACTTACCTGTAAGGTAGCCTTTGCATGATCAGGCTTTTGCAGGAGGCTAAGAAAGCTTAGGATTTACTGACTTTGAGTCAAAAAAGAACTATATTAGCAGAGTTAAAATATTATAAATAAATACCTATTATATCTATCTCTTCCAGAAAGAGAAAAACTGATAGCATTTATTTGAAGCACATCTGAAGCCCTGTTATACAAGAGCAGTTACCCTTTTTACAGATTATCAGTGCTGCATAGGCTATTTTCAGTGGATTGTCCTATGTGGCAAATTAAAAATTTTTTAAATCATTCTGTTCTTTTAACTCACTGATGTCAGCACTTTCCATACCAACGTGCTTAAAAAAATCCAAACAAACAATTGTGAAGTATAGCAAGAAGACTTTTCAGAAAATAGTAAGAAATCATTCCTAAACTCATCCTAATATTCCCCACATTTAGTTTTTCTTACTTGCTGAACACCAACAGCGAATGCCTTCAGGAACACTTCAGCAAACTCATTGTACTCCTTGGAAACATTACCAGGGCTTCCATACCTAGAATTGGAAGCAAATAGGTAAATTCAAGAATGCAGCAATATTACTGAGTTTAGTATTTTTTGTTTTATAAAAAAATGATAATGGAAGAGAAAGTACCTCTCAAAAAGTCTAGCTAAGATATGCAAAGCCCACTTCTTGCATTTCCACCAGGGCAACTCAGGTCTATCATCTTCATCGACCTGAAGGGTTTCCTTTAGGAGTAAAAGGAAAAAAAAACCAAACATTATTTACAACCTACTCAGAAAGAGTTATATGTATTTTGAACTATAGAGCATATTTTGCTTTTAAGCTAGAAGTGTAAAGGGCAGGTTAATAGAAGTATAAAGTAAAGCACTATTTAAAAATAAAATCCCATGATGTATACTGCATAAATGGTCAACAAATTCTTGAAACAAGAAGCCAAAATAAGTTGTACTATAATTTTAAAACAGAACTCCCATAAAAACTATTTATTTCCAAAATTTGTCTAGTCTGTTTAAAACACCCTATTTAGTTTAAAACTTGATTTTCTTAATATCTATTGAGAAAAAAGAATGCAGAAACAAAAAGTTAAACTTTTTAACATTCTAATGAATGAAAAATATTTAAGCTTAAAGACATAAAAAGCCAAAAGCCACTTACAGCTGGTACATCCCTGTCGACAACAGTCTTCAGAATTTCTATCCATTCAGTCAAGTTTTGCTGATTTATCAACTCCAAAGGTAATGTGTACTTATTAAAAAAAAAAGACTAAATT
>JAOXNO010000041.1:56191306-56206604 GCA_028565335.1 Limnodromus scolopaceus | reverse complement strand
AAATTTAATTTTTACTTATTAAAAAAAAAAAGACTAAATTAATCGTAAAGCAATTTGAAAATTTCACAGTACAAATTCAAATCTTTGTCTGCACTTAGCTAGATTGGCAAATTACTCTAAAAAACAGGTTAAAGAATTTAACACAACCGTATCTATATTCTCAATATCCTCAAAGGTGCTAGAGGTCTACTCCAATTCATTCTGCTTATGCAATTCTAAAATATTACTAAAACGGACGTTACACTAATTTCTGAAGCCTTTAACGGCAGATGAAAAGTCTCATTCCAAACTGCTGCATTTACACTGGTAATTCTATATAGGCTGGCCTCTACAATCTGTCATTCTAGCAAACACTCCACCTTAGTGGATGGCACGCGTAAGTTCTATGTAATACCAACTAGGAATAGCAAAAGTACAGCATAATCAAGCATACCATAAACATTTGATTCATACCAGTTAAGTAGTAGGAGAAATGATTCAGATGTAATCTCATATTGTTAATATTTCTGTCATTTACTATTTTATGGAAAAGCATAATGCTTTAATTTAAGTTACTGATCAAGAATATGCAAAGTTTATTTTTTACCTGGACAAGGGCATAAAATATTTTGAAGATCTGTTTTTGTATGAGGACAGATTGATCAGATGGATCACTCAAGAGCTGAATGAAACTATCCTTCAGAACTGGTAGGAAATGTTGCATTGCAGCTATCAAAGGACTCCGCTCCTCTGGTTTCTTGTACCTTCAGACAAGAACAAACTAGTTTTGTAGATCTTTCAGGTAGCTTTTGAATTTTAGAAGTCCACCTTTCCACAATATAGACACAAGTAGCTTATACTACAGTTCATAACAACATACAATTAAAAAAAATCCCTAGCCATTTCTTGTTACAGAATTTGAAATAAAGCTATAGCCAGACAACATTAGAGTTAAAAGGCAAGTTAAAAAACCACTGAGTGTCCATTACTCCACAATATATCCACATTAGTTTTCTGCTGGTAATGCACTCCTGCCAACTTTGAATACTACACTCACTTTGAATACTATATCATGTTCAGCCACACCATTAGTATAGTAAAAAGCAATCAGAGCGCTACAAAAACTGCAAGCAAAAGGTACACGCTTATTGCCAAGAATGGCAGATGCTGGGCTAGCCAGTAAAATCACAGAAAGACATTTATCAGAGTTCACAATTTATCAAAATACTTCCAGAAGCTAGATGACTTTATGAACACTGAAGAAAGTAAACTATGAGGTTTCTCACAGTTTAGCAATGATATCTCTCACATCTTACCATATAATTTGCCCAAATCTAACAATCTGACAGAGAATGTAGGCTTCAAGGCCATGTGGCGGACTCTGAGCAGGCTCCAATTGCAGTCCCCCTTGAAATAGTGCCTCAGACCTTCCCAAAGAATCACAGAATGGTTTGAGTTGGAAGGGACCTTAAAGATCATCATGTTCCAAACCCCCTGCCATGGGCAGGGACACCTCCCACTAGAGCAGGTTGCTCAAAGCCCCATCCAGCCTGGCCTTGAACACTTCCAGGGACGGGGCATCCACGACTTCCCTGGGCAACCTGTTCCAATGTCTCGCCACCCTCACAGTAAAGAGTTTCTTTCTGGTATCTAATCTAAATGTCCCTTCTTTCAATTTAAAACCATCACCCCTTGGTCCTATCACTCCACTCCCTCATAAAGACTCCCTCCCCATCTCTCCTGTAGGCCCCCTTCGGATACTGGAAGGCCATCATAAAGTTTCCCCGGAGCCTTCTCTTCTCCAGGCTGAACAACCCCAACTCTCACCATGCTGGTGACAGTCCACCCATTTGCCTACGCTGAAAACAAGGCTCCATTTCCTTCCTCAAAACATTTCAAAATTCCTGAAGGGAAATGAAGCTGCATTTTGAAATCTTCCCCCCAGCTTTTAACTTCTGAAGAAGAAAGTCCTTATTGACTCAAGAGTTATCATAGCAGAATACGATCTTGTCCATACTGGTGATAACAATAAGAACAAAGTAAAATATCACTTTAAGACTGTACAGCTTTATATTTTGATGAACCAACTAATACTATAATATTCTTGGACTCTTGTAAGAGATTTTTAGGTTGGGAATTTGATTTTGCTTTGTAATTAAATACATTTTTGGTAAACTTTTCACTAATATTAAACATCAATGCTCAGCCAATTTGCAGAAATATAAGATAAAGTCTACTCAATCTGCTGCCAGATGGCATGTTCTGTAAAAACTACTACAGAACACTGAGCTCCAAAATCATATTCAATAATACCGTTTCCATGTATTTTCTGAAATAGAAACCTAAATATAAGGACTAAATGTTGCTCAGGAAAATTAAGTTTCTAATTTCCACAAAAGACACCATAGAAAAAGACCAGAAAAAAAAAAAAAAGACTGTGCAAAGAGCAGCCATTTGATCTTTCTGGCTGGATTTGGAGAAAAAGAAATAATGTTGAAAAACCCAGGATTTTACCTTCCACCACATTAAGAAAAAAAAGCTCCCCAGAACCTGACACAAGAAATTTAACAAATTTTACAGAGACCTGCTTGCATCCATATTGTTACACAATGAAATATGCATATTCCTACATGATTTGTGAAACCAATCCTTGTTGACTTCACCCAGAAAGCTAAACAAGTATGAGCAGTCGCTGGCCTTAGCTAGTGTTTGATCAACTAAGATTATGAACACACCTGTTGCCTTTGCTAATCATGCAATGACTGTGCTAATATCAAAATTCTTCTCTAAACAAGGATTGCTATAATCATAATACACTACCAGTAAACACTTCATGTTTTTTATCTCACAGATCTCTGCTGTATATTTAGTTAAAGATGTTAAATTTGAAAATCAAGTGAGAAATTAGTTTATTTTCCCTTCCTTGCAGGACTAGCAATTTCCAGCCACAGAAAAAACTCCCAAAATGGGATTACAAAGGTCCTTATAGTAGTCCTGTAAAAAAGGATTTTAGAGAAACTGACATTCACCTGTTTTACACTAATTTATGCAATTTTTCAATGCAACATTTTAAATCAAGTACCTGAAACAAAGAAAGTTATGCATCACAGTGCTTTGAAAGAGTAAATTGTGGATTCCATCAGTTCCACTACTACAATTTCCTGACTCCAGGCTTGCACTTTTCTGTGATACAGCTCAAATGAGCTTCCTAAATGCCAGCAGCAGCAGCTAAGCTCTACATAACTTCTCAAAGTGCAACCTCAACTTCAAAGCTCTAAGCATAATACCAGATACAGAGCAAAGAACATTCACCTGTATGTATCCTAGGCCAGTGCCTTACATATAGGAGAATGGTGGGCTTCAGTAAAGATTTCCTATGATGGGTTGGATGAGGCTATCAAAATTTTCAAAAGGATTGTACCAAAGTCAGTCCACTGATTCTGAACTTCCTAACATTCAAGATTTCACACTTTGAAGACTTTTTTGTTTCACTGATACCTACAGTACCAATGGTTTAAATAAATAACCATTTTCTGCAAAAGTTATGATTTTGAGCAGACTTTCTTACTGCCATCAATCCATAAAAACCAACTACCTAATAAAGGCTTAAAGATACCCTTTTTTTTTTCTGATCTGAAATCTTTAATGAAGGCAGTTTTTCTGTAATTTCTTAGTGGAGAAGATATGAGCCAATATCAATATAGCAAGTATTCAAGAGTATTTTCTAAAATTAGATTTCTCTCACTTTTGCGCAATCCCCCACACAATTCTACATGGTTATAACAAATACGGAATACAAAAATAAGCACAAATATACTAATTTGGCTGGTTTATCTGGTAGAAAAAAAAAAAAAAAACACTTACTCATAGTTTTTGACAAGTTGATACAGACAAAGAAGAATTCCAAGCCAACAAGCACTGTTGTCAGACTGAAGATAAAATCCAATTTTCTCCACAACTGCAGTCCAGCGACTAGGATAATCATGCTTGATAATATGGTGAATGCAAGTAGTAAGCTGTACTCTAGAAATCAAATGCACAATGATTACATAAGTTACTGCTATTATTTTAATGATATTCTTGTGATGTTGAAATAACCAATATTGCTCAAACTTAGGCTTATTTCAAGTTTTATTTGGAAGGTTTAGGTTCTGTACTCTCTCCTTAATAGTCTCCATTTGAGGAACATGAAATTTCTACATGCTGCCAAGCTGTAAACTGTTTTTCCATCTACATTAATTCAATGCTCAGGATACACAGCATATGACAATGATGCTTAGCAAACAGGTGACCTTAATTAGGCAAAAAAACCCAAAACAACCCCAACAGTCAGATACCATAGCCAATTCATAAACAGATTAAAACTGCATACCGAATCAGCTCAGGAGAGTGAATAATGGCTTCTACAATATTTTCACGAATACAGTGCCTATCTTCTTCTGGGATGGAGTAAGGTGGAATCTCTCCTGGCGCAGCTTCACGATCTGGCCAATACTGGGTTATCATATTTTTCAAGTAGATAACCCCTGTGAGACAAAAGTGGCAAATCAGCTGATAGCCATTCAAAGTACAAAACAAACACGCATTTTGCAAAGAAACCTATTTTAGAACAAAACTGATGGAAATGACTAATTCATTGACCATATCCGAGTAAAAGAATCAAAGTACATAAATCATGCAAATTATTAACCTAATAATTTACTAGGTGTACACACTTTTACCTATTTATTGTGATGTCTGTATTCTAAAATACAGAATCTTTACACATTCTGTAAAGAATGTGTTTTCATAAGAAAATACTAAACTTACTGCTTCTATCCATACAACAGATAAGGAGTTGTGCAATATTTTAGCAACACACTTCTGAAAAATGCTTTATAATTATTTTCTCAGTATTTTCATTAAAACAAAGCTAATCAATACTAATGACTATCTAAAACACCTCTTGTAAGCAAAAAAAAAATAATTAATTAAATTTGCAATGCAGGAGTGAATGCTAAAGAGAAACAGAGCTCTTCTATACCAAGGTTATGGCCCACAGCACTTTGTAGCAATCAGGCTGCTGGCACAAATGCCTGCATTTACCATTTGACAACCAAATCCAAACTGCTTATGTGGCAGAACATAGATTACAGCACTTGGAAAGAAAAGGACTTATGAAATGCAACAGGAATTCTCAAAGTACAAACAAATAACAAAGTTACTATTAATCTAATTTGATGTACAAATCCATAAAGCAACTTCTCTTCCCGAATTTCATATGCACCTTCTGAAGATTCCGAAACCAAACGGTTTCTGAAAGGGTCTGCAAAGGTAAGCAACACTCAGGAGACATGAGGTATTACAAGACTGAAGTGATGAAGACTTCAATCCACCCTCAGTGGGATTTATCATGCCATTAATTGGTTTGCAAAAGATGCACTGTTTGTAAGCTATGTGCTGTATGAGTTGTCTCCGCTCTACAGACTGCTTTGGTTTCTAATTGGCTCATGCTGAGGGTGAATAGTCAGAGGTTGCTTTCAAACCTCCCCCTTTTTTTGCATTATAGACGTGTGAAGCAGTAACTTTTGAGTCAACAGCTAAATGGTACCCCCAAGCAATAAGATAAAAATGCAAGTTAGGCTTATGCTACAACTGAGAATAGTCTACTATGTGGAAGATCAACATATGTGATCAAGATCACACCTCCTGAACAGTCAGGAAAACCACTGAAGTATCATATTGGAAACCTCTATCAAGTAATCATAGCAGCTTTAAGAGTTGCTAATATTCAATAGCCTATTTTACTGATGGCTCATGTGAAAATGAAAAGGGTTCCAAAAGACATAATTTGTTTTCTTCCACTTAAAACATTTAGAAACATTAGTGTTACTAGGACAAGGTTAAATTACCTCCTTGAACCAAGTGTGCTAGCATCACAAACTATTCTGTTGCCTCAAAGACCATTATTCACTAGAGATAAAGGGTAGCTATCACTGAAGACCCAGCCACCTTTTCTTTCTGTTTTCCCTATTCAGTGTATGGTGCCAGATATAGCTCATGATGACTGTAATTCGTGTGACTCTCACCTTTTGAGTATTTGAGATTAAAATAATTACAATTCCTCAACAGTATCTGCATATGTACTTGTGTGTATTCACCATTAAAGTAGATACAATGAAAAAAGATTTGAAAACTTGCCTGCCTGTCTCACTGGTAAATCCAGTTGCTCGGACATAGTGATCTGAAGCAGAGTTGAAACGAAGTTCACTGACTTATGAGCCTGTAGAGGAAAAAAGTAATTTAGTCATAGTTTGTTAAGTTTTAGAATACTTCCGTTAGGTTTTACAATAACTTTATAATGATGTAATGCAATCAATAGAATACCAGCAATTCAGAGTTTCACAGTACTCAGCTAATCAACCAAAGCATTCCAAAGTTTCATGCTCGCTGTATTCTGAAGACAGCATGGGACTGGAAAAACTCTACCGTTTAAGGTAATAGAGATGAAATCATTAAACAGGCTTCAGGAATCAGCCTCTTACAGTCACCAATCATATTCTTCATTCAGAACAAATACTTACTTGAAAGAAGAATATCTAAACAGCCAGAAAAAACCAAGCGCAGCAAGTTTACAGTGACCTTTTAACAAGGCATGAATTCATTATGTAATAATCTAAGAAACAGATGGCAACTATGTTTTAAAACTAAGCCCAGCCTTAAGCAAGCCCGCCCAACTCATAGCTCATCTTTCTGAAAAAACAGCTTCAGGTGACCATTTATGCAATACTGCAGCAACTGTCACCATACCCATACAACAGCAAACCATCAGGATGGAGACCTAAATGGAGTAACATCCCCAGAGTAACAACTTTGCAAGGATTTCCAAGAGTTCACTTACAAAGAACACAAACCATGGTTTTTTTCTCACGATAATGAGAAATGTCACTGATACACTAAATGCTGTATTATATTTTCAGTTCAAGGAAACTAACCTTAACATTATTATAGCATCTTTTACCCACTTTTCCTAAGCATCAAAAACTCAAACCATTACATTATTTTTGCTGGGAAAGCAAATTGTAATCTTTTAAAGCTAACTCTACTTTTTATAACTGGAAAACAGCATAATTTTCCTCAAAGTAAAGAGTTAATAGATGTGAGCTGCAGTGAGGGAAATTCCTATTTTACCAAAAAAGAAAAAAAAAAAGGGAAAAAAAATTCACAAGGGTGGCCAAGGAACAGTCTGTCCACAGAGGCTGTGGGACCTCATCCTTCGAGATACTCAGAACTCAGTTGGACAAGTCCCGATCTACCTCATCTAACTTAGAAATAACTTGGCTTCAGGGGGCTGAATCAGACAATCCGCACAGGTCCCTTCTAACCTAATTACTTCATGACTGAAATTGCCAAGATATATTGCTGCTTTATCTTCACTTACATGTCAATATTGTTTCATATGTTCTTTCCAGCACTTCTATCAAAGACAACTGCATAAATCTACATAACTAAACTGTTAAACTCACAGGAAAATGCCTCTTACTACTCAGTTTCTTACTCTCTACGTAAAGCAAATAAAATAAATACTTCGAAAACCATTGAAATGACACTATCCATTTATAAAAAATAAATTATTCTCAGTTACTGCAGCAGAGTAAATTATTGTCATAAAGAGAAACAATCAGAAATTATCTATTCTTTTAGTAGAACCAAAAGCTCTTTTGATGTAAGAGTGCAATGCTGCGCAGCTCGCTCCTACAGCACTAGGTTCTTCTCTTCCAACCTTAACTTTCCCTAGCAAATATCTCTTATGTTCTAGTATAAAGAAAATGGACAGCCTCAGACATGACGTTTGTTCATATGTTTGTACTAAGATTTGATTACTATAGCTTGGTTTTTATCTTCTGTTATTTAAAACCGACTTTAAATGAAAAATGAACTTAAGAATCTCCCTAAAATGTTAAAACACTGCTGTACATACTCATTCTGGGCACTAAAAATCTACAGGCCACAGAAAACCCACAGGACCAACACTTGCATCTGGTCCAACTGAAATGTTTATTTGTAGAGTGCGTTTTGATGAATTGGGAGTAACTGACAGTGCAACATGAACATGCATCTTTGACCCACGTCCCTCAGATAATCCCAAAGCCCCGAAGAAGCAAATATACTTTCAAATGAAAAATTTGATTTCAACTGTCAGGTAATGGTTGAATAAATACATTTAAAATAAAAATAACTTGTTGGTATTAATTTCTATTACAGCTCCAGGTCTGTTAAGTTTCTTAAGTTATGTTAATAGACACACTTATCCTGCAACACACACCAAATGACATTAGATACTAGTTCAGCACAGTATTCAATTTTATACCTAACATTACTGTCAGTGGAAGCACTCCTGTACATCACTGTGTTATTATGAACTTGTTGAAGAAAGCTTTCAGTTTCAATAACCTTTAACTCACCTACGAATAAAGTCATATTACAGTCTGCATAAAATGGACTTAGAAGTGCAAACTGATGTCTTTCCGCAATGCTATGATAAACTTAACAGTTACCTTTTCAATCATGAAAAATTGCAATGCATTTCGTGTTTGGAAATTGAAACACATTTAATCCTAGAATTTTAAAAAGATTACTTTCCCTTTTTTTCATGATTAATGACAACTACCCTTTTAAGTAAAGCAACTGTAACAGGGACATTTCAATAAAAAATATGGAAATTGCTTAAGAACTATCAAGGAAGTAATGGAAATAACAAAAGAAATTGAATAAAATAAATGATATGTCTTAAAAGCAAAAAGCAACAAAGAAATACACAGCAGCGTACAAAACTGCCACACATAGAAATTTAATAAAATACCAAAGAACAATCTTTCCTTCGTTAGAAAAATCAGGACTGTAGCAAGCTACAGAAGCTTCCTAGAAATGTCAATTTTATTAGTACGTGGGATTAATATTTTCACTGGATTCTTTGAACTATATATTTTAAAGAATAAGACCAAACCATCTACACTGTTATCTTGTGTGTTTTTTTTTTTAAATCTTACAAATATTGTCCTTATTAACATCTCAAGCATCAGACACCCACCAACCACAAGGATGAGCTACTTTATCACCTTTAGTGGCTCAAAGCAGAGATTCAGACTAGATATAATTTGTGTGCTTTTAATACAAAGTAGCATAAGTCAAATACCTTGTACTTTCCAAACAAAGCCTCCCCTCAATCCTTTCAGTTCATAACTAAATTCACAGAGCTACGTTAACACTTCTATGCATTCTATATGGAATATAAAGTACTTCCAAACCCTACAATGAACTGCTTCCCATGCCACCAAAGGGAAGGTGATTCCAGAGAAACTGAAATGTGGGGAGGAGTAAGAACAGCTACACAAAGGCATGTTAATACTGAATGATCAAATAAAATCCCAGGTACTGCAATAACCCATCACTTGCTCCCTTGTTTTGCTTTACTATTAAAAAGAACATCCCATGCCTTATTGGCACCTGGAAAAAATAACTGAACTTAAAATAAGACACAACATAGGTGCTGATTTTGTACCTTTGGCATTTAAAAATACAGAACACACATCCATTTCAGCTATTTTAATCTTTAGTATTTTTACTCTCCAAAGATGGCTGCCTCTGAGGACATCATGTTCCTCTCCACTGACAGCACTGCTAAAAAAAAACCCAACCAAACAAAAAAATATACCTATTTTAGGTACATATTCTATGCAAATACTGGCTTTTGGTTTTAGTGCACGCGATTAAGCAGAATACTTTGCTATACAAAAGATGAGCTGCAAATGAAGATTCATTACAGGCCTATCAGGGAACTATGTGAATGTAGAGGATTCTGCTAGCCCACACGCACCCCAGTCTCCAGAAGAATTGAGTGCACTGACACCACTTCAGTGAAAGCCACTGGCAAGTAGCGTCATTCTACACAGAAGTTCCATGGCTCCAGCATGCAAGAATTAAAATCAGGATTTCACAATGGTTGCTATCACATACTCTAAGCTGCGTGGAGAACAGAAACTATCTCTAGGACGTTAAAGTTCTGTCATTTGTAAAACTTTGTCTTTTATTCTCTTGCTCCTTGTTTACAAATATCCTTTAGAATATATATTAATTTAGAAAGCAATAATGATAACTGAAAAAAAAAATGTTTCTGTCACAGTCAATGTCTGTTTTCCAACAGCTAACTCAATATTTTTAAAAAACAAAACCAAAACTCATCTCAAGTCGTTCCCACTTACAAATCCTCCAATATGCCATGTCACTGGTATGACTTTGCTGTCCAGGAGCCAAAGAATTCAGGGACTTTTCCCAAGAGCAGTCTTTGCTATGCAGCCTTACTAGCTGAGGAATGTATTCTATCAGACCACAAACGTTGCACCACTGTCTGTTAATATCAATCACTGTTTCAGAACATACAATCTTTTTTGCATATTTCATTGCAGTTTTTCGTAGCAGAGTTGGTTTGTTGACCATGTGCTAAAACACACTTTTGATAAAAGTGTCATGTCAACTACATAATCTGAAAAATAAATGAAGTTAACATTAAAAACACCAGTTCGTCGCGTATGAACTATCAACAGTTAATCATGATGTGGAAAAGCTCTTTTTCCTCAGTAATAGTAGCCTCTAAAGTAAATTACATTCATCTTTAATACTAGAATTATTCATATCTTACACAAAACCTGCATGCCGCTAAATGATAAAAACAAGAAGCTTCAACTCAGGTAAAAATACCTCTGTGTGTTCTTCTTAGACATTGAGAATTTAACACACCGTAACAGACACACTACTAAAGGTACCTCCTTTACTATTACCAAAAAACGCAAATTGGAAGGGTAATATTTACTATATGTTGCTGAACTAGAACCCCAGGTTATTTATACAGTTATTCAAAGTAGCACACATTTAAACAAGGGCTACAATTTATTTTTAAAGGAGTTGAAGAAATAAAAATTCAATGCATCTCTGCTGTTCCAATTTTGAAAAAACGTGCATGCAATTTTTGATCTAGACCATAACAGGACTAGGTGAACACAACTATTACACTGAGATGAAACAGTTTGGGTTTTTTTTATAGAAAGGTACAGTCAGGAACTGTAAGGCCACACTGAATCAGCAAACTGCCCTGTAGCACTCTTTCAATTCTTTTTTAAAAACTCAGCAGGTGTGGAAGTCATTCTGACCACAGGTTTTCACAAGCTAGTTCTGCCGCCTCTTATGCGGCTACAATGTATATGTAAATCCATCTTAGGTTCCACAAAAAATACATACATGCTTATCAGATCTTGCTAATGTCCCTGATGCTCATTTCATCACAACACTGTCTGCAAGTTGTGAAGCCTATTTGCTCTTCTGATTACAGAGAAAAAGGAATGTGCTCTTAGCAGGTCTAGCTAAGCACACACAGTAACTATTTGCTAAGTCATGAGAAAGTGGCAAGTCTGCTAGGATTTTAACTTGTACTGGTTAATGTGCACGAAGAACGTAACTTCTTCCAAAGGGAGACAAAGCTCCCTTGGTTCCTTACTGCCCCCAAGGGGGTTTCTGGTATTGGACCAGCCTTGATACATACAGTTTAAAACCATCCTTTCCCAAAGCACCTCTCATCTAGCACACACCAAAATACATAGACAGAAGATAAAGGAAGTGAAAATAATCAAATACTTTTGGTAAAATGTCATACTAACAACTTTCAAAGAGAGCTCATGATCTGATAATCACAGCCAGGAAACTCATGCTCTGTTCTTGCTTTTCGTCACACTACAATATATAGCCATAGGTGTTACACATGAAGACCATGTTAGAAAATGTTAAAAAAAAAAACCCTGAAGATTGGAGTAACACTATAAATACCCACCCCAAAATATCCAAAACACAGCGCTTCAGCATTTGGAAATTCCTGTGTGAAAGGCACCATGTAATAAACTAAGCAGCTTGCTTCTTCCCCTTTCACAACCTCTCACTCCAAAGCTCCCAGTAGTTACAGTCCAATCATTTAATTTAATCATTCCATTGTTATGACATTTGTATCTATTAAGCAGGCAAATTAAAAACACTAAACTAGGCCCTATTCTATTCTGTTAAACCGAAGGTGTGCTACGGCAACTGGTCAACAAGCTCAAGCTTTTTTCCTTCCCCTGTCACTTACATTAGAACACGAAACAGCTTAAACATAACTTCTGAAAGGCACTTTTTCAGTAGAACAACAGGATAACATTTTCCTAAACAAACTCCATTAAGCTTTGACTTCAAAAAATCATGAGTTATTGGGGATTGCTCTCTTTTTTTTTTTAAAGAAAAAAAACCCAACACACCATTCTCAGACACAAAAATTGGGTCTAAAAAGATGTCTTAATAGCTCACATGCGCTGGGGTTAATCTCAGACACTTACAAGACATACATAACAGTTAAGTTATAAATTCCACAGAATTACAAAGAAGAAATCTGCAAGGAAATTATTATCTAGCAACTTTGTCTTTATGAATATGTTGATATTAAAAGATGAAAAACTGTGTATTATTTTCAGAGTGTCATTCCATAGCTGCATAGTTAAAAATATCTGTTTTCATCACCATTTCTGGGAAACACTTTACACACGCAGTACAAAGACCGTTTCAAAAGGCAACAACATCTTCTTGCTGCTTTCCAGTAGCTTACTTGAAGAGTCTGGTTCTAAGACATTGTAAAACACAGCTTTTCCCTGTAAGACAGGGACAGAGATGGGCAAACACCTCAGGGTTACACTATCAGCTGGAAATTATGCGAGAAGCTGTCAGACACAAGAGCTAGTGGTACCATTCCCTCTAACTTATTTTCACAATGAGAAAAGTAAACTCAAAGAGATTGAGATATACTAAAAAGAAAAAAGTTTTTAAAAAAAGTAAGTATCTCAACTGTAAAAGTTCTCATAGCATTTTACATGCAGGCAATATAACCTGATAAGACTTAGTGAAAGCAGAAATAAAGCACAGAACAATTCATGACTTAGCCAAGGTCAAAGGAAAAATAACAAAGCCTGGACAGACCAAGAATCATGCATCCATCCCGGTTCCCTTCTCCAGTCAGTGGAAACTTTGTTGATTATGATGAAGAGAGATCTAGATACTTAAGTTTTCCATTGATTAGGATATCAATTACTGACTGAGGCACGTTCTTTTCTGATAAGGTAAAAAGACCATTCTACTGAAAACCACTCTCATCAGCTCAACAGAGGCATTTCAGATAAATTAAAGGTAAACTAAAAGGTCAATCAAGGACAACTACTAAACTTAAATTGTAAAAACACTTGTGTGGCCCTGGCCACATGCAAGAATAGCTTTGCTGCTGTATGACTTCATCTTTACAGAGAAAGAGACCCCCATAAAACATCAACCGGTAACATAATTGCCCTAACAGTTAACAAATTTAGACCAGTATCCTGCAAATAAATGCATAACTGACTTCAATAAACCTATGCAACACCAAGACCATGCATATAACTAAAACTACATAAATGTACGAGTGCCTGCAGATCTAGGGTTTAACAAATATTTTTATCACAGAAGTTCTGTGAAAGATCAGTGAGGCTACCTTTCCAATAATAAAGAATCCTTATGCACTGGTTCAATAATGTCTGGTGTTTTTAAAGGGGAACAGATATTTCAATTTTGTATCGATTTAATACGTGTATAGTACATGATAGACCATAATGTTTTCATTCAAAAGTGTGAATAAAAGGCAGTTGCCAGTGAGCATGATCCTTTATGCAAGAGTTAGCCATTTGCTGAAGACCCCGACTGTCAGAGAATGTAATTTCCTGCATATTCAGCAGCTCAACACCTGCAGAAAATAGCTAAAATAGATTTCAAGCAAGTTACTATAAATATTGACATGCATAGAACACAAAAAAAGAGAGTTGCGTTTTGGAGCCAGCTTAAGATTTCATATATATGGCTGTCTTTCTAGGTAATTACATTATTTTTCAATTTTGGTTTAAATAAGAAAGACTAAAAAACTTTTTACTTAAGTATATAGAAAAGATAGCCAATTAATTTACATAAACCTTAATTAAACATTGAGTAGTTTTACAGCTATCTATTTCAATTGTACCTAATATTTATTTGCCATTCACTTATTAAAAGACATGCAGAAATTCAGCCTAATTACACCTTTCTAAAATATGAGCAGCTGTACCTTTAGTTTTTGAAAGTTTCTCTTCCGCCAGCAGAGCATTTGGCCCACCTTTATCTAAGCTCTGCTGAACATCTGTTGCATTAAATGTATTCTCTCAGGCCTAGAGTCTGCTTAAGAGCAACAAAGAAAAACGTTTGCGGAAAAGGCCAACTAAAGGCACCACAAGAGCTGCCACGCAGCTCCTTCACCTCCTCCATCAAGCTATCATCTTTTCTCCGAGTCAAACACTAGAACACCTCTTTTTTTTCAAAAGTCTAAAAGCCCTGTGGCTGTGTCTCATCAATAAAGAAAAGTTTTCACCTGCCGGGTGAAGTGGAACAAAAATATAAATTCTTCCAAAACTGAAACTTCTGGAACTAGGACCTGCTGGTTTTGTCATATCCCAATATGACATACAAATGCAGTCTAAGTAGATGACATATCTGGGTTGGGAACCCTGTCTTCCCCATCTCTTGGACACGTGTCGATACTACACCCAGGAAGCACACCTACCTCGACAGCGCTGCCGAACCCAGAGTCCAAAGAATTTGTACGAACACCAAATAACGCCAGGCTATCAGATATATTTCTGAACTCAGTCCAGGCCACTCTTACACTAATAGGCTGCACTACTTATAAAGTGATGGGGATCTTGCTACCTCTTTTCCCTTTTGACAAATTAACTGCCTTGACTTTTTGACAAATTAACTGCCTTCCACATCCAAAGACTACCTTTAGATAGTCCTAGGCAGGACTGGCTCCAGCCCTTGATCCACCGGGGGCCTGCGCCACCGACGATTTTAAACACCCCTCTTATAGACGATCATTTTCCCGGTTGAGCAGGAAGACAATGGAGATAATTTGCTACCGACAGGAAAGCCAACGGGGGCCTCCTCCCCCAACGCCGACCGCTTTTTGCCGCTAAACCTCCCTCCTTGAGAAGCCCCGCCCGGTACGGCATGGCCTGGCCTGGCCCCGGCCAGAGGCCCCGCTGCCATGTGCCGGGGACAATGCGAGTCGGGCGGTCGGGCCCGGCCCGCAGCCGCCGTGACACCAGGCGGGGCAAGGGCGGCGGGAAGGGGCCGAGGGCGCGGGGAGACGGGGCTGAGGGAGCGGCGGAGGGGGGTTCCACCACCACCACCCCCTCCAACCTCCCGCCGCTCC
>JAOXNO010000041.1:56078999-56190822 GCA_028565335.1 Limnodromus scolopaceus | reverse complement strand
CGACCGCCGCCCGCCCCGCCAAACCCAAGCGGTGGGCGGCGGGCGCGCTTGTAGGGAGGCCGCGCCGCCGCCGCCGCCGCCGCCCCCGCACGCTGAGGGGAGGGACGGAGAAGGGTCCGCCGCCCGGTTCCCCCTCCACCCGGTGAGGGCTTGGGGGACGGGTTGCGTTTGGGGCAGGTGGGGGCCGGCGGAGAGGGCCTGAAGGCGACCTGGGCCTTGCGGTAGGAGCGGCGGGGGGGGTGAGTGTGTGGGGGTGCGCTGTGGTGGGTTTGCCCCTTTCTGCGGGCGGGGAAGGCCGGCACACACGCTGCCCCGAACTCATCGGCGGCGTGAAGATTTAAGTGGAACCCGTTGTTTTATCGAAAGTCCCTCCTTTTACCATGTAGGCTTCCCGTTTTTGGAGCGGCATGGATGGCTAGTGAGGAAGGAGGGATGCGTGGAAGCATGGGATTCCTTTAAAGGCGCTTGCTTTATGGCGGGCACAGGCTGCAAACAGTCGTTAAGCATTTGGGAAAATCCAGTGGTTTGTTCTGCTAGTTTTCCAAAAAAAGTCCCGAAGATGTATCTGAAATTTGTCAGAAAATCAGTACAGGCAGAGCTGCCTCATTTCTGGAGGGGTTGACTCGGCCACAAAATCAGGGTTGGGCTGCTCGAGTTGGTCCTCTCTAAGTCACTTCTGCAGGCCTTATCCTACGCATCTAGGCACTGAAGTAATTTCACTTACATGAGTAGTCACAACAAAATAAGCAGTGCTATTTATAAGTTAGTTGCATAGTGGTTTGTAAAATTTAATTGGAAGTATACAGAGTCATTCATTGTCATGGCTCCATTTGTGGGATGACATGCAGTGATATACTTGGCGTTTTGAGTTATTTTTGTGACAGTTTATTGAACAGTCAGATAATACAATCAAGAAAAAAAGTTTCACAAGCAGCCCATCCTGGAACAACTCTGAAATGAAGGCATATTACCAAAAAAACTGCATATCAAGTAGAAAAGCAGAAATGCAAATATGCATAGAAAATAATGTAAGTTTAAAGGGATACAATCGAGAAAATTGATAAAGGACACTATTTCTTTACTCGTGTAGTCAAACAGTTTCAGGAAATGCCACATTAAAACTTGATTCCCTTCACCATCCTATTGTGCCAGTGGTCTTGCAAACGTTTCCCATACATGGAGTTAGCATGGGCCACAGGCCAGTCCCATCACGTAGCCTGGATGGAGTCAGCTTGGTTTTGAAGGCCATCCTCTCTCAGTTGGCCACCGTCCCAGAGAATGGCCTAAGGCTGGCTAATCAGTACCATCTCTGCTGGCAAATTCTGCACGTCAGGTTTATCTAGAGTGTCCTTTCATATATGAAACAGCTTAACAGACTTGCTTTTGCATATGAATTTTCCAAATGAGTAACTTTTCCGTGATTGTTGCTGGACTAAAAACCGGATTTCTCAGTTCCTCTTGCTACTGGTTTGTTGATGGTTTGGTTTGGTTTGGTTTACACTACATAGGTGTCAGGTTTTTTGTTTTATTGCAAGTATGAAAATGAATGCCTCATAAAACTAAATGGCAAAGCAGCAGTGGATGGCTGGCTTTCTAAACAAGCCCAGGAGACATATGGACCCAGAAGACCCAAGTGACAATGCAGCATAATTTAAGGATACAATGTCATAGGGTGTTCTGTAAGTTGCCCAGATCTGCAGTCACACTCCAATTCTAGATGTTGCCCAAAATATAAAGAAAGATGAAATACTGTAGATTCAATACCATTAAAAAATGCTACAGCAAAGTCTTTTCTGTGCTTTTGTGTCATAGCACAGATAAGAAGATCAAATCTCAATGCTCTTTGTATGGAAGGACCAAAGCAATAATGCTTCTAACCAGAGTGAATGTAGATGCTAAGCTGATCAACAACTTATGAAACAGAATGTATCTTCCCTAAAAAGAAAAATAAGTACTTCAAAGGACAAAGGGCTCATGATGTGCTGGTTATACCTAATACTCTTTGTCAGATACACAGATGCGAAATGCTGCAAAGAAAAGCACAACGGGGTGTGAACCGTTGTTAGCAGAGGCGCTGTGGCTGGAGCAGCTTATCGCCCGAGCTGTTACCGTTTGTATACAAAGTGAGAAGGACAAAATAAAATTATGCAAAAGAATGTATACGCAACTGTCCAGAGTCTGAGTACTCTGAAACAGAAAACATCGTATTTCATGGAATGTTTGCATTCATAAGGATGTTTCCATTCACATCTTTGCTTGCCCAGAAATAATAACAACAACTAACCTTACGGCAGGATTAATTGCGTAAATGATTCACAGAAATTAATAAATGCAAGATTCAGTCAAGATGGACATTTCATGTAGACTGGACACCAGCTTTAAGAAGAAACGTCCATAAGATTTGGAAAGAATTTAACACAAATCTGTACAATTTGTTGATGGATTTCATTTGCCACAGGTAGTTTGATGCTTAGGAGAGAGATGAAATAGTAAAGATCAAAGAAAACAGACATACTAGCAGTACATCACAATACAAAGGACTGGTGAGCTGTGCCATCTTGAACACTGAAATTTTGCTAGGATTAAATATACCTGCTTCTGTCACATTCTTTCTTTCAACAGTATTAGCAGGACAAAAGAGACTTTAAGCCTGGCCATCACAGCGCAGCAACTGGCAAGGACTTGGGTGAAAATTGTTTAGCAAAGAAAGGAGGGGGGAAATATCCTACCAAAGCATAAATAAATATCTTGCAAGATGCAAGAGATGAGTCAATATAGTAATTTAATTTTTAAATCAAATTTCTAATCACAAGACTTAATGTTGGAGAGAAATGTGTCCCTTAACCAGACAAGCTTCGTGAAATCCTTGGTCTCAGAACAGAAAAAAGTGTATCCATGCTGCAAAGATTAGCTGCCCAATAATGTTCTCTGTTGTGTATGAACAGTTGTAGACAACCTCAGGCTGCTGTGGGAGAACTGAGCTTCTCGAGTTATCTCATAAAAGGCAGATGTGGTATTGTGCAGGACTCAAACATTGGATACAAATCAGTCACAATTACTTCTGAAGATAAAAAACGTACTGTCGTAGACTGTCTTGGGTTTAGCAGTCATGTGTATTTTCCCTGGAAAGTTGGAACAATAACAAAGACAGTATTTTTCAGCTTTAATAAAGTAGTATACTCCCTTGGAGCTGACTGCAGAGTACTGCTCAGTGTGTATAACTTTCTGGGGTACCATTCTCTTTACAGTAAATGAAAAGCTAGAAGCCAAAAATTGCATATAAAGGGAGCACAGCTATCAAAGATCTTTCTTAAGCCTCGTCAAGTTTGGGTGTTTTCATCAGATCTTTCTAAAACATTTTGCAGAAATTTTTATGCCATTTACATATTCCAAAAAAGGTAGTAACTGAGAAATGCTGCTCTCAGCTGTTCTGTGCCAGAACATACTTGACAGCAGCCAAATTGACTCCAGCTATGTGAAGGCAGTGTATTCCTTCATCAACAGCATTCAAAACATCATCCCAGGATTTGGAAAAAAAATACTTGCATGTGAAAGTACCTACCAATCCTACAAATCCAAAGGAGTTGGGACATGGAGTAAGTGGATGAATCACCAGCACCCAAAGCTATCCTGGAGCTACTTCTGCTAAATCAGAGATGGCAATAGGAAGGAAAATGGATATACAGAAACGTTGTGCCAATATGCAAAGTCTGCAAATAACTATTTATATTAGTCTTAAGAGAAAAAGCTGAAATGGGATTCAGATACGAAGCTATAAAATTAAATTGATCATAGTCAACATGATTTGGCACAAAATCATGAAACAAAGGCGATTGAGGAGTTCTCTGGTTTGGCTGGGAAAATGGTGCAGTATAAATAGACTTCTTTGCTTTAAAATATCATAGTAGGCTATGAACCTGAGCACACATTGAAGGGATTAAGAATTGGCTAAATTACAGTTATTGATAAAAAGGTGATAAGAGCGTTTATTTAAGGGACTGGTTTCTATTGGATTTCTGCTGATACCACTGGCTGACTGTTTGCTATTTGATACTGTAAACAGTTTTGAAATAACTATAAAAATTGCTGCAGATCACTATGAGGATGACATAAGATTAGCAAAACAATCCTATACAGATGGGACAAGCTGGTAACCTGAACAACAAACAGAAATGCACTTCAGTGCAGCCAAATGTTACATTATATATTTAAGTACAGGAAATGCAGGCAGGTTTTTGTAGACGGCAAGGATTTCAGGGACACCATGGGCATGCAGGCTGACAAGCTCCCAGCAGGATGGTGTGGCAAAAGACTTCGTGTGGCACATGAGGCACGGACTCTGCTAAGTGGTGAAGCAAAGACGTTTATTGTTTCACTTTTCCAGCATATGTAGTTTCTGTCTTTTGATCACGCGTTGTGCTCTTTGCACAGATAGGTTACAAGTGGATGTCCATACACCCTTGTGAGCAATACAATTGGCTACACTTAAATGTTTATCCCACCTAGCTAACAAAGCAGTGTACCGAAATGGTAATGCTATCTGTTTCACACCACACACACATCAACATATAAGGACATTGTTTTACTGATCTCAAGGCCTCCTTCCCATCAGTACAAGAACACCTGCCGAGCTCTCACTCAGCAGTGCATCTCCAACTTTCTCATTGCCACAACTTAGTACAATCTTTGAGCTGAAAACAGAGGTGTGAAAATGGGGCGTGGGGAAGTGACTTGTCTCTTCCCCTGGTGCTGGAGAGACAGATGCTACATTGCCAGAAAATAGCTCTAGCATTTATGGTTTTTAAGTATTTACAAACTAGATTGTATAAAATAGCCACAAAAATTATTTGAGATTAGGAGTTTATTCTCTTCATCTGTGTGAGGCCTATTTGAAATATCCAAGTTTGGTTTAATACAAAAGTTGTGAGGAGTCTCAATTACTGTATGTTGATGTATTACTGTATAATGATGAGATAAAGCAAAAATATAGTGGGCAACGTAAGGGAAGTTCCTTATGGAGTCCCTGCTCTGAGGCTGGCTCTAGCTGGGACAGCAGGATGCCACAGCCTGCCCATCCCATGGTTACACAGCTCCCCTTTAATACCCTTTAGCCAGCTGGGAGTTGGCTTCACCCCTCAGGTAAACTTTGCTGAAATTTTGTTCAGGATGGATCTAAAAAAGCCACTAAGCTCCTCTCTGTAGGCATGAGCTCAGTAGCCACTCCACCCCACCAAAAAAAAGCACAAGTCACCCCCACTCCCGCCAGCCAGATGGCAAGGCTTGAGCAGATGCTAAACCCCATATTCAACCAGGTTTCCCAGGGGACAGGGGCTGAAAACAAGATGCGGTCATTAGCTGGGGCAAGTGGAACAGCAGGAGTAGAAATGCTGAGATGAAGCACCAAAGAAACAATCACTGTAATACAGCCAGAGATATTAAGGTCCTGAGTAAATGCCAAGGAGATAGAGCTTTTAGACCAGTGGCTTATTTAAAAAAAAACAACCAAACAAAAAACAAACAAACAAAAAACCCAACCAACCAAAAAAATCAAAACAAAACAAAAAAAGAAACCAAAAACCAAACCTTGAGTGGTAAGAAAAAAAAAAAAAAGGAAAAGTTCTGAGTTCTGATGCATGGTAATTCTGAGTTCAGAAAAATTTCTTTTTACTTTTTTAAAATAAACATCTCTTCAAAGGAGCAGGACTCCCCCATCAATTCTTACTTTTAGCAGTTAACTCTAGGCAGCAAGCTGGGAAAACAGAGTGACAGTATCTCCTCAAGAAGAAATTACTGGGTATTGAACAACTCTTTAGTGAAGAAAGGTGTAACAATCAAATATCTAACAGATGAAACTAGAGAATCACTGAAACAAATTCCCAGTGGCTGTAATCAGCACTCTATTTCGTGATGTCTTGTAACAGAGACTGGATGCTGCTCTGGAAGATAGGTTTTAGTGAAACCACAAGCTGTGCTTCATTGAAACTGACAAGATTAGGGCTTTAATAAAAAATACGTGCATAAAACTTGAATTGCTAGTACTATACAGGATGTTGGACTAGGTGATGGGATCATAAACTGCACGATGGTTTGGGTTTTGCTGTTTGCTTTCAAGTTAGATGTATCTGCTCCTGAAGGCTGTTTCCACAATGTGGAAGTCCAGCTAACCCAGCCCAGAACCTGCTTCAGGCTCTGTGCGACACAGTGGAGCCAGAGTGCTTGTAGCTGCAGCAGTTTTGTCTCCTCCTGCCTCGTGCACCCTTTTTTCCCACCTGTATATTTGTGTTTGCATACACATCTATGCTTTTAGCTTTCCCTTCTCGCAATATGGAGTCCTGTCCAGCTCTGTAACTCTACCCCCTGCCAAACTGTGCAAAAAATGTACTTCACTTCACACAGGGAAAATGATACAGAAAGAGGCGTTTTCAAGTAAGCCTCAGTGGCACACAGACACAGACAATCAATGTTGGACACTAGAAAATGGTGAATTCTGTGTGCAAAAACATTGAATTCATGGCCCTTAGGGAAAATGCCAAACTTATAAAGCTGCAGAATGGTGGATCTGTGACACCCTGGAGAGATAAGCAGGAGGTAGTAACCAGTGCTTGCGGCACTAAGATGGCACTAACAGTTTATACTGTTTTCATATTCTTAATTCAGTTGCACAGCCACTGAAGGTAACAAATGCATTGATGAGAATGTGTTGTATTATTAGGAAATGAAAAGTCATGCTGAAGATCACATAATTTCTGCAAGTGCATACAGCATGTCCTCAGAATAATGACTGTTACCACTGTGTTCTCAAAGAGAAAGATTGTTCCTAAAATGGGACACCTGCGGATCAAATGCAATGCGGACTTTAAATTTTGAGAAAGCAAATTTATAGAAGATCTAAGTACAAGGGATGTGCATCCATGATTTATTAGTGTTCAAGTGGATGCTTATTTTTAAAACACAAGCTTTCTAATGCAGTTTTTACAGCCAAGACTTGGCAATAACCTGAAATTGTTCAGAAATAGCTGTGAGAATGTTCAAGCTGGGGAACAGGTGAAAATTTCTGAAACTTCCTAGTAGTAAAAAAGTACATTTAAGCTGTAACTTTAGCTCTATTGTTAAATACGTGTTCAAGTGAGGCTTATGCAAGCTATATGTACACTTATGGAAGTATAATATTTCTTTCTACTTAATAAGACAAAGGGTTCATTAGTCCTGTTTCGAATAATTTTAGTCTTTATAATAATATCCTGATTCCATTTAAATTGATTAAATAACAATGAGTACAGGAGAACAGGACTAGGATTTTATTATATTAAAAAATCACTCAATAAATTTTCAGCATTTAGGAAAAGCTTTTCATTTGCAAGTAACTACATACATGCATTAAGAATTGTAGTAATCTAGTGACACAGCATTCAGTTATTAACTCATTCCAATCTGTACAATTCCAGGCAGTTCCCCCTGTAACACATCTGTGTTTTGAAGGTGTGCCAGGAAGGTTCCTCCGCGGCAGATGGAATTGCCTATGAAGCATTTGTATCCCGGCAGCCAAGGAGGCTGTGAGGCAGCCAGAGCTGGACAGGGCCATCACGAAGAGCCTCTGGTGTGCTCAGGGCTGCCCACATGCTTGGCCATCAGCTCCTAATGCTACTGTGAGGTGACACCACAAGCCAGCATGTTGGGAAGTTTGGTTTCCTTCAAGCACCTTAAATTGTCAGAAGGTATTTAGACTATGCAGGTGGTGAGCAGCATGGATGTCATCAGTAGCAGTGAGGATGTATATGAGAGAGAAGAATATGGAAGCAGCAAAAAGAGAACAGAGAGGAAAAGAATATCAGAAGTGGAAAAGAAGTAAGTGAGACGGGAAAAGAAGGTATGAGAAAAGAGGCAGAGGTAAAAGGGATTATAGAATCACAGAACCATAGAACCATAGAATTGTCTAGGGCCCAACCATCAACCTAACTGTGATAAAAACCATCACTAAACTGTGTCACTGAGCACTATGTCAACATGTCCAGGTATGGTGCCTCAACCACTTCCCCGGGCAGCCTGTTCCAATGCTTAATAATCCTTTCAGTGTAAAAATTTTGCCTAATATCCAATCTGAACCTCCCCTGGCACAACTTGAGGCTGTTTCCTCTTGTCTTATTGCCTGTGACTTGGGAGAAGAGACCGACCCCCGCCTCTCTACACCCTCCTTTCAGGGAGTTGTAGAGAGCAATAAAGTCTCCCCTCAGCCTCCTTTTCTCCACACTGAACAACTCCATGTTGTGTGTTCATAAAGAAGTCTATTATGACTATTATGCAATATGAAAGACATCAAATGACTGTGGGAACATTCACCCAAGGATAAAAAATCAGTAAATACAGTTTAGTGATGACCACAGTCTTAATTGCACATGTGGGATTTATTATATATTTATTATAAAAAAGAAAACATACTTCCTTTTTGCTGGCATGGTACAATATTCTTTTTTCTTACTTTTTCAGCTTTTCAGATCTACCTTTCTCTCTGTCCTTCCTGAACTTGAGGAGACAATTATGTATACTAAGTCAATATAATGAATAATAGTTTATCTTTAAATAAAAGACTAAATTGAACTTTTTAAAACTTTCCTGTTTCATTTTCATAAATAGCAAGTTCAAGATGAGAGTTGTCCAATGCCAAACAGATACCCTTAAAAATCCATTCTATGCCAAAATTTCAAGATTAAAATTTAGGTCAGGCAATTAGGTATACTCTCTCTACTCCCTTCCCCATTTGATACGTAATCATTTTTTCTTTTGGAAGAGTAAAGTACATGGAGAGTATGGTTACCAGATTTCTGCATAATATGGGGGAAGCAGGTAGATAGAAAAGAAGCCTTTTATGCAGGAAAAATGTAAAACCAGTTCTGTTCCTTTATGGAATATATAGCTGAAATAATCAGAACGGTGCTAAAAGCAGAGGCCCCAAGCAGGGCAGGAGACATACTGGAGCTACATGGCCAGGTCTGTTTCTTTGGGCCTGACTGCAGACAAAGGAGACTGAGTGTTGCTTGGTGAATTCTTTGTCTGCCTGAGAGGAAGCGTAATAAAGGCATCAAAGAAATACCCAGAGGCAGGCGGGGAAGTGCTTGCAGCTGACTGGGAGAAAAACTAAGATTAGATACAGAGTTTGTGAGCAGAAAATAAGCTAGAAAGTTTACTTACAAGTACTAAAAGAAACATATTACCCCTTTCTGTTTGATTCCTGCTATGCTAATTGAAGCACAACTTTTGATATGTATTTTCTAAATAAATAGGATTTCATAAAAGGACATTACTCCTTCACCTAATTACTTTTCTGTTAGAAGTAGCTCTATAGATCATAAGCCTTAGTTAGCTGCTTATGTTAAAAGTCAAAACTAACAAAATGAGGGTTGAAAAGCATGGAGATGTGCATTTGCTAGATAGAACAAGGGCAAATATCAGAATTTGAGTGTATTAAAAGTAGATTTTTTTTGTTATAAGACCAAATTATTTTAATTTCCTTCTTTTACTTGCATTTTGGGTGTTACTTGATTAGCACTTCCATTATGTGTCCAATAGTGTTTATTCCTTGCAAGACTTTACAATTCAGTATTGCTGTCCAAATGGGATGAATATGTTTTCTATTGGGTTATATTGTTTTAAATTGCAGTATTTTCTTATTTATCAAAATGGGTTATAATGCTGAGGAAGGGTAAACATAGGAACCATTCTGACCTGTGTGTAAACTGCTAAAAAAATAAAGATATTAAAACAAGTGATGGAATTGTTATTATTCAACATTATACTCAACTTGTGAGCACACGTATGTGTTTCGTGATGACCGTTGGTGTATCACTAACTGGTTATGTGGAATAATAGGTGGGTGAGCTGGGGTGTGTATGTGCTACAGCTGGGTATCTGCCTGGGACATAAAAACACAGCGGACACATAGCTTTATCTTAGTGAGCTTCTGCATGAGCAGCAGCAGCCCAGAGGTGTTAGCAGTATCTTCAGCTGAGGCTAGTTGAGTTAGTACAGAGCTAGCCCAGAAAGTCATACTCCTGTGGCTCCAGGCTCTTGGTAGCCAACGGCTAGATTAAAATTAGCTCAGTTAGCCTGGCCCGCGGGACAAACACACCTTGTGATTGCTGCGTGGTAGTTCCAGTAGCTGCAACAGCAAGGCAGGGAATGAGTGTGGAAACACAAGAACCATATTGCTAATGCCCATGTCTTTGGCTGAACGGGACTCCACGACTTTTCCATGTGTTTTGTGAAGTAACGAAGTGGAAAACATTTGCCCCGTATTTCACTTTTTGAAGGCACGTGAATGGTGCATCCAGGGCAACATGTTCTTCCCAGGGTAACAAAGAGCTGTGTCAGCTTCCTCGCTGTGCGCTCCTCAAACACCTTGGTTCCTGCTCGCCAGCGTTCTGTTTTACTCCTGGCCTTTCCTGCGCAGCATTCCTCGCCTCAGAATGTGAAATGAATTTTCATTCGTGTTTCTGCTGGGTTGACAAGATAAAAAAACGAATTGCTACAGCTAAATCAAGCTGAAAGTTTATTAAAGTATTTGCATGAAATCGTACCATCAGTACAGCAAGTAGTTCCGCATAAGAATGCAAACATGGTGGTTCAGCTACAATAAAGATTTCTACAGAATAATGGCATACCAACTTTTTTTAGTTCTTACAAAATCACTTATCAGTCTTTCTGTGGATTCCTTTTATTTTCTCTGTACTACCCTTGCTTATTCAGAAATTATTACATCATATTAACTAATAACGTTTTATACAAACATCTGTCATTTCTTTTCTGCAGTCCCTGGCTTTAGCCTATTTTGTTGCAGGAAGCGGGCCACAAAGCTAGTCCTGTAGTCTGTGCACAGGCAAAAAGGAACTAGTAGTGTGTGCAGTGGAAAACGTGTGTGAATTTGCTTATCACAGACATCTGTAGATCTGGATTTCTGCTTTCAGCCAAGCTACTGCACAGGAGACTTGTCTAGGACTAGGTGCATAATGGTCAAGGTTGAAATGAAGAGTTTTCCTTCACAAAACTGCCTTAGGTGAAAGCTGCTATACTTATCAGACCATCCCCATTTAATCTCTAATCCTGATTAACAACTGATTCTGTGATGCTCATTTATTATGATACTAAGTGCTATCAGTCATATTATAGCTTTTTCAATTAATTTAATAATTTCCCATAGGAATACACGTACAGCAATTCATTCCCCAGAATGTTGGCAGCTTTTCTAAAATGTTTCAATTAAACACATTCTGACCTCTTTGATTTTCTCTGAATTTTAATTATTTTCCATTGCAGAATACTAGTTTAATGATCACCTGAATATATTTCTTCAAAACTAACTATGTGGTTGCATATAGGAAGGGTGAAAGGTTTGTTCCTTGGTTATTGGTGCGCTCATTAGGAATGGTTAGTTTCTGGAAGAACTTAGACTTTAGAGAGAAAGGTCAGGAGAAACACTGGTCATTCTCACTGCAGACATTTTTTATCTCACAGAAAAAGCAAAACACAAGAAAATTTGGCCTGACATTTGCACATATTCTGATTAGACCATGCATTCTTAAATTGTGACTTGTGAAACATGTCGTAACAGGAAAAAAAGCCCCATCCTATTAAGTTTTCCCCTCCTAATCTCAAATGGAATTTATCTGAAGGTCGCAGGGACTCCTTACAACATAAAATGGAAAATATTTAGAAGTTCTGAACTTCTTCACTGGAAGTTTTTCTTTTTTTTTAAAGTATAATAATTTTTTTTTAAAGTATAGTACCAGGTTTTCCTACTTTTCCTTTTTTTCCTTATCCTTGCTTCTACAATCTGTTTAATACTCCCATATTATCTGAACACACTTTCCCCATAATTTTCTTCCTGAATTGTGTGTCTAACCACTACACTGTTCTTTTTTCAAATCTCTGCCAAAGTTCCCCAATTTTTCCCCTCACTCTAAGGTAGAAGAAATTTTCAAAGTAGAAACTCTGACCTCTCTCTTCAGATCTTCAGAGACCCTTCAGCAACACCTGGAAATAAAGCAAAGGATCAACCAACGTGTAGTTTTCTGCCTGCTGGCCACGAGCCAACAGTTCATTGATGAGTGTAAATAACTTCTGGTCAGGCTATTTTAATCTGAAAATTACTAATTCTGAAAATTAAGGTGCATCTAATTTCTAAAATCTTCATTCAGGTTTCCAGAGCAAATTGGGAAAAACTGGAGAAATGAACCTTCAGCTACTTGACCACGGTGTTCTCCTGCAGTATTTCCATCCAGCAGGTGCTTTCTGACAGACTCTGAGGTCACCTCTAGTTTCAGCCATTTGTGATCACTGTAGGTTGTGCACCAGCGCTGTGAGAAATGGCCCATTCTGGGCACAAGAAAGAGTCTCTGCGTCTGTATGAGTGTGTGATGAACTACATATTCTTCCCTTCTTATCCCACTCATACACACGCTTACTTTCCAGGTTAATTGTCTCTGCAATGATCCTCCTCAGCAGTGAAAACAGCCACCTCTCAGAGCACGAGCAGCAAATGGCTTTGATTCGCTATGATTTGTGGGTACAGCGGTGGTTAAGTATAGATTCAGAAGAGACACTAAAAGCAGCAGAACTTCAAGCTGATGATTTCATGAGGGTTGCAAGAAGGATGAGTAAACTAGTGCCCTTGTCACTCATAGCACCACCTGGTATGGTGTGTAAGGCCTTGTGTCACACAGAACAGGCTGCTTCTGCCACCAGACCAGAACTGTGTTCCCCCTGTGTGACATAACATTGTTTACCAAGTTATGTAGGTAAGAGAGAAATGTATTCCCAGAATGAAAAACCCTAGGAACACAATGTCATATGACACAGTGCTACATTGAGACATTCTGAGCCCAAATTTCAGAGAAGCTGAGGTCAGAAGTCAGATCCACAGCCTTTCCCAAAAGCTCCATCTTTATAATTTCTCTTTGCCAGGCTTGCTTACCATAATCTGGGTCACACGGCTTAAGGTCATTCTGTTATTTAGGCAATTAATGAGGAGACATGCAAATCCTTCCCAACACTGAAACAAGCGTTAATTTTATGCTTTATTGGTTTATTTTTCAGAACTATGTGCCTGTACTGCTGATTTGCTCCTTCTTTTCCAAGCCAAATGCATTAACTGCTTAACGCCAAAGGATGATTAAAACTGCACTCAGAGTGTGACGTGGAAGATGATTACCGATAATTTAACCATTTGACTCTGCAATGCCATTAGGCAGTTGGCTGTTGACATACCCTTTCTGCTGGTAACCCAGTTCAGGTAGCCAAGTGGCATGCTGTGTAAAGACCGCATTCCAAGAGAGCTGTAAAATAAATGAGGAAGCTGAACTGGTTTCTCTTGAGATCTCAACAAGTTCTCATTTTTCATCTTTCACAGTGTTTACTCTCTGTTTTGTATCTTATTATTTTCATTTTTATTTTTTTTTATAAACATGTTTTCTCCTCTAGCCTCCTTCTTAGCATTAGGGCACAGAGTTAGGACCTCAGTTCAGGGCAAATTAGAACAAAAGGAAATGTCAATAGACAGTTACAATGATCTGACCCTTGCATATCTGTTTTTGAGCCAAGCAAGGACTCTCCTTGTAGCTCCTCATACTCACTCTCCTCTTGTGCTGCCTCCCTTTTATCTGCCTGCGATTTGGACATGGCTCATGTTGGCCTCTCCCCACAGCGCTGCGCTCCATTATGTGTGGGTTGTGCCCTGCTTCACGGGTGCCTACAAAGAGCTTTGAAGAAGGAGACACTGAGCAAGTGTAAGGTGCCAGGAAGATTTTCTTGCTTTGGAAATACTTGTATTTCTCTTGCTATCTGTCTTAAAGAGCGGACATTGGCTGAACTCTAACATATTTTCTGTCTGAGCCCATTCCCAGAGCTCAGATGCTGTAGGCTAGACTAAGAGTTGGGAGGAGGTAATTGACAGAGTGAGGTGGAGTTGTTCAGCCCTCTTCCTGTTACAAAAAGTAAGTTAGTTATTTCTGTCAGGAGGACACTTCAGATTCCCTGCACTCCCTCTTTTCCTGGTATTTTTAATAAGAGCTTTGACTTTGTAGAGGAAGTTCTTTCTGAGTCGGAGAAAAAGAAAAAAAAAAAAGATGGGGAAGTAAGGCCTCTGAAAGTTGGTACTACATTTAAGGAACCTGACAGAGCTTTCATGACCCTTAGTTGGGATGGCATAAGCTTATTACAGGGTATGTTTCACTCTTAATTTGCAGCAAGACAAAATAACCTTTAATTCTTGTCTTCTTGCATTCAAATATAGTATATGAGCAGACTAACCAGAAAAGTTTCTTTCTCCATTTCATATACACCATTGGCACATTCAATAGGGAAAAAAAATGTACCTGGCTATTTAAGGTGATCTGTGAACTATTAATTAGGAACAAGAGCTGCATGAGAACTGAGAATCTGACTTTTATTTTTACCTTTTGGGATAGAGACATCATAGCTATTTATTTTACTCTGTTTCTAATTAATTAAGCGATAATGAAAACAGGTACATACTATTAAAAATTTGCATTTTGTACATTTGTACATAAATCTGTGTAAGGAATTAAAAATCATACTTTCTATAAAAAAATACTGGGACAGAAACTAATCTGAACATTTATGATTCTGTTCAGAGTCAACTCATTTTAATGCTTACAAGTTTTGCTCTCACTTGCTGTTTAATTAATTTTTCAGCTACTGTCCTTAAGCACAGGCTTTTATAAATAAAAGCTCTCATTACCTCTCCTTCTGGCCCCAAGATATTTCTAATCTTTCATTCACACAGAGCTATCCAGCTATGAATATGTGCTTATTTCTATTTATCTTATTTCTTGATGGTATTTTTCTGTTCATTTTAATCAGTGCATTCCATCCTAACTTGTCCTCTGAGCAGATGCTTATTCACTAGTTACATCCTCAAACTCTTTATCACAACTAATGAAAATATGAAGTATGAGCTCATCAAAACGCACAAGGGGCACGGGCAATAGCAGGCATTCTGAACGTGGTAGGTTGTCCAGCTAAATGTTATCACTGGGATTTCTATCACTTTCCTGGGAATGGTGACAGGCAGGGAGGTCAGCTCTGGCGTCCTCTGCCTTTCAGGTTGTTACAACTTCTTTTTGCAAGCTACTGCCTCTCTTGAGATGCCAGCAAAGTAGCTCCCTGCTCTGTGTAAAGCAAAATCAACTCCTTAATTCTAAACTTTAAACTGTTAGTTGGAACCGAGTAATTTCTTGCCATGTTTATACATAATAAAAATGTTAAAACAATGCAGTTTTCTTTGTGGTGGTCAAAAAGAAGACAATAATAGGGGAAAGCAGGAGAAAAGGGTGCTAAATCTGCACTTCTCCTCAAGAAATTATACCTATGATTTACTTATTGATTAATGCTCCTGTTTTTGATGATTTTCAGCTAGAAGCTCTCAGGAGTAGGATCGCTCTCAGTCTCTCTTCCTCCTTCCTCTTGCTGACAATTAGCATGACTCGGTCTTCAAAGCATCAGCGATGTCAATGACTCAGCCATGTGACGTGCTCCATCAGTCCGATCTAGACGTGATTTAAAAAAGAAGGAAAACCAAGTTTTTTGTGTTGTGGGAAGACAGCTCTTTCAATTTTATAAATATAAAACATTCCGTCCAACTACCCACAGAAGGAAGTGACTTCATACAGCTGACCACTTAGCTACCACCCTAGTAATTGTCAATATATTTGGTCTTTTTCCAGCATGTCAAAAAAGCATTTTTCCTTTTGGTTCAAATGTAATTTGAAAGAACTCATATTCCGAGTTTAAGGTATATTTTTCAAAAAACAGTTCATATAAAGTTTGTGGCTACTTGCCTCATTCAGTCTATAGCCTCTGAGTACACAGTGCTGTTCCCACTGGTAAAGCCACGAAGCAAACTCCCAACTGGAGACCAGAGCACTTCTGTCATTCTTTCTCTTTTGAGCAAAGTGTTGTGCAGTACGTGTTCTGTATCAGGAGGGACTTAGAAAGATACTCCAAAGACAGAGAAGATTATATGTTGTTTATGAAGTTACACATAATGTATAGGGGATACTTTATACATGAAGAGAGTAAATCTATTTTCAGCCCACAGCTATCATTCTCAGTACACTGTGGAGCGACGCTGTTTCTGGCAGCGCTGATCTCAACCATGTATTGAAAGTTTCCTTGATCACTCACTGAGTTCTAGTTAACAAAACTTTTTATCCTCTGAACACATAAGGGATGTGGCTTATGGTGGTATTTTCCATTCTATGCTTTCTTTCCAGGAAATGAATCTAATTGAACGTTTTAAATAGAGTTTCTGAGTTATTTTATTTACAGAGTGAGTCCTAAGGAACATTTCCGAGACATGTCCCTTTTTTCCCTGAGCGAATGCCGAGGTTCTGCTGATATTTGTTAGGTGTGGACGTCTTTGGAGGTGACTATTTAAATTGTCAGCAGATATTAAATACCTCTGACAGTTTAAAAGTTTAGTAAAATAGCCAATACATTCACAAAAGCATTATACCCCCAAGGGGAACTGAGAACAGCATAAAACAGTCTAGGAGTCTTCTGATAGCCTAGTCTAACAAATATCACCCATGCAGTGTATTTCAACTTCAAAGTGATCTAGTTAATGAATCCTTAAATTTCACTCTGGCAGCAATTCAGAAAACTGGAGCTCCATAACACCGAGTTGATAAAAGTTATCTTTTCTATTTTTAATGAGATATATACTAACACAGGGAGCTTACTGCAGAATCAGCGTCCTGGGAACAATCTGCAGGCCATGTGCTTGTACTACAGAGAAGGGGAAACATGGAGCAAGTTTGTATTGTTGTAATTGTTTGTTGTATGTCTTACAGTGGTGTCTGGAACAGTAGGAGCTCCAGAGAACTTAACAGGAGTCAGATGTTAGCCTAACCTGTGTTGTCGGGTTACCTGCATTTGGGCAACACAGAGGGGCTACACAAATACAAAGCAGGTTAATTAGAAGTCAGACATTCACTGAAGCAGGCTCTGCCTGACTCCTTGGCTCTGAGTGATTACTGAACAACAAACATGCCAAACTGCAATTCATGCCTCATCGTACAAACCACTACACCAAAATAAGAGATAGCACTCACAGAATTTACACTCTACTCTACAACTTTTGAATTGCGGTACATGTTTTATTTACATCTTTCAGTACCTGCTTTTTCTCTTCTGTTTCAGGATTACTTGGTATACATTTTCCTGTATAATAATCTGATTTATAACTTTACTTCCAACATTCTTCACTTCAGCATCTATTTGATATTTTGTCAGAAGTTATCCAGATAAGAAAGAAGTCCCAGTGTTTGAATCATTTTTCCTGGAGTACCAGAACCAATGGGATAATCAAAGAGAGATGACAAACATGGTGTGCATTTACAATAGGGAAAAAAATTCTATCTGTTACTGTGTCAGCAATTCCCATCTTGCTAGTGTGTACAATTTTCTAGTGAAAGGGTTTGAAAAAACAAAGGATTCTGTTATCTGGCACCAATGCCCACAACAAGTTCATAGACCTGACTGGTTCCTCAGGGCACTAGCATTTCCGAAATAATACAATTAAAAATATTGTAATAGCGAATTACACAATTTAATGAAATAATTTGAAATAATCCAATTATAAAGGTAAGAAATTCTGAGTAAATTAAAGCTTAATGTAGAATCTGCTCATGAGTTCAAGCTTTATTTGGAATCTGATCACAATTTATAGTTTGGATTATTTCCTACCACTGGATTCGGCAGGGACTGCACTTGTGTAATGGCATGTTAGACTATCTAGATCTTAAATGAATCATCAACTTCCTGTAGACACTTAACACTGTAACACAAGTGTTTTTTGTCCAGCGTAGCAATAAAGCAAAAGCTTTTAAGAAGTCTGTTGTGTGCTGAACTGCATCTTCCTCACTGCTTTATAAAGATCTATGATCTCAGGAAATACAAGCTGTAAAATTCTACTGCTATAAAATTGCTTATCTGTTGTATCCCGTACAAGCAATTTTAAAATATGTGTTTAGTCATAGTACAAAGTTAGTTGCAGTCAAAGTAAATGAGGCTGAAGTTGTATCTTAGAACAGTGTCCAGCTCTCTCATGAGACCTTCCTTTCTAGGAAAAGACCCTGAAGAAGGGCTAAAGATTTATGAGTCGACAGAGCTGGACAGGGGAGAGCGGGTGACACACTATCTCCCTCGGCCAACAAGCCTGCCCAAAAGCTTATGCAATGTGTGTTGTCTACACAGTTTCAGAGTGTTCTCTCTGGAGAACACTTAACTGTAATACTTCTTGCTGGCAGGGAGAGTTGAAAGGTTAAGGGGTGTCTTATTGCCAAAAGATTGTATTAGGAAATAGGTGCTTCGAGGTCAGATTCGGCTTGAATGCCAAGGAATTTGCGAACACTGGGAGGCGAGAAGATCTTGTGAAAGTTCTGCAAGAGCTTTCTTCCCAGAAAGAGCAATCCGGCTCATTGCACACAGCGTACTGAAGCTTTCTTCTCCAACGAGAGGCACAAACCGGCTCGAAAAACCGAACTGTAAAAATCGGACGAGGTGCCCCCATTTCCTCAAAGCTCACTGCTGTCCCGCTGCCCTACCCCAGGGACCCCCAGCGCGGCCCAACACTCCCACCCCCCCTTCACACCCGTACAGCTGCACCTCACGCCGTTACCGAGGTAAAACGGGCCCGCAGACGGGCTTTATCCCGCTCCCCGCAGGCGCCATCGGCCTCTATTTCCCGCCGGGGCCGAGGAGGCCGCGCTGAGGGAGCACCCCGCACCGTATTCACCCCTATTAAGCCCACAGCCTATTACCGTATATACCCATATGGCGAGCGGCGCGGGAGAGACGTTCCCAGAAATGAGGCGTTACCGTATATACCCGCCACTGACGCACTCTCACATTTCGGGATGCCAAGCTCGACACGTGCTGCCGTATATCACGGCACAGAAGCGCATAACCGTAATGCCCCTCATACAAGAGGCAGGCCGGGGCGGCGCATGCGCTGTTAGGCGGCGGGGGCGTGGAGCTGCGACCCGGTGGGGTGAGGAGGAGCGGCCCTAGTCCCGCCTCCTTCCCGCCGCTTTCGGTACCGGCGCAGGCCTTCCCCGGGGGTCCGATTCGCTGGCCGTACGGCGCGGAACCATGGCGCAGCGGAGGGCGGCGGAGCGCGGGCCTTGCCAAAGGGCGGCGGAGAGCGCCAGGCACCAGCGGCAGCTTCTAGAAGGTGCCGGGCCCGGGGGGAGGGCGGCGGGAGCGCGCGATCTCGTCCTGCCAACGGTCAGCCGCCCGCCCGCGGGGGCCGGGGGCGTCGCCCTCCGGGCCTGCCGGGCGGTGGGGTGGGGGAGCGGCCGCCTGAGGAGGTCGGTGTGTGGGAGGGGGCGAGGCGGGGTCCCGCCGCGGGGCCTGTCAGCCGCTGCCCGCGGCAGGGCCGGGGGGGGAGGCCCAAACGGGGCAGCAGTCCGCCCCACGCGCGTTAATGAGGCGAGGCGCGGGTTCGCGTGTCTGTGTGTGTGGGTGTTACCCCACTGCTTGTGGTGCAAAAAGTGGCAGAAAACGCAGTTCGCTGTATTTTTCGTCCTCTAAGTTGTGGGGTTTTTTTCTTATTCATTTGTTTTCCCCCTCTGGAGAAGATGTTATTAAAATAACCGCGGGTGAGGCGTTGTAGCTGCTGCCTGGGTGCCGCCTGTGGCCTCGGCAGAGCCAGCGCACACCTGCGGGATCACGCTGACCTTAAAGCCAGTGGGAGCCGCAGCTGGTCCCGCCGGCTCTGTTGTGCCCGTGGGTTTCATCACCCTTTCGCCGTGTTTCGCAACAGCGAGGTGGCAGGGCAGCCCCGCTTCGGCGTTGCCTGTTGGCATCGCAGTCATGCCACCCGCAGCTACGAATAAAAATACGGCCGTGGCATTTTTTTTTGTGTTCTTCAGGTGACCAAAACCGGCGCTTTCTGCAAAGTTGTCTGGCCTGGCAGTGTCTGAGGAGAGAGAGCGTTTTAACACATGCACACATACGTGCCGTAGTGTGGATGCAGAGAGTTCTTGCTGTTTATTTCTCTGTTTAAAATTCTTTGTACTTATAGCTACATTTGTGCTAATCAGTGTATTGCATGTATATGGTCCTATTGGTAAGACTCTAAAGTGTAGAAGAGGCCTAAAATGCAGTTGTGCCACTTATTGTACTCCCGTTACTTCTTTTACACTTTCAAGTTAACAGACTGGCAGAAGATTTCTAGCAAAAGGGAAAAAAAATATGTATGGCTTACTTTTGCTCTATTTTTCTCTTTACAAATTTATTTATTAATTGAGGCTTAAATTATTATGTATCATAGAAATTTACTTCTGTGGCATGTTTGCCAGTGTAAGAACTTCAAATTTGTTTGAAAAGCTTTTAGGAAATGTAAGCGATGTGTTCTATATGTTATAAAAAGCATTAGTGGGAAGATTATGTCCACAGAGGTTTTCTTAAAGTATAAGTTTGAAATCTGTTGTAAGATGTGAGGGTTTTCTTTCTGTTGTTGGTTTGGTCTGGTTTTCTTTTAAACTTTGTTTTTGTTTAATTTCAGGGAAAGCTCAGGCAGAAGGCGGATCAGCTCGTACATCACTTCTTATTTTAGTGTCCATCTTCTTATCAGCTGCTTTCCTTATGTTCCTGGTATATAAAAATTTCCCACAACTTAGTGAGTAAGTATGTCAGGAAAGATTAATTTATTTGCTTTTCATTCAGTATCAAATTTTAGAGGAGACTACATGGGGTTAAATGATTTTTAAACTGGTGTGAGTTAATTATAGACATAACCTTATTTTTTTAGAAGGGAATTTGAGTTTATAACCTAGAATGTCAGGATACAAAGCTTAATATTGAAATACCAGTAGAATCTGTGTAAACAGAGTGCTACTTGACCTAGGGTTTTGTTGTTTTGTTGCACAGTTGAGATACCATGTTTTGAAAAGTTACCCCCTGTCACATCAGTAACGGTAGCTCACTATGTTCTTAACCCTCTTCAGTTGAGAGCCAAGACGGGCTTGGTTAGGGCTAGGTTTATTTTAAAATTCCTTGTGCACTGGTGTAACTGGAGGCTGTCATCGAAAGGAGACATCCATCTTCCTTCTTATCTAAGCTTTGTGTTCTCTTTCTCTCCTTTTTGTTGCATCTCATACTCGTGTTGGGAAGATAGTTTGACAAGATGGAAACCTGCTTGTCTGACAATTTTCTTTTTTTCTTTTAGTAGTTAATTTTCTGTCTGATTAACTTGCTCAACAAGTTCAGTTTGCAACTAAGTCTGATACAGAGGAGGAGAGGACACTCAACTGTGCTGCCCAGGGTTGCACCAGATTAAGGTGTGACACGAGATTTTGCTCTTAAAGCTTTGTTTGTTTGTGAGGTAAAGCTCTGCTGCTCTTGCTGCACTTCAAATGTTATGACCCTAGTGTTGAGGCAGTTGCAGTTGGTTTTGGCTGAAATGTTGACCGCTGTTCAGTTGCCAAGTTTTGAGTAGTTATTTGATAGTACTTGGTAAGGAAAAAAAAACACCTAGAAATGAAGCAGATTATTGTAATGAATTAAAAAAAATATTTGAAAATATCTAAAATTGAGAATCTTCTAATATAAAAAACTGTAAATATCAAGTGTTCTTCTGAGAACAATATCACAACAATAATTGTGGTTTGTTTGCTGAGGTTGTAGTTTAGTGATTAGTGTATCTAACAATTTATGCATTCAGTAAATAATTTTACTGTGCTGTTTGATTATATTTACCACCATTCCTCCCTTTTTTCTCCTTTTTTCCAGAGAAGAAAGAGAATGTATAAAGGTTCCTAGAGATATGGATGATGCAAAGGCCTTGGGAAAAGTCTTGTCCAAATATAAGGACACATTTTATGTTCAAGTGTTAGTGGCTTATTTTGCCACATATGTTTTGTATCCTTTTCCTGATATAAAGGGCAGTTTTGATGTAGTCATGCTTTTCTGAAAAAGAAATGACAAGTTCAAACTTATAAATTCTTGGTTATGGGTGAAGAATGCTAGCAATACCTATGTTTGCTTATAAGTAGATACAAATATTGCCAAATCTTTGAAATTAAAAATGTTTCTTATGTGTTTCAGTATGCTTTTTGGACTGTAAGAAAGGATTGAGTAGAAGGAAATTGCTGCATGCGTGTATAATAGTAAATGCTGCTGGATATTTGCATGCAGCTTCACCTTGACAGTGTCTGTTGAGGACAATATGTTTAACTTTGATACTAGACTTCTCATTTTGGTGTTACACTAACTTTCTTATTGCAAACTGAATTGCCAGTTAGAAATTACTGTTGGTTCTGAAGGAAAGCTGAGACTATTGACTGTTCTTCCCTGAGACTTTTAAAAGTGCCATATAAAGTTAATTTGCAGAGTATTTTGTAGCGTTTTTGAAGGAAAGCGTTTTGAGCCTTTTTTCATTTCTGCAGTGCCCACATTCAAAAAATGAATCTCTATTTCCTTTTACAAAGCACTAAATTTCTGAAGTACTTTCTGCATAGGGAGATACAAAGGCTACCTGTGTTCTGTGTTAACTTCTTTTTCCTGAGTGCTGAATATATTAAGTAATCATTAAACACACTCTTAACTGGAACACTTCATGAAAGGTTAATAACTTTCAAAAGCTGTATAAGAAGTCTGTTTCATAGTTTAATGCAGGAGGCTTTGTTAACTCAGAGAAAAATCAGTGCTGAATGTGCCATTACTAATTATCCTCTAGCTCGTTCTTTAAGTGTAGTTCACAAAGAATAGATTTATGAAGAAAACTAAAATGTTTATATATGAATAGGAAGTAAAACAGAATTGGCTGTTTATTGAACTACTCTAGCAACTGATATGACGACATTTACTGTCTCCGCAGTAGGCTGTGATAAGTTGACAACATGTTACAGTTATCTCAGAACCTTGTACAACTTAGAAAAAGCTGTACGGGTTGTAATGGACTTTAATATTAAGGAAGATTATTTGGCTTTTTGGTCAATTTTCAGCCAATTCAATTCAGATAAAATAGTGTGCAAATTATTTTTTTTTTTTTTTACTTTATAAGATTTGTATCAAAAGTGGGCAATACATTGTAGTTTCAGGTATGCCTAGCAAGCCTTAAGCTCAATAGCCTGTTTGCTTATGTTGTAGAAACTTAATTTTTTGCCTTTTTGAAAAATTCTGACTGAAATTAGTGATCATGTATCCTAGTTAACTAGTGATTGCACCATGACTATTTGTAAGGAAGTAGTAGTTGACTTCATATGTGTCAGTCTTTTATGAAACTTGTAGTAGTTATGGGCTTGAATAGGAGTTCTGTGAACTTTTTAGAGTAAATATCTGAAATATGTATATTTCTAGTCAACAATGTAACAATGTATGTGTTTCCTGTAATGTCACAATAAATTCCCAGTGTCAATCGTAGCACAGATAAAGAGAAAAATGTAGTACAGCTTTTATTATTTAGTGACTTATTTTTGTATGTGCAATGATGAATCTACTTGTTTTCTCTGTGCTTGGGCTTCTTGTGTTACTCTGCAAATGTATTTTGACTTAAAGAGGCTATGTCTATTTATATTTATACTTTTTCAAATTGTAATATGTATTCTGACTGCTTATAAAATTAAGAATTGGGTAGCTTTTTAAAAATGTTCATTGTTTGTTTTTTTTCTCCTTAACTAAGATGCATCCAGCTTGCAAACATTTGCTATCCCTGGGTCTATATTTCTCAGTATCCTGTCAGGGTTTCTTTATCCCTTTCCGCTGGCCTTATTTCTTGTGTGTCTGGTAAGCACAGAAACTAGTTTGCAAGTGCATATATTTCTATCTATTTGGAATACAACCAAGCATCTAACCAGCTTCCTGTTTGAAATTATCCAAGTCTGAATGAAACAGGGGTATGAAAGAGTTCTCATTCAGCTCTGTTGTGACAATGGTGTTACCAACAAAATTCACTGTAGCATTGGGTGATAATCCAAAAAACTAAACTGTTTCTCCAAGTTTTTGTAATAATGGAGGCACTTGGGTGTGAACCATCCAGAGTTTCCTTTACTTTAAATTTGTCTACTGTCTCCCTGATTCTAATTTCAGAACATGATTACTGCATTTTTATCACACTGCAAAACGCCTCTGGTTTTAAATGGCTTAAATACCCAAGAAGCTTAATTTAAGATATGAGATGTGTGTTATTGACAAGCTTCTAAAAATGTTATGTGCAAAAGATACAGTCATAATGAGCCCTAGTGCTTCAGAATGAGGTAATTGAGTAGGCATGGAGGACCAAGTTGGTGAATTTTCAAGCCTGAATCTCTTTAATGCCATTGTGCCCCTTATTTGCAAAGCTTTTACTGTTCAAAATCTTAAAATAAAAACTGCAGAAGTACTCAATAGCAACTGAAAAGTAATCAACATTGTCTACTTTGAATGTTAAGATTGCTCTAAATGCCTTGGGAATAAAGGAACTGTCTTGGGGCAACAACATTCTTAGGCAGTATGTATATACTGCTGAAGGAGTACCCTTCAGCCCCAATGGAGGGCTGCATAGAAGCAGGCTCTATTCAGCCAGTGCAGTTAATAGGGATATAAGGATAAGATTAATCAGAGTTTCTGCTTATTTGTTTGGGTTTGTTTTGTTTTTTTTTTTTTTTTCAGTGCTCAGGACTTGGAGCTTCTTTCTGCTATATGCTTTCATACCTAGTGGGACGTCCGGTTGTATACAGATATTTAACAGAAAAAGCAGTAAAATGGTCAGAACAGGTAAAGTTTCTAGAGATGCTGAAACTTATGATAGAAAATGTATATTGGAATAGTATGGAAAAGTGGGGGGGTCTCGTGCTCATTTATCTAATTACAAAGAAAGGACTCTGATTCCCTTCTGACAGTGCAGTTACTTTCTCTGAGTGTTTTTAAACAGTGGGGAGTATTCCTGGTTTTATGGTATTTCCTGTGAGGAAGTTGTTTTTACCTAGGAAGTGTTTTCAACTGTGATAACCCCTCTGGTTTAGCTAATGTCAATAGGAAACCTCTCCAGCTTCAATTTAAAGTAACGGCTCTGTGAGAATCAGAACTAATGAAAGATGGGTTTGTGGTTCTTATAGGGCAAGAAAACCCATTGCTGCATGTCTGATTGTAAAACCTTAATTTGAAGATGTTGTTGTGGTTGGAGCGTTTAGAAACTGTCTTTTACAGTATCTGGTAACATTAGTTTCAGCAAGTGTTAATTGTCAGATGAAGTTAAAGATTTTGCAATACAAAATCATAGAGTGACCAGTATTTGACCTCATGTCTCTTGCTTTGATACTCTGAAACATGTTCAAACATTTTATTTTTTTTTCAACTATGAAGCATAACTTACTACTGTACTCTGCTCAAGTTTTTTGAATCACATAAAAATATTTTAAACTTGTTCTTCAGTAGTTAAGATGTGAAGTTGTGTCCTGCAAAACTGGCCTAGTTAAATAATATAGTAGTATTTTGACTCTTGACCCAAGTAAATATTAATATTGCAATATAATCTTGAGGCTATTCTCGAGTGCCATGTTTCTGTTAGAACTGGATATGTGGTTTAAAATGATGTAGTTACATGTGCAGCTCATCCCTCACTGTTTCCAGGTTCATTGGACTATACCATGCTTGCATTTTGAGGGCTAAGATATTTTATATACAGGATTAATCAATGTTTAAATATTTTTTCCTTTGCAAAGATTAAAAAAGCCACACAGTGGTATTACTGAACAATAGCAGGGCTACTGATTTTAGTTTTGTAGTTAAAGCTAAAGTTGGGGGGAAGAAACAGGGTTGTGACTGGTGTGAGTGGCTATGTAAGACTTCAGATGGAATTGCAATCAGACCAGGTTTGGTTTCAGCTGTTTGGGACCAGATGATTGTGTTTAGGCTTAGGCTTAGTGAAAGTCTGCCAGGATAGGCTGGAAGTGATGGTTGCTTTGCTACCCCTATAACTTGGTTTGGGGTTACAGTTCTTGTTTGAAAGGGCTGATGTGCTGAAGCCAGGCTGGGAGGAGAAAAGAGGTGTTGATGTAGTACTACTGTAAGGAGCTGGGCTAGACTTCAGAGTATAATTAAGACTGTAAATGAAGTTGGGGCTATTGTGGTTGCTCCTGGATAAATGTTAATGCTGGACAGGTTTTGCAACTGTGTTGGCAGCAGCCACCTGATGAACTTCAGAGCCATGACCTGGGTAGGTTTTCAAGTAAGGAATACAGCTGTGTTTCAAGTTTGATCATGGGCTGGGGAAGAATGGGTTGAGGAACAAATATCATTGCTAGTTTCTACAGAAGCTTTAGGAATAGGATGACAAACTGGCCAAGTTGTTTGGGCTACAGTTGGACAGGCAGAGGTTGCTGTGCTAAAGTTAGGGTTAGGCCTGCTGCTGTGCTGAATGATTAGTGTGCTGTTTAAGTTGGCTGATTCAGACACATCACCATCATGCTCTACCACAGACTGGTATTTCCAGACTGACTTCAATACTATTTAACAGGTGATTCACTGATGACTCTTCCTTGAGTCACTCATTGTTTAACTGATTTTTGTTTCCAACTTGTAAATTTCTAGAAAAGATACACTGAAAAGCCCTAAGAAACCTCTAGTAGTAAAATCATCCGGTATTTTTGGGGCACTGAAATTTACTGACTTGTTTTTGTTTTGGCAGGTTGAAAGACACAGAGATCACCTCATTAACTACATAATATTTTTAAGAATAACACCTTTTCTTCCCAATTGGTTTATCAATATAACATCTCCTGTGATTAATGTGCCATTGAAAGTATTTTTCATTGGCACTTTTCTAGGTAAGAATTCTGACTAGTGAACTGTGGTTTGGGGGTAGCCAGAAGGGATATTATTTGCTTCTCTGTGTATGCATTGTTCAGCAGAGATCACCACCTACTGGACGGTTGAAAGACTGCTCAAGATTATTGTTTTTGTACTTTTTATGTGTGGAGCTTATAGCATTGAAAAATTCTAGTAGTCAGAACTATTCTGATACGCTAGACCAGAGGTAATGGGCACAGGCTAATTACTTGCTTAAGGAAACATACATTATATGAACACTTTATTAGTAACATTTTGTTCTGCTCTATGACTATAGTAATTTTGTGAACTTCTGTAAGCTCCTATTTTGAGCTCAGCATAATTGTGAGAGGATATATGTGACTTGGATCTGAAGGATTGTTTCTGTCTTTCCCACTCCATTTTATTTATCATAATAAATCCTCCACGGAGTGAATTCATAATTTGACTAAGGTAGTGCTAAACACTTTAGTTTTGTAACTGGCAAATTTTTGTAAATACTTCTTAATCTGGTTAGGAAAAATATATATTTTTCCTTTATGAACTTTAATAAAATCCGTTTGCAGATTTCAAGTTGTCTCTCTGCAGAGTCTAAAGAGCAGAGATTATTTTCTTAGTCTTCTGTGTTTGAGTTGGTGTTAAAAATATTTAAAATGGCATAAACCCAGTTCTTTTAATATGGGGTTTTTATCTTTGAATTTTGTATTTAAACCCCTCTTTAAAAAAAAAAAAAGTACAAGGCAACAAAGTCTGAAATTTTTGGTGTTACAAGTTGGATGACTGATTTTGTTTTTTCACCCTAACAAGCTGGTGTTTTTTCTTCCTTTGCCCTCTTACCTTTCTAATTCCCTGCTCCAGGTGTGGCACCACCGTCTTTTGTAGCCATTAAGGCAGGAACAACGCTGTACCAGCTTACGACAGCAGGGGAAGCTGTTTCCTGGAACTCTGTTTTTGTTCTCATGATTCTAGCCACCCTCTCCATCCTACCAGCTCTCTTCCAGAAGAAACTGAAACAGAAGTTTGAATAAGGATCAAACTGGACCGGAATTTCCCATACTTCATCTCAGGATCAGCACTTCTGATATTTGTATATTTGCTTTTCTATTGGATCTTAAGCAATGAAAGGGGAGGCTTGTAGTTGATAAGAATGTCTTTAAATGAACGTGTGGCCTAAAATTGAAGGAACTGTGTTCAGAAATGTACTGCATATAGTTTTGTAACCAAACCATGAGTGTTTTACTTGGAGAAGGTGGGTGTGTGGCCCTCAGGATGAGGGAAGCGAAAACACAGATGTAACATTTTTCTCTGATTACACGCAGAGCAAAAATTGTAATGTAGACATAAACTACAGATAATGCTTTCTAAAACTTGCAGAAAAACTTAATTATTCAGTCCAATTTTGTAACATTTTCTGTAGGCTTCCATGTGATCTGGTCTGAGTACATTTCTCATCCACAATGTTTCTCATTTTTTTGCCTTTGGGAGTTCCAAAATACTAGTGTAATATAATAACGGTGCTCACTCAGAAGCAAAGGTTTTTTGCAGTACTTTAACTACAATGATATTCTCATCCTGATTGTTTACTTCTATTTATTAGTGCTGTGTGGATTTAAATACTTGAACATACATCTGCTTTACTAACTGGATTAACAAAGGCAAAGTTTCACATCGTTCCTTCTTGTCCTCTGTATGATTTTACTCTGGGAGAGGACATAGGTAGGGAGAGAGCAGATTAGAATTTTTATCATGGATGGCTGATGATTTTGAAGTTCTAATTTTAATTTTTTAAATGTTAATTATTTTGCCAATGTTTCATTTGTACAGATTTATCCTGCCAATTTAAGAAAACGATTGTATGATTATATAAAACTTCCAGTTCTCAAGTAACTTAAAAATGTTTAAGCAGTGTAATAGTACCATTTCTCAAGCAATATGTAAAGAGTATAAAATTGTCCATTGCAGCGCAATTCTCTAGAAACATCAGGTGCACAAATTGGTGCAGTTCTTATTAAAGAGCTGACTCCAAGTAGCGTTCAAAGCATCACGTAACAGAAGTCTTTTATGTCATTGTGTATACAATTGAATGAATTACTCCAATGTCTGCCGAGTCAGTAACTGGCAATGGACAACCAGCTATGATTCACCTTTAGGCAAAAGGACATATACTCACTTAATAAGGTATATGATACCTCCCTTTGTATGCTTATAACTGTTGTTGTTCGTTGTATTGTCAGTGGAATCCCATGAAATGAGGCCCTGATCAGCAAGGAACTGGGGTGTGCATTTAAGTTTTATCCTACTGAAACCAGTGCTGCTCATATGCTTTAAGTTGGTGCCCCTAAAGTGTCTTGCTGAAATGGGAGTTGACACATTAATGTATGCTCCAGTGGAAGGGTTTATTTGTCTGTATCCTCATGCTAACTCATCATATAATAATAGATCATTGAGATGGAAGAGAACAGTTCCATAAATGTGATAATGTTGAAAGGTACTGGTACCTTTAAAGAGTTTTGTTCTTTTTGTAATGTATGTATGTTAATTGACTCCTTTGTTTCATCACAGTATTACATGTAAATATACAGTAAATACTATTGATACACCATTTGTCTTTTATTTAAATCTGGGCTGCACAGTAAATGGTATTTTTTACATAGATAGATAAAGGAATTCATATCACTTTTGTTTGCAAGTTTATTGCAAGATCATTTAGCTTCAGCAATTGTTTCGTTACTTAGAATTTACTCTAAAAGTGTACTTTATTGGCATCTAAAACTGAACAGTGATTATTTTTATTGCTGTAGTTCTAATCTCAGAGGTCATCTACCCAGGGGATTTATTCCATAGTAAACTTTAGTGTGAATTTAGCTTTTGTGAGCAAGTGTCCCTTGGACTATTGAGTGTGAAGTTGCTGTAGATTTACAGCCTACTTTTCTGCATAGTTAATTTTTCATGCAGATGAACTCTCAGAATAAATTACCTACTACTTATTGTCTAGTGGCTTTTCTCAAAATTTGTCTCCATTTCTGGTCAATAAATAGATGCTGTTGTAAAATCCCTTCTATATAAAATCCCTGTATAAAGCCAATATTTTCTTGGTACCTTGACACTAAAGAAGGAACTGAGCTATGTTTTAATTTAATGTGAATCATACTGTCGCTTGATGTTTTCACTGAGTTGTATTTCGCCCTGTAGATGGGATCAGGCTATGGTACTGAAAAACCTGTTGTGTTTCAGCCATAAACTCTGTTCCCATCGCAGTGGTTAAAAGCCTTAAGACCTTAAAAAGGTTGAAAATAAGGTTCATTCCTTTTGCAAAACCTTGATGTTTCTTTAACCTGTCCCTTGGGTGTTTATCTTCAGCTGCTAACGGCCTCAGGCCATTTCCTACCCCATGAGGACTACTTCTGAGGGTTCTGAAGAGTAAGGAAGGCCTTATGAAAAAGGCAAAAAAGCACTGTGCTGTGGAATACTGCACTAGCCTACATTTTCCTGTGATCCAAGTGATAGCCATAACATTTTGACAGGAAAACAGTGGCTACCATGAAGCAAATGGGGAAATTGAGAAGATGTAGCTTTGTTTTTTAATTGCAAAGAATTTTGAGCTGTTGGGCTATGTTTATCTTTCGGAATTTTTTGTGATACCTGCATGACATCATTACTAAATGTCTCTTGCCATTTGATAATAAAGCTATTATATAAAACATGAAACGTATTTTTGAGTGCAATGAAGCAGACTGAACTTCCCACTAAGCTTAATTTTTTTTATTAACCCATTTAAAAGAGATGAGTTCTTAAATGGTATTTTTAATGACTCATAAAAAATTAAACAGCTGATGACATCTATATATGAGATTCATTCTGTTTCTACCTTTATTTCAGAACATGTAGGTAAACTTGACTTCCTTTTCTATTTGAAATTAATTTCTCGCAAACAGTAATTTTGCAAGGTTTTTCTGTTTTGCACTGGAAGGCAATTGGGTCTAACTGGAACTGGTTTCATCTCAAATAGAACCATTTGCATAATTTGCTTTTTTTTAATGAATTCCTGATGGAAGGCCCATGCAGAAGCTATGATGGATTTGTTCACCTTCCCTTAATATTCTATTACATCCAGCTTAAGAATTTTTTTTTGGTCTTGCATAGAAAACTGATACTGAAAGGTTGAGACAAAAGAAGTAAAAAATGAGAAGTCTTTAGTCAAAATATTAGTGAGCTGTGCTATTGTGCAAAGTTGCAAAGTCAAAACATGTTTTTTGTTGTCAAGTAGCTTTGAAGATTTTTGTGTGTTGTTCCTGAGAGTCATCATGTGTAGCTTCTGTGATAACCTGGTTTTATGGTGGTAACTAAAATGCAGTGTGGATTGCTCTGCTTTGCATCAGAACTGCAGTGTGCTGCCTGCCTCAAGCTGTGAAATTTACTCTGGCTTAAGCTGAACAGCCAGCAGGATTGTCTCAACCAGAAAGCTGAGCAAGGACTGAAACACCCAGCAGCTACCACAGGTACAATTTTACAAAGGTAAGGACTAACTGAAATAGATGCCTTTGTGCGAGCTGTTACTTCAGGAATGAAATGTATACTCTGAGTGTTTTGCACTAGAAATATATTGAAAAGGAACAAAACAGGAAATGCATTTCTTCCTGTTTCTTAGTCACGTATTTTTTCTTTCATTCTTGTAAGTAATAACGGCGGAGAAATAACTCTGGGAATTGTGGGAGCTAAAGCACTAAGAATCATACCTTCTAGTCAAGTTCCTCCATTCAGAATTCGGTTCAGGGCAGTAAAAAATCTTGTCCCAGGAGTGCCTTGAGAGTGCCTGTCTGTTCCTTAGCACCCACTACGGTATCAGTGCCAAAAAGGGAAAGTCTAACTATTCCTCAAATACTTCATGAACTATTTTTCACGATGTGGAACAATCTCTTTGGCAGAATTACAAAATAGGGGATTTTTTTTTCCCCCAGAAGGCTGAAAAGAATACAGGTCAAATTAGAGAAAACTTTCTCTCTGTCATAAATAGTGTGAGGTTTGTGAGCCATATATTTTTAGCAGAATAGCATTGAGAGGAAATGAAAGAAGTTTTGACAGGAGAGCAGGATACAGAGCAAGCTTTTCAAATTTCCCTTAAGGAGAACTCAGTTATTATTTTTATGACCAGTTCGTGTCTTGTGATGGCACATGTTTCTCTCTAAAACTCAGCTGGTGGCTTTATAGCTCCAGGTCACCCAAAGTGAAGGATGTTATGGCCTTTTAATAAGGGCAATTACTATGAATAAGAGCATAATATGTTTACTAACATACCATAACTTCCCTTCCTCTTCTTAAAAATATTCTACCTAGTGTAATAATTAATGTTTCATTATTTTATAGTACACAGGGAAGAATCTGGGTCTGGATTATGAGAGCTAAGATCAATGACCAGTGTATAACTATGCAAAAGGCCTCATAAAAGCTCCTTTCTACAGATAATCTTCAAAACAAAGAGAATTCTGCTTCTGCACATCTCTAGGCCTTCAGTGATATCCTAATAGTCTCCAAAGGCTAGTAGGGAGAAGGTTAGTAGTCTCTGGAGAGCAGTGTGAGTGCCACAGTAGGAATAGCTTTTAAAGATTTGTATCAGAATTAAGATCTAATGTTATGATCGTAACTCCTGAATTTTTTTTATTTTTTTTTTTTTTACAACTTAGACCTTGAACAGTTGTATCTAATAATCTGGAATTTATGCTGCTTACTGTACTTGGAAGAATTCTATGCCATGAAAAAGTGTTTTGAGAAGATTACTAAAGCATTTATAGATTTCATCATAGAATGGTTAGAGTTGGAAGGGACCTTAAAGGTCATCAAGTTCCAACCCCCCTGCCATGGGCAGGGACACCTCCCACTAGAGCAGGTTGCTCAAAGCTCTGTCCAGTCTGGTCTTGAACACTTCCAGGGATGGGGCATCCACAACTTCCCTGGGTAAACCTGTTCCAGTGCCTCACCACCCTCACAGTAAAGAATTTCTTCCCAATATCTAACCTGAATCTCCCCTCTTTCAGTTTAAAACCATTACCCCTCATCCTATCACTACACTCTCTGATAAAGTCCCTTCCCTATCTTTCCTATAGGCTCTCTTTAGGTACTGGAGGGCTCCTATAAGGTCTTCCCAGAGCCTTCTCCAGGCTGAACAACCCCAAATTTCTCAGCCTGTCTTCACAGGAGAGGTGCTCCAGCCCTCTGATCATCTTTGTGGCTCTCCTCTGGACTCACTCCAACAGGTCCACATCCTTCTTATGTTGGGGGGCCCAGAGCTGGATGCAGTACCCAGGTGGGGTCTCACCAGAGCAGAGCAGAGGGGCAGAATCGCTTCCCTCGACCTGCTGGCTGTGTGTCTTGTGATGCAGCCCAGGATGTGGTTGGCTTTCTGGGCTGCGAGCACACATTGCCAGCTGGCTCATGTTAAGCTTCTCATCTGCCAACACCAAGTCCTTCTCGGGGCCTTTGCAGTGGCCTTCGTAGCCTCTGGGTTGAGCCTTAGGCCTCCCGCAAGTGAGAATGTGCAGACCTTGAAACTATGGATGTTTTCGAGAGCCAGTGCCTTGGTCTTTGCCTCCACCTTGGAGGACTTGGCCCCTTTAGGCTGGGGCACCATCCTCAACAAATTGAGGTGAAAAGAGTGGAAACAAACCAGCCTCTTGTGTACTCGCCCTCTGTCCTCATCCAAGGTAAATATCTTAATCAAAGTCATTAGAAGACACCATATGCAATGAGCACCCTGACAGCTGTATACCTTTCTGAGCTTACCTCATCTTGGGAACCACCTGCACAGTATAAGGGCAGATAGATACCCTATTTCTGACTTTTTCAATTCTCTGAGCAGTGTTGAATGAAACTGTAATTTGCTGTTTGGGTTTCTTACTGCTTATTAAATAAACTCTTCCAACAATCGTGACTGTGATTGTTGGCAAAATAACCCTGAATTAACCAGTACAAGGAATATTCAAGATATGTTCATGTTAACTTCCATGGTTACTATTTTTAAAAGACTTTATTCTCTTTGATTTAAGGCCTTAGTTTGAAAATCCCAGTCTTTGCCATTGAAAACAGGAGCTGAATCAACAGCGATAGTCTTGCCAGAGACAATGAATCTTTTAAATCACTTCCTATTTACTAATATAGCTTTATGATTCTCTGGCTAAACAGTCATAGTTTCCACAGATTTCACAATTCCACAATTATTCTCAACATCATAAAGAATACTTTAGAGAATTCATAACATAGTTTAGAGTGTTGTTGCCTTACTCAAGGACATATAAGCAATTGATGTTTACTGTTAAAATTGCCATATTTTGGCTGTTACCTATGATGAGAACATTGCTCAAAATGACTGACAGATAAAAGCTCCTGGCCTTTGAATCGGACATCACAGATGTTGTTTGTGGTCGCTAGGTAAGAAAAGGGACAGTCATTGACAAGATGGGAGGAGAAAACTGTAGCTGGATGCCTAGATTTAACAGATGCCAGGCTCTAAGCTGCCTGGGAAAGCTGAAAATTTATCTGACAAAGCATGAATGAGCTTTTCATAGCAAAAATTGTGGTGGCTCTTACCTTTGATTAATTAACCTTTTGTTGGTTCTGGTTCATGAGTTCCTCCCTCTTGTTCCTTTCTTGTAGCAATTCAAATTAAATTTGAATTTCTTAGTCTGAGACTCTCCTTTAAAACAAAAAAAAATCTTGTCCCTTACCCTGTTGCATAGCAAGGCGTGTGTGTATTTAAATATTGCTACTCAACAGTATTTCTGGTAACCCTCTGCTTACTTACTGGCCCATCTAACTTTATATGCTAAGTCTTCTAAGTACATGGTTATTGCTAGAATAGTCAACATGCAAGTAAGAACAATTTTTATTTCTCTTTTTATTTCTCCATTTTACTCTTTACTTGACACGTACCCAGCTGTGTTGTTTCCCTAGACTTTCTTGCATGTCCTTGTGAGACCTTCAGGTTATGACTTTTGTTTATAAGGGTTAAACTACAGTTCAGGCTTACTCAAAAGAACTATACTGTCTACTGAATACATTGTCCTTTGCCACATCAAAAGCAGACTGAGAAGCAAGATATGCAAAACATAGCTGGAGAACATAGCAGAATAAGAACAACCAGATTTAGCTAGTTCAATTCTCTGTTGCCGGCTCCACACGAACCACCAGGCAGGCTCAACATAACCTGAATGTATGTGCTTACTGTAGAGTTAACTTGACACTTTCACTCTAATATTGCTCCTAATTATCCTGCTATCATTATTGAAACCTCTCCATCAGGTTCACTAGTGGCTTAAAATTGAACCGTCAGACAAACCTAAGCAATACTTTTATTCATTGATAACTTATCCTGTGGCCCATACAGTCTTAATCAAGTGAAAACTAACAACCCTAGTGCTTTTTTCTATTTCCTAGAAGGATGGAGAAGCTCTCCACAACTCACTGGGCAAAATGGCGTAAGAGCTTAGTTATTGTACTGCAAACGGCTGTAGACCATTGACAGTGAAGTCTTATACATGCTGCGGTCTCTTGTGCCCGCAAAGAACTTGGTATGTCTTGGCAATGTGAATTCAAATAGTTTCACATGCCTGATAGCATGATAAGTGAGATTGGTGTCTGATTAATTCAGCCTATGGATACATCCTTAACTACTTGGGCAGACCTAGATAATAGTCCAAAAAGACAGAAAAGTTTTAATTTCTCCTCTTATAAGCCCCATAAGATAGGAAAGAATTCTGATGTGAAATTCACAAATAGAGAACTGAGTGAGAGAGGAAAGGGAACTACTTACAGACCTAATTTTAGTCTAGCGAGGACATTCCAGGTCCCTCTATGGTCAGTGGAAAGAAGTGCTCTCGACACAGAGTATGGGTATGTCTTACTGGTCCCTCAGTCATTCGTATTCTTCTACCCCTCTTCCCCAGGGGTGTTTTTCCTTTCCATGCTGGACCAGAAGAGGGGCGAATTTCACACAGCTATGCAATCCCAACTGTTACCAGAATTGTCTGTGATATTAATTCAAATAGAAAAAACAAAAAACAAATCCTAAAGCCAAACAATCCCAGAAACGCTTCCCCTGCACCCACCCTCTCTCCCCCGTGACCCGGGCCAGATTCAGAGTATGGTTGCTCCACCGAGCTGTGGAGTCACAACCGTTGGAGCAGCTGCCTTCAGGGAGCGGGGATGAGCAGCGGCAGGTGACAGGGGAAGTCCAGATGTGCTTTCAGAGCATCACCAACACTAAACTGTGCTATGCCCGAGTAGCCCCTGGCAGTGCCTCCTTGTCCCCTCTAACTGCAGAGGGGGGCAGAGCCTCTCCCTGGCCGCGGAGAGTCTCAGAGGGAAGCCCCGCAGCCTCCGACTATCCGTAGCTGAGGCTGGTGCTGTAACCGCCGTCCCCTGGCCCGGAGGCCCAGAGAAGAGCCGCTGCTCTGCCCGCATCCCCCCATGGCCGCCCGCCCACCTCACCGTCCCCTCAGAGAGCGGAGGCGCCCCGGCCAACCGCCTCGCGCGAGACCACCCCTCTGCAACCGCCTCTGCGCGCGAAACCACCCCCCTGCAACGGCCTCTGCGCGCGCACCACTCTCCCCCTCCACCCCCCCCGCCTTGGCTGGACCAGCAGCATCACGTCATCCCGCGGGCCCAGAGCGCAGGCGCAACATTGCGGTTCCCCGTCCGGGCCGCCCCCCCCGGTTCTCCCCCCCCGCGGGAACAGCTGGGGGCTGTACCCACAATGCCGTGCGGCGCTGCCCGCTCCGCTCCATCATGGAGGCGGCCGCCGCAGCTGGCGCAGCTGGCGCAGCTCCGCCGCCCGCCACCGCCCGGCCCCGCACCCCCTGAGCCCCGCGCACCCCTCGGGCTCCAGTATGAGCGGCGGTAGCGGGGGCGGCTCCTCGGCACCCGGCCGCTTCGCCGACTACTTCGTGATCTGCGGGCTGGACACCGAGACAGGGCTGGAGCCGGACGAGCTCTCCGGTGAGTGGCCGAGGGGTCGAGGAAGGCGGCGGCCGTTAACGGTCGGCGGCCGTTAACCAGTGGGCTCTGTGGTGGTGGCGGCGGGACGGCAGCACCGGAGGCGGGGTCCGGCCTCGCTGCCTCCCCGCTCGGCGGGCGTCGGGCGGCCCCGGGGCGCTGCGGGGGAGCCCAGAGGGAACCGTCGGCCGCCCCGCGACAAGCCCCGGGCAGCGGCGCTTGTGCCCCGCTCCGCCGGCGCCTCGGGGTCTGCCTGGCTGCCCTGAGGGCTTGACGTGCGGAAATGCCCGGTTGTGCGCTAACGTGTGTCTGTAGAAGCGTGCTTAACTTCTTAAAAACCCCCAACGAAGTACCTCTTTTAAACGCCCTCTTCAAAGTGAAGGTTGTGCGGTGCCGGTGGTGTTATTTTAGACCATCTCTGCCTTAACAGCCATCTGCTGTGCTCTTTTTGGAGCTTGGTTGAATTCATCAACTTTTAGTCAGGCTCCTGGACGTTTGAAACACCCAGGTAATCTTAATGAATCAGATTTTGGAGAGAAAGCAAAGACTTTTTGCTTGTTCTATATTAAATTTTGTAGCATAGGATAAGAATTCTCTTCCAGCAGTATCTGGAAAAAAAAATCGGATTAGGAAGTAATTACTCTGTTATATGAGAATTTCATACAAAATCCACAGCTAAACCAATCAATCTATCCCATAACACTGTCAAAACTGTGTTTTTAAGGTTACAAATCTCTTCTTTGTTTTAGCAGCACCTTGTTTCAGCTTTAGTTCCACGGTGTTCTGGCTTCAGTTAAATTAGGTTGCTGCTTAGCATCTTTAACCGTTTGGAAGGATATAGGAATGCAATGGTGAAAATCTGACCTAACATCAGTACTTATTTTGTGTCTTGACCTCAGAGCTTGACCAATGTTATATTCTTTGATTTTTGTTTCGTTTTTTTTTTTTTTTAATTAGCTTGATTTTATAAGATGTCATGTAAGGGCTTTTTTTTTGTGTTTTTTTTTGTTTGTTTGGATTTTTTTTTTTTTTTTTACATCATTGTATTTAACCCTCCCCCAAATAAACATTTGTTTCTTTTAGAGTCAATGTCTTGCTATTGGAACTGACTTCTCACATTGAACTCTCCTAAACTTTGGCTATGGTGGAAACTTCTTTTTTTCCCCCTTTTTAATGATGTCAAACAAAAATTCTCATGTGTCCCTCATGCTGAACGGTACCTTACCCTAAAAGATTTCACATTTGTCTAATGTTAAAATAACTGTAGACTACAGCTTGAGACTTGAAGAGTGAATACAGCATAATGATCTTCTCTGTAATGGCACTTTAAATTATGGCATCAATTAAATTTAGGAAATCCAAGAGAACAAAACGCAATACAATTTAAGTAAAGGATGTATGAGGTTCCACAGATTTTTCTTTATTAAATCAGGAGTGAACAAAGTTTCCAGATTGAAAACAGTTTCTGATGTTTTGTTACTCGTTTACTGTATATCTATTTGTGTAACATAGTGCAAGACACACTCAGTAATACTCCCAGATCTCGATAGGAACAGGAGTAACACTTCTTACATAATTAAATTTTAAACCAGCAGTGTATTACTTTAAGCTGGGTGTCTAGCAGTAGACTGGAAGACATCAGTACCTTTTTGAAAATATTCTGTCTGAGTGCGCAGGTCTGTAAGCTGTAGCATGATGTTCTTTCTGTATTTGCTTTCCTGTCAAGGATTACATCCATAATATGTAAAACGGTAGTGTGCGATACATTTTGTACACAGCTATTCCACCGGTGTTGCTTGTGACAAGGTGTGGGTTTTGGGGGTGGGAAATAGGTGTGATTTCAGGAAAGGATTTTAAAAAAAGGGGAGGAAACAAGGGGGAGGAGGATAAATTTATGATAACGTCACAGCATATGAGCTAGCTGGAATTTCAGTGCATGTTCTTGAGTTTGTTGTGGTATTAATAATGCATGATAGTATGACTGATAATGCTTTCAATCAAATTGTGTCTTAGGTTATAGCCTGCTTCAGTGTCTGCTGGTATAAACGGAAAGGGCCTGTATTGATTCCAGTGGGTTTTGGATAAAGCTTTGAAACACTGTGTACTTCCTGGAAGGCTTTCTTGTTTGAATGAAAGGTTTATTGTGCACTGGTTTTTTCCCCCCTCCTTCTTATTTCTGTGCTGAAAAATAGATTCTGAATCCTTGTACTGTTAAAACAATTTGCTTCATAAGTGCCCATTGTTGGAAGAGAGGCGCTGGCACTTCAGCTGGTGGGTGCAGGGGTGGGGAGCGGGATGGTTCCCCAGCACGGTGAAGCCAGGCACGGCGGGTCTCTCCAGGGCTTTCCTGCGTCAGGGCTGCCGGAGCTCAGCCTGACATGATGTCATCGCCACCCCACCGCCGCAGGGAACCGGCAGTTGCTGCTAGGGCCCCCAGGGATGCTGCCGGCAGACTTTGTTCTCACCGAGCTAATGAAATTGTGTATTTCAGGTATTCAACCTTAGTATTGATGATACAGCATTTCCTGCAGACTTATAAATGAAGCATAAGATCATGAATTGATGCTCAGTCTGGTTACTTTGCAGGAAGAGACGCATCTGATAGCGTTTTTCCTTTGTATGTTGGAAGATTGCTAAACAGCACAGCTGGAACACTTTTTCCTGAAAAAGTTGGCCGACTGATGGAAAATGCACAGTATTTATATATATATGATTGTTTTCTTTTAATACAGTGAAAAATGCTGTATTTAGGGCTTTGTATTTAGCATGGGTTAAAGATAGCATGTTCTCTATCGCTAGGGCTTTTTAATCCCCAAATTCAGGTGATCTGGTTAGCTGGCATCCTTTCTTATTTTGATAATTGTGTTCCCACTGAGTGACCTGTTAAAGCATGTTGTAAACCAAACCAAATCAACAACGAACAAAAAACTGACCTTTTGATCTTATTTAAGCTTCACGCGGTGACAGTTGCTGAGCTGGACAAGAGAGGAGCTGAGGCTCATTTCCACATTTCCAGGTGGTGTTGATGTGCCAGGAGGGATGACAGAAGTCTCCTAAGTGTGCTGCAAGGGTCTGTTATAGATGAATTTCCTTCACAGAGGAAATGACAGAATGGTTGAGGTTGGAAGGGGACCTCTGGAGGGTCCAACGCCCCTGCTTTAGCCAGTTGCCCTGCTTCAACCTAGAGGCAGTTGCCCAGGACTGTGTCCAGACAGTTTTTTAATATCTCCAAGGAGGGAGACTCCATAACCTCTCTGGGCAACCTGTGCCAGTGCTCAGTCACGCACACGGTGAAAAAGTGTTTCACGATGTTCACATGGAACCTCCTGCATTTCAGTTTGTGCTCATTGCCTCTGGTCCTGTCACTGGGCATCACTGAAAAGAGCCTGTCTCCATCTTCTTTGCACGCTTTCTTCAGGTATTTATATACATTGATAAAATTCCTCAAGTCTGCTCTTCTTGAGGCTGAACAGTCCCAGCTCTCTCGGCCTTTCCTCATATGAGAGATGCTCCAGTCACTTAATCGTCTTTGGTCTTTCTCTGTGATGTCCACGTCTGTCTTTTACCAGGGAGCACAGAACTGGGCACAGCATGCCAGGTGTGCCCTCACCAGTGCTGAGTAGAGGGGAAGGATCACCTCCCTCGACCTGCTGGCAATGCTTTTACTAATGCATTCTTCATGCCATTCTTCCTCTTTGCAGCAAGGTCACATTACTGGCTCATGGTCAACTTGTATTCCATTATTTCCTGGTGGACATAATCATCTACCAAAAATCTTATGTGCATAATATAACTTACTGTAATGCTGCAACATTATGATAGGGTTTCTTAATTTAGGTTGTATGACTGTGTCCTGGGAAGATAATGAGAATTAAGTTGTATCTCATCTTTCAGTTGTTAAAGTCTTTCACTTATCTGTTGAGTTAGTTAGATGTGATCTGAATGATGGTGGAAATACTTGTACTATATGGAGCTGCTCAAGGTTTTATTCTATGTTCTTTTTTCCTAAAGATTTTGTTTTCTTTACCTTTTCTGAGATGTTTTAAACAATCACTTGTCAATAGAGATTGTTTATTATGGAGTGGCAAAACAAAGGATTAACTTGCCGTTGCATTACACTTACATGTAATTGTAGTCTGGGAATTGCTATTACAAAATATGGAATTTGGACCTGAATATCTGGACAACCATATTTTTATCTTAGATTTTCTTTTTGTCTTAGTAGTCTTGAATGTCATATCATGAAGATGATAATAGTTATTTCAGAAATAAGTATTACAAAGGAGAAATAGTGTAAAAAAAAAAAAAAAAAAACAAAAAAAACCAAAAAAACCCACCCAAACCAAAAATGCTTGTAGTCTGTGGAGAAAAGACTGATGATTTAATGATAGGATTGTTTTTAAAAAAAATTTATTCTGGAAGGCTAAGGCCAGTGACTGGTCTGTCACCTGCTTTTCTTTCCAGTCTGAGCTGGTCTTTTAAGGTTTGGTCCAAAAAATTAATTTATTCAGTAGATGGACTTGTCTTCCTTTTGCCAATGTCCTTATCATGGTGCTATGAATTGTCCATCTGATCATGAGCTTCATCCTTAAAGGAGGATGAAAATGAGTGTTAGGTGAAGCCCACGTGTCCAGAAAATATCCTTCCTGTAGACACCCTTCATGTGCCTGTTCAGAATCCATATTACGTCTCCTTTCACTCTAGTGTATGATGGTGTGATACCGTTTTAGTTATTCTTCATCTCTCGTACCTTTTTTTATATTTGCTTTTAATGATGTTGAGGCAAGATCTGTGTGTGTGTGTAGATTATGTAGCATAACAGGACTGATTATGAGCAAGGCATCGATATGCTGATGCAGTAGCCACTTGATTAGTGCTGGTGTGTGAAATTCTAAGGGAAGATGATACATAGTGTGTAGTATTCACCTAGCTCCACTCAAAATTAATCTGACAAATTGGTATTAGAGCAAGTGTTTCTTCTCACCGGTAAAATGAAAATGTTGTCTCACCTCATCCCTTTGTCTGTAATTGAGCTGTCAGTATTTTTCTATTTTGTTTGCTTCAGATTTAAAATGACAGTTTATCTTCATACGTTTCCTGTTGGTAGGGTTTATTTTAACAGCATTCTGTATCAATATAAACTTGAAAAAAATTTGGGTGTGATGAAATGATTGAAGGCATTTGTCACATAATAAATAGCTTAGTATTTCAGAATTGGGGTAGTAGTTTCCTTTTGTGGTAGCCCATGTAGTAATGCTGTTACCAGCGCTTGCGTTAGATTCCAAGTTCAATAGACTTAAATAGTTACAGGCTTTTATTTTGCCTAAAGGGTATTTGTAAGGAATAGCTAAAGGGAAAGGGGAGGAAGAAGAAGAGCAATCTTAATTTTAATTAGCAGATATACTTTTCTGACTGACATTTTACCTGTTTTCTATTTTCTTTATTTGGGCATTTTTGGTTGGCATTTGGGGTTGGAGCCAGCTGTGATTCTTGCAGTGAAGGTCTTCTGGAATACTGTTTATTCCTTGGGTAAATAGTATGTGAGTAAATTTCTTTGTCTTCACTATGGGAGTAGTACTAACACTTGCTGCACAAGTAACTTTCATTGGTGGGAGCCATTGCTTGAATTTTCCAAAGGCTGAAGTGTTCTGTGGCTTTGGGGTTTTGGTGGGTTTTTTCCCTCTCTCTCTCTTTGTCCATACTATGGATGGTATTGGTGCAAGCTTCTCACAGTTTCCTAATGGTGTGCCTCTTCCCTTGGGGATTCATTCTGAGACTGAAAGGGAGTCTTTTCAGTTTCTTTGCTTCTCGGAGATTGCTAACCAAGGTGTTGAATCTGGGGGGGGGGCCTCTCCAGCAGCACCGAGACTGAGACCACACACTGTTTTCACACAGGTCACTACAGACGAGCTGTAGTGCTCGTCTGTAGCTACAACTTTTGGCTGGACTTAACACTGGCACATGTGAGATGTTTTAATCTGGATAATAGTTTATTCCACTCCTCCCTGCCCCCTCTATCTTTTTCCGAGAAGCTGGAGCTGTTTGCCATCTTTGAGTGCCAAAAAGATCTTTTGTCTCTTTGGGAACTGAGGCAGACGTGCTAGGGTAGCTGATATGTAGAATAAAGAATGGGAGAGCTGATGTAAGGGGGAAGCAGCTGTTCTCTGCTGAGCTACAGTTGAAGCCACAGTTTTTTAGGTATATTTCTATAATGCCAATCTTGTGGTTATCGTAATTGTATTTTAGGTTAAACTGAGCTGTGTGCTTTACAGAATCATCCCCTCAAAACCCACAAAACTCTTCATTCTTTCATCCTTCAGTATTGAAGTATTTGTACTTCAGTACAAATTTGGCTTATTTTGGAAGGCTCTTAGGTAAGATGTAGGGGAGGAGAAAAGTTACAGGTTCTTGATTTGAGAATAGACTAAAGATGCTAAAACTGTGTCTAAAGGATTAAAGTTTACAAATCTAACTTTTGAAGCCTTTAAAAAAAGCCATAGGAATTTCATCTTGTTAAAGCCAGGTATACAACTGTGGGTTAATTTGGCTTTTTGTTCTTTAAGGGGTTTTTCTGTTGTTTTGTTTTCTTTGCAATTTCCTTTGCAAGAGAGAAACTACACAAAGAGAACATCTTAGATTGTATGAGGAATACTGCCATTTGCAAATAATAAACCAATTTTTTATTTTCTCCTAAATCCTCAAATTCTTGATCCTGTATTTACAAAATACTACAACTGTTTTTGTCTGCCATTTGACTTAGTGATGTCGTACTTGGGTATTCTTGGTAATGAATTCTCATACTTACCTTTTGAATTCCCACTAACCTGCAGGACTCACGTAGCAGAAATAATGCCCATGAAGTCACAACGTCAGAAGGAATTACTTACTGATGTATGTTGTGCAGTAATTATTCTCTCTGATTTTCTTGACAACCCTTTCAGATTTGTGGTTTGTAGTCAAGTTTGCAGCGAACTGGAATGTTAGCCCTGGGAGGCTTAAAATATTATTGCACAGAGAAATTATCAAGTATTCCAGCACAAACTGATAAGTAATAAAGAATTTACTTGGAATGCTTCTGTGCAAGGCTTGTTTCGTAGTCTTTCCAAGAAAAGGCTACTTTGCTTATGATTTGATGGGCAAGATACCTTTAGTTTCAAACTTCCCCGTAGAAGTGTAAAGTATTGCCTTTTTTAGTTAGTTTTTTGGGTTTTTTTTTACTGGTTGTATGATCAACCACAATCACGTACAATATGTACCTCTCTCTTGAGTCATTTACCTATTGATACTGAAGCATCTTGAGAAAAAAACTTTATTGCATTTTACAGGTAAGTGATCAGCAGACAGATAACATGGCAGTCATAAGGAACATTTTTCAGATATAGCAACATTTCAGTGTTTGAGTGAGGAAAAAAGGTTGGTTTTGCAGAAACAGATATTCTTTCAGCATGACTTCAGGGAAGTTTGAAAAAGGTTGGGTGGTTGTTTTTTTTTTTGTAATTGTAGTTGCTGCTGCTGCTTGTGTTTACAATTGCATTGTTGCAGAAATATGTGGTCAGAGACCTGGACTCTGCTGAAAAAGGAGATCTGTGCATTGTTTCAGTCTTCTACAAGCATAAATTTTTATGAGTTGTTCTACTATTTGCATATATTAGTTATTCCTTCTTAACTTGCTACTTTCAGCAAGCTCCCATACCAACTGCTATTTCCTGATTTTGCTCCTCAAGCCCAGCACTGCCCTACTGAGCTGTCATCAGAATTACATTGGGGAAAAGTCCCTTAAGTTAACAAGGTCAGTGCCAGCTCTAACCATCATAAGAGTGTCGTGTCCTTTTCTGGCTTTTTTATGTGTGTGGTCTGGGAGCTTGAATTGTGAAATAACTCATTCAAAAGTTTTGCCGAAGGTTGGTAAAATTTCTATTTGTTAGCATCTCAGTCATTTCTGAGAATGAATCTGGCAGATTTTATGGCAGCCCAGGCCAATCTAACTGTAGGTTGTCGTGGTCTCCCTTTTCCTGTTCTTACTATAGTTACGTGCTCTTGCCCCCTTCCCTTGCATGAAGACTAGCTAGTCCCGTTGCACATGGTTCAGTACAGCAGGTTCTGGGAAGTTCCAGGCCTCATTGTGAGGAAAGAGGTTGGTAATGCACAGCCATTGATTAAATTGGTATAGGTGCCCTGAAGCTCAGCCCTGTTGGGGGCCATATTAAAAAAGTTCTTTAGACTGAAATTCATGTCAATGATCTGCAGAACACTGACCTGATCTCTAAGGGGTTTGTGATCCAGAGGCCACAGGTTACTTCTGCTCTGTGAGGTTGCTTTAGTGCTGCAAAGTCATCACAGGCAATGAACATTCCAGTGATCAAGTGTCCACTGGAAGTGTGCTCAGGATCCATGAACTAAACTTCCCTACACAGAGGTCTATCCTTGCATGTTTTAGTTGCCTTGAGAATGGCTACCATTTCACAGGTGAGACCTAATCTTGGCTTGGAAAATGAAGGAGTCTGGATGTATCCACTGAATAAGGTGAATTGATGGTTCTTTTGATTATTCATTCCATGAATAGTCCTGAGATATGTTATGTGTGGGTGACAAAACGTGTTCTGGAAAGTACTTGTGTGGGTGGGCAGGTGGGAGTATTTGGGTTTTTTTAATTTTTATTTGTGTGTCTTTTCCCCCCCTTTCTTTCATATAAAGTCTTTCACAGTTAAAACTATTCATAACATAATATTTTGTTTTCATCAAGTCCAACCAGGGAGGACATTTAACTGATAATCTTGGTTCTGTGGAACCACAAGATGTCATCTTAGTTTATGAATTTGAACAAAGACGTGATATGCAGTTGTAACCTGTGACTTGTGTTTTCATGACTGAATAAAAGTACTGGACTTTTTTCTTCCTGTTCTAATCATATTTTCATATTGAAAACAATTTTTTTTTTTTTTTTTTTTTTTTTACCAAACACGGATAATGCCGCGTGAAGAAGAAAGGTAAGCTTGATATAGTACACCTAAAAAGGAAGAAAAGTCAAGAGAAGCGGTTGGTGAGATAAGGAAGGATATAGTCAGAGATAAGATAAACTTCAGAGTTTGCCATATCCGTTGACCAAACTGTCAGCACATCTGATTAATTTTCTTGTATTAGAAATAATTTCTATTTTAAAAGCAGAAAAAAAATTAATCAAGCAACTTGATGACTTTCTTTTTCTGGGAGGGGAATGACAGTCCTCATTAAGGCAGGTCAGTGTAAAACACTATTTTCAAAGGTTAGATAATGAAGTGAAACCTGCTGGACAGGACTCGTATACAGAGATGGTTGTATAGCTGAACTTCTTATATTTTGTAGACCTCTTGCTTGAAAGGCTTCATGTGCATTTTAAAATACGGCTTTCCTCTTCAATGCAAAACCTCAGTGATATCCCAGAAGAACAGAAGTACCTGGTTAAAGGACTAGACAGATGCTTCAATAACATTTGGTCCCTGTGCTTTTTTACACAAGACATCTTTCTATCAGTCCTCAGAGCTGGAGTGGGAGCGCAAAAAGTTGGGACGCCTAACTGGATGGGACATGTCACTGTAAAAGGAGATCCACAGTGGTCCTGGAGTGTTGCTTGAGATGGTCTGTGCTTCTGTTTGCTCAGGCTTCCCTGAAGCAGTCTTACAGGATCTGTCAATCTTAGATGAGCATGAGGAGAACAGCTGATAGTTATATTAAATATACTTAAAATATGCTTATCTCCACTTCTGATTTGTATTTCTAGGACACATGAAGGAATTGTGTTCTATTCTGAAGATAAACCACCCTTTTCCTTTCTTAGTGTCTTCTGTTGTATTTCGGATCTATTGTGTAATGGAAATGGCGCAACCCCCCTCCCCAGCCCCTGTGGCTGAGATCATGCCTGTCATTGTAATTTTGAATGCTGCTTCTGTTGTTTAGTTGGAAACAGACCTAAATATCTTTCTCAAAGTCTTTTTGCTGTGGCTAATGCAGAAAAGTAGTTTAGTAGAACAGTTCTGTTTTTAAGAACATTTCCTTGTAAATTTCTGCCAGGCAGTCTTGATTAAAATACATTGTATTCATCTGCCTTCCTGTGTTAAATGCAAAGTAGTGTAAAAAAAAAATAAATATTAGGATGCTTTTAAAGATGCAACTGAGGACATTTTGGGACATTTTCTTGTTTGTTTTTTAAAAAGCTGCCTTAGATTCTTGATGGTTTCTTTGGCCACTTCCTTGTCCCACCTCTTCCCGCCTTCCCTGAAACAGCACCAGAAAAATAAAAACAAAAGCTTTTGGTTTCCTGACCTTACAATCACAGAATGCAGATGTCCTCAGCTGGTTTTCTGTGGTGCTTTAAATCATTGTTGCAGCATTTGAAACTGTTCCAGAGTGTGTGTGGCAATATGTTTTGTTATCAACTAGATGAATACTGAAACTTAAATGATGAATGGATATCTATTAATTCCTAAATTTTTATTTGCCATAGAGCGCTTTGAAGAATTTATTGTATCAAAGCAATGGATGGTTAAGAGATATTTTTTTTTTTTTCTTCCAGTGGAGTTTATACAAAATATCCAATTAGTAAAATGAACTCTTCTTTTTTATTTCAGTTCACAGTGAGGTTCTTCATGCTATGGTTCTTGAAACATAACAATTCTTGAATTCTGGAATGCAAAAGAAAACAGGAAAACAACAGGATCTTTTGCAGTTGACAGATTAGGGCTAACTTCTCTCTTTGTCCTTCTCATCTTTGTAGTGACTGTGGCAGGAAGAATTGCATTGTCCCTTGAATGTTCAAATGTATGTTGTGTGCTGAAAAGAATGTATTCTCATAGGATTGGGATATGGGATTGTTACAAACAAGTTTGGGTTCCCTAGATGACAAACAGGCAAAAAAAAAATAAAAATCGAGCCTTTCATTACTCTGGTTATTTTTTTTTTTCTCTTCTCTCTACTTCCTCTAAAGAAAGACCTTTAACCTTTACAGATGAAGAATGGCACCTCACACAACATAAATTTTAGTTTCACTTAAGGTAGATACCTAAATAGACGGCAGTGCGTATATAACGCGTATTTGCACCTTTGTTTTAGAAGGGCAGACAGTGGACTTCCTTTGCCTTTGAGCTCTTTTGTTAGGGAAAGTGGAACAGTAACTCACATAAAGAAGTTTTTGGAGGAAGTTTTTTAGAGGAAGTCTCTTATGTGAAAATCATAGGTTGGAATGACAGATGCTAGAGACAATGAACGAAACCCCAGATTCCAGTTGCTTAAACAGCAGTGCTGCAGTAAAATGAAAGCGATCCTGAAGATTTTCTCATATGTATTACCTGATCTGTTTTAAAAACTGTTAAAGTCCCAGTTCCAGTAACAAATTAAGTGGTGTAATGAGGGGGCGGGGGGAGTAGAGGGGGAGTAGAAGTGTAGGACAGAGAGTTTATGTGTTTCAGGATAACAGGGAAGGATTCTTTTTTGTATATATCCGAGGAAGAATTTTGCTGGGGAAGGGTGTCCTCTCTAATGAGAAATACGTGCAGTTCTGCTTAAGGAGGAGGAACTGGAAGGAAGGAAAAAAGTCATAATCTGAAGGCATTTGTCCATTGATGGAGTGGCTGTTTGCTTACAGACTTGGCAGCTGGAGTTTTTCTTGAATCATGGTTTTTATCCCAAGAATTCTTGTTTAATGAATTTCTTACCTTAGTCTGCCAAACTTTGTGTGTTTATTTCCTAATTTCCTACATTGTAGAGGTGGGTTTTTTCCCAGTTATATTTGGTTTAATATTTATTAGATATTAATAAATATTTAATTTATTAAATTAAAAGGAATCAGAGAAACATACTGTTCTGTTTTTAAAATAAACTGTGGTTTATTATTAGTATACTAATAGCTCTCCAGGTATTGAAAGGACTTTTTCTTTAATATTCGAATATGGGGTTCTGAGAAACCAGAATGGTATTGGTCTCCAGAAGACTATGTCTAGGTTTTTTGCTTTTTGTTCCTTATCTGTTTTTTAAGGGCTAGAATGAATCAACAGATTGCCATCACATTTTGTATCTAGTATGGCATAGGCCATATAATTTCATTACTTGTTTGATTATCCCAGTTTTGCTCTTAAGACTTGGAAATAGAATATTTGACTGTTTCCATTGGTAAGTGGAAATACGGCAAGTCTTATTTTTAACAAAACTCGTGCTTTTGATTTGAAGATATTGATTCTCAGCTTGACTGTCTTTCCATGCCTATGTGCATCTTAAGCACCTGTATTTTCTTCTATGGTGTAACCAGGTCAACTTTTGGTCATCTGTCAACTGCTGCCATTCTTGTGTCTTTGGAAGCAATTCAGACTTTTTTTCCTATGTATTAGGCTCTTTGACAGGCATGTTACTGCAGTTGCTCTGTTTTCACCCAAAACCCAAAAATGAGAAAGATTGTTTTCAAAATGTCCTATGATGTCTGTTTTCACCTAAGCATGGCTTTGTACTTTATTATACTTTTTAATTGAAAGCAGGATAAAATTAGGCTGTTCTCTGGATAGTGTTTTTAATTTATGCACTGTTCAAATCCCTTTGTTGATTGACTTCTGACTTGCAGCCCACACTTGGGAAAACCTCTGCTCTTTGGCTGTTGTGGTCAGCTAAGTCTCAAGCCCACCTTCCTGTACAAGCTGGAATGACTGTCAGTATTGCTGGACTCTTTGGATTGTGAGGTAGAAAGTGTGGAGGTAAAGGGTATGGTTATAGGGTTCTGTAGGGTCTTCTGACTGCTAAGTTCAGTTTCTCCAGCATGCTGCATAGTACAGGAAAGCTGCCCAGAGTGTATGGCTCATGGTTTCTGTTGCTGGTACAGACTGTCATTGTTCTTATTAATTTGTTTAATTACAACTATGTGACTTTCATGTTGAAGCTGTTTTATATTTACTTCATTAATATGTTCATTTTAGTGGCAGCAGGAATTACATATACAGCCTTTATATGCTAAAAAATTCTTGTAAGAGTGTCCTTATGTGTAAAATACAAAGTTAATGTTTTGATTGCGTGCTATGTAATACTTCTTATTTGAAGATGTCTTGTATACAACAAATGTACACCAAGACCAAACGAATTGAATTAGTAATAGGCTGTATCCCGAGAATTTAAAAAAGAAGCTGCTTGGCAGGGTGAAAGCAACAAACCACTTAATCAGAACTTTCTGGATGTCTTTGTTTTGTAATTATTTTGAGCAGATCAGCGGACTGGATGAACAAAAGAAGGTGGCAGTATTAATGATTCTTAAAATTAGTGTTGCGTGACCATTTAGTTCTTTTATCAGGCACTTTTTCTGGTAACTAGGGTAGCTTCTTCTGACTTGCTCTTTATTGTCACAGAGGGAAAACTGAGCTAGACTCTACCTTAGAAATAGTTGCTCAAAGACTTTTTTCTAGCTAGTATGGAGGGAGAAGTTCCTTAGTCTTGCATAATTTTAAGAGTTGCAGCACTGCAACCACTTTCTAAGAACTAAAACCAAATAGAGATTTGACAGCATATACAAAAGGCTGTGATTCAGTTTTAAAAAGTTTTGTTTGCAAAGCATCCCTGGCATTTTTTTTAAATCAAGTTTGTCCTTTCTGATTAAGGACAACTTATGCCACACAGTACTATTCTGTACTAGATAAAAGTTTATTACATGAATAGAAACTTTTCATGGCAGGGTGTGGGTTTCAAAGAAGAATGATTGATGTATTGAAGAGAAAAGAAAAATCTAGGGTTAGAAGCATATTTACAAAAAAGCTAAACTACTCAGCAGGGAAAATTAAATTGTTACAATCATGTAAAAGTTTTCTTGGGAATTTGCATTAGAAATTTGCAAGCAATCCATCTGGGTATGTGTTGCTTCTGTTGCTATAAGCTACCTGAGAGGATATATATGATTGGCAGGCATAGCTTGACTTTACAGTGAATGTGTTAAGAGGTTTCAGTACAGGTCTAGCTTGTTTCATGACTATGCATGAAGGTTTGACAGGAAATATGTTACTACTTAGCCTGGTTACATGCAGCTAATAGTAGCGATAGCAGCCATAAATTGCACTCCCCTGTGGTTCAGGTTGTAAACACAACTTTGCCAAATGGCATAGTCAAAAAAAAGAAGGGAATGGAGTGAGAGGTGTGTGTCTGTGGTGGCAGGGTTTTAAGTCTGAATTTTCATCCCTTTAAAAAGGTCTTATATTCCTTTTTTTGTTTTGTTGAGAATTCAAAATGACATATTTTTCACTTACACTAAATCCACTTTTCAGTTGAAACATAATTGTTTATATATTAGGGGGGAGGTCATAAGTAATTGGAAGTGCAAGCTGTATAACCTAACCATTTTTCTTTAGTACTGTATTGGAAAGACTTTTTTTTCTTTCTTTCGGTCTTTTTTTTTCTTTCTTTCGGTCTTTTTTTTTCTTTCTTTCGGTCTTTTTTTTTTCTTTCTTTCGGTCTTTTTTTTTCTTTCTTTCGGTCTTTTTTTTTTCTTTCTTTTTCTGCAGATGAATATGGAAGGCAATGAATCAGATTTTTCTCTGGCTAAATCAGGGAACAGCTAAAATTAGACTTTCAAAGTTCACCCTTTTTATTCCCTCTCAAAGCTCAGGAAAGCTTGGTAGATAATGTTTTGCAGGTTACTGAATTGAAGAATGCTTTAGTTCATTCCAGTTCCTGTAACTTTTTTTTCTCTATGTAATCTTATAGAAAAGTGATATCCATTGATATGGGTAGTTTCATGCAGATAATTCCAAAGCAGTGCTGTCCTCTACAGATTGGAAACTCCATGTAGTATCTCTGAGTTTATAAGTCTTAATTCTCATCAGACCAAGATACAGACACAGCTGTCTTCTGCTCACAGGTTGAGCAGCAAAAAAAGTAATACAGGTAAGAGCAGAGAGGACTGTAAAAATGAGAGCTAGAGAGGTTGCCAGCATACACTACAAATCTGCATTGTGGTACGGCTTACTTCCAGTATTAGGTGACTCAGTAAGATATCGCTCAATAAAATGAGATGTAGTTGTTAGTTCAAATGTAGGATACTTGGAGTGTATGCATTAGCTGCTTTAATGTGCTTGTAATTAGGAAGTCCACGTTACAGACACATAGGCCAGCATCGTTTAAAATGGTATAAATAATGTTAGAACTGGAAGTCTGTGTCAGGCCTTATGGTTCCATACACTGCAAATTGTATTAGATGGCTGTTAAAGGAGCGGTGTGAGCTTCACCACAGCTGTGAAAAGGGGCTGGTTTTAACTACATGGCCCAACTAAATGTAATGTGATTCAACTCTTTGGTCACCTTGAGCAGGCTTGTAGTTTCCTGTATGCATGCTATACAGGCTGTCAGGTTCAGTTTACTGAAGAGATGTGAGAGGGAGGGGTTGGAGAATTATCTGCATTTAATGTGAGATTTAATCTGGTCAGTGTGGAGTGTACCTGGCTCCAGTGAGACTGCTGTGAGCTGAGCTCTGCCTGCTGCAGGAGGAGCTGGGCCAAGCCGGCAGCCTTCCGTGTCCTGGACATCCCTCAGCCTTTGAAGGTTATGATATATAAATATACATATGTTTATATATCATAACCTTAAGAAATAGCCTTTTGATAAGCAACCTTACTCTAAGAACTTCATCTTTTATGCATGTCTTCTTAATTTACGTGGTAACAAATAAGGAGAGAGCAATGTAGGACTGTAATGAGGCTGACTGCCTACGTAGTGTAACAGTGGGAATAGCTTGTTTTTGCCACAGTTCAAATAGATAAAATCTTTTCAAATTGCTGATTGCTGTAGCATCTTTGCTCCTTTTCCGTGCTGTGGTGGAGTCTTAGAGGGTTGATGAAGTGTGAAAGAAGGGGGAGGAAGGAAAGTTCATTGCCGAAGTCAGATGGTGGTTGCTGGTGTTGAAAAATCTATTACTCAGGGTGGTGGGAGCCAGCAGGTGAGCAAGCTGGGCCTCAGGAGGAGGAGCAGCTTTAGATCTTGTTCAGTTATCCATGTAGGTTATTAAAACTGCTATAGTCCTGTGTTTTCTTCAGTGCACCAGTTTAAGAACCTCTGTGTCTGTGGTTTACTCTTTGCTTCTCTCCTGTTTTGGGAGATCACTATGAGCTAATTAAGCTGTGAACATGGACTAAACTGGATTAGTGAACCATTAATCTTTCTTAATTCTTCATTCTCTGTATATATATTCTTAATCCAAATTGTTTCACTGATCCTATTTTGAGGGGGGTTTCACAGATAGTGTTTATTCCAATGACAAAGAAATTCTGAGATTCTCTTCTTCACTGTTGTTCCTCTGTTGGGTGCAGCACCAGGTCTCATTCTAGACTGGTGTTTATGGATCTGTACAGTGCCTAGTAATATGATATTTCTCTATGTTTTTATGATATTGTTTACATTACAAAACACAATGGGATTCTTACTGTTTTGAAGGTCTGATGTTGAGGAGCATGTTGTCCTAGAACTTCCTGAAGTATTCCTGGCTTTTTTTTTTTTTCCTGGAATTTTGTATGTTTATGGATTTTATGTTGTATAACAGTTCCTGACAAATAATCTTACAGATTTAGCTATTCGATTACTGTTTCATGTTACATGCTCTAGCTCTAGGCAATCCTGCTTCAGCAGGGGAGTTGGACTAGAGGATCTCTATGGTCCCTTCCAACTCTAAAAATTCAGTGAAGTTCTGCTTTTAATCCAAATTAGTCTGTGAGGCGATTTGCGTCTTCGTTTTTGTAAAGCTTTTTCTGTGCTGTGACAAACAGCCGAGTGGTAACGTGTATGTGAGGGTCATCAAACGTGTTTGAAAGGCCTCCTTAGTCTTCAGTGGGCAATACTGTCTCCCATTAAAAAAAGTCCCATTTACATGGAACTTGCACAAAAGAAGTATACTTTTTATAGAGATATTATTTATAGAGATATTATTTATAGACAGCTATTTATAGTTTCATATTTGAAGACTGCTTTATTTTAACTTGGATCAATAAGGAAAGTACTTTCTAGCCATTGCTTCTGCTAGAGGAGAGGAACCTTATGAAAAGCATGGTCTGATGACAGCAGTTCTTTGATAGTTGTTAAGTGTGGGAACTTGTATTGACCCTGAAACTTGTGGAATATGTCATATTTTTATCAGTTTATCTTCTCTTGTGTCTTCATTTTTGTCCATTTTGCTGATGGCTTTATCTCCTGCATTTGTTAAACCTGTTGTTGTAAAAACCATTTCGATTAGTACTGAATTAATCAGATGTCTAATCCACAGTGAGGCAGATCTTGAAACTGTGAGTTATTTTTGGCTGCTGGAGATGTGCTTCAACTGGTATTTTGCTGGAGCAGGTTGTTGGTGTTTGAGGCTTCTAACTGATCATAAATTTAGAAATTTAGGGTTAATTGCTTTTTGACTCTGGATATAAGCAAATACTGTTTGAGGATTCCCTCCCCACTCCTGCTCCCCGTCTGCTGATGACTATGTAGTGACAACCGCCAGCTGCTTAGTGAGAGAAGTGTAGGGGGAGCCTTGGAGATGGACTTGCTAGTGCTTAGGTTCTCATTTGTTTTAATGGCAAGAAAAAAGATTGGCCAGTGTCCTGGAGTTGCACAGATTACCTTTCTGTTCCTGGGTTGAACTTTCCAGATGTTGGTGAACTCTCAACTTGTGATTCCCTGCCCTGTCAGTATCTTTGGAAGTCAGCGTTGCTCAATCTGAAGGTCCAGTGGTTTGCTGTATTGCAAGCATGAAGGTTCTCAAAAGAAGAGATAGCTGAAGGTGGAATACTGTGCTGCTATGAAAGAGAAAACGAGCATCACACTCATGCAGAAGTCAACACAACAAATATGACTGCAGAGCAGTATGGCTCTAGGAAAGAAGTGTAATATGGAGGCACTCTGGCAAGAGCAGTATCTGTGCAACAGCTGAATTGTTTGATAGAATTACAGGAGGGCATGTAAGTCTTGCCTTATGTTTCTGTCTGGATCAGGACTTCGTGGGTTTCCAGAAATAAATTTCAATACTTTCATTAAGTTATAGACACACTTCACATCTAAAAAATTTAAATACGTGTTAGAGAGAATGTCTCTTGAGAGGAGACAGGGCAAGGCTTCTTAAAATACATAAGGATCCATCAGATGGTTTGGTTCTTTTAATCAGAAGGGAAGAGCAGCGTCGTGTGTTTTGCAATATTAATCATCTTAATGAAAAGTTCTTCAAGTCACAGATATTCTTTTATTTCCAAAATATGCATGACATTTCATATAGGTGAACCCAGTGATTGTGGTGTGTGGTTTCCAACTTCAGGGGAAAATCTGGCCTTCAGACATTTTCTCCCTTATATGTATGTGGAAGAAAAATAACAGGAACAAAACAGCTTAGCAAATGTCTGAGGTTTTTCCTCAATTATCTAAAAGTTGACATTACATCATCTGCACAGATGTAAATATAGAAAATAGTAGGTGTGTTATATCTCTTGACTTATTTTTAAAACCTCTTTTACGGAGGACACTCTTTACTTGAGTGTATATTTGTGTCAGTAAATAGAGATGTGGCATTATGTCAGTTCTTATTTCTGGGAGATTGGAAGTTTCTTTACATGCCTGTTTTCATCTTTTAAGATTGTTTCTAGCCTTTGTGGAAATGCTGTTATGTTTTCTGTCATTGACTCTGCTCTTTCCAAAGATATTTATATTTCAGTGAAGTTGTGTTCTGTTTTTAGCTAACTATCCCTCTCTATATACATGTTCCAGATTTTCCCAAATACACATTTTTTCCTCTCTGAACAAAGATATTATTGAAAAAAGTCATAAATAATTTAGCCGAGTGGTTTTGTTGATTTGAAAATCAGCTGAGCTGTTGTGTTTTTCAAACAAACAATCTCTTCTTTAATTTCAGTGCTAAAAACCAGGGGATTAGCAAAATAGATGTGAATATTTTTGGTATTGAGACCTGTCCCAGGTCCTGATTCAGGGTAAGTTCCCTGTCTGAGGTAGTATTTAAGACTTAGTTTAAAAAAATCGAAAGTTATGTGACTTTTCAACTGTCAAAGGGATTCTTAAGCATTCCATGGAAATGAAGTTTTGTTTGATGTAACGTGTTTGTTAGGTTCTTTATTGCCTATAGTCAGTGTTATAACTATCTCTGTGTGTCGCTACTTCTGGAAGTAAATGTTGTACAAAATAAAGATTCTAAGTTGGTTTAGAAATTGAACTTTAAATATTACTGTAAAAGTGCAGAACAAACCCAGCCAATTCTGAAATCAATTTCTATTGCTGTGTAATTGCTGCATGTAAGAAAACAAGTGAGGACTTGAAGTGTGTTTTCTCTTTTGCAGGTGTTGCTGAAATAGTTTGATTTATTTAAAGCATATGATTTCATTGAATTGTGCCTGATTGTTAGTGCAGCTGTCAACAGCTGCATGCTTATTTAGCTAATTGCATTCTAGTAAGACAGCTAGGCTTATTTTAAAATATGCAGTTGTGTGCTTTTTTGTTTTTTTTCAAGCAGCTACTCACATTCAGAAGATTTACTGCAGAAAGTTCTGTGCTATCACAATAAACAATCACTGCTTTAGAGGGAATTTGAGAGCTTATAAACAAGACTGTATCAGCCAGTCTCGTGCATGGATAGCATCTGTGAAAAGTTGGACCATGGCATTTAAATTCATACAGTTCTAAAGGCCTTGAGATGGTCTTGTCCTTGGCGTTAATTTTGTCATCTGCTCTTTGGGAGTAATTTATAATTTAATATGTAAAATTTTCATTTAATAAGAAACTAATTCCTGTTGCTGCATCAACATTCTGATTGTGTGTACAGGAACTATGAGCTTCTGTTACATAATGATATAATCTCCTTCAAGAAATATGTACCCGAAATGAGAAATTTGTATGAAGTTGTATGTATATAAAAAGCATGTTAGGAGAGTAAACTATCTATTATGCATGCTAATTCTGTAGAAAATACTTGTATGTTTTTTACTGGTATGTGTTAGCTACATTATTAGTGGACAGTATGAAATTGATAATGCGGTGTTGTTTTTATTTGTTATATAGCTTTATGCCAGTATATACAGGCCTCTAAAATCCGAGATGGTGCCAGCCGTTTCATTTCAAGTGCAACAGAAGGTAAAGGAAAAGGTGTGGGGGAAAAAAAAAGCACCATTTTTTGTTCATCTGATAACCTATCTTCATGGGCATTTATGTGGTTCTTGGTCTTTTAACATTCTAGACTCTCTCTTCGCAGCTAACTTCTTGTAATAGATGGTGGATACCCTTTTTTCCTAAGTCTTGCAGAAGAAATTAAGTGATGCCACTTTGTATGTCTATCTTAAACTTGCATCATCTTTGCATCTTGTCTATTTGTGCTTTTCTTCAGTAACAAAATTCCACTGAAACTGGAGCTTTAGCTATGCTTTAATAAGTATCTGAAGTATCCAAAGAGAAGTTTAGAGAATTGCTGTCATGACTACAGCCTAAGTAGCACTTATGGAAAAGCACAGATACTTAATAACATAGAAATGTTACAATGCTAATCCTTGCTAATATCTGCAGTCTGATTTTATGCTAACTAACTGTCTTGTATTTTCTGTTTCTCTTAAAAGGAGTGTGTGCTTAATTCACTTATCCTCACATCTTCCTGCTGATGTTCTGCTTTTTGGCCTTGTTTGAGCTTAAAAAGAGAATTAAATACTTCTGTATTTTTCTGTCACCTGCAGGGGAAAACTTCGAACAAACTCCATTAAGACGCACATTTAAATCCAAAGTTCTTGCTCGCTATCCTGAGAATGTTGAATGGAACCCTTTTGACCAGGATGCAGTGGGAATGGTCAGTATCACTCAATGGCTTTTGGTTTTTGTCTTAAAAACAACCTTAACAATTGAAGGCATTCATCTGTGTTTTCTTTGACAAAAAAAGTGTTGTCTATTACAGATTGGAAAAAATATGAATTTCTCTAAATTGTGCAGACTCAAAAGACCTTTTCATTTAATTGGGAGATTAAGTTAAAACTTATAAATTATAAGTCCCTAGGAGAGGTTTTTGTTCTTCTACAACTTTTTTATTACCTTCTAGGGAATTGGTGGAGAAATATATTAGTCTCCAATTAGTGAATCTTCTTTGTGCATGATTTTTCTGTTCAATGGAATGTGGTGTAGTTTCTTTATTGAGATAAAACAAAGTACTTCTCTCTGTCAGGTTTCTGGTCTTAGTGACCACTAAATGTGATGGCAGTCTGTGGATTCTAAATCCTATTTTCACCAGTGCTTCTGGAGGCAGAGGCAGAAAAAAGTCTGTTTTAATTGATATGTCTCCTTTTTCCCCTTTATTTATAGCTGTGTATGCCTAAAGGGCTTGCTTTCAAGACACAAGCAGATTCCAGAGAACCTCAGTTCCACTCTTTTATTATTACTCGTGAAGATGGCTCACGGACATTTGGATTTTCTCTCACGTTTTTTGAGGAAGTTACTAGCAAACAGATTTGCAGTGCAATGCAGACATTGTATCATATGCACAATGCTGAATATGACATTCTTCATACTCCACCCACAAATGACAAAGATGGTTGCAGCAGCACTGGTGACTGCAATGGCACTTCTGTTTCAAAGCTACAGCGTTTTAACTCCTATGACATCAGCAGAGACACACTCTATGTTTCAAAGTGCATTTGTCTGATTACTCCAATGTCTTTCATGAAAGCCTGTAAGAAAGTACTAGAACAGCTTCACCAAGCAGTGACTTCACCTCAGCCACCACCTCTACCTTTAGAAAGCTACATCTACAATATTCTCTATGAGGTTCCTCTTCCTCCAGCAGGAAGGTCATTAAAATTTTCTGGTGTTTATGGACCAATTATCTGCCAGAGGCCAAGCACCAGTGAACTACCATTATTTGATTTTCCGGTTAAAGAAGTTTTTGAATTGCTTGGAGTAGAAAATGTGGTTCAACTCTTCACCTGTGCCCTCTTGGAATTTCAGATACTGCTTTATTCGCAGCGTGAGTACTTGGTTTTTGTTTTCTTATCTTGTAGTTGTATTATCACAGACTGATCTATGTGCAGGTTTTAATGTAAATGAAAGAAGTGGAGTTGTAAAGAGACCGCTGCATTGGTTCTGGTTTTAAACACCTAAAAAAACTTTGGGCTTTCACATAATCTCCTCTGTTCATGGACTGACTGTCCTCTTTATTGTTGTCTCTGGAAATGTTGTGCTTTTGGATAGAGTAGTATGCAGTCTCCCATGTTCCTCTCCAACTGCTTAGCTGAATTCCCTTCTGTTCTGCCAAACGATCCATGGATTTTGAGCAGCTACATAATTAATTATATATGGTTCTGAAGAAGGGGAATAATAGTGCAAATATCTTTTTCTCTTTGAGTACCCAAAGTCACATTTAAGTTGTTACTTTGAAATAAAATTACTTGAAAAAAGTTTTATTTGACTGAATTTAAATCCCAGATCTCTGTCAAGGCCTTGAAACAGTTATTGCTGAAGTCACCTAGATAAAGCTTGCTTTGAAGAGGATAGGAAGCAACTAAGCTGAAATAACATCTGTTTATCAATTAATAAGTAATTTGGTAGTGGTATCTATTTTCTGTGTTAAAATTTGTGACTGCTGGGTTTGTTACTCTAACACAGAGTATGTGGAGTTATGTCATAAGATAATTTTTCTGCTTTTCTAAGCTGGCTAACATTGATCCAGACCCACCCATCCATAATAGTGTGGTTTAAAGTAGGTAGAATGCATTTTGAACACTGTTTTATAGTAATGGTAAAGAAGCCTAGAAGGCCCCAAAACAAATCCAGGGATAGTCCAGGGTGTTACTGAAATATGTTTTCAATATTTTCTTCCCTTGAGCTGTCACTGAAATATGTAGAATACAAATGGTAACTATTTGTAAAATATATCCTGCAGTTATTATCAGTATTCTCCAAGCATGAAATACAGATGTTTATGTGTTGAGATGCGAGTAGACTAAAACCAGAGATAGATTTTGTGTGTGTAGTCGAGGTGATTAAGAGTGTAATGGCAAAAGGGTGATATGTCACAGTTGTTGCATTGTCTAAATGCTGTTAACTATCAGAGGAAAACTATACAGTAATTCAAACACAGTAAAAACCAAAACTTGCTGTACTCTCTTGTAATGGTTACTCTCTTCGACTCCAAATACATATTGCTTTGCTTATTATTCACAGAAAATCGAGAAATATTTGGCTAGCAGACCAACTTGTTTTGTGGTTTCTCCAGAAATGGGTTAGGCATTTATGTGTTTGGGATTTAGGGAGGGTTTGTTCGTGTGGATATCCGTGTCCCGCCAGTGGAAGATTCAGACATCAGCTCTTCCATCTGAAGAAGAATGCAGTCTAGTTGGCCTGTAGTTGTGCTTGAGACCTTCTGTGGCAGAAATGGGATTGCCTAGCCAGTTGGAAGCACCTCAAGAAAAACAATGCATGCGTTGCCATATTGGAACAGTGTTTCCTGGTCTCTTTTCAGGCCATTGTGTTATAAGTACTTTTTTCTCCTGGGCTGGAACTCAACTTGCTTTTGGACCAGTCTTCCGGCTTCTCTTTCCAAGTCATATTAATAGGTTCAGCTTTTATTGTGGACATTTTCCAAGTGTCTGATCAGTGGCTAATTAAAGAACCTTAAAATAGTTGTGGAACACTTGAGTTTCTTGTTTGTGTGCACAGACATACAGAGTTCAAAGGGATCCATGCAGCAGCAGGTCTGTAGGCGCCTGGGTCTTTATGACAGTTTCTGATCACTGTTCCCCTGCCTCACCCCAAGCTTTGGCTGAATCGGGCTGTGCTGTACCTTATGGAAGTGTCTTGTCTGTCTCTATCAAGTTCTCACCTATAGTTTTTGATGAAAAAGTCTTCTTTCAGTAGAAAAAGAATGTTAATTATTTATTTGCTGACTTTTGGCCTTCAGTTCTGATGAACTAGCTGGGACGGTGCCTTCTCAGTAATAGCAAGGGCTTGCTAACAATCCTGTATGTGCGGTAATGTGAGGTCTAGGTTGTCCTTCAGAATGTAAATCTTACAATTTTTTTAATGCCCTTTGGGTTTGTTAAATCTCTTGATGCTCAAACCTGTGGCAGTTGAGGTGCTTGGGGTCCTTTCTTGTTCTCCTAGATCAGATAAGGTTGTGATACTCATTGGGTGGTTTTAGATTTAGAACAATACAGGTCAGGATTGGAGGGTTTGCTTGTAAGACTTACTTATAAAAAACCCAAAATAAAACCCGAACAAACCCCCAAAGTTCTTGGAGGACTTTGCTGTCAGATGCAGTCCTTTCTGAAACAAATTATTTAGCATCTTAAGTTGCAGTCAGTCATTGGAATTGGAATAACTTCACTTGGCCGTGAATGTGTTTTGCCTTAAGTTTCCTTTGACATGTTTCTGACTTTATGCTTCTGGAAGTTTTTCTTTTGTCCCACTATATTGGCACAGCTTGTATATTTTTGATCAGTGTAAGCCAAATGTAGGGAATTATTTCCTTGTTTTGATTGTCCTCTTGCAAGAGTTGTCTCCCATTTGGGAAAGTGTTAGAGGAATGCTGGTGCCTATAAGACAGTGAAGAATCTGAAGGTGCCTGTAGTGCTGAGCCAGTGCAGAGGAACTCTGGCAGAGACAGTGGTGCTGAAGGAGCTCTTCAGTGGTGCCCTTGTGAGATTAATCTGTGGGAGCTGGTTTGCATTCCTGCAATTTATGTTGCTCTTGTATCTGTGAAATAGACTTATTCCTTATCTCCACGGAGCACCTAGAGCTCTTCTGAAAAGTGTGCACTGAGTTAAGACAGCCATGAAATCTGCTTGGAGGAGATTTTCTAAATAGCTAAAAACAATAGAGGAGCAATATAATGCAACACGGCCACAGACTATGATCTTTAACAGTTTTTATTTTCTGAATATTTGCTGTCTGCTGCCATTTTTAAGTAAAAATGAAGTTGTTTTTTCTGTTTTGCTTTGCTTTTTAATCACTTCTCCCCACCTTTTTTTCTCTTGCTTGAAATTATATTTACTCTGGAGATTTAAAGTACTAGTTTTATCTTATCGCAGTATTAGTCCCATGTTGCCCAACTCTAATCCCTTACATAGGACACTTTCTTTTTATGCCTCTAGTCATTTAGGAAACTTGCTGCTTGATGCAGGCATGTTTAATCAGCCTGTCAGAAACAGAAATGAACACATATAGGAAATACTTTGACCCACTGCTTCTACTAGCCACAGCTCTGTCTTACTGCAGTTACAGGTTTTTTGAAGTAGAAGGCCCAATTAAAGTTCTTCTTTTTCCTGGATTTGCTGGCTTTTTACAAATTAAGAAAAATGTCTACATATATTATATATCGATAAATACTAGTGTAAATAATTTCTCATATGTGCTTTAAGGGATAATGTATTTTACCTACAGTGATTAGCTAGAAGAACAAATCAGCCTTTTTCTGTGTTCTTAAGTGGCCATGTTAAAGAATAGTGGATTTTCTTTTCCTTGCACAGTGATCAGTTAAGTACTTGCCAAAATATTAGCATGCTAGTGGTGTGTCTTTTTTTTTTTTTTTCCTACCAGTGCTCTTGCACAGTACAAGGCCAAAAAACTGTGTCATTTGCACCAGAATAAGCATATTTTGGCTTCAAAATCAAGACCAAAAACACTACTGAAGTGCTTCTTCCTGCTTTTAATTTTTTTGTTATGATTTTTAAATCTTATTCAGTGCTTTGGTACTAGAAGTATGCTCCTTTCTTCTTCTTTTTTTTTTTTTTTTTTTTTTTTTTTAAAACAAAAAACACCTCCATACCCTCTCAGGATAGGTGTAACTCAAGAAAAGATTTAAGCTATTTTGATTTATGTTTGCAGGCTTCTTCTATTTGCCTTTTTCCAGCAGCTCCTGATGTGCATGAAACCTGCAAGAGACATAGTCAGTGTCTCTTGCAAGCTGGCCAAATAGTTGGGAATGGCTTAAGCCATGTAGGTACCCAGGATCAGAGAGCTGCAGATAACTCAGTTGCAGGAGGTAGCTGCTGAGTGGATAGAAATTCTGAATTATTGATGTTACTTCGTAATTAATTTGAAAGGCTAATACTAAAGTTAGTTTAATATCAGAGACAGAAGTTGTATTTAAATTAGCCAGCAGGATTAGACAGGGGAGTTTTGTGTAGTAGGAAAACACTTTCTATTCTGAGGCTTGTTCTTTCGAATAAACAAGCTGAATAGGAACCAGCTGGGATGTTTGTATATCTATGGCTACATTTAAAGTTCCTTTTAAAGCTGAAGAAAATAGGGTGGAATGGATTATTCTATCCAAAGCTTATCATTAATTCATCACTTCTTTGCAGTCAGGCTGTGATTAAAGCTGCAAACCAATATGTAATTGTGTAGGCAGAAACTGGTGTCCAGGCAGACTAGGGGAGTGCTGCTGGTGATGTTCATTGATTGTTCCTTTATGTGTTTCAGTCCAAGTAAGCTTTTGGCAAAATCTTTAAACTGTTTAAGCTATTCTTGCTTGTTTTGATTGAAGGCTCCTTCAGCCACAGTAGATCTACAGTGAGGCAGTGACAAGTAGCTTTGTGTAGGAACCTTTTCCAACAGCAGAGCTTGGTAGGAAAAGAAAAAGCAAAAGCCTAGATTGCAGAATTATGACTGATGTTAGCAAAACTTTTCTGGAGTTCCTCTTGGGTTGTGGGACTCTCTGCAGACCGCAAACTCTGCAACTTTGAGTTCAAACAAAATTAATCACAGGTGCCAAGAACTGAATTTCTTGGCTCTCTGTCTTCTGCTATCTGAAGTCTGAGTGGAAGATGGCTAAATGATAGAATTAAAGCCATGACCTCAGAAAGTGCACAGTTAATCTTAATTATTCTCCAGAGTGTTTGTTTAGAACAACAGTTATTTTTGCAGTTTTTGTATGCACTTCGTGACAGTGTGCAACAGCTTCAGAAACATCAACACCTGAACCTATGCATTCAAGTGTCTTTTCCAATTTCACAGCATCTATAGTTTTATGAACACGTTAGAAGAAGACATGCATACCCCATACTCCAACACACATATGAAGGATACTAATTTTTTTCCCTTCCTCCTATTTACCCCTGCTTTGCTGGCTGGAATTGGATATTGTTGCTTATTCATTATAGCTTGACTGAAGATAGGAATTGTTGTAGTCTTGTGAGCTTGTTTTATGCTCTTTCCAGTCCGGCAGCTCGAAAGCATTCTGAATGTTTCAGCAGTTGTATTAGACCAATGCTCCAAATTCATCTGGTGTTGCCTCCTCCTTTATGGTGCATAGATATCAAAAATCACTGCAGATTCTGTAGTATAGAAGAGGAGGGTGAGGTTTTGGCCCAGCGTGCTGCAGTGGTGACTGCTCTAGCCACCAGCTGTGGAATAAAAAGATTTTTTTGGTATGCATGTTGCACAGGTGCATTTAGCACTGCTGGGGGAGATGAGATGTTTTTACATTGAATGGAGACTTCAGTCATACATTGCAAAGGATAAACAAAGCTGATCCTTTTTATTTTCCACAGTTATTTCAGTCACACTGTTGGGTTGGCTACTAGACAGCACGCTTTATAGACATTTAAACACTCTTTAAAAAAAATGTTTATCTGAGAGATACCAGATGCCTTGGGTTTCATCCAAGGCTCCCATAGAAAGCCATAAGCACAGAGAAAAGAAATGATTTCTGATGTGTCTCTTAGCTGATTACAATGCTGCTTCCGTACTCAAACTGGTGTTCCTGGTAACCCTGGTATAGGTAGCACTGAGTGACTTAATGGATGCTAAGACTCGACTTGCTCATTTCCATATGACTTGTAGAATGACCTACTTTGCGTTGAGCTTTGTTGTTTCAGCAGAATGTGCTTGGGTGTACAAGCCTGGGCTTTCATTAAGATGCTGCTCAGCTAGTACTGAGTTTCGTGGTTTCTGTTTTACAGTAAGCTCTCATTTCTTTAACTTAGATTAATTTACTTAAAAATGTTTGTGAAAGAAATATATATTTTTTTCTTGATCTTTTTCAGATTATCAGAGACTGATGACAGTGGCAGAGACCATCACAGCACTAATGTTTCCGTTTCAGTGGCAGCATGTGTATGTTCCTATCCTCCCAGCATCCCTCCTTCATTTTCTAGATGCTCCTGTCCCTTACCTCATGGGCTTGCACTCTAATGGGCTGGATGACAGGTCTAAGCTGGAACTTCCTCAAGAGGTGAGAGGAACTTGTCACATTGTACGTGACTATGAGGGATATGAGAAATGAGCCAAAACACTAGTGCTAACTGTAACAGCCATTGTGAAGATTGGGATAGCTCTTACTTTATTTTCTTGAGATGCTGGAGAGAGTATGGTGAAATTGATAAATAAACTCCTGTTTTGGAAATTTTATGCTCTGATAAAATGAAACTGTAATTTTACAGGTTTTGATGCAGTAGGGTTACAGAAAGAACACTTTTGTGCTGCAAAGTTATCCCTGTAGTGCTAAGAAATGCAAAGAAGTGCAATGGGAATTCACCAGCTGTGGTCAAAAGACCATACAGCTGCTTCTGCGTGGTGCTGAGTGAGCAAAGCTGGGCTGGGTTCTGCAGAGTGCCGTGCTTGTGCTGGTTCCTGGCTGCCTGGGTTTGGGCTGGGTTTCCCTGCACTGCGTTTCTGAGTTGGGGCTGGCTGAGTCGGACCCAGCCTGTCAGATGTCTGCACCAAAACTATTTCAATTTTTTTTCTAGAAAGCATACTTCAGTTGGCAGCAAAATGTCAGCATCTACTTGAGCTAATTGGTGCTAACTGGGATAGTGCTCAGAAGTCCTCCCTTGTAGTGAGTCTCTGTTAACACCAGCCACTGTATAAAGGAGAAGCAAATGTCTGTAAAGGTCCTGCGACTCATACATTCCTGCAACTCGGACGGATATGGGGCTGTGACTACGTTCACCCCGCCTTAGAAATTGTTTTTATTTACTTATCCCACTGTTCACTTCTCTCTCTTGGTACAACCCTAAAAAGAATATTTGTGTTTAAGAGCTGGTTGTGAGGATCAGGGGACCAAGAGTGGTTGAGCACTACCTGAGGCAGCAAAGGAAACATCTGCAGGAGCCAGTAACCACCCATGAGAAGTATGTCAGGCAGCTGGTGCCTGGCTGGCTTCTGAGGCAGTTCCATCCGTCATGTGAATGGCTTCTCTCATAGGGTACCTTTGAATGGTTTATTTACTCTTGTATGTAGAAAATGCTGAGTGTTACAATATATGGTCTGGCTGGCTTTTGTCAGGAAGCTGGTCACCTCTGTCAGGTAGCCCTGTGGGAAGTGAGCGCTTGCAGAGTTATTAGCTGGGGAAGCACACAGATCTGGCCCCTCCTAGAGTCTGCTTGCTTATAGGTGTAAGAGGAGGGACTAGGTAAACCATGGAAAACACCCTACTAATAGGCACTGGTAGGGTTCTCTAATTTCTGCCATTTTCTGTTTGTCTGTTTTCTTCTGTTATTACATTACTAGGAAAGTAATTTTCATTATTCTCATTATCAGGCAGTGCTGCAACATAGTTTGACACAAAAAAAAACTTCTTAAAAAAGCTGTGTGAAATTAAAGACAAGATATTTTTGTGAACCTCCAGTCTGGTCACCATGCCAACATTGCTCTTTTTCTTAAATCCATATGCTGATAGTTTTCATTTGTTTTTCCTGGCAAGTTCAAAGGAAAATTTCTCTTCAAACTGTGTTATTTTTTCTATGAAAACTATAGTACTTACTCTCTTGATTTCTTTCTTTTCTCCATCTCTTTTTTTCTTTTTGCACTGACATAATTAATAACAGAGTAATGTATGTGCTTGCCATGAAAACAGTCTAATCCTTTGGTTTACTACACTTTCACAAAATTTGGGATGTGCTGACAGGCCTAATTAATATGGTTAGTATACTTTTTAGAGATGATAACTGGTGAGGTAAAATGCATATGTGGATATGCATGTTCATATGCACCATGGATGTTTTCACTACTATAACAAGCTTCTAAAAGACTGTCTTCCTTTTGAAAAGAATTTCCTCATTTTAAAATCACTGTAATACTTCCAACTAAATAAACATATTTTAATTTCAAATAGATATTTCAATTATCTAAAAGGTAAATGGTTTTGAAGAGCTTTACCAGCTTACTTTGGAGGTTTAAAGTAAGGTAGTTGATCTATTTTTAGATGTTAAAAAAATTATATGGCACATCAATTTACATTTTTGGTTTAGGTAGCCTTTTATGAAGGTGGAGGAGTAAATTTTTGATAGTATCTTACAGAGATATGAATTGTCTGGGAGGGCAGGGAGATGAGGACACACAGGACTGAGATACCATCCATGTGATGGAATTTACTACAGAAATCCCCTTGGTAGTAGCTGCTGAGTAAGGTTTCTTGTCAACTGTTGAAGTCCTTAGTACTGCAGGCTGGGAGTGTAACTATGGCATAGAAATGGACTTGAACATGTGCTGTGACTAGAAAGTTATACTATACCAATAGATTTGCTTATCTGAGAGGCAAAGTAGACTGGGAAGAACAGGAGCTCACCATTGTTGAGATTTTCATTGCAGAGTGTTTACTTTCAAAAAAACCCAAAACCCCCACCCCCACCCTGCAATCCTGATGTTGCAACAAGAAGTAAATGTAGCATTTTAAAATGAAAAGCAGAATTCAAAGTGCATGCTGGACTCACAAAGTGAAACTGTTGGTCAGTATCAGTATTTCTCATATTAATAATTTAATCTGTCAGCTTTAATATATTTAGAACTGCAGATTACAGGCTCATCTCAACACTACTTTGCTTTATGATTAGGTTTTTAGATACCATTCACTTAGAGAGCCAGAGGAGCTCTACACATTGAATTCCTGACACAGAAACTGAGAAGAAATATGCATAAAATGTGTTGTAGAACAGGGCATATGGATTCTGTTATTAATACTTCAATAAAAACAAATTTATCATTAACAAAAGGGATATTAATATTTAACATTGCTTACCTCTAAAATTTGGACTGTTTATGATCCTTCATGAAATCATCAGGGTTATATGACAAACTTAATTTCCAAGTCCTGCCTTCAGGCTCCTGATTCATAGATATAGTAAGAAACAGAATTTTCTTCACTTATTTCAAAGTGTGTATAAAGAGCATTTCTATGCTTTAATTTATTTTGAGTTCTGAAAAAAAAAATTTTTTTTTCTTTGTCTTGAAACTGCATAAATTGCATCTGTGCTGCTAACCCATTTACATGGATGCTTGGGACAGCTGCTGTTAAGGAAAACAATATATAATTTAGACAAGGGCCAGAGAAGTGAGCTTTCACAGAAAATCTAGTTAGTGCTTAGTTGAAAGGCGTTGCAGATTAATATAATGTTATTATCTAACGTAGCATGGATGCCTCAGTGTCACTTTAGACTTCTTGACTGTGATTTTATAATGAAGAAATTTTAAAAAGACCAATTTGTATTGCTCAAAGTGTTTTAGGCTAATATATGTGAAAATACTATCTGTCCTAACTCAGTCTGGTTTGGTTTAAGTCTTGCATACATTCACCATAAGGCTTGTTTTCACAGAATCATGAAATTGTCAGAGCTGGAAGGGACCTCTAGAGATCATCTAGTCCAACTCCCCTGCTAAAGCAGGATTGCCCAGAGCACATTATCCAGGACTGCATCAAGGCAGGTCTTGAAAATCTCCAGAAAAGGGGACTCCACGACCTCCCTGGGCAGGCTGTCCCAGTGCTGTCACTCTCACCGTAAAGAAGTTTTTCCTCATATTTGAATGGAGCTTCCTATGTTCCAGCTCATGCCCATTGCCCCTCGTCCTGTCACTGGGAACTTGTAGTGGCAGTCTCCCATATTTTGGTCACATCTGGTGATTTAAGGGAATGCTTTACCATGGAAACCCAGCTGTATCCTAGATATTGATGCTTTGTCAGAAGATGATTAAAATCTTTGGTAAAACAAGTGTATTAGTATCAAATTCAAGTTTAGACCATCACTTGGGTACATCAGAGGACAGTGCCTGATGGAGAATTCATTGAAGTTCCCCAATGACTTGAAGACCTGTCTCTCTGTGGCCCAATAAAATTGTAGAAAAGACTTAAGGCTTACTGTAAGGTTGAGTTTCTTGTACATGTCAGTGATATAGGGCACTTAAAGTTAAGCTTGTTCTTAAATGTATTGCTGCTTTGCTGAGGGCTCTTTCTGTATGCATGAGCGTTCTTGTGGTTTCGCTGCTAGCTGCATCAGACACTTGTAAGGAACCCAGAAGAGAAAGAGCAGGCCTGGGAGAAGCGGTGCTAGTGCTGCAGAAATCAAAGGGGAAGGGAAGAACACATAGCCATTTCAGAAGTTGCTGGCAAACTGTGGTTTGTTTATCGGTAAAATTGATCAAAAAAGTGGTTAAACTAGCTTTCTGGTAGATCATAAGCCCAGCAACTACTAAAGTATGATTGTTTTTTTGATGTGTCTTTGAATTTCCTTTTAAAGAAACGTTTGCAGTGCTACAGCAATATATTTTTAACAAGCAAGGTGATCTGGGCCATTTCATGGTACTGGCTTTGCGTGTGCATCTTCCCACTCTGTAATGTAGGAGAATGATGGAAATTTAAATTATTTTGAGTGAATATAAGCAACACTGAGTCTTCCAGCACTGGTTAAATCAAACTAAAGTAGTATCTTATTAAAAAACTTGTTTTTAATGGAATGATCCCAAGGGTCTCAGGCAATAGCTTTTTATTTTAGAGAAGTTGAAAGATTTTAAAAGCTAAGGTCCAGGTCTCTGCTAATATAAGACAGATACATATTCTCACTATTTTTATTTCAACCGTTACAAAGATATTATTCAATACTAAATCTTTACAAATTCTGTGGGTTTTTAATTTAGTAAGATGTTTTAGAAGATAAGTTGTCTTGAAAAGCCTTTTTTTTCTATCTTGATGCCGACACATTTAAACCAGACTGACGAAGATAATTATTTTTGAAAGATAGTCACTGCTTTGTATGCACTTTCAGGTTTTCTGCTGGTGTGAAAGATCCTTGATAATATTGCAAATTTATTGACAGACTTCAGTTTTATGTTTTCCTGTACTTCAGTGTTAAACAACCACTTGAGGAGTTAAATTCATGTTTCTGAAAGGTGCAGCTGTAAGTTGTCAGTCATAAATTTTGGGTTGACATGAAAAACAGTAGTACTGAGAATAAATACAAAAGTGTACCATTTGCTTACAGGAATGGCACAGGAGCATTCTTTAGAGTTTAAGACCACTGTAAACACATTTTCCACAAGCCGGCCGTATGTTTATAAATTTGTGTATCCATGCTTTACCTATGTTAAGTGAAGTGGATGGTTATTTGCGAGGTTGGGACCAAATACACAAAGGTATACATGCTGTAAAAATGCTGTAGATAAATGGTTTTTAGTTTTTCAGTGCTGTATTCAAGCAGAATCCTTCAACTCAGAACCATGTTTCAATCTGACTGTCTAGGAGGGGATGTGAAAACCTGTACGTAACTTATAGTTTGAGCTCCTGTGCTGCACAGAGGATTCATGTAGTAGTGATTCTGCTATCAGAACTCACTGTTCTATGTTGTTGTAGGCATCTATTTGCATACCATGTAAATATGTATTAATGTTTAAAATAAGGTGTACTTTCTCTTTAGGATGTCAGTGGGCTGGGGACCTTAGTCATTATTAGTGACTATTAGTTCATATTAGATCCTCCTTAGACATCCTTTTGGCAGAACCTAGATAATTTCCTTCTATATTTTTGAACAGAGCTGAAAGGAAGGATGTGGGCTTGATGCAGGCATCGCTAGATACGTGTAGGGGTTTGGCCCTTATTGTACTTGAGGTCAAACTAAAGAATTGCAATTGTCCTCTGGGTTTGGAATTGGTGGGTATAGTCCAGGCCCCACTGAGGCCATGGAAATTTGTGCTGTTGACCTCAGGGGACTAGGCTTTGGCATCAGATACGTGAATATTGACTTACTTGCATTCACATTTCTAAGGTTTGTAAGACTTTCACCTGGACGCCCCATTATTTGTGGTGAGAAAAGTTTATGGGAATGATAAGTTTTTAAATTAGGATGTGACGCCTGTAGTGTCTCAGGAGAATCATTGCGTGATGATGTGACGTGTGCTCTCTTGTAACAATCTGCTATTGAAGTGGTGGGTAATTGTTTGAGGTTCTCTTTTGGTCAGCAAACCGATACCTCAGCAACAAATAAAAGAATATTTGACTGTTCTAGAGACCTGAAATGCCAAGCGACTAACTTAAGGATGCTCTTTTAGTCGTATCTCTACTTACACATGCTGCTAAGTATCTTGTCTTTATATATAATTTTAATTTTGTATGTGTAAAATGATGATAAATGTATCCATAGAGGCTTATATACAGAGTTGTCAGATATTCACTGATCACTCAACTCTGCTGTCTCCAGAAACAAAATAACTAAAACCTTCTGACCAATGAGCACCTTTATTTTTCTACTTTGTGTACTTGCCCAGTTCCTAGCATGCAAAATGCTTTGGATGACCATGATTTCACAGAAAATAAATGTTTAATTTTTCTTGCTTTTTAAAATAAATTGAAGAGGGGTCCTCTCTATCATTGCTGGTATTCCTTTCTGTTGGATCTATAGTGTAGCAGCATTGTGAGACTTGCTGTTTTGGTGTCTGTTACTGGGATTTACTTGGGATTTCATTTGTACAGAAAAATGTTGGTTTGGTACCTCTTGAAGGGCGTGTGAAGTAAGGTGTCCTTGCAATTTCTGTTCCATGGGGAACAACTCTAACCATTCTATGATTCTAACATAGTCTTTTTAGAACCGCTTATGTAGTTCTTGAGGATGATCTCGGTCTCCCTAAGTTAGGAGAGGCTAAGTTAAGCCATCTACTGAATCTCCTTTGCTTATAGATTTATAGAATACTTTGGGTTGGAAAGGACCTTAAGGATCACCTAGTTCCAACCCCCCTGCCATGGGCAGGGACATCTCACACCAGACCAGGTTGCTCAAAGCCCCATCCAGCCTGGCTTTGAACACTTCCAGGGATGGGACATCCACAGCTTCTCTGGGCAACCTGTTCCAGTTCCTCACCACCCTTACAGTAAAGAGTTTCTTTCTAGTATCTAATCTAAATCTGCCCTCTCTCAGTTTAAAACCATTACCCCTTGTCCTATCGCTCCATTCCCTGACTCCCTGACAAAGAGTCCCTCCCCATCTCTCCTGTAGGCCCCATTCAGGTACTGAAGGTCGCTATAAGGTCTCCCTGGAGCCTTCTCTTCTCCAGGCTGAACAATGCAACTCTCTCAGCCTGTGTTCACAGGAGAGGTGCTTCAGCCCTCTGATCATTATGCTGCTCTAGATAGTCCTCTAGCTTATGGTTTATTAACCGGGCACTGAATTAATGTAGAGTGTCCCCAGAAATACTTTTTACACTCTTTACAGTATTGCTGCACACTAACATATTCCTTTTTTTTTTTTTTTTTAATACTTCTTTATAGGGAAAATTCTGAGAAATGTAATAGTAAGTTGCATGATAAGCAATCATCATTAGTGGCTTAGAGTGTTTAAGCTATGTGTGTTGCTCTTAAAGAGAAAATCTCCAGAAAGGATATTTAACTCTTGGAAGAATTAGCCAGGTGAGCCTAGGTAGTTACATGTAATTTTAGCAGCATTAAACTTGGCTTTTTTTTTTTTTTTCATTGACAAGGAGTTTATTTTCAGTGCGAAGACTAGAATTGTTAAGTTTAACATTTGGTTACTTTTTGGCCAAGCACAGGTAGAAATGCCAAAAGAGGTAAATGTGTCACAAGTATTAAGTGCATGTTTGCACACCAGTTTACTTGGATGAAGGGGACATGTCAAGCACAGCTTATCCTAGTCTACCTATGACTATCCTAGTCTACCCACAGCAAAATCCCACCAAAACTACTTTGTCCTTACTGATGCTTCACTGCTTGTGTACATTGCTCTGATTTCTGAGATCATCCATCAGGTTAATATCTTCCAGTTCTTTTCTTCCTATTGAATTCTGAGAGTGCTTCTATCCCTCTGCACTTATTGAATAATAAGAAATAACTGAAGATCTGTTAGCTCTCATGACTTGATTTGTATTTTTGCTGCAAAGCTGTAGTGAAACCTGAGTTCAGGTGTGCCTCTTAAAATAATGTGATGAAGCTTGGTTGAAAACAGAAATACTTCTACAGAAACACAACGTTTCTTCTGTATACTTGACTTCCCAAGCAGATTTCACACATGAATGGGGTTCTTGCTGTGAAGTGTGTAGTTATGTAATGTTAGGAAACCATTTGTTAACAGGTTTTGCACTGCAGAAGCCAAAAGGGGAAACCCCCCTGGACCAAATATAGGGTGAGGTAAATCATTGAAGATGCATAGCTTCTTTTGATGTTGCTGTGGAAGCCATGTAGGTGGTTTTTCTTTCTTTTTTTTTCCCTTGGTCTTTTTAATGGTAAATGAGATGGAGATTGAAATAGGAAAACAGAATTTAAACTAGTTCAGTTCATTTTTCCCCTTGGAAACAAACCTCTTAACTCCTTCAAGCTCAATTTGCTTACAAAAAAGAGATTACTTTATTGCAGCTTTTGCAATATCAGTACACCTTTTAGAATGGAATTTGCCAAATCTTAGAGGAGTGGACTGATAATCTGAGCAACAGGCAGTCATCTGCCTACATATACATGTGAAAAAATAGTGTTGCAGATATCCTGTAGTTAAAATCTAGCTGTATGTGTATGGAAAAAAATCACACATGTACCTAATATGTGCTACAATCTCTTTTGTACCTTGTAAACAACTTTAGAGTCTTTTTTCTTATTTACATCCTTGCAAGACCTGGAAACGTAGGCCTTGTGCTTCTTTCTTGAAAGCCAACCAACCATTTCAGTTACAGTTGGGGCAAGTCTGTTTTTCAAAATTACCAAACAAATGCAAATGTATTTGAATCATTTAAAAAACACAAAACCCAAAGATGAATGAAACATGTTCCTTGTGCCTAGTGATGTTGTAATGGTGTCCTGTTCTAAATTAAATCCCAGGCTAACCTGTGCTTTGTGGATGTAGACAACCATTTCATCGAGCTGCCAGAAGACCTACCCCAGTTCCCAAATAAACTTGAGTTCATTCAGGAAATTTCAGAGATACTAATGGCTTTTGGAATTCCGCCTGAGGGAAACCTTCACTGCAGTGAAAGTGCCTCTAAGATGAAGAGCCTCAGAGCATGTGACCTGGTTTCTGATAAAAGAAACGGGAACATAGCAGGATCACCTTTGAATTCTTATGAGCTGCTAAAGGAAAATGAGACTATTGCAAGACTCCAAGCACTTGTTAAAAGAACAGGTGTAAGTCTAGAAAAGGTAAGCTATGAAATTATCTGCACTCTGTTTCGACCTGCACTAGCAGGTGGTCTGAAGTGATGGTCCAAAGGCTCTGTTTGTCTGTCTTCACTAGAAAGAACTTTATGTTAATATGTTCACAAACCTTGTGAACATCTGTAGAGACAAGGCCAAGATTGAGAGGGGTGGGGTGGGATTTAATGCCAGAATATCTAAGGAAACCTGTGACTATCCCCTAAGTGTTTTTTGCCTAGATACTATGTTTAAAAATACAACTAGCCTTGTTTATTCTTGGTTTTGAGATTTATTCTAAATTTGCACCACTTTCTTGTGATTTACATGGCTGAAACGGACATCTAGATAATTCTGAAGTTGGAGTCTATAGTTTTTATAGTCTTGGTTTCTATAGGTATCTTTCTTTCTTGCTGTGTGTAGAATATGTGTAATTTTGCTTGTATATAATATGCTTGCCATAGGGATATTGTGATTCTTTTTCCTGGTTGATGTTGTAAAGTATATTAGTGTCTGACTCCCAGCAAGTGAATGTGCACAGCTTGTGGTGACCCACTAGTTGGATTTTTTTGGGCAATCAGAATTGGGAAAAAAAAGTTGTTGCCCTTTACCTGAAAGAACACTGGGTTTTTTGAGCCTTTGTGGAATGGAATGAAGATTTTCTCAGCACAGGTTTTATTTCTTGCATGCTTAAATTATCTTCACCAGTTCTTCATTTCTGAGTCCAACTCCTATCCACATGACTGTAACTTTGGCTACAGGTGAGGCCCAACAGATAGAAATTGTGTGACCTACAATAGGGTGGGAAGGGAGTGGCAGGGGGGGGTTACAAGAAGAAGCATTCAGTTACTAGAGAGGATCAGATGCTCAAATCAGTTCTGTTCCTCTTCTGGGGTTTTTCTTTTGCATTGTTTTCTTGTTTAGGGGAAAATTGATAAGAAGGTTTTGTTCTTTTGCTGAATGGATTGGGAATTGATGGGAGAAGTACAGGTCTTTTTTAATTTCTTGTAAGTTTTTGCATGTTTAGGCCTTATCTACTCTGTGCTCTCTTCCATAATAGTTAAAGTCCCATTTTACTAGCCTTTTGTGTGATGATAAGAGTGTATAGGTGAAAAATGTCAAAATTTTCTCAAACATTTAAATAATTTTAGAAACCTGATTAACACCAAATATACAGTTAATGGAGAATATATAGGTGCTAAGCACTACTTATGGGATGCAGTTAGAAGAAATGGCTGAAGAGCAGAGCTCTCTCCAGCAGAGAGCATGGCTGTAGGATGCTATTTATAGCCGGCCTTGGACTGCTATAACCAAGGTGCTTAAGATGAGACAGCTGCAGCAACTGCATCATTGTGCAGATCTAAGTCTAAGCTCTAGATATTATGTCTAATGATGTGTGGTGGTGTGTCTTATAGTAATTAACAAAGGCAGGGGTAGCAAATGTGTATTCAAACTAGTGCATGATTGCTTGTGGCTTTGATTGTTTTTTTTTTTTCCTAGATACTCGGTTCCCATCAAAACTAGTATCTGAATCTCATATTGCTCTTTTCATAAATCTTAGCCCACACGTTAACTGAAAATGCATTTCATTTCGTTAAAGATTGCTCTTGGCTGTGTAGTGATGAGTTGTACATTATGCTGCTAAGGACTTAGGTTAAAGGAAATTGACTACTAGACATGCAGAGCTTCTTTTTACTGTGCCTTTCTGTCTTCATTTGAAAGCTGGTGTGTATTGAACTGTAGCAGTACTAAACCTGGACTTTTATTACACCAGACAGAAATAGGTGATTAAAGGGTAAAAGAAAGGAAATTAAGTATATGGCATATACTTAATTGGACATATATATGGTTGTTATCTATTCTTTTTTTAATCTAATACTTATCCAGTGCAATCAGTACTAAAGTAGGTTATGGTTTATTACTGAAATTAGAACTTCTATAGACAAAGATTTCTTTCTAGATTTTTTTGATGTTAACTGTTTTAACAGTTTCAAGCACTGTAATAGTATTGTTTTATTGAAATGTTGACTTGAGGAGTAGCAGCTGAACGGCAGATTAAGACCTTGTACACCTAGAATAAAAAACAAAGCAACAATACAAATTGTTTTTGTGTTCCCTTACTTTCTCAGTTGGAGGTGCGAGAAGAGACCAGTAGCAAAAAAGATCTTAAAATTCAGTGTGATGAAGAAGAATTCAAGATTTACCAGCTGAACATTCAAATCCGTGAAGTTTTTGCCAACCGCTTTACACAAATGTTTGCAGATTATGAAGTATTTGTCATTCAACCCAGTCAGGACAAGGAATCATGGTTTACAAACAGGGAACAGATGCAAAACTTTGATAAAGTAAGTTGTAATAAGAAGATATGTCAATGTGAAAAGTAAAACAGTGTTCAAACCTAAGACTTTAGTTATTGGGCCATAAAAGTACTGTCAAAACGGTAATTTCTTCCTTAAATTTCAGTGTTCCCCCCAAAATTCACATCTTATATATCATGTGCAAAAATATATACATACACACCCTTAGAGAGATAAAGACACTCTTTTAAGGATACTGTAGAAAAATACAGCTTGCTGTAGAAAAATAACTTAGCCTCGTTTTATGGGTTACGTCTACATTCAGGTTAAGTATTACTAGTGAAAGTTATTTATTTATTTACTTTTTTAACCAGAGGAATTGCTAAATATGTTAATGAATAAAGCCATGACCCCACACAACACTTACGTACATGTGTACCGAATGTATCCCTAGCTCTTTTCTAGGGAAACACAAGATCCAGTTCGTCAGATTTTACTACTGTCTTCTTTACTGGATATCAGATATTTGTCAGTAGGATAGTTCATGTGGGTGAAGATTATGTTGCAGCACTGCCTGCTAAAATGCTAATCTGAGTCCTGTCAAATCATGTGAAAAGATTCTCATCAACTTCATAAGCTTTGAGCCCAGCCAGAAGTACATAATATCCACATCTGTGATACTGTTGTTGTGGTTTGATGGGATTCTGTTGAAATTTTTAGAAAATTAAGGAATTTTTAGCAAATTACAGTTTAATAATTATTGTGCTATATAGTAGGTGGTTGTCATGAAACTGAAGATTTCATATAGACTGCTTATTTCAGAGGTAGAATTGGTGTGTGTAATAAAACTAGGCTTTAAGTGGCACCAAAGCAGTTTAGTACATCCTTGATTAGAAAAATTTGTGCTTTTGGTAGCTGCATCTCTCTCTACAGACTCCCAAACACTCTTATCTCTCCTTTTCTGTTAGGCATCTTTCTTGTCGGACCAGCCTGAACCTTATTTGCCTTTCCTCTCAAGATTCCTGGAGACCCAAATGTTTGCATCTTTTATTGACAATAAGATTATGTGCCATGATGAAGATGATAAAGACCCTATTTTGAGAGTATTTGATTCTAGAGTGGATAAAATCAGGCTGCTAAATGTTAGGACACCAACTCTGCGCACATCTATGTATCAAAAGTGCACAACCATTGATGAGGCTGGTAAGAGTAAAAAGCCACTTTCTTGACAGTTAAGAAAATTAAACTAGTCAGTGCTGTTTGTTGTAGACATTAGGTTAAAGTTAAGTAATGATTCATGCTTTGAAACCTCCAAAAAAAAAGACAAAAAAAAGCTGAGGTGTGGGAAAAGAAGTGTTACATGGGAAGTTGAGAAGTGAGATCAAACTCATGTAAAGTTTAATTAACTCAGATTTTTTCCTGCATGCCTTTGTGTGAAAAATTTTTGAGCTTAAGAAGATAAACGTCTTCCTCCTTTTGGAGTCAATTTTTTAATTTATTTAATTGACTCTTGTACTAGTGTACCTGTTGGCGTCAGTAAGAAACTCCCACCTCCTCTCTTAAATTTGAGATTGCTTTTAGTTGAGGATGTGTGATTATAGATACACGTGTGACGAAGACACCTTTAAAAAAAATTAACTTTCTTACTGTTTCAGAGAAATCTATTGAATTAAGGCTAGCAAAAATAGATCACACTGCAGTCCACCCACACTTGCTGGACATGAAAATTGGACAAGGGAAATACGAGCTTGGGTTTTTCCCCAAGCTTCAGTCTGATGTTTTATCCACTGGACCAGCAAGCAACAAGTGAGTAAGCCGGGAAAAATGGGTGCTGGATCTCGATGAGATCTATAGAATAGTACTAAAGCAGAGACGCTAGAAAGCAAATTAAGTATCTCTTTTTTTAAAAGTGAGAATAAATCAGATGATGTGGGTGGTTTGTGTGTGGTGGGGTTTTTGTTATGTCGTTTGTTTTTTTTCTTTCTTTCTTTTTTTTTTTTTTTTTAATATCTGGACTCCCAGAAGCCAATTGACTTAAGAAAGCTCTATTATGTTTGAGGTTATAGTTGATGTACTTTGAATTACTCATAATTACTGTCGATATAAAAACAGATCTCCTTATTGGATCTCAGTTAAGAGGTAGCAAATATTTTAGGATATCTTCTCATAAGAACTTTGAAGGAAGATGAAAAAAGTGTAAATTGTAACTGGACATAGTAAAAGAATGAAAAAATACAAAGCAGTGTAATCTAATTTTCTGAAATCCTTTGGTTGCCCAACGTTGCATTCTTCCACAGAGATTCTTTGTGTGTATTTGCAGCTGCACTTTATCTGGTGTAATTTATGTTGATATGTTCAATGTACAATAAGAAAGAAACTTACTTCCCCCATTGCTGCTCCCCTTCACCTTAACTCTTGACACTTGCTTAATAATATTCCTCTGTCTCTAGGTGGACAAAGAGAAATGCTCCTGCACAGTGGAGGCGGAAGGACAGACAGAAGCAACACACAGAGCACTTGCGTCTTGACAATGATCAGAGAGAGGTGAAAACTGTTCAACTATAGAGATCTGTTTTTTTTTTCTTTTTTTTTTTTTTTCCTGATGGCCTGAGTAATGCCCTGTAACCTTCACAAAATGTCCAGACAGTTACTTGCAGTCCATCTCTGCTCTCTCTTATTTGTATTTAATACAAATGAAGTTTCTGGTCCTTAGCAGACCAAAAATACTTAGTTTGCTTATTCTAAAAATTATGTCATTTTTACCCCCTCTCAGGACGAAATTATTTCATCCTACGTGTAGGAGAGTTCCCTGAAAATGTCATCACATGCTTTAAAATTTAAAAAAAAACAACAACAACAAAAAATGGTGGTGGTGGATGGGAGGAATTAATCGTAACAGTTTTCAGCCATGTATTTCCTGTCTCTAATTAACTTCGTCATCTATGCTTCTTCTGCATATTTGATGGAGAAAGATAACCACCTCCAGAGAGTGATTGCTATCATCCTAAAATCAGAAGCATTGCCTTTTGATGTTGCTGGTTTTGGGTTTTTTGTTGGTGTTTTTTTCTGTAGACCATAGAAGAAGTCTTAAAACGGCAAACTGACACATAGCCTCATGGGTGGGATCATGAGCCGCACCCATACTGTCAGGTTTGTGTCTGCCTGTTTTCACACAGCACAGTTAGGTGTTTTACCCACTTTCTGAACTGATAACTTCTGTCACCAGTGCTTCTACAGCTGACGCAATTGTTCTTTGTGGATGAAGGGATTTTGAAAGACCTGGGTGATGTGAACTAATTCCAGTACAGTTTCTGATTCATATGTTACAGACTGCAGACTGTTACAGTGGGTGTTGATTTATGGGTGATTCCGAGAATAATCTGGTTTAAGATATCAGAAGTAATTTTTTTGTTTAGTAAACACAGAGCTTTACTTCTGTTTAAATTTATGTTGTTCATTGAAGACAATGTTCTCTTGCTAAGTATTTTCAGAAAAGCTTCTTGGAATTTTAAAGTAGTCTTGTGTCTGTAAGGATAGTGTTGTCAAAATCAATTATCTTTGTCTGTCCAGTTCATTCTTTTATGGTGGTGATGAGTTTAGTTGCCCTTCCAGTGTACTCATTTCCAGAATTTTCTTGTTGGTTTGTTAAAATTTTGTTGAAGTATAGTGTCATCTATGTCATCCATAACATTGTAATAGAAGAATGTCTGCACAATAAAAAGAAGAAGCTATGAGTAGTTTCTGGCTTTGACATGTTCCATATGTTCAGATAACTCTAAAGTACTTAGAAGTAACAGAAGTGAAGAATAGTTGATCTGTAACCTCGTTATTACTTTTAACAATTATGATGTTTAGCACATGTAAACTCCTGAGATTTCAAATGGGTAAAAGGCAAAAATCTACTACTAGTCTCTGGGGGTTTTGTTGTGTTTTTTAACTGATTCTTTGCATGTTGATTATCCTGTAGGAGTTACTCTGTCATGAGGCAAATAATTTCTGAGGAATAAAAATTACAAATACAGTGAGGGGACCAACTGCCAGGTTAATCTGTGCTGGTGTTTTAGGATTTTATGTCGTACATTGTTGATGACATAATACTGATTGGATATTGGCCCCCTCTCCCAGTGAACCAGAGACTTTCTTGTTAAGTCTGAAAGAATGAGGAGGGAGCCCTTCTGAGGTGAATGCCGGGAATCCGGCTAAGCAGGGGACAGTGATTTCAAAGTGCAGTGTTGAGGGGTTTTGACAATTTGAAGCTTTGGGGCAGCCAACAAAAATATGTGGAATTGAGAGTTAGCGGTTTTTAACTTGCAAGTATTTGTGCCCAGCGAAGGGCAGAGTTTACGCCAACCCAATGATGGAACACCATCTTTTCTTTCTTCCTTTCAGTTTCATTACTTATGAATATATATTTTTTTTTTAAGTTGAACGCTTGGGAGTTCTGCATTGTATTATGTCTTCACTCTTTTCCTTTTCTATTTTGCATGCTTGCTTTTATTACTTCATATGTGCTTACCACTTTCGCTTTACATGGTCTGCTTGGCTTTTTGCTACCAACTTGTCCTACCAGCACCTCGACTTTTCCATGTCAGAGCTTCAGTTGCAGTTATGTTTAGACTGGGACCAGCATGATTGGCCCTTCATGCCCTCTATAAAATCTGTCTCAGAGCGTTATCTGGTATGTCAAATGCACAATATAACTGTAATCATACTTCTGGATAAAGATGCATAATGTATGTATCATAGCTCTTTAGTGCAAGGCTGCTGGAGAAGGTGTGGTTTTCCCTCTTTGCAAAGAGCATATCGTGTTTGCCAAATCTATTTACTGACTTTTCAGTTGGTTATTATTTCAGTGTAAGCTAGAGAAGTTACCTATTAATCTGAAATATTTACTAATCCTGAGTATTCTGTTAATGCCTATAGAGGACTTTATCACTTATTCACAGCCATGCCCCAATCAGCCTGTGATCACCTGTCTTTCAAAACATTTGTCATATTATTCTTGTCTCTGTGGTGAAGACAATGGCAAATCCTTGATGGCAGTAAGAGGAGCAGAAAAGCTCTTTCAAGTATAGTGAGTTCAGGAAATGATGTTGCTCAAAAATGCAGATGGTTCACAGCTGAGAACTGTTAGTAGCATTTTGCGGCTGCTTCCTGAAAGACTGGGAGGGTGGGTAAGAAACAGGAGATCTGCAGGAATGCAGGACATAGCACAGATTGCAGATGATGTCAAGCTCCAGGCAAAGTTTTCCTGCAGTTCCCATGTAGACCAGTCTGCCGTTTGAATAGTCTTGATCTGAGTAATTATTACAAATTTTCATTTTTATGAAAAAATAACATGACGGCTCTCAGTAGTGGAGAGAGTAATTGAATCTCTATGCATCTAAATATCCTTGACAGTTTGTATTGTGTTTTTGTGTTTCAGCAATGTGTGTTCTAACATTAGATAGGCAACGTAAATGGGGATTTCACCTCCAGTGAAATAGTATCTTAGGTGTCTTAGCCCAATATAATTCTGGATATAAAAAGGGGCCTTTTCTGAAAAAGGATGTGATCCTTTCCCCCTCATTGGACAGGGGTGGGTTATATAGATAAGTTTACCCTTTTCTTTCGGCAAAGTAATCTTACTTGCACTTTTGTCAATTTTCTACCCCAATACAGAAGTATATCCAAGAAGCCAGAAATCTGGGCAGCACTATTCGGCAGCCCAAACTGTCTAACCTCTCTCCATCGGTAATTGCACAAACAAACTGGAAGTTTGTAGAAGGCTTGTTGAAGGAATGCCGAAATAAGGTAATAAAGAGAATGATTCTGTTCTTTTGCACCTTGTTTCCATCCTTTATGGACCATTTCGTGGCCAATATGTTTGAACCCCCCTCTTCTGCCATCTGTTTCTCTCTAGTTTTATCTCTATAAAGATTTTTGCATGGCATCCATATAAATGTTTTTGCACGGTAGTGAGAAATTCATTAAGAGATAACTTAAAAATTCTGCAAAGAGTGAAAGCTTTATTAAGCAGATTTATGATAGAGAATATGAAATGACAGAAAGAGATTGAATATTCTGATTGATCTTTGTCATCCCACTGCCCGTATCTTATTAGAGCATATTTTAGTTATCACTAATGAAACTATAGTATTTCAAGAAGAGTGAATATTCCAAAAGAGAAGGTTGAGGTGAGAATGCAGAAGCTTTTCTCAGAACAAACTTCTGAAATCTAATTTTTCAAGCATGTAACAAAGAAATTTGGCATTAGTTTGTAGACATGCTTCACCAGTATATATTTTACAATATGCTTATCTGAATTAAATATTAATGTTTATACTAACACAGTAAAGAGAATCATTACTAAATAGACATGTTTTTGCCTTAAGTCAGTGGAGGTAATACAGCAATTGTATACAACTCTTTGTAAATCCGTGTTTAATACATGCATCTGCTTCTGACTTCAAGTTTGTTTTCTGCGTGTATGAAACTGTCCAAATAATTGCTTTCACTTAGAGACATATGACAGTGAAAACCCTTGAAGATAGACGTGGCTCTTTCACTGTGGGAATGCAGCTCTAGTGAAAGTAGTGAGCCTGCTGTTAGCAGAGAGAAAGTACCAGGGGAGCTGAGGAGAAGAAGCTAGAGACTAACTCGGCGTTCTTCGTCTCGACTAAGACTGTACATAGGTGCCTAAGGGAGTATTACTCATTTGACAGCTAATCTAGAATAGTAAAAAAGATGAAGAAATGTTTAAGAGATGAGCAGAAGTGATTCTATAGTCATTTTCCCCTCCAGGTAGCTCTGTGATTAATATATTGTGACCTGGAGACTGTACTTTAAGAGTTGTTGAGAGCTTTGTTGACCAGTATGAAATTGTGCACAATTTAGGAGAATGTGTGGCTCATCGGGAAACTCACGAGATGCACTCCAGAATGGGGTTGGTTTAAAAGCAAATGCCCTCCTGACAGAACAGGAATGACATATCCTCCTGCTGCTTGGAAGCATTCGTGGGCAGTCGTCTCCCCTGGGAGGAGGTGGACACAGTGTACTGCTCCCAGTCCAGCACTTGCCAGGCTTCAGGGACACCTGAGCCTGCCTGGCAGGGCCTTGCTGCTCAGCGTCTAGCTTGTCAATGTGTCATATGCTGTTTCCTTTGTTGGGCATACTCTGTGGAGGTTTATGTGCCTGTTTGCAAGCCCTTTATGAGAAAGATAGAAGAGGCTCTAAGGTGGTCAACACTGGTGCTGCTATGTCTTGAAAAACAGGGATAAGAGAAACACAGTCCTGCACTAGCTCCAGAAATACTGTATACACGCAGTTATTCTGCCAAATCTTTGCTATTGTGTGCTTCCTTGTTGGTTATTTTAAAAGTGTTAAGTTATCTTGGAAGTTCCTGAGGAAAGAATTAACTCTCTTTTGCCTTCTCCTTTTTGAGACCAAGAGGATGTTGGTTGAAAAAATGGGTCGAGAAGCTGTGGAGCTAGGTCATGGTGAAGTGAATATCACAGGTGTAGAAGAGAATACCCTGATAGCCAGTCTGTGTGACCTCTTAGAAAGGATATGGAGCCACGGTCTGCAGGTCAAACAGGTGAGGAACAAATATTCCTGTATGTTGCAGTGTACTATCTTAATATCATGTTATGCTCTTCCTCTCTCTGCTTTCGGAGGATACCTGTTGTGTGTCTATAGGTGTGTTAAATAATTGTGTTCTTCCAGCCTTTTTTATGTCAGTTACTGCCCCCTTGTCTGTCTCCACTTTTAGCTCTGGGATCGTTCAAATGCATGTGTAGATGTGTTCCACAGATGACTTCTTGGAAGACTTTCTTTCCATTTAACATGTTTTGATTTTGTTTTGTTTTGTGGTTTCTGGGGTTTTTTTTATTAATATGTTAAATAAAATATTTTCTGTGTTCTTAAGACTTTTGTTACTGAAGTAGCACAGGATGACAGGTAGTGTATGCTAAAGATGCTGTCAATGGGATACGGTATGGAGAATTGTTTTCATGAAGGATAATTTAATTTTTAAGAGTAAAACCCTTGATATTTTGGTTCTTCTTTAATGGTGTAGAGATAGTTAAGTGACGTTTACAAGTTCACAAGTTAGAGGTGTTGCTTTTTGTATGAAATTAATGATTGTTTGCTGTGCTGTTCTGTTTGGAGTTGGTTGTGGGTCTAGGTGGAGTTTGGAAGGCCTTTATACCTTCCTTTTCCTTTGTACAAAGGAATAGTAAGGACAATGAGGACTATAACTTTTTTTTTTAAAAAAAAGAATGTGCAGAATAAATGTACGTAATCCAGCCAGCTATAATTCATGATTTCTGTACCCAACACCTGATCACCAGCGTTTAAATCTGCTCTCCTTCAAACTATATAGCAGTTCTCTATGTGAAGATTTATCATGTGATTCTCTCCCTTCCCTCTTGTATATCACTTAGGATAGAAGCTGTACTGCTTTCGTCTTAGAAGACAGAGCATCAGTATATTCTGCTTCAACTCAGATTTGGGCCTTTCAGACCACCAGACGGCCAACCCTACATAAGGTTAATGCTTTGGATTGATTGCAGATGTTGGCAAACAGTGCTGAATGGTGGAATAAACAGAGTGGTAGAATATAATAGAGGCCTGATGGAGGAAGTGCAGCGCATCTCATATTATGATCCACAGTTTAAAAAAACCAACAAAACAGACCATTAATTCTCTGTTTGCTCTGACCTTTATTAAATATGCAAAAGCCTGCTGTTTTGTACATATTTTATTTTATTTTTCAATAATGAGCCAAGGAAGACTCTTCTTTCTCAATTGACCATACTAATGAGGATGTCTTTCCTTCCACCAATCCCTGCTGTTCCCTGCTGATGAACCCTGATAATCCTAAATTAGCTACCTACTGATTCACCCATGTGAAAAGTGAATCCACGCCTTCCTTTGCCCAGAGCAATGCAGGAGAGTTGTTGGATGTAGGGTCTAATGACTGAAGTAGTCTGAGCTTTCAGAAGGCCTTGCCCGTTCTCTGTCCCACTGCTTTCCTTAGGCTGTCTTCCTTTCCCTTATAGATAGAGCTTGCATCATCATTGCTATTTGGTGAAGTTAAAGGGGAGTGACATGAGCGGGCAGATAAATACTGCATGAATTCTTACATTCAACATGATTGTTGACATCTATTTGCTGCAGGTTCCTTTGTTTGCTGCTTTATGTGATCTGTTGCAGTTCTCCTTGCCATGGCAGTTAGTTACTGAACACTAAACTGTGTGTGCGTGTGTGTGTTTATTGAGAAAAATGCCATTTTGGATGTAACTGTCCCTGGTTGGTATTTTTCGTGCTTTCTTTTTATGTTTTTATAAGACTTGCAATCTTGGCTTTCCATGTTGGATCTGTCAGGTACACACATGAGGCATTGAGCTTCTCTGGATTTTTTATATCTTCACTACTGAATGCATATTTTTAATAGATTTCTCTCAACACAGATGTTACAGACACTCTAGGCTTTATCTTGTGGATGTGTGCCATTTCTGGAATAATCCCTCATGGTCATTAGCTCTTTATGTCAACTGCAGTGAGCTGTAGGATTTAAGTGTTTAGAGATAGTTTTTGTTTTTTTTTAAAAAAAGTGTTTCAGAGTTGCACCATAATGACTGCACCTCCAGGAAGGCAATTACATGATTTTAGATGACATTGATGGTGCTGAATTGGCAAGTGTTGCTTTTACAGTCGTGGTTTCTTTCTGCGCAAAGTTGTAAATAAAAATATGCTTTTATAATATAACCGCTTTTCTGGAATGCGGAATTGCTAAATCTTTACTAGGATTTCAAGTTAATATAATAATTTAGGATGATCATAAGTAATACTAATTCATTTCCTCTGTAAGTACTTCCAGTTAACATGCTGGAGAGCCCCTGTTCAATTACTGCTGTCTTTCTGTGGCTTTGCAAGCTTTTGATTTATCTTGCAGAGTATTGTAGGATGAATCCAAGGTGCTTTTTAGTTTGCCAGCAAGAGATTTCCTCACACTCTGCTTTAAGCCACTAGAGATTTAAGAAAGCAACGTAACGAGCAAGGTGCGCTTTTTAACATCATTTGACGGATTTATCTTGGCCTAAATACTACATCCCTAATTTTAACTTTTAAATTGGTTTTATAATGTGTAGAGCTGGAATATTCTTGCTGATAAGCTTTCATTGTCCTGCTTGCATTGTGGGGTGTCTTTTCTTACTGTGCTTGTGATTATCCGAGTTCTTTGCTTGATGAAATTGAGGGGGATCTTTTGAGGTTCTGAAAATTGACAGCGTGCACTTATACCCCCGAATTACCCTGAAGGGAGTGAGACTTGGTCTAGGTGTTAGATGGTTTACTCAGGCTGGCTCTGTATCGCTTGTCATTTCACTGCTGGAGAGGCAGGGAGGGAAAAACACAGTATAGGTTACGGCCTCAGACTTAAAACTCAGCTGGCACATAGTGTTTTACAAGCCTTTAAATGTTTTCTTGTCGTGCTAATGAACTATGAGAAATGAAGTTCAATTGGCTTTTTCCTGTTAGCAGAATTGCTAGATCTGGCAGTTTGACTCCTGCTTTTCTTTCTCAACCTCTTTACAGCTCCTGAGCACCTCCAACTTGTGTCTCAGATTTGGTTTTTACCAATGACTATAGGGAGAAATGTACTTAAAGCAAGTTCTTGTTATGGCGGATACTTTCAATGATGATTTAAACTTTTTTTTTATTATTTTATTCAGTTGATAGTGATTTCTTTAACTAAAAGTATTTTTAATTTTAGGGAAAATCTGCTTTGTGGTCTCATCTGTTACACTACTTGGAAAACAGACAGAGAAAAACTACATCAGGCAGCTTCAGTACCTCAGGTAAGATTGACTTCCACTGGAAGAAGATGATTGAAAAGCTACAAGTAAGAGCTGCCTGCAGATTTGCACCATGCAGAGTTTGTTTCCTTGGAAATGTGCTTCACTCAATATGATGGAATCAAGTATTCTATCCACTACAGAATTAACATGGACCTGGTGTATTGTCTCAGTATATTTGGTGAAAAATAAACTTGTTTGCATTGGGCTCACTTGTTTGTGAAACATCTAATATTTCAAAGACAGGCTTTAAAATGGTTTGCTCTGATATACCATTCTCCATATTACATATAATCACTGCATGACTGACAAAGCATATTATGTTATAGATGGGGGTGAAAGCCAAGTATAAGCGTATAAAATTGCGCTGTACATCCTGAAATTTTACCTTTTCTCTTGAAAAACAACTGAACTGTAGGCTTATTGTTTAAAAAAGACATTTTAAAAATAGAAAAAAAATAGAAAAAACACTGAAGAAACATTTTAATTTTTGTTATATCAAGTGTGGCAGTAAAAGTAATATTGCACATAAGATCCACTGATAATCTGTTTCTGAGGTTATTAATGTAATTTTTAAGCACTGCTTCTTGTGTCAAATAGGGTCATAGTGTATAACTTTGCGGAGAACAATGGGTTTAGGGGAAGTGGTGGGTGCCTTTTTTTTTTTTTAAGTTGCTATAGGCAAAGAGCTGAGCATTACTAACATGCACAAGGTCCTGTAAGCAATGAAAAAGAAAGATTTGGAAAGTATTAAGGTCCAAATGTCACCTCGTCTGTAGTGTTTTTGCATATCAGACTGAAGTTATAATCAGTTTTATGCATTCTAATTTGGGACTGAGGGCAGGGACTATATTTAATATACAACCTGATTCTGGAGTGGAATTTGAAAGATAAGAGTAATAATATTGCTTAAAAAAAATAGCAAATGGGCTATTTTAAGAAGTAGGGGTCTTTACAAGAGCCTGCAAAGTGATAGATTAGTTAAGCATATGATGTGTGGTGTACCGACTATAACATGTTGCACACTGGTTTCTGGTGTCAACAGTGCCAGTCAGTTTTACTACGCAGAAAGAAAATAGGGTAGTCTTTAGAAAATAATACTTGATTAGTAAATGTCTTAAGCCATTTGATGTCATAGCAATTTCAGCTGAATCTAAGCTCATTAATGTGTTAATGCTCATTGTGTGCTGATCTGCATAACCATCTGTGTAGCATGTTAGATTTTCATGTCACTTGAAGTGAAAACATGCCACAATATCTCCACAAAGCAGTGAGTCACCAATAATGCAAAAGTACAAGTTGGTGTTAATTCACTTTGTTTTTTATATAGATTTTTAAATCTTTAGATGGATTTCTACTAACAAGAAATTCTATTTTTCTGAATCTAGGAATACTTCTTGATTCAGAAAGGAGAAAGTCTGATACCAGTCCAGCCATGTCACCTCTTAGAATCTCTCTCATCCAGGATATGAGGTGAGTTTAAACTGTTAAAACCAATATAGAAAACCTGTGAGATTTGCATACTTGTTTCTGCGTATAATGTGTGCCATACAGAAAAGTCTGTGTTTCATGAATCAGGAGGAGGATGTGGGGAATGAACCTGCTGAACCGTTTTAAAGTACATAGTGCAACCTTTTCATTGACCTTTACAGAAATGTTTCTTACTGAGCTTATTATTACAGCTACTAGCTTATAGAAATCCCCTGACACAGTTTTCATCTTTTTGTAAGTATTCTGTATTGGTTTATTTCCACAGAGATGTGGGTGTAGCATATGTATCTTCCCAGTCATTGACAAGTTGGTTGTGTAGCTCTGAGCTCATTCTTGCTTCTCAGTGGAGAAAGCAGTTTAAAGAACTTGTTTGATCTAAATAATGGGTTTTTATCTGACATTGAGTACTGTAGTGTGAATAAAACTAACTTCTGCTCAGTGGCCTCTTTTCAGTGCATCAAAAAACAATAAGCATAACTTCTAAATTAATTATGAAAAGAATTTTCTTTCGTCCTTTTACCTTACCAACATCTAATTCTTTCAGTGAGGACGAGTGAATTGAGGATTTTCAAGGGACATACTTGTTGTTTCAAAATACATCATTTGTGTCTTGTGTGCAAGAAAAGCTACTACTGAGCATGCAAAGACGGTATTTAATTTTCCAAAGCACTCAGCCATAAATATTGTAGTGATAAGGTCCAGAATGGTTCTTAAATCATGTGAGGCAGTGGGCCTGGTTTAGAATTTTGTAAATAGGGCACTGCATTGCAGATATTTCTGGTTCAGGCTCTTTTTCAGCTAGATATGCAAGGAATTTAGATACTGCTGAATATTAAGGTGGTCATGCCTCTTTTTCGAGTAGCTTGCCTGATAGTTTTCATTATTAGCAAAATTCCTTCTTCAGCCTAGCTTGGTTCAAAAGAACTATCACACTTTGAAAATACTGAGCAGTGTCTGTCTTTTTTTTTTTTTTTTTTTTTTTTTTAATTTTTTTTCAGGCATATCCAGAACATTAGTGAGATCAAAACAGATGTTGGCAAGGCCAGAGCCTGGGTTCGTCTTTCTATGGAAAAGAAGTTACTCTCTAGGCATCTAAAACAGCTGCTTTCAGATCATGAACTCACAAAGTAAGATGGTTTATCTTGGGCAAAGCTTTTAAAAATGAAGCCTGTTCAGTTGTTCAACTTCAAAAATCCAGAACTGCCTATTCTTCCATCTGCTTAGCAGTATGCAAAAGTAATAGAACAAACTATCCTTCCAAGCGTTTCTCTGTACCTGCGTATGAGCTATTTGGGAATTACAGTTCAATGCTGTGGTTCTTCAGATACAAAATCAGTTCTGTCAGCATAGACTGTCTGTGACTGAGGTGAAACCAAAATCTTCAAACATTACTAGGGACTAAATAACACAGGGCATAAGTCCAAGCACCACTACTTTGCTGAGTCAAGCTTTTTATCTTGGCCCCCTTTCTGTAGCTGTGGGATATTTGGTTTTCTTTGGATTGTTTGTGTGTTTTCACAATGCATGACAAAGTGCAACTTAGGTCCTTGTTCGCAGTTTTGTCATGATATGAGCACATCAAAGTGTGCGTCTGTGGTTCATGTTAGTGTGACTCAAAGTGACTGTTCCATACCTTATCACTTCTGTTGCCGAATATGAGACATTCTTGTAAATCCTTCCAGTGTCATGTAGATAAAATCTATGATGTAGATAAAATCAACTTCTGGTGTGGTTTAAGAGAAATGGGGTACATGCAGTACCTTGAAGGTGACTAGGAAGGCTGTGATGATCAGTTCTTGCATCTCGTTTTAGGGCAATAAGCCAAGATGAGATCTGGTAATCTTTTGAAGTCTTCCATTTAAATAATTCAGAGCATGATAGTCCACATCTCTAGATCAAACTGACAGTGTCTCAGCTTTATTTGTCCTCTCCTACACAGTAAAGGTTTTGCATTTATAGCCTGCTTAAGAACATAAGGTGAATTGCCTTTGTAATAAGTGAAATATCTGCTATTAAGATTATTTTTTTGTTTTTATTACTTCTCCTAAACATTTCAAAACACTTGACTTCCAATTCATTGTATATAAAGTCATTAAAAAAAACATGAAAAGACCCCAAAAGCTATTTAAAGAGTAATTGTACTATAGGAAGAAAATGGGAGAAGTATGTGAAGTAAGGAGGGAGAGGGATGTGAGCGAAGACTGAAGACTTGAACCTGGAGGGAGTTCCAAATACTGCTGGCTTAAACTCTGTCAAAGGCACTCCCTGGTAGTGCTTCTTATAATTACGCATCTTGAAGGGCAAAAGGAAAAATGCTCAGTACAAGGATCTATTTACTTGGTGATGTCCAGAGCACGTGTACTTTATATTATCTTTGTAAACATAAATAATTCATTTGTAAATAGTTGCACAAATCAGAGTATAGGCCATATTTGATACTAATGGTTTTAGAGTACTAATTTGAGGTTTATTTAGTGTAATCTGTACAGAAAAAAAAATGTATTGCTGATAAGGTTGAATATACTGTTTACTGTGTGGAAATTAAACGTTCTCTTTTGTGGGCCCTAGTGGTAACCATTAGCTTCAATTGAAGACTTCTTTCTAGAGACAGCTTAACCTGTGCTGTCTACTCTTCCTTTCCTATCCTCCCACTCATACCACCTTCCAAGAAATGTCTTCCCTCCCCCATCCCCCCTGAACCCCAACTGCTAATTATTTGAGATTTGCCTTGTATTGAATTATAGTGGACTTTCTGATGAAGCTGTGGCCTTCCAACAGCGAGCAAGAAAAAGCCGAAGGACAGAGTGAGGGCAGCTAATAAATCTACCTGTATCTCTAAATTAAGGTTAGGCCTCTCCAGTGAAATCAACAGTCCAGACCAGGTTAACTTCCGTAGGGCTTGTCCCATGCAGAACAAGTGCTGCGAGAAGACTTTCCACACACCACCACACTCCGTTTTCTGCCATGTCCTCCCTATTCTCCCTCCCCCCCTCCCCCCGCAAAAAAAGGAAAAAAACGCACCTAACTCTCTTAACACTGGCCAATGCACTGTTCGTCTGTCAGACAGATTCTGATTCTCTAGAAGAGTGAGACAGCAGCAAAAATATCTTTAAATAAAAGTGACAAGCAAAGGAGCAACTGTCATAGGAACGACATCAGTTCTCTGTAATCTTGTGTGTTTTGTGCTGCGTATTTAGATAGCCTACTTAAAGAAAGGTGTTCTAGGCAGCATGGATTTAAAGTGTGCTCCGTTGTTTTTAGCAGAAGCAGTGCCAAGTTCAGTGAGGTACTGAAAGTAATTGTGCGCCTTCTTCACAGTTAACATGATTGCGTGTTGTTCTTCTTTGAAGCAACTGTTAAGATATTTTGATTAACCCATTCTCTTCACTTTGTATTTGCTAAAAAATATAAGAACACTGAAACATATTCAGTTTCTTTCTAGTGTGTTAAAGCACTAGAGCTAGGGAACAGAAGGAAATCACATAGCGTCACTCCCCTGAGACCTTTATGGGCACAAGTAAACTGAGAAATCTCACACTGAAAAGGCAGGACAGCACACACCCTTGTGGACAGGCTGTCTAAACATGTGGTTCAGATTGTTCAAATGAAAGATGGACACATTCACCCATGAGACCTTTGCGGGTTTGCTACTCTTGTGGCTACAGGCAGGTCATGTTGATTTAAAGCTCAGTGTCTTTATTTCCAGTGAATGTTTCCTGTCAGTCTCTAGTGTTATGTTTGTTATGTAAGTGAGAATGTGTGTGTGCTAATTGTCATTGATTTGTTTTGCAAAGTTTTGGCTTGTGAGTCACTTGCTGATTTTTTTGTAACCGATATCTGAAATTGAGGGGAATTATCAGGATGCCCTCCTGGCAGGAGCAATCTATCCATGTCTGTGTCAGCATTTCTAACACCCAATTTGTGCATTCATGATGTTGTGAATATTCCCCTATCATCAGTTGGATTTTGATGCATCTTGGCATGCTCTTCCTTTATGATTATTCACCAACACTGGAATTATTTGTTGGTTGCATAATTAATAAAAAATGTGGTGATTGCTATGTGTAAGTGAGTAACTTCAGGAGTATTTTCCTGTCATTTGTCACTGTTCCTTGCACTTGAAAAGATTGAGCTGTAAATTCTTTTCAAGGTTTCTCAGTTGCATGTCTTGTAGTGTTAAATTTTCTAATGTGTTTGAGTAATTTCAATAAGAATATAGGATTGTTTCTGTTTACAGTGCATTCTTCTGCATAGGCATTAGTGTCTCCACTAGTGAGAGAAGGCTACTGAGCTACATCTTTTGATATTTCCACTTAAAAGAAGTAGCAGTTCTGTACAGTGTTGAAGTCCTAGTAAAGAGTTTGCAACCCAGTAAGAGAGAACAGTAGGACTTTAGGCCACCTTTGCATGCTTATGATTTTGGTTATGTGGGAGCTGCACGCTGCCAAAACTGAAGCTATTCCCTAGCTTAACATGCGGGTTGCTGTAGACTGTTGGTTATCACCTATAACCTAATACAAGGCAGATATCCCCAGTGTTTGCCGTAGTATCCTTGGAAAACAGTGTTCTCACTGTCTTATGTTGTGTGCTAGTGGACTCTCCCATGGCACCATCTGCTCAGAAGTAACTTACGAGGACTCTCTTTACTTCAGTTCTATCTTTTTTCATGGCCAAAAGTAGTCAGAGAATTTTTACCAAGAAAGTAGAAAAAGTCCTTTTCCATCTTTTAGGGTGTATTTTGGTGGGAGAAGACCCTTAGACCACCCCAAACCTTGTTTTCAAGGGGTGGAAGAGTGTGAGGTATTGGACTGATGCACTTGGGAAACTTCAGACTTGGAGACTGTCAACATATCCTGGCACGTTAAATCGTGTTGGCTGCACCAGTATCACTTGTCATTTGTGATCGCTTGCACATTTTTCATAGTTTACCTAATAAATATGCATAATAGAAAACATTTCACTGAAAGCATCTTGTTACGATGACAGATTATTTGTTTTGCTTTGTCAGAAAACTCTACAAGCGTTATGCATTCCTCCGCTGTGATGATGAGAAAGAACAATTCTTATATCATCTCCTGTCATTCAATGCTGTTGATTACTTTTGCTTTACCAATGTTTTCACAACAATCTGTAAGTATTTGCTTTCCCTGGAACTCTGATTTCCAAATTTGATTGAGTCCTTACCCCAAATCCTAAACAGCTCTGAGCAACATGCCATGATGTAACTGTTGTGCTTTCTTCCTGGTATCCATCTGTGTATGCTGCGTCTCTATTTCTGTGATTCTCTCTGGCGGGCAGTAGTGTGTCTCTCTCTGTGTCACAAAAGGCTTCTGTTTCTAACTTGGTAAAATGCGGGCAGCTGTAATCCTTTTAATTGGAGGAGAGTTCTCAACAGAAAATTTTGTGGTGGGTGTCTTTGCATCATACTAAGCCAGAACAGTCTGGGTTGTTCATTATCAAGGTGAGAATATTAACACATGCTAGGAATTAAAAAGGAAAAAAAAACACTTTTCATGCTCAGCCTGCTCTTCTCCATGAGTGTCTCTGACTTTGGGATAACAATGAAATGCCCATTGAGGGCTGCATCAGAATTCTGCAATGCGTTGAAGTATTCTTTTTTTTTTTTTTTTTTTTTTCAAAGATGCCCTAGAGAAACGTTTAACCTGTTGTTACTGATGCTTAAATGTATTACAGAGCTGTCGTGCATTTTGTGGGCCTGCTGCCGCAGGATCTCACTAGTAAGGCCAGAATAAGGAAAAACTTTAGCGAGTCTTATAATATTGGGGATGTGGGTATGTGAAAGGACCCCTCTGATCCCCTGGTAGGAGCTGCCCTTGATGGTATATTATGACCCATATTTGTGTGTATGAAAGACAAAGCAAGCAGATGTCTAAGCACAGTAAGTTTTGGTCTTCCTTTTGGGCAAGTTCTGGACAATGCTAAAATCTGGTCTGCCGGATGCAGTTAAATTGTCGCTTATTTTAAGACTATCATCACAGAAAATAAATAGGGAAATGTTTTAATCCATTCTTAAATGCTCCTATCAAGCTTTTAAGAAAATCCAACCACCAAATGCTTCCTTGAGGGTACTGATAGCTGAGGAGACACTGAAGGAGAAATGTATTAAACGCCTCAGCTGAAAAGCCCAATCTGTAATCCATTTAGGCACTAGAAAAGAAGGGCATTTTGCCAAGAAACACAGTGACCATTCAGGTAATTGGATTTTGTTATAAAAGTTTGGTTAATAGAGAGCTTTGTATGAGATACTAGGCAATTGAGAAGCACATGTATTTCCTTAGGAGCACATGCCTCCTGAGTCAGAGAAGGGGCTGTAACTTAGGTAATACTATGTTGAATTAGTCTCTCATAAACCAGGGGACCAGAAAGCATTTGAGCATGTGTGTTGTGCCAGTTAGAGGGGGAAAAAGTTGTTTGTTCTTTTCAGAATCAAGAAGTCTTACGGTTAGCATAACTAAGAGCAACATGGTAGAGAGAAACTTGCAGCACTATAATGCATTTTCACCGAATTTGTTCGGCTACAGTAGTGAATGCTACTGCAAGCAAGCCCTGCAAACAAATGCTTTGGTTAGTAATTGAATGGGAATTGGTGTTAGTGTTGTGTAGTGTGCTTACATGCACACACAAAAGCAGGCAGTTAGGAATTGAGCATGGAGTTGCATGCTGAGCTGCAGTGTAGTCCTGGATACGTGAATATTGTCTTTACTTCCTTGTCTCTAAGCTGAGACGTAACCATCTTCATGACATGTTTTGAGGATGGTAAATGAAAAATTATTATATCCATATGAAGGCACTATTCCATCCATATTTCTTTTTTCATTTGATAGTGTCTTGCTATCAGCTCTGCTTCTTAGTGACTGCTATGTGTACGCTTCCCGATTGTCAATCAGTGCTTAGTGTGCAAGTGTTAGCATGATTAAATAGCAGTTCTGATGCTGTTTTGACACTTCGTGGTACTGCAGCATTATTTTATGACGTATCATTTCTCCCTCTCTTCATTAAAGAGGTTGCATAATCATCCTTCTTCATTTTTTAAGTGCTATTTCTTCTTGTGTTTGCAGTGATACCATACCATATATTGATTGTTCCTAGCAAGAAACTTGGTGGCTCAATGTTTACAGCCAATCCTTGGATCTGTATCTCAGGAGAACTGGGTGAAACAGCAGTCCTGCAGATTCCTAGAAATATATTAGAAATGACTTTTGAGGTTTGTATTGCTTGATACAAAAAATGCTTTGGATACTGTTTGTTCAGTTTTAAATTCTCCCCTAGCTGTACCATCTTGCCATACATTTCATTTCTTTAGTCTATATGGTTAGTTGCAAATACTTCCTATGCTTGTATATAGCAAATTTAATCAATACGTAGTAATGACACGCAGAGCAAAATGACTGACAAATCCTTAGTGCAAGGATGCACAAGACTGTCTTTATATTACAACTTTGTGCTGTAATGCTGGGAGGTATCATATCCTCTTCTATTGGAAACAAAGAAGTGATTCTGCTCTGATTTTTGTGTGTGTGTGTGTGCATTGGGTAAAATTTAATTGAAAAATCTAGTTCAACTGATGTTCTCTCTGTTTAACAAAACAAACAGAAACAAATAAAGCAACCTACCACTAAATAGCCCAGAATCAATCATGCAGTCAGAAGAGAACCGTATTTCTGATTCCCTGTCTGAGCATGTTCTCTAATAGTTTACTCCTCCAACATGCTGTTCTTTTTCAGTTTACTCTGACAAACTCTTTGTTTAATTTGCAGTGCCAGAACCTGGGAAAACTGACCACAGTGCAAATAGGACATGATAATTCAGGGCTGTATGCCAAGTGGCTAGTGGAATATGTTATGGTCAGAAATGAAATAACAGGGCATACTTACAAGTAAGTATCATCCTGACATTTCACGTTGGGTAAGTAGAATTTCTGCAGGGAGCTGGAACAGTAGGGCTTGTTTGATTAGAAAAGTTTTATCTCCTGGGAGTCTGTGTCTATAGTTGCCACTACCTGAAGGCGTAGAAAGGTCACTTGGCTTCTGGCATTAAACAAGTCGTGATTCTTACAAAATTAAACTGAGTTTTCAGTTTGCAGATGCTCATGTCTAGCCTCAAAACATTGATGGAGAAGATGAGTTGACTGTTGTGCATCTTAAAAATAATCTGTTCGAGCCCAAGCACAAAATAGCAAGTTAGAGCTTGCTGCTTACCAAATATAAACTCTGCTTACCTTTTATATTAAGGCTGAGTGCTCTAGGTGTTACAGAGACACCTTTGGACACAAGCTGGAACAGAAGGGCTTATGAGTCTTAGAAACTTGTGTTTACATAGTGAAAGTAAAGGAATGAGACTTAAATTTATTTGTGTTACGTACAGCAGAGTTTGATGCCCTGTCCTGTGTTTAGAGAAACTGCCAGGGTCATGTTGATGACAAACTGGTGGGTAAGTCCACTCAGTTCTCGATGCCAGCTCGTTTGTAATTAAATGAAGAGGCAAGATTTTAATTTTGGATGCTGTTCAGTTTTCTGATTAAGCTGATTAAATTGACATCAACATTGGCTCATAGAAAGTTATAATGAGCAAGTAAGCACGTGTGCTTTCTAGTGTGTGATTGAATATCTCAATTTCAATAGCTGTATTGGTGTTTTGGCATTTAAGTGTATGTTTGGGGTGTTTATTTTGTGGCTGGCCTGCTATGTAACATACTCAATGAAAGCCTAGGTGTATTTCACCACCCATCTATAGTGTGTAGGGGGTCTTCCCCTTCTACCTCTTTTTCCTCTGCAGTCAGCAAATCATGTGCTACATATAGGACACAAGGCAAAATCTGCCACTGTTTGCCTTACAGATCATCTAGGGTGACGTTTAGCGCAACCTGGAACTGAAAAGCTGTTTTACTTTTGCTCCCTCTGCTGGCAAAAGCCAAACCCAAGACTTTGTTTATTTGTTGCTAGATGAGTGACGTGTTTCTAATAACTGTGCCAGAAGAATTTGAATTTTATGCAACTGCAGATGAAAGTCTTTGGCATGGAACTGAATCTGTGTTGAAGGACTTGATCCAAATATCTCCTTTATATTCTTAGGTTTCCATGTGGAAGGTGGCTTGGAAAGGGAATGGATGATGGCAGCTTAGAGAGGATCCTGGTGGGAGAGCTGCTGACTTCCCACACTGAGGCTGATGAGCGGCAGTGCCGAACTCCTCCTTTGCAGCAGTCACCAAGCATGATCAGAAGATTTGTCACTATATCGCCAAACAATAAGCCAAGTGAGTGGTGGGGGATGTCTTGTCTTGTACTGTTCTGCATCATCACCTGATGAGAACTGCTTGCAAAACAGAACTGTAGACTTTATTGTATTTTAGAACTGTAGCTTGGAGAGGACCTATGAAATTCAGCCCAACCCCCTGGTCAAAGTCCTGCTAACTTCCAAGTTACAATCCTGAGCAACCTGTCTACTTGGGTTGTGAAAGTCTCCAAGGATGGAAGGAAGATGTCTCTGGACTCCTGACTCAGTGCTTAGCTGCCCTAGTAATGTTTTCTATATTCTTGTCCTTCATCTGCGGAATGAGTGCTATGGAGGAAGGTTAAAATTTGCTCTTCTGTCTCTATCTTCATGGAAGAAAAAGCTTGCTGTTGCTTTCTATTAGTGGACTTTAGTTTTCTGTTGAAATCACTGTTCTGGGGTTGTCGTCTTCGTGATAAATCAGGTGGTTACTTTGCTCCTAAGCATGCTTGGATTTACAGTGAAACTATCACAGGAAGTATTTCCAGGATGCCCAGACCTGGTGGTCCTAATCAAAGCACATCTCCTTTTCTTAGCTTTGGGCCCTGGTCTGAAAATGCACATAATATGTAAAATCCCTTTCCACCTGTTGTTGTGTTGAAACACCACAGTGTTAACTTCGTAATAAAAACAAGCCATCTCCATTTCTACCTCCTCCACAGTAAATAAAAGTAGAATTGGATTTCTATTATCCACAGTCCAGCACCTTTTCACCAATAACATAGGTTATGCTGGTTCATACTCCTCCCCCCCCCCGGCTTTTTTTTCTTCTTTTTTGGTGGTATGCCTTATCCATCACACACAGGTACAATTTATAAAGCTATTATAGAGTGACTGGATATTTTTTCATATTTTGCAGAGTTAAATACTGGTCAGATACAAGAAGCTATTGGTGAAGCTGTCAATGGTATTGTCAAGCATTTCCACAAGCCAGAGAAGGAGGTGAGTAGTTGTTTTCTGTGTAATGGCACTCCTGTCTTAAAACTATTAGTAAGCATCGGAGAATATATAACAGAAATAACTAAACCAAATGAACAGCCATGTGTTCGAAAGTTCCTTAAATGGAGCAAAAGTGAGATACTGAGACTACACTGTTGGAATAGTACATCCTCAAGGACCTCAGTTTTGCTGCTAACTGAAGCATTTTGTTAATTTAAATGTTAACATTCTGGTATTGGAAACTGTGTTATTAGTCAAATTCTGCCAAGGATTCTACCCTTACCACTGTCAAGAGTGTTTCCTCATGTTTAGTTTGTTCTGGATTAACTGACATTTTACATCTATGTTGAGTACAGAGTAGGTTTTTTTAATGCCTGATTTGCATTATCTGTGCTATTTAAAACTTAAAATACCATGGACCACTTAAAACAAAAACCAAAATAAAAAAGACCTACCTGCCTGCAAGGAAGCAGAAGTGCTCTCAAAGACTCTGGTATGCTTCTACGGTATACATATAATCATCTTAACTGATACAGCAGTTATTTCCTAAACAAGAAGTGTACCTCTTGTCAAAGCATCACAATCACAACTGAGAGCAGGAGTAGTGTAGAGCAGTACTGGCTCTTGCATGGATATCTCTTGAAAGTCATTAATATTTACAAATAGGTCCAACTGTTCCTTGTGCACCTATCTTTTCAGTATAGCATGGCAAATTCACATATAGTATAATTCTAGTTGAGGATTGCATTTACACAATCTCAAGTAGTCATGCACTGGTTTTGCAAAATAGAATTTACCATCATATTCTAAAGAAGAATTTGGGGTTTTTTTCTGAGATTTAAAAATTGCATTAAAAGTTGGTGTTGTTGATAAGCAAACAGTCTGAGGCACCTGCTATAATGGACCTGTGATCTTTATTACTTAATAAAATAGTATTATTTTCTGTACAGTAGTCATTATTTTAGGTAAAACCTGCACATGATCTTTATCTTGGCCTTTTTGGGGCTTCATTTGATGACAAAGAGGCCCTGAGACTGCTTTCTTCAGCCTTGTTCTTAGAGAGGTCAACATATTTTTGGATGCCTAGAACTTGTGAGAACTGGGCCATCTTGTCTGGGGCCACTGTTTGACAGTAGATTGTAACTTTGGGCATATGTTTATTTTAAAATTTGTTTCAGTAATAGACGCATGAAACACTTTTGTGCCCCAGACTTCCTAACTGAGATAGTGTGTCTGCTTTCTGTTTGTGCTTGGCAGAGAGGCAGTCTGACACTGTTGCTGTGTGGAGAAAGTGGACTTGTTTCAGCTCTTGAGCAAGTGTTTCAGCATGGATTTAAATCACCGAGACTCTTCAAAAATGTTTTTATTTGGGACTTTTTAGGTAAGTGGGAGGAAGACATACTAGACCCTGCTTGTGTCTTCAAAATATATCCATGTTCCTTGTTGCCACTGTGTCTCAGCTAGTGTGAACAGCATACTTCTTGGATGCTTCTTGGCAGCATCTCCTTATAGCATTTTACTGTAGCATCCCAAAATTCAGTAGATACTAGAACATCTTTAGCACTGTTCAGAGGGAAGAAAGTGGAATCCTGGTTTTACATGTGGAATCAAACAGGAAAAAAAAACCAATGCCTAGACATAATTATTCGGGAAATTCATGGATGAGCTTTGAATCTAGGCCTTTCAACTTTAACTGTCCCCTCTGTGACTCAGACACTCATGCTGATTTGCTAATGGTCTGATATGGGCATCAGATAGCCTTATGGAGTTGTAAGCATGCTTATGGAAAAAGCATTATACTGAGGTGGTATTAAATTTAATCATCTAAATTTGAAGGTTGTAGTGCCTAATTATTTTATTCCGAGCATAGGAGAATGATATTTTAAATATTTTAGGACTGCTGTATGGACTGATGAAACTTTATCTCCCACCATTCTTTTAAGAAAAAGCACAAACATACTATGAGACCCTTGAGCAGAATGAAATGGTCCCAGAAGAGAACTGGCAGACAAGGGCCAGGAATTTCTGTCGCTTTATTACTGCTATCAACAACACCCCTAGAAACATTGGAAAGGATGGCAAGTTTCAGATGCTGGTGTGTCTTGGAGCAAGGTATAAAGAAACATCTTTGTTGTTATTATCGATATTTTGATTGATAAAATCAATAAAATGAAAAGGGTGTTGCATATTAGTAAGAGAAGGCCACACAACTGCTGGGCTGTGCAGTTTGACTATTACTTATACAGTTCTTTGATGTAACTAAAGAAGGATCAAGCGAACCTTGCCCTAAGTGAGTTCATAGGCATGTGAAGTGTGGGAAATCTGAGACACAAAACTGAATATCCCAAAGAGCTGAGCAGCTGAAGCAAGAGAGCAAGGTAGTAGGCTGGTGTGAATAGCCTCCCTCTCATGTACAGCTGGCAAGGTCAGAAGATGGAAACAGAAAACCATCCATCAGTGAGGTCTCTCTAGTTAATATCTAGGTGAATTCCCCACCCTCCACCTACTCATTGTAGGAGATGGGTAGGAAGGAAGCTGGGACCATCTAGAAGCCTCTTGACACAAAGGCAATGGAGCAGGCTAGTAGGAACCATATCTTCTGATGTGAGGGGTGGAAAGCCTAGAAACACATCTCTTGTGGATGCTCCCCTCTTAAGCAAGTTCCGCAGACAGTTATTTCCCTTTCCCTGCCTTATAAAAATTAATGGAGAAGATAGTAAGTCTGTTTAGAAGGCAAAGAATAAAAATCATGGCAGTGAAAATGAGAAATTAACATGGCTTTATTTTTATTTTCAAATTGCAAATTGCCGCTTTGTCAGAGACCACCTTTTGCATCACTGGATCGCTCTGCTCGCAGACTGCCCGATCACAGCACAGATGTATGAAGACATAGCACTGATTAAGGATCATACTCTTGTGAATTCTTTGATTCGAGTGCTGCAGACCTTGCAGGAGTTCAACATTACGCTGGAGGCATCTCTTGTCAAAGGAATTGATATTTGACCTCTTGTCCCACAGGAAAAACTATCTTAAAAAAAAAAAAGCAACAAGGAGTGGATCTCGTTAGTATGCAAAAGTTCTGTCTGCCAGTACGTTGTATTGTGAACTTGTTCAAGGCCCTAAAATGCAACTTTGACTTTTCTTGAAGGAAACTCCAAAAATAGTACAGGCAAATGGATAGAAGCTGTAAACTCAATGTAAAAAAGAGGATTTTGGTATAAATCTATTTTAGAGTTTATTTGCTGATTTGCTTTTTACACACTTTCATGTGAAAGAGATAGAGATGAGTATTGTGCAGCTTATTTTAAAGCTGCAGTATTTCCTTGCCATAGAAAATGTGCAGTGAGCCTTTCAGCATTCTGTGAACTTGCCTTCAGATATGCTGTATGTCATAGATCCCAATGTATACACTCCATTTCTGCTGAGAAGGTCATTCTATAGTTTTTAAACTAATATTTTATATATTAACATTATTACCGATGTTTGATTTTTAACGTATTGGGTCATGTTCTGCTGCAAGGGAACTACAAATCTGATGTGTGCTTTTTTTTTTAATAGCTCCAAAGCACTGATTTGTCAACAAATCATTTTTTCCTTTATTTTTGTTGTCAGTATTATTTTTAGTGAAATCCAGGAGACTGAACCGTGAAATGTGCAGAGATCAAAGTAATATTTTTCATATTGGTACGTAATTGCACAGAAGAAATTAAGCGTGTTTTTTAACTGATGTTTTTTATTTATTTAACCTATTGTTGTGTTTTGTAAGTTTGTCTTAAAAAATCTTCTATGATATAACTGGCTATATGACGTTGCAATTCAGAATTTACAGTGCAGCCCACTTAAATGAAAAACCTGGAATAATTGTTCATAACACAAAAATGTTTCCACTTGAACTAGCCTTTTGAAGTTTGGTATATGGTTGCTGCTGGTAAATCTCTTAACTGCTAATAAGGAGGGACATGAGTTTCCCAAATGCCAGATAACTAAATAAAGATGTTTATGCCCTCACAATAATAATGGTATACCTGCTACTAACAAATATAAGGATTTCTTAATTTTTTCGAAAAGGCAGTGAGTGGTAAGGTTTTTTTCTTTCCTTTTGAATCAATATATCTTGGGTCCTGTTGTCATGGTTTGCTGCATTTGGGATGCTTTTTTTTTAGCAGAGAAAGCTTTAGTCCACTTCTACAATAAAACACAAACATTTTGAAATCTTAATTTATTGGAGATCTGGAACTTGGCAGATGCCTAAAGGAATCTCTGTTCGTTTGAATCCTCTGATAAAAATCTCTTTGAAATTAATATGTGATTTAAGAACAGGCTGATTTATCAGCATCACAAATTACTGTACCAGAAATTCAGGGCTATGTATTTAAGAGGTCTCCACTGTATAAACTTATCTCAGTATTGCCTCTCTTTTGAAAAACAGAGTCCAAGTTTTTTGGTTCATACAATGTCACAGCACCTTTACCTACAGCTTAGTCACATCTTGTGATAGTTTTATTTCCATAATTTATAAGTATAGCACATGTATTAAATTTTTGACTGTTTTTACTTTTGTCCTATTTATTTCATTATTAAACTGAGAAGTTCCTTTGTCACTACTTATCAGAGCAAGATTCTTTTTTGATTTCACAGAAGCATTAGGAAGACGCAAGGGCAATGTCCAAGCCACTCCTCATGCTGGGTGGGTGGGAATTCTTTCACAGTCTGGAGCTTACAGGAGCATTTCACACAAGTATTTTGTGCATGCGGATTTGGTTTTGTTGTTTTGTTATTTCTTTTTTTTTTTTTTTTCCCCAGCTCTGGAAGGGCAAAAATAAAATAGATGTACTTTATTCTAGGAATTTCTTGTATTTAGCTTAATATGTTAATTATTAAGATTAATGTTAATTATAGATTATTAATAATCTAAATTTATACACTTGCCCCAAATTGCTTATTCATGTATTAATAATAGCAAAAAAAAATAAAATTACAGTACTTTCAGCTATATCTAAGATGAGTTTGCTAGGCCTGTGTATTTCGCAGGGAATATGTCTACATAAGAAAGGAGGGTTGGATTAATTAATTTGGCCTTAACAAATTAGTTGATCCTTTTAAAACCAAATGTCTCATCATATTAAGTATGGATTAATTTTATCTTGCATGAGGTAATTAACCCTGAAATAAGGTTGTTTTCTTTTTTTTTTTTTCCTTAACACAGTTTCACCTAGTGTGGCACAATACCATTGGTTTAATTGCTTGTTTTGGTGTGGATCTTTTTGGCCTCATTATGACAGTTAGCAATACCTGGGATGGACACAGGCTGGGGTTTGCTGGTTCCCAAAGGGTGGGCTCTTTGGCTAGCGCGTGAGGATGAAGCTGTTATCAGTGACCACAGCCTGTGTGCTAGCTGTCCAGATGCAAAAGGAGGATGCAGAGGTCGCCTTCCCAGCTCCTCAGTTACTTTATTTTCACAGGAAAGACCACTTTGTGATAGACCCATCCCACTCCTCTCACAGGGGGTCTATGCTTAATCCCATTAGGATTCTAAACGCTTTTTGCTATAGACTCCCACATCTGGAAGGATTTGCTCTACTGAAGAACTGGTAGAAAGTTCTGAAATGCACCAGAAAAAATGTTGGTTTTGTCGGATCCAGAGGCCACCAAGGAAGACAGAGATATTAAATATAGCTCTGTGGTAGTCTTTGCTATGGTTTTGGGAAGAGATTTGGTGGGCATATCTAAGAACAGTTCAATTTGTAGTAGCAGCCATAATCCCTACCAGTCTTCAGTGTTTACCACAAACCAACCTACTTCTTTCATTGATGTAGCTAGTGTCAGTCCCACAGAATAAAGTTAGGATCCAGCTGTTGCTCCTTCCATACCATTTTTCTGGATTGGATGACTGTAGGTGCAGTCTGCATCTTTTACACTCTAACTAGAGTTTCATAAAATCCATCTCCCTTCTTAAAACTTGCATTGCAATTTTTGTTCAGAGATGGGCTATAGAATAATGCAATCAAAACCTTTTTTTTCGTGTTACTTTTCTAAAATGTAGGAGCAGGTTTGGTAGGTGCAGGTTAATGTGGCTATGCTGTTTTGTTGTTTGGGGGGTTTATTTGATAACAGTTAATGGGAATAGATAATATTTTTTTTTTTTAACAGCACACATGCATTCTGTAGAGAGAAGTGTAATGATTAAAAGTAAGTAGTTCATAATGCAGCAAATATATAGTGCTGAATTGGCCAAATGTTTACAGGCTGATACCTGATTCGAGGAAAAAAAACACAGGCTATCACATATTAATTATTTATGCTTGTTTGACTAATGCTGGCAGAGTTGATGCAATGAGACTTTATACAAAAATAAAATCCAAATTAAAAAAGACTTGGTTTAAATGTAATGAAATACTATGATGATAAGTTTATACAAAAACCAGAGCCTTTATTTGCCATAAAGTTAACCATCTGGCATTCTGTAGCTGAAAACATATTAATGAACTGAGGACTATTCCACAACTTTTTTCCGTTATAAAGAGTATTTTTCAAATTGTTCAAATGGGACCTGCTAGCTGGATGATCCATATTTTTATGTGTTTTGAGTTCATGAATATGTTAAGATTTCTGCAGTGAAACTCTGAAGAGTTAGGTTTTTCTGTATGTTGTCAAATGATTTTTGTCCATAGTGCAAGATACTATAGGATACTTCAAAATACTTGAAGATATTGTACATGTATTTCACATATTTGTAGTTCTTTATTTTATACCTAGAGATTGGCTGTTAAACTAAGATAAAGCATCAATACCTTATAAACTATATATTTTACTATGTGGGGAAATCACTGGCTTGTTCTTTTTAAGGGCGGGCATTGAAGTTTACATTATAATGACAAAACCAGGTACTGATTTCCTTTTTTATTTTTCCTGTGACGTTTCAATCCATTGGACATTAAATGTGAATTGGATATACAAAACAGTTTTACAGGTGTAGTTCATTTACTGAATTGCAATAAAATCTGTCTTCTAACGTGAAAAATAGCATTAATGTGCTATTTTCAAAAGCCTCTTATTATAATTTGGCTAATCATCTTTGCCTGACTCGCAGGTATGTATGACATTTTAGTGTCTAATTTCAGGAGACATTTTTTGTACAGTTTTGCATCTGATCTGTTCAACTAAATGCCTGCCTCCCTCCCAGCACCAGTGTAGCCTTCTCACAAGCAATTGTTGTCAGTCAGGCTGCCATCAGCGGGAGAGATACCTACTCAGTATCAGGGAATGGGGAGAACAGGAAAGCAAAGGCGCTGATGCAGATCTTGGAAAGTGTCTGTAAGTACATACACACATCTGTGCTGCCATTTACATTAGCTTAAAACAACTTTCAATCCTAATAACCAAATTTAGTAGAGGTCTCCAAATTTTATGTTCTGGAAAACACAACTACTCAACTCTATGTACTGTGTACTTGACCTGTCTCTTTATGTGTGAGGATCCATACAGAGAAGCAGGAACTGTTGGAAATTTAACTATCTGATGCTTCAAATATAAGGGTAAGTGAGAAAATAGCTCTGTCCTCCATCTGTGAGATTCTAACAGCATCTGTGGCACACCTGCATGCCCAGACATTATTGCCTGTCTTGCCTCTTTCCTAATTTTTTACCCCTTCTTTGCCCAGGGTAAGATCTAACCTGATAGATAGTCCCAGAGGAGGTATTACTGGTTGGAGGGATTGTATTGGCACAGAGGCAAAAGTATGGTTCCTCCATCTCCATTTGTTCACTTTTTGAATGATTTGAAGTGCATACCAACATAGTGGAGCCCTGTATAATCTTGGTTCATGAGATACTGCTGTTTATCTCACCTTGAAACTGGTTCTGCCTGCCTTACTGTGTATTAAATCTAGTCTTTAGATTTGAGTGGAGTAGTAAACAAATGCGAAGGCACCTCATTTGTGGTTATGCTTTTGTAACTTTTCTGCTGCCTACGTCCTGAAAGTTTTATGTCAGTTGTGTGAGAAGGAGGGAGACCAAGTCAGTTTTACTCACTTTCATCTCCTGCTTCATCCAAAATGCACTCTCCAGGACATCCCTGCTTGACAGAGGGGTTGGACAAGATGACCACCAAAGGTCCCTTCCAACCCCTGTCACTGATTCTCTGGTTCCTCCCCAGGTACAATGACAGGAACAGGTAAGAAGGCTGAATGCCACTTCCACCATTTTGTATGGTTTCTGCCATTCCTTAGTAGCCTAGTATCTGCAAAAGAGAGCTCATCCTTCAGGTGCACTTTTTTTCCTTTCTTTTAGGAAGCTGCCCTCTTTTTTTTGTCAGTTCTAGCCAGACAGACTTGGTTATTCTCACCTGCATGTTAGCAATGGCTAACCTCTGCTTTGACACATTTCTGTTTGAAGTTGACAAATACAGAAGGTAATTTTCTCAGCCTGGGAACAGTGGTTCAAGTTAGGGCTATTCTGAAGTTGGTGGAGTTCACTCTTTGTCAAACTGTATGAGATAATCATTGGATGCTTTATACCATCAGGGAAAATGCAGAGGGAAAGAGTTTGATCATTATTTGGAGGTACCTCTGCTTCACCTCTACACCTCCTAGCCCCCCAGCCCTGGTCTGTGGTGGAGGCTTTTTTTTTAAGTAAAACAAAATAAAAAGTATTAAGATCTCTCTTGGGGGAATCACATCAGTCTTCCTGAGCTAGTGGTGATTCTGCAATACGAGAACTGATGGTGTCATCCTGCGGGCTCACTGGGAGAGATGCTGACAGGGTGAACTCAGCCTGCCCAATGTTCTGATGAAGTGGTGCTGGCAGCCTGAGCCTTGGACTGGTTTTGGGGGATGCAGTTGTGAGCTCGATACCTGCTGTCAGGTGTGCTGTGCTTGTAGGAGATGCCAAACCTGCCTCTCTTGGAAACTGAGACCGTCTCAATTCTCTAGGCTTATTAGACCTGCTGCTTCTAATTCCTCTGTGGAGGCACTATGGGGATAGACGTGGGGCAGGCCTGGATGGAGGTAAGTGTGAGGTAAGTGCAGCTTCAGAAACACACTTGCTTCATCCCAGGTGGCCTCAAATCTTCCAGAGTTCCTGCAAGGGGAAGGAACAAAAGGACCAGGGGCCTTGGTGAGCAAAGTGTTGTGCTACTGCTGGATTCACAGCACTTTTCCAAATGTCAGGTCTAAGGTGGTTTTATAGAAGGTGGTGCATATTAACATTCTTTGGAGAGGACAGTTTGAGTACTAGGCAATGATTATCTGTAGACTAGCTGGTCCAAACACATGGGTCTAGAAATGTACTTGGGTTATGGTTTGTTGTAGTGATGACTTGGAAAGTTGTCATAAAGAAATACAAACTTCCAAGCAAGTTTTTGTCTAAAAGTTATTTCACATAGCAAGAGGTCTCCTTTTTTTGCCTATTAACTCAAAGATGTATACTCGTTGGTAAAACATACTGTATTCAGTCCTGCAGTAAACAGGAAGCATTCTTCTTCATTTCAGTGATAGTGGCATTTTAAGATGCAGATCCTACAGCATATAAAGTATCACTGTTGGATCTGATGTTTGTTTCAGGAAAGTTTTTCTACCAGTGGCATAAAAAGACTTAAACAAGAAGTATAAATGAACATGAGAGGTTCTTTTAGACTCCTGGTGTCAAGAGGAACCCCAGGTTTCCTCTTTGATTGAGATAAGCCTTGTGCAGGTCCAGCTCCCAAAGAAAGCCACTGTTAAATTGCAATTGAATGCTGATTACTGAAGATGTGTTATTTTATGTAGAACTCAATAGCCTATTTGGTAGCTTGGGAAACCCTTTGATACTGAAATGGAAAGTATAGGTGCTAAAGTTTGAGTTATTAATTTCAAAGGAAAACAGTTGTTCAAAAGCCGGTATACATGCAGAGATGAGGTGGGATTAAAACTACAGCTCTGAGATATGTGTGTGAAAAGCTTTGGAATAATTAAATATTTGACAGTATTTCCTCATTTGTCTTTCTGCCTCTCTCCCTCTTTCATTCCAGTGTCTACTCCCCACCCCAGCTGTTTTCAGCTTCTGACACAAGCATTCGTTATGCTTGCTCAGTCCTGTTAAATTTTGGGTCAATGTGATGAACTGTTGCTCAGCCTGGCAGACCTACTGCTTCTTACTCCATTGCAGTACAAACGAAATGGAAATCTAGATGTCTTCAAATCATGTTTGCCTATCATTAAATAATAAAATTTAACAAGGATTATAAAGCATAAAGCAGTTTTTATCCCAATTTTTTCAGACAAAAGTATTCAGCTCTACTCAGGAGATGAGGTGCAGAATTTCTGGAGCAGTTTTTACATCTGACTGCTCTGTGGCAGCTTAGTCTTCATCTCACAGGTGAGGCAACTTCGAGTGATACTTGAAGTGGGGGGCGGGGGGGAATTGGGGATTTTGTCTGTGTGGAAGAGTTCCTTTGGAGCAGCAGACGGTGTTTGTAGCACTGTTGTGCTCCTGGTCGTCCAAAGAGATCCGACGGTGTTAGCGGGAAGAAATTCCAGGTTTTGCAAGATTGCAAGGTAGCACACGCATTGGTACGATTGGAAACAGCAGACAAGTTTTCTGATGTGCAGCCTTTCTCCAAATGTAAACCAGCCAAACTTCTCTCTCGCCAAAGCACCTGTGAAACACAACTGAACGGGACTCTGATCCACACAACACTGAGAAATTTAGTTCAAGACAAAAATGGCAGTATAGTATCTAGATGAGCGAAAACTTTGCTACTGGTTTTAGGATCAGTATACATAATGTATGAAAATAGCCTGTTTGCATACATTTGCAGATACTAACCAGTAGATGTGTTCCTCCCTAAAACTCTGTGATTTGATTTTATTTTGAATTGCTGAAAAAAAGCCCAAGTAGTGCTATTTGGGGTCTCTTCCTGTTGAACTGCCCCTGGTATGTTTGTTTTTCTTTTCATCATTCTTAACTTATTGTTGAAGTTGAGTCTTAAGAATTTTTCTAGCTTCTTTCTTCCAGTAAAGATCTCAGTACCCAGTGTGGTCATCTGTCACTGTGCCTCTGTAGCTGAATAGAAATAGTTAAGAAGGCTGCAGAAAGACATCTGAGTTGAGGTCTTCTGTCTGTTTTTTGTCTTTAAAGAGATATTTTAGTGGCAGCAATTCATCGTAAACAAATGAGTGTTATATGTGAAATAATAGCTAGGGTCCTTTACAAAGCACTCCGAGATTCGTGTATAAGAAACAGTTTCATTAACTAAGATGAATTTGATATTGTTCCTGTTTGTTTTCAAAGCTGTGTTGAGACCTTTTGATCTAACTCTCAGGCATTCATAAATATTTATGTGTCACTTTGTATTATAGTTTACAGAAGTAAATAAGTAGTAAATAAGTACAGAAGTAAATAAGATGCTTTGCTTTTACTGGGTCCCAGAAAGCTTTGGTTTGGGAATATGACTCTTCAGTGTCTCTTACTGTTTTTTCTGCTACACTCGTCACATGTAGATTTTATGTCTTTTGTCAAATCTTGTGATGAATTTTAAATCAATATTGGTCAAGTTCATTGAGTAACACCTATTCTGTAAGGTAGCTTGTAGTCACGTGCATTTGGGAGAATTGTTTGTAGAGACTCTTTGATTGATATCTGCAGATGAGAGGTGTGTGGATGTGCCAATCCCCATCGTAGGTATGATTGTTTATTCACGGAAATATGGAAACTGTCAAGAAAGTCTTAATTCATTTATTACTTTCTGTTGGTAAGGGGAGGCTTGGGGTATGGTGTGGGGCTGGAGAATCCGTGGAGTGTTTAATGGGCAGCTTTATGCATTTATAGATGAGTTTGACTAAGACTGAAACTGTCCAGAAGATACAATAGGTTGTTTCTCATTGGATTTTAAAAGAGAATAACTTTGATCATTTCAAAAGCAATGAAGCCTGATGCTCCAGTGAGACAGGAAAGCGGTAATTTATAGCTACCATTAACGAAACAAAGACAAAGACTGAGAGAAAGCTTTGCTCTGAAGATTTACTAATGTGTATAAACCACCCTTGTTGTCTAGAAATAGCTTGGTATTTCTCACAGAACAAAACAAAAGAGAAAAGGCAGCGAAATGGGGATGGGAGGGAGGGGTGGAAAAAGAATACTGCCTGCTTTCCCTTGCTGCGAAAGGTCAAACAACATTTAGGAAATTATAATTTCAGTGAATAATGGATAGACCACTTTCACCTGCCAAAGGAAGGACAGCTGTGAGAAATCCCTGGCTGGGAGAGGAGTTGGGATGGGGCCAGGGGTGGTGGTGTGATGTTGTGGGTTCTGGTGCAACCCTCAGACAGGGACTCCACGCGCTGCAGTGGGGTCTAATTACTTGGTAAGAATTGTAATGCTGTATTTCTGGAGAAACACAAGCAAGGCGGGAGTAAGTTGTGTATATATGGGCTGTGACAGGATGCAGGCATACAGGGTCTTTGCATGGGCTTGTCTCTCCCGGGGAGAGAGCGGCTTCGTGGGCCGCTCCAGCGAGGGGAGCACCGGTTCCAGTACACTTGCCGCTGGCACCCACAGGCTGCGTGTGAGGTATCTGAGGTGCCTGCAGGAAGCCCCGGCTCCCGGCACATCTGTGTTTGGGGTGTTGTGCAGGTGTTGGGAGGCCAGTGCCGCGGGTGGGTGCACCGCTGCTGTCGATGGCGGGTTTTTCACGTGGGATGGCGCCCGGGGAGGGTGTGGGGGGTGCGCTCGTCGCCTGTGGCTGCCGCCGCGGGGCGGGCAGGGAGGCCCGGGTAGGGGAGGCCCGCCCAGCCCCCGTCGCCCGCAGACACCTCCCTCCGCCGCCGCCGCCGCCTCCTCCCGCCCGGCGGCGGCAGC
>JAOXNO010000041.1:56053096-56078624 GCA_028565335.1 Limnodromus scolopaceus | reverse complement strand
GGTGGGTGTCGGTCCTCGCCGGGCGCTGCGGGCACCGGCGGTGACTTTCGCATGCCGGTGTCGTCCGGGAGCCGGCCCCCGAGGGGTCGGGCGCCTGTTTAACGTCTCACCTTTGCCGAAGGAGCGGGGAAGCAGTCCCGGCGCGTATCACGGCATCGCCTGCCTTTGGTCGCCGAGGAATAAGCCCAGTAATTCTTCCTGCAGCCTCCTCTGCCACCGCCTTACTGCCAAGTTTAACGCCGGGATGTTTGCTCACAGTCTCCCTCCTCTAGGGTCTCGCCTCAGCTCAGGCTGTCACTACACGAGGAAATCTCACTCCCCGTGCCTGGTGATACTTTTTCTAGCCCTCTTTTCCAGACTTCTGCATGCATTAACGCTGCGATTTTTTTTTTTTACTGCTGTTCTTCCCCGTGTGCTGCAGAGCACAGAGGATTAATGTAGAAATAAAATAGCGGAATGGCCGTTTTGCCACTGGCATGAGATCCGCTTGATGTCTCTGAGCCATAACTTTGAAAGATGCCCCCTCCCTGATGTGTTTTCTGGGAGCCCCCTGCCTCCCTGGCCGGGGCTGGGAAGAGGAGAGCTTTCCGTGCAGGGGACACGCAGCCAGCCCGTGGGACTAATGCTGCTTTCTGCCCGCATCTTTCCTTCCGTACCCATCCTTTCCTCCTGCCCCATCTACCTGAATCCCTTCAGCAATTCCTGCACCCCTCCTTGTGTGACTTGCTCCCCCAATTCGCTGCCTCCCCTGTTTTTTAATGGTTTGACTTTCCACTTTGAGAGGAAGCGGATTTTGCTGCTCTCTCTGGCTGTTTTCCACCTTCCCTGTGTTTTCTGGAGGTGGTATCTGAGGTCTCCATCACTGTTACTGGTTCCGTGTGCACCTGAGAGCCAGGAGAGCACTGCTGCTCTAGCACTGGCTCTTTGCCGTGTTTCCTGCTGCCAAATGCCATTAGGAGTTAAAACTACATGAATATTTTCTGCAGTTGGCAACTACTGCAGTACCTACAGGCATATTTTGTGATTGGGGGAAAAAAAAAAAAGAAGAGATGAATGCTATAATTGTAAATGGGAGAGGTGCTGGGTGAAATTCCCTGTTAGAAAGTGATCCACACTATAAAAAGTGGCTGACTGTTTGCCACCTTCTGCTGATAGTCCTGCAATTCATCCTCTTGTTTTAGTAGTCACTTCTTGTACCGATGTGGGGTGCTGCTTCTGCAATTCTTCTTTTTAACCAGTTGTTGGAAATCTTCCTGTTTCTGTGTTTGAATTCTCCTCTGCTGTATGAAAAACTTCTACTGATGTCTGCTGCTGCCTGTAACTTTTCTTCCTCTTCTTCTGTCTACATTTCTTCATTTCTAGGACTTCCTCCTGTTGGTGTTTGTCTTTTTCCTCATTTTTTCTTCTCTGAAGTTTCCACCTGGATATTTTGCTTCAGTATGCTGTGCTTTGTGATGGCTGGCCAGGTGATTTCACAGTGCTGGTCAACAGATGCTATTCTTGTATTTAAAAAAAAAAAGGCATTATTTATGAGTTATACATCTGCTTAATGGTAAGTCTGTCTTTTACCGTGTTGGAGGTCGGTGGTGACTTTGAAAGTACATTTCTGTAAACTTCCCTTGTTAGTTTAAAAATCACTGGGCTTCCTGAGGGTGATGTCACGGGTGTGATCAAGAACTCTTTCAATAACTGAATTTTGTTAACCAGAAGGATTGACAGTCTCTAACAAATCTCTGTAAAACTGTCAGCTAAATCTCATGGAGGATCTAGCCCGTGATGTATTTATAAGTGGATACAGAAGCTTAACACAGACGTAGCTGAATCCAGTTACATCTATATGCAGGTAGAGCATTATACAAATTTAAGTTCTGATACGATTTCTGCATGTTTCTGTCCTAACTCACAAATACATATAATATGCACGCACGTGCTACAAACAGCTGCTCAAACTTACATCATCTTGTCATGCCCTGGTCTCCAGCTTCTGACACCCCTTCTGACCATGTCTCTTCACAGATGTGGATGAGTGTGCCCTGGGGCTTGATGACTGCCACCCCGATGCTATTTGTCAAAACACCCCGAAGCTGTACAAGTGCATGTGCAAAGTGGGTTACACTGGTGAAGGGAAGAAATGTGAAGGTAAAGTGACCGAAGCACTATGCTCTGCCTGTGTCAGCATGAGGTGTTTCTGAGAAGACAGAGCCAATAAAAATAATGGTCTAGAGTACGGAGGATGATTTTTTGATCAAAATAGTCACTGTTTCTTCACCTGATTTTCTTTTAGTTTACAAAATCAGAGGCAAACTCATTGCACGGCTTTCACCTAGTAATGTCACTTGGTCTAATAATTAGTTTGTTGTTTAACCAGCAGTATAAAACTATGAGATAAAGTTCACGGGAATCTTAGGGCATTTTGTTACTCTAGAAACATTCAACAAGTAATGCGTCAAGTATAGTCTATTTGCAAGACAATGATTGTTTTGGACAGCAGTTGCTGCTCACATTTAGGGAGTTGTATCTCTGTCTATAACACTCAGGAAAGCATCCATCATATTGACTTTTGCTTTGTTCCTTAGACATTGATGAATGTGATAATGACTTCAATGGAGGCTGCGTCCACGAGTGTTTCAACATTCCAGGAAATTACCGCTGTACTTGCTATGATGGCTTTATGTTGGCTCATGATGGCCATAACTGCCTGGGTAAGAAGCGTGTTCATGAACATTGTGGGTGGTGATGCTAGCGTAATCCTTTAACTGCATCCATGGGAAATGCATGGTGATCTGTTGGGCTGAATCGGCTCAGCTAGAAAAGAATACTAAATATGGGACTAAAGAATTCCAGGTACTGATGCACCATCCCAGTGTGACTCTTGCCCTTGTCTGTAAAGGAGAAGGGTAATTTCTGTTAAGTGTTTTGGTTTAAACTGTGCCACCTATTATTATGCTAAATGAGTTAATGTAAAATGACATGTGCTATCATTGTCTTTTTGATTCCAAAGTTAGTTTAGGATCAGTTCTCAGGTGTATTTCCAGGCTTAGAAATCTTTTTTCCCTCATACCATCAATAAGGTGTGGGCTTCTCACTCTTGCTGTGTCCGAGTACTTCCTGACATGCAAGCTGTTGGGAAAGAACAATTAGGAGTGTGCAGTAGCTGTATATGATAGAGGCCGTTGAAGTACGGAGGGACTAAGCCAAATGCTTGAAATTTCCCTTGGTGGTTTGTGTGAAGCAAAATACGCAAATCTGGAAATGCATTCAGTCCTGGCAACACTCCCTTGACCCTGCATGCACACATTCTCTCTCACCCTCTCTTTCTTTTTTTTTCATTTAACACCTCCATAGTCTCTTTTTTATGTGCCAGCAGGTGAAAATCTTTAAAAATGGGTAACAAGACCTTGTGGTTTTAGTGTGATAGTGTGTTCCAGCACATAGTGCAGCGGTGCCCAGAAATGTAGCTGCCACCAGCCTGTTGGCAGTGTGGGATGCTGCCAGTGTTACTTGCCTGGGACAGAGCCTCATGTTAATGAAGCTGTCCTGCTTCCAGGACCCACGCTGGGTACCCTGTGTGGCTCTGCCCTGTGCTGTGGTACCTGTCCCATTTACTTTTTCAGAGATGGCTCAGTTTTTCTCTTCTGCTGCACTGAGTGTGGATGTGCCTGGGCAGGCTTCCATGCCCGTGTCCATCAGGGAAACTTGCTCTCGCAGCATAATTTAGGATAATGTGGTTAGCTTGGCTAGGGTATTTCCTGTTACTGTATGGTGTATCAGGAGGGGGATCAGACCATCTCTGGGCTGTATCTTCTGCTTGGACAAATCGGAGACGCTCTGGAGTCTTCAGTGGGATTGTGTTGGGTTTCATCTGCTGGGAACCTGATGCATGCCCACATATTAACTTTGTTATAGTGTTAAGTGGAGGAGAGGAGGAAGTCACTAATTTCCAAGTATTCCACTAAAGAAAGTAGAGAGGCAAGCAAAATATCTGCTGATACTTTAAAATAATAGGGAGGCCATCTTACTTTTCTCCAGCACATTTGTGTAAACACACAGTGGAGTTCAGTTGAGGTTACCATGAAGGGCTGAATGTGAAGGAACACGTTGCCTGTTAGAATGCCACCAAAGAGAATATTCTTTTTGTATCCAGTAGCCCCTCTAAAGCATACTTCAGCTGAGTGGTTTGTGATCAGTAAGACCTAGACATAACTTAGACCAAAATCTACCACCTGCTATGTTACTGGGAAGCTGGTCAGTATTGCATGGCAGACTTTTAAAAATAAAATAAAATGTCATTGATATACAATGAAGTTTTTACCACTGACCTGCCAATTTTGAGATGTGATGTAAATGTTAAATAAATATTTTGGCATACAGCAAATTGGATCACATCTTCTTTTAATCTGTTTATTTACTTTGTTCATGCCAGGGTTGCCCTCCTCTCACCCTTATTTTTGAAGATCTCGTCTGTGTGCCTGGGTTTAAGCCAAATAGACAATTACTTGTTGGAAAGAGATGATTTTTTTGAAAGCTTTCCAAGGTCTGTGAGACAGAAACATCTGCTGGAGTTCAAATCTGTAGTACTAAAGACTCATGGTGGCTGTTTATTCATGATTGTTTGCACATTCACATCACTGTAGAACTCTAAAATCTCTGTGATGGAGATATGTCAGCCGCTCTCTTTGCTACAGCAGGTCACATTCTTTTGCATCCAATTGGCTTACTCATTGCCTTCAGTAGAAATTAAATCTGTTGTAATACGATGTTATGCTTCTTACTAAAAGCCCTTCTCTTTCTCCATTTCTAGAAGACAGCTGGTTTATGCCAGAAATGCTACAATGTTAAATTAAAAACATTGTACTATTAGCCCAGGAACAATGAACAGAACAGGGAGCAAACATGATGTTCCACATGAATTTACAAATGAGACCAGTGCTTTGCCTCAGCAACATTTTGTCCTGGTTTTTAAGGGACTGAGCATTTTTACGTCTTGTTCAAATTGGCATTTCTGAAAATTAGGGTAGGAAAATTCTTTGCTGGTAGTGATTACAAAAACCTGTACTTATTAAGGGGAAAAATTCCCAAGAATTGGAGGTTGGGATGAGCATCTTGTTGTTCAGAGGCTTAGCTGAAGTTTTTCTGCTCTTTATTTCTCTTAGTTATCTTGCAAGCAGAGCTTTCATATATGTTTTTTATACGTTTTCTGTTTTGTTCTTGTTGAAGCTCTGAATATTGCAAAATCAACATCAAAAATATTTCCATAACTTGTGCTGTTGTCCTTGACTGTAGTCAGCCAACACAGCAGCAGCCTTGATGGTAAGTGGTGATGTCCTAGAGTTGAAGGAGGAGGATAATAAATCAAACTGAGCATCAGAACAGACATAATGGGTGCATTCTAGCTAGAGTGCAAATAAGGAGTAGGGGATAGGTTTTAAGCTAAATTTATTTTGAGGTTTGTATTTTTCTTGTTCCGCCTTTGCTTCAGAATGGGGAGCTTTCTGAAAAAACACCTTTTATAGCTTGGATGGGTTTGGAGCCAAAGTTATGTCCCACTGAGCAGGATAGAACCATGTATAGATGCTCAACCTAGGAGCAAATGTGCTAGGCTGGTGAGTGGTAGTACTATCCAGCTGCACTCAGAGGCAGGGTACGGTCATGTAAGTGGAGTGTGGAGCTCTGCTTCTGGCTCCACCGAGGCTGCTCTGCCTCAGTTGTAACCAGTGATTCTGGTGAGCGGGCCAGCATTTCTTGGGGGCCTGTGACTGATTGTGCAAACTGCAAACAGGGGGAGAGCAGCAGAAAAAATATACTTTCCCAAGGGTGACAGCACAACAACAACAGGCTAGCCTGGGGTGTCTAAGCTGTCTGAGTGGTTACGTGCCAAGTCAATGTCTGTCTGTACTGCATATTGAGTGGTTGCCACCAGTATGAGTGTATTGGTGTTAGTACAAAGCTGATCTCTCTCTCTCTCTCAATTCCAGATACAGATGAATGCATGTTCAACAACGGTGGTTGCCAGCACGTGTGTGTCAACACTGTGGGAAGCTATGAATGTCGCTGTAAGGAAGGGTTCTTTCTAAGTGATAACCAGCATACATGCATCCACCGCTCAGAAGGTACTGTCTGCTTCCCTCCAGGCACCAAGCAGGAGTTTTTGACAGAAGCTAACTGCAAAATCTCTAAAACTGTTTCAAAAGTATTTTTAGGTTGAGTGTTTCAAAGCTGTGAAGAGTCTTGAAGTCCTTTCTCCTTTTAAAAGGAACAGTGTGTCAGAGTCTTCTAAGTGACTTTGAAAACTCTTTACATCCTTTCTGCACCTTTGATCCCACCTTTATGTCTACAGTGTAGTGCTTGTTAAAGGCTGTACTGCTCTATCCCAGTGTACTTTATGCTCTGTTGTGCAGCTAGGCTGTGTCCTGATCCAGGGAATGCCAACAAATTGAAGGACAGTGACTTCTGACCATTTCCATTGGCTTTAGTTACAGGACAATACCTGTGTTACCTTCAGGTACCTTTTAGATTCCCTGTACAGTGTTTAGGTTTCAACTTGAGAGATTTATTGTTTGTCAGCCCCAAAGGCATTTAAATCGTGTTCTTTGTTTTGAGTGAAACCTTTATGAAGCAACCTTTGAGAGATCAGAGAGCCTTGGATATCTAATTAGACATCAGATTGAACAAAATTATTTTGGATGCCTTTAGGGAATACTTTAAAGTGGTTGCTCAAATCAGGGAGTTTTCCATTGAACTGTACAGTGAATATCTTACTAAGAAGTATTTAAAGTTGTGAAGCTTTCTTTAATCTAAGGCTTATCGTTGGCATGACTATAAGAGGAATCTGAGCGTGAATAAACAAATCTCACTTTAAAAATCCCCGTAGTGAAGAGATCAACATTTGTAGACATATATGGCCATCCACAGATGAGTGTGCTGAGGTGGCTGTCATCTGACATAGCTGAATTGATCTTTTGTTTGAATTAAGAACTTATATTCTCAGCTTTGCTGGTACTGGGCTTGGTCTCGCAGGGTTCTGCTGAGGCATCGTGATTTCTCAGGCCATTGCTCAGCTTGTGACTGCAGGAGCTGAGCCGGGAGTGGGGACAAGCAGGAAGGCTGCAGTGGTGGGGCAGGGCGCTTTCCTTCAAGTTGCCTTGCTAGCAGTGGTGCGTGTGTGTGCGTGGGTGATGAATCTAAGGATGAAATTCAGTTGCTTAAACTCCTTGTCTCACCCGACGCCAAGGGAGGAAAACCTTCCAACTCTTCTTATTGTTATTTGCTGCTACTTGAGTACATTCTACTTTCCTGAACTAACAGCAGCAGCATTTCCCGTCATTAATATTTGCTCCCTAAATTGTACCTTTGGAATTCTACCTTTGTTCTGTTATTTTTAAAGATGCAGTTAATTTCTTTTAACATTTTCCATAATACCAAATTTCTACTTAATTTAGTAGTTTTTTTCTTTGAACAGGAAAAGCAAGAGGAAAAAAGTGTATTTTCTCATACAAAAAACTAAATTAAATATATTTTTATGGATACCAGTCTTAAGAAAAAAGCCCTTACTGTTATTGCCTGAAATGCTTGCTTTCTTCATGTCAAAACCCAGAATTGTTTGTTTTGGTTTTTTGAAGAGCCGTTTTTTCAGGTTATTGTGCTGTGACTGTTTCCCTTCTGCCTACCCCTTCATTACTGTGAAGAAGTGCTCCGTGGGATTCCCCACTTATTTTTTTTTCTTCCTTGGGTGGGCATGTCTGTTGTAAGCCAAATCTCATTGCTTTATCTTTCCCTTCAGCTTGTTCTCCGCTTTTCTGTTTATTGCTAGGTCTTCCATTCTCTGCCTTGTTTATGCATCTCTCAGTGTATAGTTCTCTTTTGAGACCTCACAGCATTGATCTAAACAGCTTTTGGTACTTACTGCCTAGGCCATCTATTCAGTTTTGCTTCTTTTCTGTAATATAAGGGAGTATTTCCTTCCATGTCTACCAGACCATTAAGACAGTGCACAGGTTAATGCTTGAGACACCTTCCTAGCTCTCTGCAATTCTGGCCTTTACATACACAGAAAAAGAGTGAACTGGAATTGAGACAGGAGAAAGAGAGGCTTGGTGCCACCATAGTCCTCTTGATGACCAGCATAACAGGGCATAAGCTCATTTGCCCTTCCAAGTCTATCTGCAACTATCCTCTAGGTTCCCTGTCACCTACTGTGACATAGGACTCAAGGTCTGGTAGTTATTTGAGGAGAATTTGATAATTAAAGGTGATTTTTCATCTGATAAGATTGTGTTGTTATGAAGCATAGGGGAGCTCTGAGGGGTTTGATGGTTCTGCCTGGCCCCTGCTTAAACCACAGGAACTCGGAGTGTCTTGGGAAGTTGTGCACAATCCGACTTTTTTCCTTGGCTGTCTCCTCTCAATGAGCTCTTCTTCATCTGTATGTGGGAGAATGGATTTCCTTTGGGAGGCTGTTACAGTGGCTGTCAGGACAGCCATGCACATGCAGCTTGTTTCCATGTTTAACTTGTTCTATATTAGAGAATACAAAAGTTTGAAGGAAGAGTTTTTCACAAGTAAACATGTAGTACATTTTGTGGCTGCTATTGCTATGGATGACAAATCTTGCTACTCTCCCTTGTGGTATTTCGCAGTCATGGCTGTCTGCTTGTTGGGCTGAATCAATGGGAGTGAATTGGACCTGCAAGATGAAAGCCACATTTGAAATCACTGTCTGGACTGAAAGCTGCTACATAGGGCACCATCTCGGCTGTTGCTTTAATAAGCCCTTCTGACTATGGGGAGCAGTGATAACTAGAAAGTTTTTTGGAAAAAAGGTGCCTTAACACATGGGCGTAGAAAGCATGAAAAAAGACTAGGTTGTTCCTTTTCTGCTGGCTGTGCTGATCCTTCTCACCATTTGGCTCTTAGAGGAAACTCTGAGAAACTCTGGTACTTCTTTGTAAAATTGCATCATCTCCCACTGTCCTAATGAGTGCCTGAGAGTGTGCCCTAAATAGAGCCTGAGTGTTCTTAGCAGACTGGTGGTGATGTCCCTACATCTTCTGTGTAAACAAGACAAAGATTTAAACACAGATCATACACAGAAGAGATTAATTTAACGTGACCTGATAGGGAAGTACTGTGCTGGCCTTTTGCCTGTGTCTTGCCAGTGACAACCTCAGATCTCACTGAGGTTTTCTGGGTGACTTCATGAAGGTCCAGTAATCAGAAAGGAATGATCTGGGCTGGGGTCTGCTAGGCCAGGCAGGCAGTGGATTTTCGGTTGTGATTGTGATGGATTCCATCCCAAGACGCTTGCGTGTCAGTAAGTGAAGGTTTCCTCCAAGAGAAATTGTGTGTCTGGGAAGCACGTGGTGGGATTTGACCAAAATTAGTTTGGTGTTTGGTTCTGGACCACAATCTGCAATTGCAACAGCTCTGGAACAATGTCACCTGGGAAACTTTGTGTCCATGAAGGAGTTTGCCGTCACACAGCATTTATGGTTTTATAGACAAGTCTTCAATACAACCTTATACAATGGACCTGAGTAGAAAACTTCTACCGCCTTTGGAACTTCTACCACCTGCTTGGAAACAAGCAGCAGCTTCACAGTAATTGTTAGAATGTGTGGATGCATGTATTTTCTATGAAACATAGCCTTTTGGGTCAGCTAGATTTTGGTGGGTTTGGTCATGTACCTTGTTACAGAATGGGTACTTTGTTATTAAAAAGTGACCTGGTTTGGGAAGTGCAGTTTTAGCTTTCTGTGGAAACCTGATTCAATCCTGACTTGGAACAGAGCAATCCCAAATTGAGCATTTAAACCAATTGTCTGATGTCAGTGAACTTTACCAAAGTACCTGCTTGAACAGTTTCCACTTCGGTAGCTCAACAGAGACAAAAAAAAAAAACTTTGTTAAGAGAATTAGCAGCTTAGTTTCTGTTAATGCTTTCTAAGGCCAAATTTGGCTAACAGGCCAAATTATACTGCGTGCTTAAGAAGAGAAATGTCACAAAAACACAAGAGTTAATGAGGCTAATTTGTGTCCTCATAGGTTGTCCTGTTCCTTGACTGACAGCACAATAATGGATGACGGCTTTCATGTGGTCTCCTTAGGCTGTGTCTGTGTGCTGCAGGGTTTGAAGTGTCATTGTCTTGTTAGACTTCTACAGAGTTTTCACTGTGGGAAAGGAATCAAAAAGCCAGTAGAGCAGAATAATCTAAGCTCTGCAATATCCATTCTTTTGTTGCTTAAAGCTGTCTTAATAGAGAAAGAGTACTGTAGCTTGTGCTTCAGACGGTGAGAATAGCTGTGTGCAGAGCAAGGACCTAATTGAAGTGTAGTGGAATAATGGTGAAGAGCTGAACTCTGCTTGCCAATACAGTGGTTTTGTTTCATTTGGTAATAAGGCAGCAAAAAGGGCTGTGTAAGCTTAAAAAATATATAGGGTATGGATTTGTTCATGCAACCCCATGCATGAACAGGGTCACCGTTTTGATTCTCTCTTTAATCGTGCATCTGCTTAACTCAGTAGAAGTCCACTGAGGTAACGTGGGATAAGCCTTTGCAACCAAAGTATGTTACACTCAGTCTTCTCAAATGAAGTGCTCTCACCAAGAAAAAAGAGCATTTGGTGTAACATGCCTTTTAAAAGCCAAGTGTACCCAGCCAGAGAATTTGATGGCAAAGGTGTGTTCTTCTCTCTCAATTTTGTAGCACTATAGAAGACTTCAGCAAAAATCTGTGGTGTACTACTAGAAGAAAATCTATTCTTTTAATTTGGTTTAATGATCCCGTTTGATAACTCAGCCAGCTGCTGGTGTAGTTTTAAGTTGTGTGTGTACAAATTGTGTTGCTGTCTTGCTAATGGCAAAGGCATTGATTTAGCTGAACCATGGGGCCAGGTGAAAGAAGTTTTTACAATAATTTTAGGAACAATTCCTCTCTGTTGAATCAGCTCTAACTTTTTACAAAGGCTAGACAAGACACTCTGGCGGCCATTGAGTACTGGTGCATGAACAGCTTGTAACTGTCAGAGACCAAAATGACAGGATGTTTTTAGGAGGTGCACCAAAAGGAGGAAAGTCACTTGTGTCACATTGCTATTCCGTTTAGTTAAAGCAGGTACTGGCACTAAACTCTGTCCAGTTGGAAAGCTGTCTAGCAATACGTAGCACAGTGGGGCTATTTTGGGAGGTATTTATTGAAATCAGAAAAAAATCCAAACAAACCCAAACAAAATGGTTAACAAAAAGGAAAATTGACATACAGTATACTTACAATCTACATGTCTGCCTGGTCACTACTTAGTCACTGCTGAGGTAGGTTATGACTTTGGGAATCCACTTTTTAGGCCAGTATTTGAAACAAGGATGATTTTTGTGACTGTCGCCCTAGGCATTCTTGTCTCCAGTGGCTGCTCTTTTAAGCAGAGAAAGCACTTTATACTTTGATCTTGCCAGGTATCAGCCCCCTTGTGATTTTTTTTAAAAGAAATTAAGAGGTTTTATAAACACTGGTATAAAGTGAGAACATTGGATGAGAATACACATGCTGTACAAATCTAGGGATGTTGCTTTTTGACCTTGCACTCAAAGAATACGGGCACAGAAAAGATCAGATGAAGAAACCTGGGTGCCATTGACTTTGCAGGATGGGACTTTCTGTTTTTCCTGTTTGTAAGCTTATACTTCTTGTCCTAACACTGTAGAGTCTTCCAAGTAGTAGCAGGTTGTTGTTTGTGTGCGTATTGAACTGACTTTATCTGACTGTTGCCTGCACACAGAGACGCTGAGGGTGCTGATGCTCTTGCACTTGTCCTGTTTTGCAGAAGGCATGAGCTGTATGAATAAAGATCATGGCTGTGCCCACATCTGCAGAGAAACACCCAAAGGAGGAGTTGCCTGTGAATGCCGACCAGGATTTGAACTGTCCAAGAACCAGAGGAGCTGCATTTGTATGCAACATTCTGCATATGCTTATGGTTTCCCAAAGTGAACAAATAGTGTTCTGTTTGCAGTGATATGGGATTTGGTATGTTATAGCTAAACTGGGATGACATGCCTAAATTGTGTGCATTTAAATTAGACTAGAATCAATGGCTTTGCCGGACACTATCACATCGGTCTATTGGTTGCTGCAGTATCTGTAGTTTGGGAGTTGTGCCATCATTCATAATGACGGGAAGCTCAACTCCACAAGAGAGCTCTGCAGTGTTTCTGTGTCACACAGTTCTTCAGGAAAGGGACACGCTAGGAAGGTGTATTGGATGGTTAAATGGCAACAAAATTACACCCTGTCTTTTAAAGATACTGGAAGTACATGTGAGGCTTAACATGTATTTTCTTCCTAGTAACATGTAATCATGGAAATGGTGGCTGTCAACATACGTGTGATGATGCTGATAATGGGCCTATTTGTGGATGTCACCCCAAGTACATCATGCATGTGGATGGGAAAACCTGTCTGGGTCAGTATACAGTGGAGGGAAGTAGTTTTCTGTTGATGACTAACTCCAGAGTGGTGTGGCGTTGCTGTTTGTGCATGAATAATTCTCCTCATAATAGCATGGCTAGAAAATGTCAAGGAATCCAAAACTAAGAAACCTGCTAGTGCATGAGTGAGTTTTGTCAGGCAACTTATGCTTCCCTGTGTAAGTAGCTAACAAATACTACTGCAGCCTGTAGTTATCACTGGTCCCTCTGAAACACAAAGTCTGTCGCTAACCAAAGAAGATTCCCTTCCCTCTAGGATATTTTAGGTTCAGTTTCTTGTATAGCATGACCCAGAGAGTGTAACTAAGCAGTATGTCTGTTAAAAACAGAACTCTGAATTCAATTAAAGTACAATTTTGGCAAGGCAGTTATCCAGTAAAGAAAGCACTTAAGATTTATAAACTCTTCCAGTCTCTGGAAGAGTTTGTTGTCTGTTGATTGAAATCAAATGCTCCGGCATAACTGGCTGGCCCTTGGATTAGTCTATGATAGATGATGATAGTGTGCTCTTAACAGAGTAGTTCATGACAGCTCAATTAGTTCTTTCATCTTGCTGCCGTTCACCACATCTGTAGCATACTTTCTGTTTTGTCAAGAGTACTAAAGCAAACTTGAGTTGTAAGGAAGCAAGAAAAGCAAAGTATTTTTATGGTTTTGACTGAAGGATCTTCATGGGGATTTTTTTTTATTACTTTCTTTTTTTAAAAGAAATATTTCTGCTTAGTCAGTTCCGACTGTCTCTGATAATGCAGCGCAGGACGCAGCTGTGTGTACGTGTTGGATACCAGATGAGGTTTCTGGTCAGGGCACCTTTGCTTACTTGCTTTTTTCGTGTTCCTGACAGAGAGGGAAGAGGCCGCTGTTGACGTTTCTGAGGGGAACACTACAGCAGGAGCTGATGTGGACAAGAGGGTGAAGCGACGGTTGCTCATGGGTAAAAGTGCTTATCCAAAATAATTTTGCTGAAACCTTTTAGATTGAAGAATTGTTTTTTAATGTAACCATTGTAGCTCTGGGCTGAATTCTGCCTGAGGTGCTCCACTTTCTTTTATGGAAATAATATTATTCTGTAATGTGTATGAAACTATATATACTGTTTGTGATGGTCAGTAGGAGGTGTCAGGAACTTGCCCTTGAAAGGAGTGCAGTTTCTATGGTTCTAATTCATCATAGGAATGCAGTACAATCCCTTCTGTGCTACGGCTTTAGCCAAGCGATTGTGGAGGAAGCACTGTTTTATCTGCTTCTCTTCAACTGGAAGATACTTCTGCATGGAAGAGAATTGGAATCAGTGGTGGATTGCATCTAGAAGGGCATGTTAGGGTACAAGGCCATCTTACTCTTCCTAAAGGCGTTCTCATCTGGCCCAGAATGCCAGCCTCTGAGGCTTTGTCACTACTGGGAAGGCACTGGTGTGAGAAACAATCACTGTGGTCTCAGGGCAGCTGGGTCTGTGGATGTTCAGCTCTCAAAAGTCCTTACTCCAGGCAGTCAGGGCAATTTACTGTGTTTATTGGCTTCTGCCACAGAAGTGGCATGGAGTATGGAGGCTGAGGAAGAAACCACCAAAAGTATAGGTCTAGCTCTGAGCTCCTGGATTCATATTTAGGCTAATAAATGAATAGCCTCATTTTCAAAAAATGACATTTCTGTGGAAAGAGGAAGAAAGAAGGGGCACTCTGTCTTCACATGGAAGTTGGACACAGCCTCCCAATATTGAATGCAAGATGAGAGACTGGGACGGGATAAACCAGTAAAGGTCTTAAAACTTGAGAATAAGTAGCATATGCTTGGTGCTGCAGAAAACTAGGAGACAGAGATGGAAAGAGAGGAGTTCAAAAAGCAGACTTAGAAAATGATTTTTGCAGCTCTCTGAATTAATATATGCTGGATAAAATTGCATTTGCACAGCCAGAGAAAGGGTTCTGAGACTGACTGAGGTGGTTACACTGACTACAAGAGGATGAACGCCAAAGAGTGAGTTATTTCTATTTAGCTGGATGTGAAAAACTGTATTCCAGGGGTGTTCACTAGAAAGGTTTGGTGAGATTTAGATGTAGTTTGCATAGGGGGAAGTTAGAGGAGTATTAGGTTGAGATGGCACCTGGGTCACAAGCCTGCAGGAACGCTCAGTGTGGGTGTAATCCACCATGACTGGAAACACAGGTAGCATGTGAAGGTGTGTTGGAAAGGATTTAAGGATTTAAGAAAACTGGTTTAATTGTGCTGAGCGTAACCAGATGTCTGAACATTAGTGGGAAGTGTCAGAGCATCAGACAGGATTGAGTATGGGCATAAGGGGACAGACTGACAGAAAGAGATTCATCACCAAGGAGTGGGGATTTGTGTTTAAGGACAAGAATACCCAGAGACAATATCTTAGTTTGTAGAGTCTCCACGAAAACATGGACATAGATGAGGTAGGGATTTCGCCAACACATGTATTGAGTAGCTGCTCATGTGTACTAGGCTAAATGTGGTTGAATAGCAGTGTGCTTGGAACCATGCCTCGTATCACATGATGTTTTTTCTTACCATTATAACATCCCTGAGCAAACGTCAGCTTTATCTTGTTGGCCAGAAACGTGTGCAGTAAATAATGGTGGCTGTGATCGTACATGTAAAGACACATCAACCGGAGTGCACTGCAGCTGTCCTGTTGGATTCACGCTCCAATTTGATGGGAAGACATGTAAAGGTGATTTATTTATTTATTTTTTTATCCCCCACTCATGGATGCGTGTACTAGCACCTTGCTGTAAGGTATTAATCTCCAAATGAAGGTAATCTGGTGTCCAGAGGAAAGCCAGCGTGAGTAATCTGACCTAAAAAAGGACTGCAGCAAGGGGTAGATGCATGGTTTCCATCACATCAGGTGCATCGTGTGCAGAGAATCTCTGCTGCTCTGCCCCCACCTCTCCACTTCCACCCCTCCTGCCAAGATGGCCTCATTTTTCGCAGAGGAGGTTTGATAGGAGGTAATACAGATCTGCAGTAAAGTAGAGATCAGTGCCAGGAGAGATAGGTGTGTAGGTTCTTACGGGCATACAATCCAACAGTCTGCTATTTTACCCACAGTCAGCTGGGCATTAGAGCAGTTTGTAAGTAAATATCAATGTGTAAACAGGGATATGTGAGTAGAATTACTTATACTGGTCCAAGCAGCTCTAATGAGAGTACTGGAAAGGAGCAAAGAGACGTTTAGGTTGTATATTAGAATACGTTTTCCAGTAATCGGATGTTAAGACTGTCCTGCTAGGCAAAAATGATGGAATCCTCCTGCCTGAGTCAATTCATATTAGATAAAGAACTCATTCTAATATTTGCATGAAAAGGACAGGATCGCTCAGGCAGTCTCCTCTGTCTGAGATTTCTGCAGGGTGTAGTAAGAGGAAATGGAGAGAATGTTTAAAAAGCTAAAGCTTGTTAGAGAGCATTTAAGTCAAAGTGTTTCCAAACAGAACTTAGGGAAATGGTCTTTTGTGAATACATGTATCCAAAAGTAACCGACAGCAATATGTTAAATGAAAACAAATGACACTGTCACGGGGCTGAATGGGCCAGATTCTTAAGAGCTGGATCTGATCTTCCTTAAAATTTGTAGTAGTCTCGCTAGATTTTGTTTCTGGGCTTCTCTAACCAATTGGACGTGACTGCTTTCTGGATCTGGCAGTGGAAGTATGTTGAATGTACTGTGTTTATTTGCTCAAGAACTCTTTTTGCTTACAGATATTGATGAATGCCAGTCCAATAATGGAGGCTGTGATCATTTCTGTAAAAACACTGTTGGCAGTTTTGATTGCAGCTGCAGAAAAGGATTTAAATTATTAACAGATGAGAAGTCTTGTCAAGGTATGTGCGCTGGAGAGACAGTAGAAGTAGAACAAATCAGCATGGCTTGGACGTCTACTACAATGATGAAGTGATAATGGACTCCAGAATAATTTCCATGCCTCAGTTTTTGTCTTTTTTTTCTTTCTGCAACAGCTGTTGAGTTAATACAGTTGGTTTGATACTATTCTAGGAGGGATGTTTAATGGCACAGTGAACTATTATCTGGAAGCGACAGAGATAGCATCGTATTAGAAAGCTCTTTATGAGGATGATGCTTTTCCCCTCTATTAATGATCTTAATTTACTAGGAAAAATAGACAAAATCTCTCTGTCCATCTTACTGACTAGTTCACCATCATAGTGAAATTATTTTTTCTTAATGGGACATTTAGATGCCATGAGTTCATTATTTAAAGCAAAAAGAGATGTAAGCTGTGATCTATGAAATTATAGGCCTACAGACAGACATTCCCTAAAACACCATAGAGTATTTGATTTTTAGGATAGGAGGGATTTCTCCTGTGAGACTTACAAAGCATATTTGCTTTTCTGTATAATAGTTTGTACATATAGTTAACAAATTTGTTCAAGCTGCTTAAATACATTTACAAATGTAAAGATCAAAATGGTCTGTGTTTTTGGAAAAGCTACAGTATGAAACAATGTAAAGTCAATCAGCCAGCTGGGGAGGTAAATAATTCAATTTCCTAGACATCCAGCTGACATTAATGATGAATTTCAGAAAGCTGAACTGACCAACAGAAAATAATTTTCACATAGGTTATCCTTTTAAAATCAGACAAAGAAGGACAACTATTTATATGGAACAAAGTTACTATAAAAACATAACATTTTCAAAATAGCTTGTGGGGGTTTTTGAGGTTTATGAATGTAATTTAAAAATTTGAATCTCCCTTTTGTCCCTGTCACTTCTGTTACTTTCCCTAAATTGTTTCAAAAAGGGTATTTTAAAGCATGCCAAAGTCCAAGAAAAAAGAATAATGTAATGTGTCAGTGATGATGATTTGAATTTTTTTATATCTTGCAACATTCTTACATGGCATATATAATGTCCTATCACACCAGTTTTAGGTGCTTTTGACATATAACAAATCTTCATGGTCTTAGAGAGTGGTGGGAATTTTACAATTTTACCATTCAATTCACTGAGATCATGATGAGGCTACTGTACTAACTGTGCTTTACAAAGAAGATGTGGGCAAAGTTATTGTAATGCCAAGGAAAACTTTCACTGGAAAAAAAACAGATCTCAGCAGCTTTTAGAGGCAGACCTTGAAGTCTAAATATACAGTATAATGAATCCATGGGAAAATTCACCAAATTACTCCAGTCATCTGTCTTCAGGTGTATCTCAGAGAACATGGTGATTTTCAGCAGACTTAAATCAGGGACTGCATATTGATATGCAGTTTAAAATGTGGCCTTTGCTTTCATTTATGGGGAAAACCCAAAGAAAATACTTCCTTTTGTAAATCTATTTTTGCAGACCTTATGTAGGCTTTTCTTAACAAAATAAAAGTTTTGTCAGCACTTTTTTCTCCCATAGAAGAGATATATTTTAAACATAATTGTTAAAAATGCAGCAGCATTTTTCACGTTTACCAAGAAATGGCTTGTTTGGCAAACTCATTGTTCTTTTAAAAGTTGTCATTTCATTGTTACATTATTTACTTTAAAAGACTTTTCCTTAGCTTACGTAAATCTGCACATCGCTGCGTCCAACTTTGTTAGCTCATCCGTGCTCCCTTGTCAGGCTGAAAGATCCTGATGTATCCCTTTAAAACTTGCAGACGTTGATGAATGCTCTTTTGAACGGACGTGTGACCACAAGTGCATCAATCACCCGGGCACCTTCGAGTGTACTTGTAACAAAGGATACGCTCTCTATGGCTTCACACATTGTGGAGGTGAGTTATAAAAAGACACTACAGGCCATGCAGATAGAGTGCAGTTGCAACAGGTCTAATTAGTGTCCGTGCAAGACATACGTCTACGTGTATGCAGTAGGCATATAATTTTTACTTTTTGCCATGATAAGGAGACACAGCAAAAGTAGAAACTAATCCTGCTCGTTTCTGTCTTTGCTCAGATGATTTTTCCTTCCCACCCTGCATCCAGAAAATACCTGTGACTGTTAGAACAAACTGATGTGCTTTGCACCTGGATATGAAAGCCATAATTTGATAGATTCTTCGCATGCAGAAGTCTCTTTGACTTCAATGAAAAGTCAGTAGAATAGGCCTTCAGGAACAGGAAGCTGTGGATGACTTAGAAAACTGTGGTTTTGCAGGTCACCCTTGTGTGTGTGTCAGATCTTTATGTGAGGTAGATTGGAATTTAACTGATGTAGTACCACTGATTTACGTTGGCCGAGATTTATACTCATAAATTTTTTATATCTTTACTACAAGAAAAGTTCAAGGAAAGAGAGAAAGATGTTCACAGAACCTCAATGTCTGTCAAGTATGAATATTTCTGTGACAAATTCCCAGAATTAACACGAGGAAACATGAATAATTGGACACTTAATGGAATTAAACCTGTTTTATATAAGCTCTAGGCAAGAGCTTACTAAATCTATGGGCTTACTTAATTCTGAGTAAGACCTATTTATTTCCGAGGCAGAATGAGCACACTTGAACTTGGAGATAACAATTCAGAGATCTCTGTGTGCCTGATCTGTTCTAACCTCTGCCTCTAGAAAGTCTGCAAAGAAGATTACAGGCTAATTACAGCACTGTGTCTTACCCTGATGAACGGGGAAACCTGTTTGGATTGGCAGTAACACTGTCCATGTGTTCTACTTGCTAAAAGAAGTCTGTTCTCATGAATTCCTCTCTATTGTTCCCATTTCTTTTGGCCACCAATGAGGGAAAGGAGAAATTTTGCTGTTGGCTGCTAATTGTCCTCTTCATACTCCTGTGCAGATGTTAATCCTTGTAGCATAGTAAGTCTTTCATTTACTGGCAATCACAGGTTGTGTCAAAGCTGGTAGGGATACTGAGTACACACCTTCTGACCTATATGGAAGAAGTAAATAAGTGTTAGAGATAATAGGTTGCCATTGCATGCAGCGTCCTAACAAAAGGTCAGTAAAAAACAAAGTTTTGGCCTGATTTTATGGTATCTTGGGCAGCAGTACCAATTTTAGGTGTTCCCTTCTTTCTCCATTATTCCTCTGCTGCTCCTCAGCTGTCTCAGTTCTGTTAGGAGCATGTTTCTCCCCTGAAATCAGCTCCGTTTTTTAATCTGTTTGACAGTGTTTTCTACCAAATTGTTACCTGTCTAGAGGGGGGAACAAAGGACTGGGGAGAGCTGTAATAAGAACTTGTTCTTACCATTGAGAAAGGCATATGTAGAAGTGGGTACCCTCAGTTGTACAAGCTTTCTGGGACTCACAAGAGATGTCTTGATGGCAGCTTTCTAGGTTTATGTAAAATTGCCATAAAGCTACTGGAGTCAAGTGAAGCAGTCATCAGGGTGGATCTAAGAAGCAGGATGCAGAACTTTGCATTTCCCTTTGTTGGAATTCATGAGATTCCCATCGGCCCGTTTCTCGAGCCACTCGAGGTCCCTCTGAATAGTGACACAACCATCTGGTATATCAGCCACTCCTCCCAGTTTTGTATCATCTGCGAACTTGCTGAGGGTGAACTCTTGTCCCATCATCCAGGTTTAATGAAAAGGATAAATAGTATTGGCCCCAGTATTGACCCCTGGGATACGCCACTGGTGAATAGCATATTCTGCATCAGCAAGCAAATTTGCACCGAAGGCAGTATGTTGTGTTGTCAGTAGTTTCTCTTCCTATTGGCATTTTTTGGGCGGGGTAAGGCCCCAAAATTGGATAATTGTCCAAAAGGAACAATAGTGCTCTTTGCCTACACGGAGTCCAATAGTGTTCCACTATTGTGGATACAGCAGCAGCTGTATCTATTTGACCACTTTGGAAGATTGATTGGTATGAATCCTGTCCATATCATCTGTTTTTATTCCAAATTAAAAATACTAATTAACCAGACATAGTTCAATGCAGACTGAATTTGGTCTCCTTTTCTTTGAGTTAATTTGTTATCATACTGCTGAGGCTGGATATGTTTTTAGTTATGTGGTTTAAGGACATACCTAACATCTCCCCTCCGACAATATTTGATCTATTTTGATGTTTATCAAAGGTTTTCCATGAAAACAGAACCGTTTCAAGGTGGGTGTGCAAATAGCATTCCTAAAATCTTTTCCAAACTCTATTAAGCAGTATTTGTGTATGTGTTTACCTAGTGGAGTTACAGTACAGAAATTTGGTGAGAGTAACTTTTTGAAAGTATTTTTACCTTTACTCTGCAGATATTAATGAATGTAGCGTCAACAATGGTGGTTGCCAACAACTGTGTGTAAACACACCGGGAGACTATGAATGCCTGTGTCACTCTAACTACAAATTACACTGGAATAAAAAGGATTGTGTTGGTAAGGTGCCCAGTAAATACATTTCTGCTCCTGATGTGTCTGACGGCCACATGGTTATAGTCAAATCTGAAAGTCTTGATCTGTCCAGTTAAGCGGTATGAGTCATCGTTCCCAGTATTGCACTTTACTTTTTAGCCAGGCATGATGGTACTGATGTTGAAACTGGTAAACACAAGCAAAAATCCAACCCCCAAAACAGGAGATACTTTGAGGGATTTTGATGCTTTCTTTCCTGTGCTTTTGCCTAGCTAATTTTTCTACTTCCTTTTGTTTCCCTGCATGAGAAGGTTTGCTGATGATAGCTTTACCTAGAAGGAAATTATTTAGGTTATGTGATCCTCCAGTGATTTTATTTTGCTTTCATTTTCTGTCTAAACAGCATATGAATTGCATGGGTGCTCTCAGGCACCAGCTACAAAAGCAGCTGCATGCCAGTTTATTAGTAGGGTGTATGTAGATGTTTTACTTCTCTTGTGAGTATTTGTTTTATCCTATTTAGAGATAAAGGGTCCCTTGCCTGATAATATATCACCCAAGGTATTGCTGCACTGCATTAAGAGTGGTGGGAGCGATAGATGCTTCTTAAGCTGCTTTTCGGATGTCCAGGTATTTTCTGGTAAGTCAAAAACAATAAAAACAAGTATATGATTTTGTAGAGAGTGTAAGAGTAGCAAACCTTCTCACCCTCATGGAAACCCCAAGAAGTAGGCAATCAACAGGGACCTTTCCTCTTTCACTATAGATAAAGGGCTATATCCCTGCCAGTGTCCCAAGAAAAGCCTCCCTTTCCTTGTCTTTTATAACCATTCTACCCTCAGATTCTCTTCTCCTGACAACTGTCTTTTTGAAGCTGGGGAGGACAGGGCAGAATTCTCCGTGCTCCCTGGGCCATTCCTTAATTGGTCCTAGAGCTGCTGCTGAATGGGGCGAAGGCATTCCAGCCCTGCGTGGGGTCCGAGATTTTGCCTGCACAGCCCCTCCACCCCGCGGGACACAGCATGCAGGCTCAGCCAGTGCTTAGGGGACAGATGCTGCTTTTCTTTGAGCCCTTTAAATTGCTTAGGAAGAGACAAGCTCTAATGTGGAGTGTTTCATGAACAACATTGTTGAAAAAGGTGAAGATGATGGAGCTGATCAAAAAATTAAAAATGTCTTTTATACTGCAGGAGTCTTTAGTCTCTGCCCAGTGCCTGTGTCTTTACTATCTGTCTGTATGGTCTGTCTGTTAGGAACACAAGATGCCTACACCCTCACCTGTGGCAGGTCATCTCAGCTTAAGAAAAAGCAGCAAAATACAAATGCATCCAGCTGTCTGGGTAATCACTAGATTTACTGTTGCATGATTTGACTGATTTTTTTTTTTTAATAGATAACTGTGAAATAAGGGTGTTGCTGTTGACTTTCTATTTTCCCTGTCCATTATATTCCCTTCTGTTTTTCCTTCTTCTTTTCCCTTGTGGTTGCAGTTCATGATTACAGCAGGAAATTCCCCTTGTACTGCTTCATCAGCATCTCTCAAACTAAGACTTAAAAATAAGGAAGGAGAAAAAGATCAGTAGTGAAATAAGCAGCTAGGCCAGGAGTGACATGCATCTTTCTACACATCCAAACTGGACAGTGTTGGCAACATATAATATGTTTAGGTTGAGCTGTTGGACAGTAAAGTTTAGAAAGTGTTTAAAGAGATAAGAGGTGCTCTTTTATAATAGACATAAACTGCTTTCTGAACTGGTTTGGAGTATCTCCTTCGATTACAGTGAACCTTTATTTGATTTTCCCAATAGCAGATCTGGATTTGATCTTCTTTTTTTTTTTTAATTTAAATAAAATCTATCACACTTATTCCAATTCTAGTTGTGAACCAGCTTCACAGCAGGAGGAAGCTGGCATCTCTTTAGGTTTTCTGTGATGACTTCTTTGTCACTCTATATCAGCATATTTTTTATGTCATCATTATGATGTGACATTAGAGTTGCCTGAATTTTCTATTCCGTTTTAAAAATAACATGTCATTGTTTCTTTCTGAAGATACTTCAGCCATCAAGATAAGCATAACCTTTAAATTAAATGAAGGAAAATGTAGTTTGAAAAAGACTGAGATGTTTCAAGAAGGTCTGGAACAGATGATACCAGGTATGAATATAAAAATGCAGGTAAGCAGTTTAGGGCCATAGCTCAGGGGTTATTAAGTGCTTTCCAGATAAGAAGTACACCATAAGCAAAGCATAAAGGACTGCAAACTTTCTGCTTCCCTCTGACCTTGTGAATCATACTTCTTCCCAGCCATGATTCTTGCAATGGTTATTTCAGATCACAGGACTTCCCTGTGACATCCTTAGTCTTGCTAGGAAAGCCCTTCTCTTTTTTCATTTGTATCACTGGCAGTAAATTCTCAGTAAAATCAACCATACTTTTCATTCTTTTGATTTCTTCCTTTCCTTTTTCTTCCTGTCCCTTCTTTCTATTCTTTCCTTTCTCACCTGCTCCTTACTGTCTAATGCCTCAGCAAAGAGTCTCCTGGCCTTTTATGCTGACTCTACTGCCAAAGGGTTATTCCTCCTTTTTTTATATTTCAGCAGCCCCAGATGGACACAGTGAGATCAGCTCTTCCATCTGTTCCAAGGCAGAAAGTGTAGTCTGGGAGTTTACAAAGTCAGCAGAAAATTAGGAGTACGTTTTAGAAAAAAAGAAAAAAAAAAAAAAGAAAAAGGAGGTTGGGGAAGAAGTATCTAAACAATATGATGAATCAACATGTCAGTTTGTTTGTCGTTAGAAGAGTAACAGTGAGAAACTGTACTAGATGCTCACTGAAGAGTTACACTCCAGAACGAAAGGTTATTCCGTGTGTTTTCTTTAACTAAATCTTATTTCCTCAGGGAAGCCTTGAAAATGGTCTCCAAATGTCCTGTGTACACAGCCACTACTTAATTTAAACACCATTATAAGCTAACACGTTTTTCACATGCTTCATACGAGTGCAAAATTTTTCTGTCAAGTAGCCTGCCTGGTGTGGGCAGCGTCATGGTTTTAAGATGCTTTGCATAGCGCAAGGGCGCTTCCTTAGACCCTGGGAGCAAGGCCCAGGGGAAGCGGGCTGAGCTCTGCAGCCAAGCTCGCATCCCAGCAGACCCGCTGCAGCGCCAGAGTCCCAGCCCCACGGTACCTCTGTAGGTGCACTGGGGTCGTGATTCTCCGCGAGGGTGTACTGGTTGAGAAACCGGCCAAACTGTTTGTTTGCTGGCAAGTGGAGTTGATTGTTTGCTCCCCGTGACAACCTATTGCACTGAGCCCTAGTGAATGTTCAATAACATAGCTGGCCAAGCTTTTGCTTCCTTTAATTTTGTTCGTACAGAGAGACATAATTCAGTAATGGAGAGCTTCCACTATGTAAACCTAACATGCAGCTCTGGCAAGAAAGTTCATGGAGACCTCAGTAGTCTGACAGCGACTAGAGAAATTTTTATCACTGCGGACTTTGAGCTTGAAACAAGCCGAAAGGAGGTAACAGGTTGGTTGGAAAATAATCCAAGGTGCGGTTTGAAGCTTCTTGCTGTTTGCTCCTTAATTTCTGTATTTTTCACTTCTATCTGTATGCAAAACGATAATAAAAAGTATCTCCTGTTTTGAAAATGAATTTTACTGCTTCAAAAAGAGTGAGGGATGGGGATAGTTTTAAAGATCAAAAAGCTGCCCATAGATTAAAGTCTTGTGTTCTAATTAATCTTTTTATATCCTTGGTGGTGTTGTCCTTAAGAATTTCAGACTTGTTCACAGAAGTTGCTTTCTCAGTGATTTGCACTGGTTAGTCTTTTGAATTGGGTGGATTTTTATGCATGGTCACTTATAGCAGCTTTCACCCTTGGTACTTTTCAGACACCTGTGATGCGCGCTGTGCTCGGAAAAAGACTGAAAAGAGGTTCCGTAAAACCATTCGAACCTTACGGAAGACAGTCAGCAGGGACCAGTTCCGTGTTCGTGTCTCTGGCATGGACCATGAAGTGGCCAGAAAGTCTCTCAAGCTATCAGAGCCGCAGCAGTCTTGTGGTGTAGGACAGATGCATGTTGGTAATAGATGTGGTAAGTAAATATAAATCAGGAACAAACCACCACGTGTGTTTTACTGTTTTGCTCAAGTCTGGTGAGCTTGGTGGGATCGTGGGATGCTTGTCCAGGAAAGAGGAGGGCTGAGTGTGAAGAAGTAGGGGTTACTGTTTCTGCTACTGAGATGTGCCCTTCTGTGTATTTATTGTTGGCAATTGCTGTGTTACTGAATAAAGGCTCAGTGCATTGTACTTTGTCATAGTTGACGCACAGCTGACAGTAAGCTCAAAGGTAAAAAACATGGGAATAACATCAGGCACCAATGGCCTTGACATCACGAGTGTTATTTTTAAGACTATGTTTAATATCCAGTGTAACATTGTGTTTCTGAACTTGTGAACATTTCATCTCTCCTTTGTTCCAAAGATTGAGCAGAATTTGATACAGTCGCATTCTCTTTGCTGATTAAGCCCGAGTCCCAGAGAATCTTCATGACAGAGTTATAAATTCATGGAGAAATAGGGGTTTTGTAGGCCAGTATTGAGAAAAATCTTAGTTAATAAAATTTAACAAGGGCAAGTGTAGGGTGCTGCACCTGGGGAGACGTAACCCCAAGCACCAGTACAGGTTGGGGGCTGACCTGCTGGAGAGCAGCTCTGAGGAAAAAGACCTGGGAGTCCTGG
>JAOXNO010000041.1:56019598-56052996 GCA_028565335.1 Limnodromus scolopaceus | reverse complement strand
GGAGTCTCCTTCTCTGGAGACATTCAAAACCCCCCTGGACAAGTTCCTGTGTAACATGCTCTAGGCAGACTCACTCTGGCGGGGGGGGGTGGGTGGGTGGTGGTGTTGGACTAGATGATCTCCAGAGGTCTCTTCCAACTCCATATGATTCTATGATTCTGTGATTATCATGGCACTGTAGAGCACCACCATAATGCAGCCCATAATAAATGCTTCCAAAGCACAAAAGTTAAGGAGAGGGGTCAGATGTTATTTTAACAGGGGCCTAATGACGACTAATTCGGGCTGCATAGGGTAGGCAGCATGTAGGTGGTTTTGTGAATCAGCAAGCCTTTAAAATGCTTGTCAAATTTACTTAGTACATCTTCCAGCAGCAACCTGTTTGGTCTCAGAATAGATTTTCCAATCTAGTTATGCTAACTCTGGAAAAACTAGGATTAATAGAATAGAAAAACTAATTAGTGGTGTTTAAAACAAGTGTGTAAGCAAGCAGACTAGTAAATTACTCAGGAATTCTGTTGGAAAAAGCTGTATGTTTTCTTCTTTTTTTCTTGGTAACATTGTAAAAAGTCTGAAAAACTTTGGAAGGTTCATCAAGATGAGCATACATGGATGTTTTCAAGCTGTTGTGTTGGATGCTGGAGGAAGGCTTTGAAAAACTGTCTCAGTACATTGTACAAAGCACAGTATGGCTTTCCAGATGAAATCACAAATGGCTTGAAAAAATAGCAATGAGTAAGCTAAAAATACTTCAGGTAGAGAAAGAAATGTGAGTTACAATTAGGAACTGGAACAACAAAGAAACAATTTTTTTTTTTTTTTTAGGTAGCTGTAGAGCCAGTTTAATTTCTCATTACAAATGAGAAGCTTACTGGCATTTTTGTGCTACTTCAGAAACAAGGGAGGCTTTTAGAGAATGGAAAACTCTTTGGTATGGTGAGCACAAATAGCCTGTCCATGATTCAAACAGAGAGTGAGTATACGAAGACAAACATTTTGAAAAACAACTTGTAAAAGTCAAGCCTCTTCTGTTGCTGAATTAGTACCACAGTTTGCTCTGGACACCTTAACAGGTCCTGCTGTGAGCAGTGAACTAGTGACATCTGATTCCCTGTGAGTCTCATGCCTTCTGATTCGATTTGCGCGTGCCTAAAAAGGTGGAATCACCAAACGAATCTTCCCTTCTTCAGCTGCAGTATTGAGACTGTATCCCTGCGTAAATTTGCTGTGATCAAACAGGAGGTGGAACTTTCACCACAGCCTTTTTACTTGTATGGATGCTGTGAAGGTGTCTCTCCTCCGCTTTCACATTCCCCATTTATTTACATTAAACGTACAGAAACTTAGTGTCTTTGAAACCTCTCTGCATCCTTTGTGAAGTTGCTGGAAGTTGGACAGAAAGTTCACTGGTTGCTGAGGGGGACATAAAAATGCACACAGAGGCAGTGTTGTTACACACGCCTCATTTCCTTAGAAAAAGCTGATTGTCCCGGTGTGCATGGTAAAGGCGGCACCGGGCAGCTTCTGTGACTGCCAGTCAGAAGGAGTTAGGAAATAAACTGTGGAGAAGAGAGTGGGGTGGGAATGGTGTGGAAGAAGGGGAAGGTGCTAGCTCAGGGATGTGCATGGGAGAGTCAGGGTTTTTTTTTGCTTTGTTTTGATATGACTGATTTGCAGAGCTGCTGAGAACTTCAGGACAGGATTGGAGCCCTGCTTATCTAGACACGCTAATGATTCTGGGGACAAAGTGACTCTGTAGCAAGAGACACCAAGTCAGGAGATGGATTCAGTGCAGGTGGTGGCTGAGGTCCCTGGATGGGCAGAGAACTTTGGCAAAGGGATTTTGCTCAGTCTGACCAGAGGAGCAGGAAGTAGCGAGGGAACAAAGTAAGTCTAGGGACCTACAAATCTTCTGTCATTCAGATAGTGAGTGAAGTGCAGGTTTCGGTTAATTGTTTTCAAATGCATTTTTTAAAACAAAATGCTTGGAGTATGGCTGGGTTAGATACAGTTTTATTGATGCAGACAGTCTTGTACTGATCCTGTTCCTGTGGTAGGTTTCCGGCACAGCACTGTCTGACATGTTGTATCTGAGCAGTGTAAGAGGAAAAGGCCAGGACCTGCTCTGCCAGCTTTTGTCTTTGGTAACTGGCCTGTGGTTGCAGCAGTAAGCTAAACTTCATTTGGTTTTTTTTGGTTTCACACTTTTGGTGAGGTGGTACTTTTCCCTGTTTTCATGTCTGCCGTCCGCAGTGGGGCACAGCTTAGAATAAAAGCTCCAGAAAGGCACCAGGAAAAGATTAGATGTGATTTCCAAGATATTTAATTGTTTTTAATATGCCGAATGATTGCATGTGGCTTTTCTTAAAACAGCTGTTGTTGGTAAAAAGGAATTCACTGCTGATTCTGATGGGTAGTGTATTTTATTTCAAGTTTGCTGTTTAACTTACAGTTCTGTTTGGGATTTTCTGATGCTTTACAGGTTTGAATGTTGCATTTGTCTACCACATTATGTGTGAGCTCTGTATTAATGAGTAAGCATAGTTAGCATTGGCTCATGTTGATTAATTCTATGGAGTCCTGTAAACAGCTTCCAAGGATCAGCCAGTGGTAGGTCTCTACTAACATATCACATGTAGCAAAATGGAACCTTCGTCAACCTTCCCAGAGTACTGGACTCTCATAGCAGGAGTGTGATCTTTCCCCACTGAAGTAAATCTTATGGCAAAACCCATGTATATTTGAATGACAGTGCTTCAAGACTGAATGAACTATCTGAGGATGCTGGAAATGCTACACGCTTCTTTGAGAGGAGAAGATTTGTCTTGGGGAAAATGCAGTTTCATTCACTAACCTGGCTACAAATACTCATTCTCCAGTGTGTACTAAGCTTTAGACAGATTTAACAGCCAAAGACCAACAATTTAAATGCTAGAATTCCTTATTAGAAACTGGTTTACTAGAAACCTTTATATTGAAAGAGAAGTAGTTGATATCTATTGGGACCATTTTGACCTCAAGTACTTTCCACTGAGGAAGAAACAACAAGAAATTTAGCTGCTTTTTCCATTGCTTAAAATTCTGTCATATCTTGATCACATCCCGTGGAGTTGAATGTACACATTGCCTGTTCCATTTGATATTTTTTGGTGTTGGATACACAAATACTTCAAGAGATGGAAGGAGGCAATGAAAGTATTGTTCCCTGAAACTGCTGTGTAAAAGGACATGTGAGCATGCCCTTGCTGCGTGGTAGTCGCAGGCGGATTCATCCAAAAAGCTGTCATTTCAGAGAAGAGCAAGCATGAGCAGCCCTGGTATAGGCACTGCTCTGATGTAAACGCTGAGCAGCTTTATCTTATGTGGGAGGTGTTGATGCATTTCATTGCTCAGCATTCAGCAGTTTTGTCCCATTAGTTTAGAGGATGCAAATAAAATATTTACATTCCATACAAAGAGGAAGAACCACATCTCAAAGCTTAGATGTGGTATAATACTGGCACTACAAAAGTATGAGAGATATTTAAAGAGAAAAGCAAAGTGCTGCCTTTGCCGTTGTCACAATTAATAGTTGTGGTACACAACAGAGAACTGTATGTTGCTTTTTTTCTTTTTACAATTTTATAAAAATCTGACAAGAATGAATGAATTATCAAACAGGAGAAAACCTGCTTGCTCTGACAATCATAGGTTTAAGACATAAATCCTTAGAATGCGTAAGCATCTCACGTGACCTAGATGTGTGAACTGCTAAAAGACAATAACTTAAAGGATGCTGCTTCAGAATCAATTGGCATCAGTTGTTGGTGATTTTCCTTATAAAGTCAAGGCATCATTCTTAAGAAAATGGTGAATTGGTGGATCGTGACCTCCTTTATGAGGTTCACCTTCTCAGCCACTGAGATACTGCAGCATTTGTCTATGGGAGCAAATGCTCAAAGGCTAACATGTTGAAAAGGGGGGGAAGAGCCTTTAAATGTCTTTGTAACTGTTAATCCTGGTTCCCCGTGGGCCCCTCTCTCTCCCCTGGCCGCCTTCTTGTTTTTGCATCAGAAAAGCTTTCACATATTTTTTTTTTTTCTTTCAAACAGCTGCATGAGATTCAAGACCAGGTTTTTAATGGGTATTGAAGACAAACAAAGACAGTGGCTGCAGAAATGAAGTCAACTAGAGGCAATTGGTTCTTTTGTTCATTTGGAGAAAAACAATCAGGTTTCTGAAAAAAACCAAAGCCAGCCAGTGGAATTCTGATTTAATGTCATTATTTGCAGATCTTCAGATCTTGTTTCAACTGGGTATTTCCCATGTGCCAGGTGGGACCATGCAGTTTCTAGTTTTGTGAAATGAGGCTCATAAAATTTTTTGGTTTCATTTAAACAAATGACAGGAAAAGTTTGAACTCTTAAAGGTGTTTTTGGGGTTTTTTTGTGGTTGTTTTGGGCGTGGTGTTTTGTTGTGGTTTTTTGTTTGGTTGTTTTTTTTGTTTTGTTTTATTTTTTAAGAGAGGGTTCATTTGTGTCATCCTAATTTCATGCACAGTAGTATGGATTTCCATGGAATGATTTCTGTATTGACATAATGTCCCTACAATTAATGTTACTGTGATTGAACCTAACACCAAGTCTGTTTGTTATGCTAAATTGGGCCCTGGTGAGTGCTGTGAGCTTCTAAACAGGCTTTCCTCATTACCCATGCCCTGTGCTCCAGTGGGCTTAGGTGAGTGGCCTGTGTTTGGAACATTTCTAAGTGCAAGATGGGGAGGAACTGGGAGCAGTTCACAGGGAATGTGTTTGTGGATCAAACTGTCTGGACACTCATACCACTTTGAAAAGCTTGGTTTGATGTAGTCATGTGAAGAAACTGATATATTCAAGAGCATGAGCCATTACAGCTTGGGCATCACTCAGAGTAATTTTAATATTTGCATTGAGTAATGAGTATTCATTAGACCATAAATAGCTAAATCTGTAGCTGGATGTATTAACCTCTTTTCTCATACACACATAGAATCTATTAATGCTTGAAATGTTTGACATGTCTCAGAAGTCGTAGCAGGGGAAAGATAGGGCTTTGCATTATTCTAGGCAGTGCAATATTTAAAATGTAATCTTCCCAGTCTGTAAAACCAGAGTTCCTTGATTTTTTCAGGTCTCACTGATTTCAAATTGAGCATGGGTGCTTAACATCCTCAAGAACAAGGTTCATTATTGCATGTAGTGATGTCAGATATGAATACACGTGGAGTTACCCTCATAGGCTTACTCTCTCCAGTTCCAGGAGGCGACACCACATATGCTACTTCATAAACCAAGGACCTCCATTGTAAAAACAATTAGCGTTTCCCCTTCCCACTCTGTGTCGGAAGGCCACTCCACATGCTGGGGCTGTGATAATGGTGTGATTTCTGAGCAGAGAGGGGCCAGCCCCTACTTATATAGTGGTGGTAGTGTCCTGTGAACCCAAACCCCATGGACACACAGAACAAGCCCATTGCTTGTCCAGCTCTTCTGGATGAGCAATCCGTCAGGACTCTTATGTCACCCTAGTTTGTCTCCAGCAAACTGCCACTGCCCAAACAGATACTCTTATTTTTAAGCAGTAATTCATACTGAAAGAGCTTCTGTCATTGTAGGGCTTTCTCTCCATGTTGGATCAACCTGATCTCTGTCCTCCCACTTAACGCTTTTCTCTCTCCAAGCTAGTTCACAACTGTACCTGCCACACTGTACACAGCTCTTTACAGCTGGTTTTGCACACCCTGTTGCAGTGGTGGTAGCCAGTTGGACTTTTTTTTTTTTTTTACAGTTTTCTTTCTGTGGTTGTCACCTTTTAGGAAGATTAAATGAAATACTTGAATTGACTGGTTCAAATCAAATGGAAAAAAAATATGTTTTGGCTCAGGTTGATTTTACACAGTTCCCACCTTTCATTGTCTCAGCCCCCGTGTTTCTCCTGTGGGCACTGTCACAGATACAGCCTACTGTCCTGCTGACCTGCCACAGCGCATCCCTGGGGCACCCAGTGCGAGCGGAAGATGGCAGAGAACTGAAGCAGTTGGAATGCAGTTTGGGGGCAGCTTAATGGAACTGGGATTAATGCTGAGCAAAGTTGAAACAAAATGTCAGCCTTATTTCAGTACACAGAAACGGCCACATTGCAAAAGTCCTGACAGCTGATCAGCTCTAATATCTGTGTAAATGTAGTCTCTGTATCGCCTTGCACATTATCTAGTAGTCTAACTGCTGGTGACCTAATTTGGCTTTGAACACACAGACACAAAATTTTAGTGACTTGATATTTTTGTCTTGTTGCTAGCTGGCTGAAGAGTGGGAATGTATTATGATGGGGAATGAGAAAGTTGTGGTTTATGCCTTAATGCAACTTAATAGGACGAGGAAGGACAAACAACTTGTGGCTCTTGCCCCAGTACTCAGAATCCTGGAAACCAAAAATTAACTGGAGCTCACAATGTGTCTCAATGTGGAGGAAGGGCACAGAAACAGACCACCTGATGCTTCTACCCCATGTTTCTCTTGCTCTCAGAATTCAGTTGTGTAATGCATCTAAGAACGCCCTGTGTTGAGGATCTCAGTGATGTCTGAGGAGATCTTTTAAAGCTTATTTCCTTAATGCAAATTTTCAAGAATTAGGCACTTTGCTAAGTAATCCTGGAAGATTTAGATTACCTCAGTTTTATTCTGTAAGGATCTGTACAATTTTACAACGTGGGGTTTCAAGGCAAATAAGGTGCAGATGATAAAGCCATCAAGAGAGATCTGATGGAGTAAGTTCTCAAATGTGATGTTTCCACATAAGTGGTGGGTTTGGTTCCTGCCTGGGACAGGTTTCCTCTGAACTCTGCTAGCCGACCTACTGTTATGCTGGACTCTGAGTTCAGGAAACTTGTAGTACAGTTTTAAGGTTGAATTTGTATGGTTTTACATGTGTCAATGTAAAGTAGCATTCTGTTCAAAGCAAAAACAAAACAAAGACACGCACACCCCCAATGCAAAACAGCCCCAAACTTGATGTGTGATTAAAATAAAGGCAAAAAGACACGTTAAGGGAAGATAGCAGAGGGCAGATAGCCTGTATCGAGGCCGCTTAGAGCATTGATTTCTCATAGAACATATTGAGGGAAGGAGATTTGCACTGGTCTTTCAATTGTTTCTGTGTTTCTGAAGTCAGTAGCCACTTCTCAAAATCACCTTTACTAACTTTGATTGTCTCTCCTTGTCATGGAATTGTAAATAGTGCTCTTCCCTTACCTTATTAGGAGTGCTGCAATGAAAGCCTTAATTCATTCATGTTTGTTGAGTTGCACAAAGACTACAGAGATGAGTGTTCTGTAGGAATGTTTATAAAAATGAAGAAAGACTTGAAAAATGTAGGAGGAAATGAATGTGTGTCCTTATGAGAGCAGAGGTGTTGTGTGGTGGAAAAAGTTAGAACCAAGAGCTAAGACTTTCTCACTAGCTTTCATTGACAAGCGACAGAACATTGCTTAACCTGCTGTGTTTTATTTTTAAGCTAAGGAGGAACACTCACTATTCCACTCAGTGTATCAGCCATAAACTAAATTCTTCATCATTGATCATGACCGGTAGTTAATGCCCTGCTGCTTGTTAGTCATATATCCTGAAACGAAGCCAAGGCCAATTTAACTTCCTAACAAAACGGCTATTCACTGAGTGATTTATTGGAGCTATAAAGTAAAACTAACAGTTTATTATCATAACAGGTCTTTAAAAGGACAGAATTTTTCAGCACAGCTGAACAACTGCAACAGTATTTTGTGCCTTTCCAGAGCAGGGTAATTATTAAATAGTGGCACTGAAACCGGTTCTTTTGTGAAAAGTTTGAAAAATAGGATTTTTCAAAGATACCCATAAATATTACTGGGTTTGTTAGATAATATTGAGGTGTGTATTTAAGTAAAATCAGTCGGATTGAGTTAGTGCTATCTATGCACCATGCAAAATACAGTATTCCAGTGCAGAGATAATAATTTTCCAAGATCCAATATCAGAGGAACGGCAAAAATATTTCTGCTTTAAAAGTCTTTGAGGCAAGTGTAATGTTTAGTTTAGTGAACTTGCACAATTACTGGTTATGCTTGGTGTTACTGAATTGCGTGAAAACCTCAATGGTTATCAAATATGAATATTCAATAATTATTAAGATTAAAATACATGCAGAACCACTTAAGTACATTTTTGGCATCTTAGATTCAGTACTAAATTATTTCATTTGGGAGGGGTCCAAGAGTTCTTTAGCTAGAAAGACTTGATAATCACTACATAATTGCACTGTACAGATTAACAGAGACTACTGGACAGGCCTAGTGTCCAGTGTAGCCTTGCAACAAAGCGTGAAATCCATTCCAGCTTCAGAAGAGCACACCAGCATCAGAGTTCATCAGTGTCTCTTTCAGTTTTACAGGGTAAATTGCATGTGCTGAGTTTTCTCTGTCACAAGCATTCAGTTCTGAAACTCTGGCTCCCGCTTCCCAAGTAAAGAGAACAGTTTCACTGTGGGGTTTCAGGTCCTGCACAAGCTCACTAACATACCTTCGCCTGTACTGTGCAGGTTGAAGCAAGTGTATTCTTCCTCTTATAGATCAGTGCTTGCCAGGTGAATATTCTCCTGACGGCTTCAAACCCTGTCTGCCGTGTCCCCTTGGAACATACCAGCCTGAAGCTGGGAGAGTGTCCTGCTTTCCCTGCGGAGGAGGTCTGACAACAAGGCATAGCGGTGCATCCTTGTTTCAGGACTGTGAGACCAAAGGTAAGGACAAAGATTTGTTCGATGAACTGCATTGCTCTAAGGCAAAAGTAACTGCTGCTGCTGTAAGTGGGGCATTCAAAGAAGGGTCATTCTCCTTTCAAGGGTCTCTCCTTCCAGGGGTCTCATAGTTGCCTCGCCTGACCTGGCTGCAAGGAAACTCAACGAAGTCTGAGTTCTTTTTATAACTTATTTTTATACAAGACTTGGGAAGGGATTGGGAGATACATGGAAGTTGGTCAGTGTAGTCATTGATCTGTGAAGAGTCATATAAAGGAACAGCAGGGAGGAAAAAAAGTCTCAGGGAAAGAAATCAAGACCAGTATGCCTTATTGACATTTTTGGTTTGAGCACAGCAGCAACCTGACAATGTGGAGGAGGGAACTGCAGTCCTGGAGGATGAGTAAGACAATAGTTTCTTCGTGTTCATAGGGAGGAGCTGGCTTGGATGTCTTGTGATATACCTAAAAAGCTAGCATTCAGCTAAACCCTGCAGTATAGCCCTCTAAACTTGATCACAGTGGAGCTGACATGCAATCAGCTCCCAAGATTTTCCCCACAGGACTGAAAATCAGGTGGGGATCATATCTTTAAAAATGAAGGAATTTCATTAGCATCCTAGCTAAAATGTAAAAAGCTGAAAGACAGCTATGAAGTTGTCTTTGAAAATGCTGATAAAAATATGTGTCCATGGAGAGTGATGAAATGTTAATCAGTATAATTGTTTGCTCAATGTCTTAAAGCACGGCTGAAAGAACATCACTTGTATCAAAATCACCTGAAAAAGAAGTGTTAATAAAAAGGTTACTGTTGTAGAGTAGAAATAAGGGATAGAAACAACATCCTGATGCAAACATTTGGTAGTGGTTTGGATTAAGAGATCTCTCTACTGTCAGTTAAGATGTGTTTACTATTGAGAATTGCAACATAATAAAAGAATTTTGCAGTAGGGTTGGAAAAATTAATATTGCTGGTAATAATATCATAGCTAATAGATTTCTTCAGTGAAGAATCCACAAAAAAATCCACTGAATCCACAAATGCTGTTGTTTCATACTTAATTTTACAAAGTTAAAGCACTAAAAAAACATGTTAAAAACCTTGGATCAAGATAAAAGAAACTGATTTCAGTTTTATTTAACATAAACAAAAACAGGTCTATAAATTAGTTTCAGTTTTCAAATTAGAGTGGAGATTAAAGGAATTTTTTTTTTTTTTATTAACTGGATGAAGTGCTCAGGGATTTGCATGTGGAAGAGACCACATGAGACATGGAATCACAGATGCAAAAACTATTTGGAACTTGTATCTTAAGCATTTGGATTGGGGGTGGAGCATGTAGGGAAGGACTTCAGGCTAAGCTATCTGAATACAAAGCTCAACAAGACTAGAGTTATTTGGGAATAAGCAGGGCTTAAAAAGAATAGAAAAAAGGGAATGTGCAGCACAGAAAACTACATTTGAAAGTAAATTATTTTGATGTTGAGCTGAGAGAGATAAACTTGCCAAATGAGGTAAAAGGAATAGGAAAAGATTTTATTTTAATATTTTTTTTAGTCCCACAAAGACAAAACAGCAAGGAAAAAGAAGAAAGGTGGTAATGGTGTTAAAAGCAAAGATAATAAGTGACTCATGCTCTTGACTACTTTGTGAGGTTTCAGTACAGATTATGATGGACATAGATGCAGAATAGCTAAGCAAAATCAAATGAAAAGAAGAATATTAGAGAAGTAAGCAAAGGTGTTTGGCGTTCTCTATTTCTCAGATTGCAATAAGAGAAGAAAATCTTCCCGTCTGCATGCAGGGAACTAGAAAAAAAGTTGCAGGTCTGCTAGACCTCTATCTCATGTCTGTCTATCTCCCTAAAATCTGTTATGTTTATGCAAGAGTTTGTATGTCAGAATGGGGTCTCGCTTTGGTGATGCAGGAGGTACTCTCAGCAAGCCTTGTGAGGGCTACAGCTTGTGTGTCTAGCTAATATGATGATTTATGTGACATGATGAATTAAAGTAGCAGCAGATCTGGTGGAGGTGGCTGTACCCTGAGTCATGGCCTGTTGTTGCAAGACAGTGTGAGATCATGAGAGAAGGCGGCGATATACCTGTTTAGTCACTGATACTGATGCACGTGGCACTTGTAGAGAGCCGACATCTTTCACCTCTGCCTGTGGTGAGTTGACCAGAGGGGTATACCAGGATGCAGCAGCAGTGCACATGCGGCTTGGCATAAGCTGGTGGGAAAGAGAGGTTTAGTTAGTATTTCCACAAACAGTTCGTCTTCCTTGTTGAATGTCAGTGGGTAGACAGCTTGGTAACACGCTTTTCTACTTGGTGCCCTGTTTACAAGATCATGGTGATTACGCTCACTCCCCCATGTCTTCTGTTACTGCTTCTACACTGAACTGCTCTACAGCATTGCTTTTGGGATTTTTGAACTTGCACAAAGTTACCTGATGAACTAAAATCTGCTCATTTACCTCTGCTTTATTATGCTCATTGTTTATGAATATGGCATTTCAGTTATTAATATTATAATAAGTCTTATAAAAATGCATACAATTACATTTTAATGTGCTACTGCTGCTTTTTAAAACCATGCTGCATATTTAATTACTCTCCAGTTCAGTGTTCTCCTGGCCATTTTTATAATACCACGACTCATCGGTGTATTCGCTGCACAGTTGGGACATACCAGCCTGAGTTTGGACAAAATTACTGCATTTCATGCCCTGGAAACACCACTACTGATTTTGACGGGTCAACAAATGTAACACAGTGCAAAAGTAAGTACAGCAAGATGGCTTTGATGATCTGTTACAAGTGAAAAGACAGGGCCATTAATATTCAGAAGGGCAATATTTAGGTTTGCTCCAGGGAGCTTAGAGAGAAGGAAGTGGTGTCACTCCTCTTTTGCTGTCTGTGTGTATCTTATCCCATGTGGCTTACTGAGCTCCATGAGAGACCATTTCTGCAGACTAGTTCAATCATTCTTGTTAAAGTAAGCAATGATTGTGACCAGTTGGTGCTGGGTCACTCTGGGTCTTGCTATTAAATCTTTTCTCCTGTGATATAGCAGACAGAGTTTATGTTCTTGGCACCCTCATTTCCTTTCCCTTATATTAAAAGGAATGGAAGTTCGCTTGCAAAACTTTGTAGGTCTAGTAACCGTTTCTTCTTAATAGCAACCTTTGCAAGAGGGAGTTACAAAGAGAGCCACTGTTCGAGATTATGGTAGCTGTAGTGTGGGAAGCTGCGGGTAAATTGAAGAGGGGAAAATAGCAGGCAGAGAGGTGACTCCTGAGAAGAACTTCTGGAGACACTTATATACACAGAGGTGTATATACACATACATGCATAGAAACGAGTTTCTAGGAACTGCATGTCCCACATAAAAAAAATCTGTTCCCTGGGCCTGTCACACCTGCACATCACTGTTATGGTGCTGTAGTGCCCTTGTGGGCACACAGAGTTGGGAAGCACAGGCTCCTGCGCTGGGCTTCACCCTCTCTTACTGCCGGCCAGGCTGATGTGTGCAGAGAAAGGGCCGGCTGTACCCCTGTTCTGTGCTGCTGCAGGCATGGTGCCTGAGCAGAGCGCCCCAGACTCCAGTTAGGCTTCAGCTGATACTTCTATTAAAATGTTCTGTCTGGTACAAGCAACTGGAGTATCCTCACGTGCCCATTTTTATGTCTTCTTACAACTGCCTTGCCGCCTGACTGTGGCCTGGTCCTTAGCACCTGCTGTGTTAATGGGGACTAGTCTGTATTTTCACATCTCAACAATAATTACAGCAGAAAGGCAGAAGCAGGAGCAGTGTGAAGTGAAGCTGGCAGAGAATCGTACCTGATTGAGATGCAAACAGAAAAGTTTGTGTGTCTGTCACCCATGTGCTGTTTCTGACAGTGACTGCAGAGCTGCAGGATGACCTCGCTTTGTCAGTCCTGGGTACTGTGTTGCTTTTTCAGATAGACAGTGTGGAGGTGAATTGGGAGATTACACTGGATATATCGAATCACCAAACTACCCTGGGGACTATCCTGCGAACACTGAGTGCACTTGGAATATTAACCCACCGCCAAAGCGCCGAATTCTGATTGTGGTTCCAGAAATATTTCTACCAATAGAAGACGAGTGTGGAGATTACCTGGTGATGCGAAAAAGCTGTAAGTCTGAAATATCTACTGAGGCACATGGTGTATCTATCTCAGTGTGCAACACAGGTTTCTCATGTGCATTACTGTTTATGTAAGGTAAATGTAGCCTGACTAGCCTTTACTTATGGGTAGAAATGTTTTTAAATGACAAATTAAGAAATCCTGTTTGGTAATGCTGCTCCACAGGTTCAGGTGAAATAAGGGTGCAAGGCTGTGATGTGTCAGTGAACTCTGAGAGAAATATTGTTCAGAAGGGATAGATGGTTCAAGCTAGCTAGTCATGAATTACACTAAGCAATTCTAGTCCGGGTTAGGAAAGAGGAGATGCTTCCTAGTCCCCATAGGTGCCTGATGTGTGAATAAAGAGCTTCAGTTTCCAGTATAGGTACGCCGTTCAAACAGGGAAAACATTCCTTGACTAAGGAAAAGGGAAAACTTTCCTTGACTAAGAAGTCAGTCATTGATGGCTTGCCATCCACTGATGACCTGCCACATTTTGAGGAGTTTTCTTAACACCAGCAAGCATTTTTTTGTCATGGTAGTTTAACCTATTTTCTAATTGTTCGTTAGTATGAAGCATTGTCAGGTAACTGCCTATTGTGTGTTTTCTCTGAAAGCTTCTTCCAACTCGGTGACCACGTATGAAACCTGTCAAACCTACGAACGCCCTATAGCTTTCACTTCTAGGTCTAAGAAATTGTGGATCCAGTTCAAGTCAAACGAAGGGAACAGTGCCAAAGGATTCCAAGTTCCTTATGTAACGTATGATGGTAAGCGGGTGTGAGCAGCTGAGCCTAGTGGGCCAGTGCAGCTGCAGCAGTGCAGAACTCCTTGTGGGCTCCCTGACCTCGCTAAGCAGCAGGGTAACTCAGCCCTCGTAGCAGTGTCACTGCGAGACTACTTCCAGTAGCTGTTTTCAACTAAAGCTAGTTTAAGGAATTCTGCATTGCATTGCAGCCTTAAGCGCCACCGTATTTCCGGTCTTCCACAGACCTAAACAAAGAGCTCAGGTTCTGGGCCCTGACCTGCAAAATGCAGAGCTCAGAGCCAGAATCTGGGTTTTATGCATTTTTGTGACTTCCCAGTTCTGGGTTGCTTCAAGTTGCAACAGAGTGCTCCCAGTTAGGAACTGGGCAGAGGGCGCAAGTGCCTCTGCTTTATCGTGTTGCTGCTACCATCTGTAATCTAGTGCCAGATAGTAAAATATCTACTTTGAAAAGAAGCTTGAGGGGCAAGAGTTTCACCCTGTCCTTGTCAGAGTCACCAGGCGTGAAACTGGAGCTGATGCTTTGCACTTCAGCATAAAGGGTATGAAAATGATATGGCATGTTTCTTTTTGCACTGTGTTAACTGTGAAGGAGTTGTCCTCACTGTGGTCTGCAGAGTTTCATCAACAGTGGATAATTAATTTTTCAGGGGATACCTCTCCTTGAAGCATTTCAAGTTTTGATTGGCCAGGTGAATTTGCCTTTTAAGAAAGTTTCCTCTTACCTCCTTTCCCCCTAGCTCCCTTCTTGCCATAGAAAGAAACCAATAACAGGTTGTGGGTATTTACATATAAATTTCTGCAGTGCAGTTGGTTTGAAGTGGGGTACTTGGTTACAGTATGCACTTACAGTCCTATGTGCATTATGATTTCTTTTGCTTTTGACAAATTGATGCGGAGCAGCTCAGCAGAGTATGCTGCTTTCATAGTAAGCAGTATTTGTAGTTTCTTTTCAGAATAGCATTTGGAATATTTTCTGACTGCTAATTTGAAGGCTGAGTACCACTAGTTCTTTTTGGGGTAGGGCTTACATGTGTAACCGAGGGAGGTATTGAGTATGTAAGTGAAGTGAACCTGCAAATGACTCTCTTGTGCATTCCCCATAGAGGATTACCAAGAACTAATAGAAGATATTGTTCGGGATGGTAGACTTTATGCATCTGAAAATCATCAAGAAATACTTAAGGTATATTCCTTCCACTAAACATGTTGGTTTTGATTGAAAATGACACTATTTTTTGCCAGTGAGGTTGCCTCCTGCTCTGCACTAGACTCTTGATGCACTTAGACATGTGCTACTTCAGGGAAGTGGGGTAAATCAGCACATCCTGATTGTGCAGACCACTAGATATGAGACCCTGTGTCGAGGAGGATTAAAGGTAAATCAGAGCTACTAAGGGGGAAACCTGCATGGGCAAGTTGAGTGGATGTCATCCCTAGTAAAACTTTCTTTTGCTGGATTTGAGACGCAATGTTTGTTTTGTGGTTTTTGGGGTTTTCCCCTCTTTTGTTTGCTATTCTTGGAAGTCTGAGGAGGGGGGAAGTCCTGGTGCCACTAATGATAAATGTGAAACTGCAGTGACTTCCCTGGGACCTGAATGTCAGCCTTGCTCTACTAGTTTCTGAACCCCTGAAGCATTAGTACTTGAAAAGTAAAATGCCCGTAATCTTTTATGACTTAATCAGTCATTAAGCTTTGGTGATACTGACCCTAACTGCTCTGTGGAATTACTGTAAAATCTGCTTTCTGTTTTTTAGGACAAGAAACTGATAAAAGCATTGTTTGATGTGTTGGCACATCCACAGAACTACTTCAAGTACACAGCCCAAGAGTCAAGAGAGATGTTCCCAAGATCCTTCATCCGGCTGCTGCGCTCTAAAGTTTCCAGATTTCTGAGGCCTTACAAATAGTTGGCACTGTCCTTAGAACACTAACCAGCCCTGAGCATGCACAGAGGGGTTGTGGTAGGTGGGGCTGCTGTCTGTGTTTTACACACTGACAGAGAAACTCCAGGGAAGCTTGCCAGCTCCGTTCTTGGCAGAGTTTGGCTTTCTCAGCTAATATAAATATTTTGGTGAACAGAATTTTGATTCCTTTCCAGATAATACCTTTTGGGTACCAAGGATACTTCATGGGTCTCTGAATTAGAGACTGCCCATCATTTCTTCAACCAAATGGTGCCAAGCAGAAGTTTGTAGAGCTCTGCACTGTTGCTTCATCAGTAACTCCAAAAGCTAATGAGGACAGACAGGCTAAGTAGTGTGGTTTGGGGTGAACACTGGGCTGCCATTACTGCACGTTACCTCAACAAAGCTGGGTTCATGTTTGGTCTCGCTGAAAGTGAGAACTAGATTGATGTCTCTCTTAACTTTTGCTACGCAGGAAAGTCAGAGCTAAGATTGAAATAGTTTTAGTCCAAACCAGTGAGTCCAAGAATTGCACACGGTGAATTTTTTCTCTGAACTATATGTTGTATGAGGCATATGGAGGAATAAGCAAAAGGTTGAATATTAGCTTGAATGGTCTGGGTCCCACTGTGTTCATGCTGATGACCTATTGGTATAAATTGAGTGATACAAGAATAAAACCATGACACCACAATAATGGAAAACAGACCCTGATCTGCTGGACACTTCAATTTTGGGCTGGCTGCAAATATTACAACACAACAGGTTCTTTGATAAACCCCAGTGCACTCTCCCTTTGCTTAGGCCTGGGACAGCGTGAGGCATTGGCTTTTTCAAGTAGTATAAAATTCTGTCCTCTGAGCACCTGCAGTTGAACACACAAGCCCCATTTTAAATGCAGGCTTTGCGTAGATTATGCTCTTTTACATCACTGTTTAAAACTGTGTAAGGTTCTTATATGAGCCTCAATCCTTACATTTCTTATCTTGTCTGAGCACCTTGCAATGACCTTGTTGAGCAGAGAAGGGCTGCTTTCCCTGTCTTGCTCGTGAGAAATAGACGTACAAAGATATTCCTCGACCAGACTGTGGCTGCAAAAGTCATCTATAGCACAATGTCATTCCAGAGTCCCAAACTGTGTCCTTTTCCTCAGGTTGTGTTTCTTATGTGAGAGAAGGCTATTCTGAAAGGGCCTGTAGGGAGAACAATTTGGATCAAAATGTTTTTGTTGTCTCAGTGCTTTTCTGTCCACAATTAACGTTACATCACTGTCCTCTGACCGTGCAAACCGCTTTCTCACTGTAATGTACCTTCTGGGCCTTCTGTCTTGAAGGGAGTTGGCCGCAGTCCCACTCATTTGGAGATGGAGTTACGACCTCTGTCTGTGGGTCACCGGCAGTGCTGAGTTGTGCAGTGGGCACCAATCTTCCTCTGTGAACCCCCTTAGCCAAGATCCAGATGTTTTGAAGGTGGCCAGGATGAATGCTCCATTTCCTAGGGTGTGGAGTCAGATCTCCCCAGGTTTCATTGCATTGGTATGTGGTATTTAACTGTTGTATGTGAATAATACCACATCCACAGTGTGACAGATGTAACTCTCATGCAGAGGCAGGGTATGAATCTCTTCCCTATGCTGTTAGGAGCAAATGAATACAACCAAATGCAGCATTGCTGAACTGTCGTGTCATGGTAGCCCTGTTCTGGGGCACATGAGGCAGTGCAGCCTGTCTTGTGGTAAGGACATATCTTGGTCACAGTGTGATGGGAAGGGACAGTGGCCTTAGGCCATGGCTGGGGAGCGGAGCCCTCTCAGGATGGAGCGATGTGATGCCGTGTTCCTCTTACTGCTGCCCAGAGAGAATTCCCATGGTCTGAACAGAGGAGGGAAATGGTTTGAGTTGCTGCCAAGAGGGAGAACTGTCCCCTAACTGGCTGCACTGGGGCTCCTGCTCCAGCTTAAGATCTTCTTGTGGATTCCTGTGGCATGGTGGTGAGTATCCATTCCGGGAATGGGCTGCCAGACCTGCAGCAAAGGGGAGCAAACAGGCTTGGGGGGAGGAGCGAAGCAGGGAGTGAATTAGCAGAACAGAGGGCAAGGAACCCATGTCCTTGTGCATTCCTGGCTGGTGTGCTTCATCCTGAACAGGGCCCATGTTGGGGAGGTGGGGAGGAAGGACAGGGGCTATCTGGAAGAAGATATGAGGGAGTGTAACTTGTGAGAGGAACGGCTAAGGGATGCCAGAAGAAGAGAAAGGGTGGTGAGAAAAGCTTGATATGTCTGTGGTAAAGCGTACTGTTGTGCTGAGACCCCAGAAAGGTGTTCCAAGATCGTTTTCCTCTGGCTGTACAGCCCCTGCCTCTCTACTGTTCATGGCTTTCCATGCCAGATGCAGTGTCAGTGCATCGCAATGACCCACCAACCATCTCTGTGTGGCAACAGAGCACTTTGAGATAGTTGAGATTCTGCAGTTTTGCTCCAAGTGCCTGGGTGAGTTAGAGACCTGCTGGTGGGGCACTGGGAGGAGAGGACCATGACGTGCCAGCTTCTTGGCCAAGCCCAGCAGACTGGCTTTGTGGTGGTCTGTGTCCTCTGCCAAGGGAGGCAAGCCAGTTCTTGCTGTATTCCCTCCAAAGAAGGCTGCAGATATGTACAATTCTGCTTCATGTTGCTGAGTGACCCACAAATCAGAGTGATTGGTTTTGTCAAGGCTTCAAGAAAACAAAAGTTGTGAAACATCCAAATATTTTTAATTAGTGAAATTGGGCTTTCCTGCTCTGTGCATGAGTTACTGACTTGAGCCCTGGGTTCATTGCACTGCATCTCATTTCATAGGGCACACTCTTCTAGCTCTGCACAGCTGCTATGGGCCCAGCGTCTCGCCTTCGGTCTTAACGTGGATCTCAGCTTTTCCTCTCTGCTGCCCCGGTGTGTGCAGGCCATTTCCACTGCTGTCTGTGGAAGGAGAGGAGCATATCAGTGTGGTGTACCTTCCAAGCCTGAGGAGAAAAACCTGCCCTTTCTTGAAGAAGAATTCACAGCCCTGTTAATTTTAGTTTTCTACATGAAGAGTAAATGACTCAGAAGCACTTCTGTTACCCTTGATCTAACATTATGAATTAAAATTTCCCCTTTTACTGTAGATCTTGCATGTTCAGTAAAAAGCGAAAAGGAATTTTTGCCATCTTAAATATTGGAAGAAGCGATAACTGTGGCAGAATGTTGTACCACTTGGCATTGTATCTTCATAGCGATGACAGTGGCTCTGTAGAAATTCTAATTTCTACTTTCTGTGTGGTTGTAGACTGATGTTATTTTTTTGGCAACAAATGATTCAAAAAATGTTTAACCTTATAAAACAGGATTTAACTTTGTAAATAATAATTAGTGTTAACTGGATGACCTAATGTCACCTACCTGAGATAAGCATAAGAATCTTTTTCGTGATTGTAAATTAATGTAAAATGTTTCAGACTGTTACTCTTTACAAGAGAAATAAACCAGTGAACTTTTAGTTGCATGAAAACCTTGAGTAATATTTTTAGTTGTCTTTGCTGTGTTAAATAGTTTTGTGACAAAATGAATGGTTGTGCAGCAAGTTATCACACATCAAATAGACTGTCCTCGGAACACCTGCTTACCTTAGCATTCTGTTTCATGTAATATGGTATTAGCCTGCATCTATACCCATAAAGATACAATTCTTCATATATTTAGTGGTGCATATATTTCTGGCTAGTATCATATCAGAATTATCCTGGTATTAATTATAATTATGCTAAATATGTCTCCTATATGATGAGCTGGAGTCAATTGGCCTGTTGTAACCAGCTGTATAAAGACAGAATAAACTACTTAAAGTAACTCCAAAGTATTTTATTACTTTATAGATTAAGTTGGGTTTTTTGGTAAAAAAAAAATAAACAAAAAACTCAAACCCCCTTGTTTAAATTGAAAAATAATTTAAAAACCCAACCAAAACAACAAAGTGAAAACCCATGTTAAGACACAAGTTCCCAGAATATTTTTAAAATGACACCACAGTTTCATTAAATCTATTGACTTAATTTCTTAGAATTAAAAAATAGAGTTAGGTCATAGGAAATTGTAAATGAGTTGATCTGTAGTATTTTTAATACTGTGTTTCTGTATTTGTTACTGTGATATTATCTGGAGATATTGGTTGTAGTCACTCTCAAAATGTTATAAAATTAATCCCAATATCTTCTCCTTCATTTATTAATTTTTTTGTTTGACCCTTAGCTTTCTTTGATCACAGTGTCGAGGACTGATTTGTATTAAACTGTAGCCATTCAGGTTAATTTGGTGCAATTTTGGAAGATACTGTGTAATTCAGCTGTTGGCTATAGAAAGCTGACATTGGTTTATATGGAAAAGACAGCAAAGTAAATGACATATGGGAATGCAGAAGTCATGGAAAAGTATGATGACTACAGGCTAATCATAGCAGGAAACTGTGTTATTCAAATATTCTTCCTGAAATTGTGAATGCTGCCCGCTGTGAGATTGCAGTGATGGACACATGAGTGTTCGGATACCCTCCAGGATAGGGAATGTCAATATGAACTACCTTGTGACCTCCCAGAACAGTGAGAGCTGAAATTCTGACTGGGCCTCTGGGTGTTTACATAATAGAAATAAGTAATAGTGGAATATAGAGAGTTGAAGCTTATTTAAATCAAAGGAATCAAAAGAGATCTGATGCGCATAAGAAGGAAGGAATGGTATTACAATAATCCTTGGAAACGGAACGCAAGGATAGTGGCCTACAAATATTTCTGAATTAAATAAACTTAAATGCAAATGCTTTTTCTATCATGCATATAGATGATGACATCCTGTAAACGCAATAGATGCTGAATGTAACACCTATCACAACTAAAATATACATATACTTTCTATCTTCTTTTTAATGCTGCTCCGTTCAAACTTTGTGTTCAAGGCTGCTGCAAGAGGAGACAGACAGGTACTTCTTAAAGAGCTTGAGCCAAATTCAAAGTGGGTACAAGTAGATTTGTTTCTAGGCATCCCTGGAACCAACCTGTCCTACAACACATCTTGCTGCTGCCCTTTTTGTTTGAACAATTCTTTTGCTCATAGGCAGATTTTCACTCTGTTGTGGAGCTCTGCTTTCTGCAACATGTATTCTGCTGTCACTGGAGAACACCCATGAGCGGTGATGTAAACAGAGCACCTGTGGGGAAAGCAGGAGTTAGAGTATTCAAGAGATAGATTCCACTCTCAGAAGGTGAGTTCATGTAGTTTTTCTCCAAGTCAGTGCAAATTATGTATGACTCTCTCCATACTGCTCTTTCAACCTACCTTATTAAACCGCTTTAAGTGTTTAAAAATCAAACAAAAAATCTTTCTCTGTTTAAATATATACATTAGTGCTGTTGTTGCTCTGATTAACGAATTTTGAATAGTAGTAAATTTTTTTAAAGTCCATCTAGTAAAGCCTGTTTAGTACACAATTAAAAGAAATAAGTCAGAAAAGATGACCTTGAAATCTTTTTCCTTATTGAATGTGTCTATAAGTATAGAGTTCATTAAGGAAGCTTGGTCACACTGGCAGGCTGCTAAACTTTATCTAATGCAACTAAAGCCTGCTTTCTTCACTGGGAAGTTTATTCAATAGCCAATGTAGACTTACGAACCTGGATATTAATCACATGCCATGAAATTTCCCATCTGTGATGATTCTGGGGATTAGGAAGTGAGAGGTTCATAGATTTAAAGAGAGAAATAGTTGCATTGGAAGCTGAAAAATTCTGAAGTGGTCACTTAAGATGCAATTTTTTGTTTAGTAGTTCTTAGATCAAGTGTTTCATGTTATACCAAGAACTCTACAAACATTCATGAAACACTTATGTACAGAGCAAGTTTATGCTTAACTAGGTTTAGAGAAAGCTTCATCTTTTGTGCCTGAACCTAATATAGCAGTGGTGGCCTGATTGTGGGTTTTGTGCATTTTTTTCCACTTGCTGTGCTAGAAGAAATAGAACAAAATACTAATCATGGACAGGAGCCTTCATGGGAGCTGGATGGAGAATCTCTATCTATCTGGAAATAAGTTCAGAAGATTAAGTGTAAAGGTATGTTAAATACACACATCTATGTGTGTGTGTCTCTCTGTATATATCACATAGGTGTGTATTTGACAAGAAGATAGTCATGTGTGTAATGGCTGTCATGAAAGGAGAATGCAAAAAATACAGTTTGTGAGTGGAAAAAATGAGTGAAAGTTTAAAAAAATGCAGCAAGCTGGCCCAGGAGGCAAACTTGGAAGGAATGGGATGCTGGGCAGGGTGGGTGCAAGGGGCTCTGTGTGTGGGTACCTGGTGGGCTGCAGCACTAGCTGCAGGTTCCTTCTGTGTTCCTTCTGTGTCTGCCCAGGCCTCCCCTTGCCCTTTGAAGGCACCTACAATGAGACAACGAGGGGCTATGCTTCCCACAGCCTGATGCCTGACCTGGCAGCTGCTTTGGGATGACCTGGGAACCCTGCATGGACAGGGCTGGCTGGGCTGGAAGGGCTCCCCAGGGGCCCTGCACTTTGGTGTGCGCCAGCTGCAGGCATAGATAAATATGTGAAAAACATGAGAAAAGGAAGGCTCCAAAGCCAGCAGCCTTAGAGGTGTGTAAAAGGGTGGGCAGGGCAGGGAGCAGGCAGCTGGGACAACATGGGGCACTTGAGGCTGGCCAGCATCATAGTGAGGAGCCTGCTGGCTCAGTGCTGGTGTGCTGGTAGCCCTCAAGGGCTGCTGTAGGACCTGCAAGGCTGGGGGTGTGGTATTTGCAGTTTTCTGTGTTCATCTGCATGCCCCCAAAATGGTAGGAAAGAATTGTGCTTAAGCAAAAGAGCAAAGGCTTCAAATACACCTCATGTTTCCATTTGGAAATACCGAAAGTCCGTTTCTTGTGACTCTTTGCTGTCAGTGTGGTTTGCTCTGGATTTAGAGCCAGAGGTTTGGAGTTGCTTGTCACTCTGTTAGCTCTTGCAACTGTCTCACACCCTTTTTGTGACCAGGCTCCATAGGTACACATGTCCTGTCACCAGTTGGAAGACCTGTTGCAAAATGCCAGCTCAGCTGGCTCCTGGAGGTGCTGCCTGGACTACAACCCAGCCGTGGATAGCAGCTTAGGGTAACAGAGGGGATCAGGATTTTTCTGGGGTTTAATGTGGAAAGTAAGAAAGCACTCCTAGAAACTGGGAATTCAGCATCTGCGTGTCCAGCAGACAAGCCTGTCTGTGACACAACCCTGCTCATGAATTTGGGTGGCCCCCAGTTTGCTGTTACTGATGTAGTGCTGGTGTGAGGGGTTGTATGGAAAAGCTGAGAGGTACCAGTTATTAAAAACAGGACTGGCAGAAAAGTGCTCAGGGGGCCTCCCTGGCTTACATAGCATAACTATTGCGCCCCAGCTCCCGTAGGTGCTAATTCTCTCAGCAAACTTACAAAAATAAAACCCTGAAAAGGCTCATCCATGCTGAGAACAAGCACCTTCATTCAGTGGAAGAAGGAAGCTTAACTCTAGCAACCAAACGCTCAACACTGCAGGCATTGCTGTCTTCCTCGGCTAGTCCAGAAAGCCCCTCAGCCAGTGCCTGTGGCGTGAGATGGATGCAGCATTGCTGAAATTACAAAGCATGTTACAAATACATGTCCCAGATCTGCACAGGACACATGCCCAACTTGACCATTTGCTCTTGGAGTGGATAACAGGGGCCCATAGCTCTCTGTCCCAGCAGGATGTGTTTACATGTGCAGTAATGGAGAAGGAAAATCTGATGCAGAAGGTGGTCTGGCTGAGGGATGCTGTGGGCACGTGCTGTGGCCTACCTTCATGTTAAGAGGCTGGAGCCTCCTCCCTCCCTCAGACACCTCTCAGGGTCCGTTCTTGCCTGGCATATTGGGGAGGGGCTCAAATAAGGAGATTTTTTAGGACTTGGGGAGCTGCATGAATGAGTCATAGGTTGTGGTGGCCTACATGAAGCTGCTGTTCCTGGGGGTGTTGAGAGACCACAACTCTCTGTGATACCTGCCCTGTTCATGCTGCATGCTCTACAGGGCTCAGGGCTGTGCCCAGGCAGTGGGGTACCATCCACAGCGCTCCCCACGAGAGGGCAGCATGTGGCCCTAAGAAAGAGATGAAAAAAAAAAGAAAAACCGTTAAACCCTATGCTGACAAGGTAAGTTTTAGGTCAGGTCTTCTGTAGCAGGAGGTCTAAATCAGTCTGCTGAACCCTGGGGGCTTCATTAGCACAACAGCTCCTGGTGTCCTTCTGTCTTCCTGCACAGATGTGTGAATGGACTGAGGACTTGATCTCTAGGGCTGGCTTCAGCAGCTTAGGTGGAATCTAAAGGAGTATTTCCTGGCAACTCTCTAAAGGACACATGCACCAAGGAGTGAAATGTTCTTCTGGGTAGCTGTAACAGGAGCTTCAAGCAGCTTTTCTGAGGAGGCATTGGCACCATTAGCCAAAACACACGATTCAAATTTTCTTGGTTAGCATCTTCTGGTCCCAACCACTGCCAGTCATCAATTTTTTTGAAGAAGAGGTAGTGATTTTGTAAATGACCCTATATTTTGCATTATTTTATTTTTGCAAAATGCAAATATAGGGCCTAGAAAAACCCATGCTACTGGGCCAGATATTGCTACCTCTTCAAATTGCAGTGGGAAGAGACCATCTTCTGAACAGAATCCTCACCATTGCTGAGGGCTGTTCTCCCTTCTTTTCCAAATTACTAGTGAGGAAACGTACAGGTTGCTAGTTGTTGATTTCCAGACAGAATAAACCTCAAAGGAAGCTGGAGGAAATGGGCTGTGAATGCGTAAATTCAGTTGCCGTTATTTACTTCTGAGAACAGCGAGTGATTCTGGCACTTTGCCTGACCCCATCCCTTTCGTGACTCAGTTCTTACAGATGCCAATAATGGACTCTGAACATTTGTCTTTGGAAATAAAATTGTGTGTATGATAGGCTACTGATTTCCTCCATTTCAGGGGAGGCTGCTCAGCTCAATCCCAGCTTGACTCGCGTCAGTGGTTGGACGGATATCTCGTGGTAAGTTACACCCAAGGTCGGGCAGAAACACCTCAAAGCACAGGTAGTCAATAGCACCGTGTGTCTCATCGTTCATGCCCGTGGTGCACATGCTCCCGCTCTCCTGGGGCAGCTGGCTTCCTTTTCAACCATAGTGCGAGCTAAAGTGTCTTTCAGTTGACTAGACTTGGAGGTGGAGATATTTAACCAAACCACAACATGGTAAACACAACCTCTGTGTTAGGAGAGTTATATTGAAGTACTGTTGATGATTCTGTGCGTTAGCAAATATTAGCACTGAGTATCCAGTAACATGTCTCACTAAATCTTACTCGTTATGAGTTGCTGCAGTTTTGCATGTGCCATGTGGAGGGGGATACAATGGTAGCTCACTTATACTCGCAGCACTTGAAAGTGTTGGAGTCTTGACTTCATAAAATAAACATAAGAGCACCACAGAGGTGAGAGATCCTGTGTTTGACTAACACTGTGGTGACCTCCTCTCTAATGTGGATGTAAATCATATTTTTATCTTAAATGGATACTGTAAAATATCTTGGGCCCAAATTTTGATTTGTCGTAAAGTTCCAAAATAAAGATATTTAGATACATATGATGAACTCAGGATCTGAATGCTTTAAGTTCCAAAACACTTTTTTTTTTTAACTTAAAGCATTCAAATCTTGAGTTTATTGAATATGGGTCTGTTGAGAAACCAGAGCAATTCCAGACTTGATAAAGAACCTATATAAAACAGCATACCCCCTTTTCCTCTTCTCTGAAGGAGGGGTGCAAAGCTGTCTTAGATCCCACCTCCGTAAGAAGGTGGAAATATTTGTCAAATGAAATCCCTATATGAATACTCCTTTAACTGGCAGAGGCAGAAGAGGTTCACAGTCAGTCTTTTAAAAGTATAGTAAGAATGTTGTTCCTTGGTGAATCCCACACTGGCACGAGTTGAAGTAAGCACCTGTTCTCAGGGCTTTCGCAGAAGAGCCGGGAAATTCCAATTCTGTTCAACTCACTTAATCGCTTAGAGATGCTCTGTCATTTTTGTCACCATCACCTGATAAACTGGGTATGCTGTACAGGAACCTTTCAAAGGGCAATACTGTTCAGAGCTGACCTGTACTAGTCCTGTTCCAGAAACAAAGTGATCATTTTTTTCTGCTTGGTTTCAAATTCTGAGATTTGTCTTCTCCAGGGGACAAATTGCACAGACCTTGCCTGAGGAATTCGCTCTCCCCACGTACTGCTATTCGGGAATTGTACCACTCCAAAGCATCTGGAATGAGAAATGCCTTTGTGGTAGATTTATACTTAGGCAGAGGAGAGTTCGCTAGCTAGAAAGCAAAAACAAGCAGAGAGCTTTTAAAAGGTTTGCATTACTGCTTTCAGGAGTAAGAGTTCCCCCCTGTGGCAGGGAGTTTTCAAATACCTGTGCTTCCCCATGCCTGGATACTTCAGTGCCAGCTCTAAACTTGCCATCCAAAGACAAGAGACTTAAAAAAGTTTCATCAATTACTTCAGTCCTGTCATTGTGCGATGAGGGCAAAGTGCTGAGTCTGTGGCCTCACAGACTTCCACAGCACATCTTTTATCCTGGAGCCAGTGTGCCTGTCACACTGATGAGTACACGGGGCTATGGGGAAGATAACCCTGGACATAAACACCGTGGCTAACATGAAGCAAGGCCCTTTTTAGATCCTAATGGAAAATGAATGTGATGTGGTCTTCTCCTGGCCCATTGCAGGTACCTGCTGATGGTGCCAGTTGTTTCTGAGAGTAATTTATCAGTTTGGAAAAAAAGTATGAGGGAGAAAATGACAGCTTATTTTTCCTCCATGTTTGCAGCAATCGATGGGTAAATATTTAAAACTTCTTGCTGCCAAGTCAGGATCAGGTTAGTAAACTACTTCCATGACTGTAGCTAGGCATGGATGTCGTTCTGGGCATCATGTATCTCCACTAATGTTCAAGGTATTGACTCAAGAAAAAATTTGGCCAGCTGCCTTGTGATTAATTAGCCACATAGATCTAAAAGCAAACATGGGTCTCCTAAGTTTCCCGGGGTAATGTATACATTAAGCACAGAAAAGGCTTTGCTTCAGTACCATTGCTCTAACAAATATCCCACATGATTTTATGTACTAAGGGGTGGCTTTTCACCATGCTGGGGAGGAGTTTTGCCCAGAGAGTCCTCTGCTTGTAATCCCTAGCAAAGCTTTTAAGCACTTACTTAAGTGTGTTGGTAGATAGACATGGATTGGAGTATTTAGACCAAGAATGGACTCCTTTGTGTCCACAAAACACTGAAAGATTGCTGGCTGCTAGCATAAGTGGGGTTTGTAATGGATGCTGTGCAGAGCCTTTGTCCCTTAGGCTGAAGAAAGTGAGAAAATTGCTGAGGGGGCAAGGATGGGTGAAAACAATGGCCTGTCTTTGTTAGAGCAAATTCGGTGCTGTTCTTGCTCTTGTAATGGCTGTTTATTGGTATTTGAGATACTTTCACTGTCATTAGCCATTGGACTAATGACACCTAAAAAGCAGAGTATCTTGCAGATCCCTTGATGTGGAGAGTCGATAACCCCTTTGTTAGGGGTGGCTGTGAACTAGTTCAAGAAGTCAACAGAAATAGACTCAGTAAAAATTACGCAGCAGCCTTGCAGGGAGGTTGCTGGTCAGCCCAACACACCCCTTAGGTACCACCTGAAGCTCTGTTTCACAGTTTGTTGTCAAGCTGTACTTTGCCCAGGTGCTCTGAGCTGGGGTCTGTGAAGATACTCTGAACCCAGCTGCTGCACATCTTTCATTGACTCTAGGATGAGCCAGGGCATCCCAACCACATTGCTTGGTTGTAAATGGGATCTTTTTCATTGCAGAATCCAGCTGTGAGCCTTTGTCTCAGTGCCCTCTCCTACCTCTCAGAGCCAGCATCTTATCCCACCAGCCCCGTGTCTTTTGGGGAGCAATAACAAGCATCTTCTGCTGGACTGGCGTAGGAACCGATGTGAAGAAGAGCAGCGCCCTCTTCCTCCTGCCTTTCAGAGCTCAGAAATCTTGAGCAGCAGCGGCATTCCTGCATGCCCGGCTCTGGTGCTCCTTGGTCTCTGGGTGTCAGACGTCCGGAAAGTTAGAAAAGGAGCGAGAAAATTGTGTTTGTGTAGTGTGAAATAACTTGCACTGTTTTAGCCTTAACAAGATCTCTCCTATATCTTTAATGACCTGAATGTAAAATTTACGGCATGGAATGCCCCAGGAGCAGAAGAAGCCATCGGCACACAAGCTGCCTTTTGCAGTACAGGAGGGGAAGTGAAATCCCCTGAGGTTTGGAGAGTCTGAATGATGTAGTTATGGTTGGCACGTTGAATATATGTGTAGCTTACTCTAAATATTTGCAGTTCAGCTCTAGCATACATGCGGGAAGGTGAGAACTAGCATGTATTAATGTTTCTTAAAATTAATCATTTTGGAAATTTTATACTGGGAATAATCTTAATTATTGCACAAAATAAACAGGCTGTGCTTGTTCCTGCCAGTTCTATGATGTGGAAGGGGAGGCCAGGCTTTCTGTCCCCCATACCAGCACCTGTGTTTACTGTCCCCTCATCCCTTCCCCAGTGTTTATCAAGTCACCTGCCAGCTTCTCCTGTTCCCTTTGGCACTCTGTCCCAAATCCCCCACCTGCCCCTTTGGAATCCACAGCTTCTTCCCTGGCTCACATGGGATCTGGAAAGGGGCTCAGCCCATTTTCCCCCGTGCAGCAGTTACCAACACGGCTTTGCAAGCTCTAGAGGCAGGACCTGCTCTTGTGTTCTACCAGCCACAAATAGCTCGTAGCCAGGAGTTGGCTGTCACTGAGGTACATGGTAGAAGATGCTAGGAGGCGTACCACTTGTTTCACTGTGCTTTTATTTTTTTAGAAGTGCTTCAGCCTCTTTAAAACAGGAAAAATAAAAATAAGGAAGTTCTTGCAAGACTTGCCATTTTAAACTGTTGATTTGACACGTGCAGTTTTTATGTTCCTGAAACTACCATCCACCTGGTGTCTCTGTGTATGAAGTGAATTAGACAGAGAAATTCAGTTCAGTGTCCTATGAGAAGTTGCACAACATCTGATTCCTCTCCGAATGGCATCAGTGCCTCTGCTCTGTCCCTGCTGCCACCAGCTCACGCACCGCACAGAACACACACAGGGGGAAAGGAGGTTGGAACTGTACCCAGGGTACATGGGGATACCTGCCCCGAGAATAGTTGACTCCATGAAGTCTTTGTGCTTGTGACGGGGCTGGGTATCCCAGCCCAGGAGGTCCTTTCTCTTGGTCAGTACTGGAAGCAGAGAGGTGTGGAGTTACTGTACAAAATGGGCCACAACTCTCGAGAATCTCAACCTGATTCTACCTTTGTATGTTATAGGATTTCTCCAGCTCTATCCTTACTCTTTGTCTTGCTACAAATCATGATTAAGAAGCTCACTGGATTTTTGTATCCAACCTTTTGAGAAAAAGACTGTCTTCTAGTCCCCGAATTATTCTAGTTATTTGTCTGAGTATGCTAGAGCTGACCCTTACATATCCTGCACTGAAGGACAGAATAACTTATTTTTCTACATCAGTTATTTTGGTTTCATTTACTTGAGCTCTTTGCACTCTTCCTTCTGGAAACTGAGTCTTTCTCTAAAATTTCCTTTTTGTGCTGGGGTAAATTATTCTTTCTGGGACTCTTGCCTGCTGCTGTTTCTGTTAAATTATACCACTCTGTGCTTTATTCTGAGTTTTCTGGGGCATCTCTGCATCTCTTTGAGATATGGCAACCACTAACCAATCACTTCTTTTTAAGGAAAGATGAGAAATCAAAGAAAAGAAAAAAAATAAAAAGGACCGACCCACTTCCTGCTTTGCCTGCTGCTGCTTTCCTTTTCGTCAAGAGAAGAGATGAAATGGGGGTGTGAACGGAACTCCACAGCTCTGCTTCCCTTATGCTGATTAAGCTCCAAGCATGACTGGATACTAATCCAGTATAAATCGGCTGTAAATGGGGGTATAAAATTGCTGGGGTTTAGCTCTGTCAGTTTACACTACGTGTAAAGCCAATTGTGTTTGCAGGCAGGACTTGTGCTGCTTTGTCTTCGTCTTCCAAGTAGGGTGGCTAATGAGCTCCCAAGTGCTGTGTGTCCTCTCCTTCCCCTCCGAGGGTCCTTGTGCTGCTGTTGGGTGCTGCCTTCCCCTGGCCCCCGACTGTGATGGCAAAGGGAATGTTGGAAAGGCCGAGGAGAGCAGCGTTTCCCTCTGTTTTCTCTTTGCAGTCAGTTTGGAAATTGAGGACAAAAGCACCTCTGTCTTCTGCTTTGCTGGGCCAACAGATGCCCTGGGCGCAGGGCAGAGCCTGCTTCAAACACGTGGCAGCTTTGCTGGTAGCCACTGGGGCCATCTGCCCCTGGTCTCGAGCACATGCTGCCTCCAGCTTGTGCCTGTCTGTGCTGGCAGCAACGGGCATCGTGGCTTTCTAGCAGAGGCAGTACCCCCAGGCTGGTGGGGTTTTCTTGGGGGCAGCCTTGCAAACCCTCTTTTTGATGTTGTACTTTCTGCAGAGAAACACGTGCTGCTCTGGAGCCAGGAAGGAGCAAGAAAAGTGGGGTTTTTTGTCCCTTGGGGCTTTTCTTGAGTGAGGGGCAATGGTCATGCACAGATCTGTCTCCAGCGAGTAGATGGGAATTGTTCTGAAATCTGCCCCTACTTGGAGACACCACATGAGGGGGAAAGGGGGGTGGGAGGGCGAGGGAGCAATCCCCCTGGCTATTCTGTTGCAAACAAATGACCAACTTGGAAGTTTACCGCTGGGTTCAAAGTATCCAAACTGAGCCCCTGTTTCAGTGTGGATCCTGAGTAATTTGATCAGATGATTTACTGCTCCTCCCACATCTCTCTTTCCCAGGATTAAAAATCAAGAGGGTAATTGGGGCCTTTGTCTTATTTATTACTGTTGAGCATGGGGCAGATTTTCTTCTGATCTGCTGGCACAAGGTGCATTTATAACATACAGAAGAAAGGCAATTGTAGGGTTTAGACAAAATGCTTGTTTGCTGAATTAAAACACAGGCTGTAGTCTTGGAGCTTTAGGGTGAGGGGGGCTTTTCGTGCTCTACCTGCTCTTGCAGCTTTCCGCTTCTTGCTCTAAGCCAGAGCTGACTGGGCATTTGCCAGTATGCCAGGCAGAGTGCTGCTCCTCCACGGAGTTTTTGTGTTAAAAATTGTCTCCTGGTTTCAGTGGCAGTCCTTCTGCTTTCTTCTGTGCCTCCTTGCCTTTGGGAGAGTGCGGATGTAGTTGTAAGTCTTTATTAAATCTGTTGGGTAAATGCCAAATAGCTCCCAAGGTGAAAAATAAGGTGCTTTTGCGCTCCTGGGCATGTTTGTCTGAAGTGGAACAATGGTCCTGTCGTGTAATGAGCCAAGTCAGTGTGGGGAGAAAAAATTATTTCCCCCTTCAGACTGTCAGCCGTGTTATCCCCCTGCCCCTGACACATTCACCGAGCTTGGGCTGGCTCATGCGTAATGGCCTTTATGTGAGGCTGTGATATAATGGGCTTGTGCTTTATTGTATTCTGCATGCTCATCTTTTTTAATTTTTTTTTTCTTCTCTATCCTAGGTCATATGAGGAGGGGCTGAACATACACAGTCTGGCCGTGGCTGCAGAGCTCAGATGTGTCAGTTTACCCACAGGGTGTTGCCGCTTTGGCATCACCACAGCAGCTGGCATCAGCCCTGCTCGGTGTCAGCATCATTCCCCATGCGAGGAGATGGGGCTGGGGGGTGCCGGTGGTGTGGGCACCGCTGGCAGCAACCCTCCTGCAAGGGGGCTGCTGTCAGCCTTCAGAGCCCTCACGACAACTAAGCTTTACGTTTAAAATATGCCAAGACGAAGAGATAGATGGTTGGTCCCGTGCTGTTGGGGCTGGCCCCGTTGCACGGGTCAAGATGAGAGGGCAGGGCTGGCTGCAGCTCACAGCTGCCAGGGGCTGGATCCTGCCTGGCTCCATCCCTGCTCAGGGCTTTGCAGCAGCCTGCAGAGGAGTGGGATGCTCTTCAGGAAGAAAGAGAAATGTGTCTAAAGCACCTCTGTCTGCTTGGCATTTTCATTACTTTCATTTGTATTTTTTTTCCCCAATATATCTGAGTTGCTGCAAAGGGGATGTCTTTCCCTGGCTGCTCTCAGGGGAAGCTCTCTTTTTCCTCTCTCCCCTACATTACTTTGGGTATCTTTCTGAGGTATTCTTCCTTGTCCACCACGCCATCCCTTTCCTGTCAGAGACAGGAGTGTTTCCCTGAAACTGGCCAAAGGCTGATGGCATTTTGATGAGCAAAAAGTCAGTCTGAGCTGTGTCAGTGGGGGAGAGCAAAGTGGGGTCAGCACCCTGGCTCTTCCCAAAAGTTAGGAGTGACCTGGAAGTCAGGCTTGGCACAAACCCTGGGCTAAGCTCTGCTTTCTTGTGCTTTACCTAGCACATAAAGGTGTCTGTTAGTTTACCAAGAACCAAAACCATGTGGGGTGTTGCTGCATCCGTACTGTCTCTCCTGAGGCAGAGATGCGTTTTCTCTTCATCTGTTCCTTACAGCAAATTACTTTGAAAGTGGAAGGTTCAGGTGAGTTCCTGCTGGCCAAGCAGCACTGCAGAAAGTCTGTAGGTCCTTTTTGGGGGCTAGGGGGGAAATGTTTCTGCGTGGTGAGAAATGATATATTATTTGAAAACTCATTCTTGTAGTGAAAGAAATGCTTATGTGCTGTGAGTCCTGTTAGGAAAATCTCCTTCTCTAACCATTATATCAATCAGTCTTTATAGTAGGAAAGTGTATTAATTTTGTTAATGAGTATTAGTTCATGTTATACACTGTAATGTAGTGAGGTAGTAGAATTTTACTGGAGACTTTGGTATTGATCATGCTTAAGTAAAACAAACTAAAGGACAGCCCGCCCCCAGAAATAAGGACTTTTCTTCTTGGAAGCCCATGAAGGATACCCCTGGACAACACAGGTAATGCCAGCATCCCAGCCCCTCTAACATGTCTTTGAAACCCTCCCAGCGTCGTCTAGCTTCAGAGATAAGTAACTACAGCAAGACTGACTCCAAGGACGTCTGGATCAATAGACAAGCAGCAAGAATATTGCAAAAATATAGTTGCTTTGCAAAGTTTTACTCTGATTACTAATCAGTACTGCAGATGCTAGTGATTAGTCAAGTCATGCTATACCTGAACATTTGATGGGTATAGAAACCCAGTGTAAAACCTCATTCAGAGTGCCCCAGTTTAGCTGGGACACTGTCACTTTTTGTGACAGTCCTTACCCTTCATGGAGGCTTGAGTAGAGAGTGACGATGCAGATCAGTGGCTGCGATGCTTTGGTGAGGCTAGTGGCATCCAGAGCCGGGCCTAACCCCACCAGCCCCGGGCAAAACCTCAAGGTGGCCAGTTCCACAGTCCATCTGGGGCTGCATCCCCCCAGCCCTGTGGGGCAGCATCATCCAGGACCGCTTAGGTGCTGGGCAGCCGTCACCTGCAGTGACACTTCAGATTCCCTATCCGGGCCAAAAAAAGCTATGCCCTGCAGAGGTCAGCTGGGAGGTGTGCTGCTTCTCAGGGCTGTTTGCAGCTCTCAAAGCCCCCCAGCAGCCTCACGGGCAGAAAAGAGAGTGACGGAGCTCCATGCACGGAGCTCCGTCAC
>JAOXNO010000041.1:55989403-56019498 GCA_028565335.1 Limnodromus scolopaceus | reverse complement strand
GAGCTCCATGCACGGAGCTCCGTCACTCTCTTTTCTGCCCGTGAGGCTGCTGGGGGGTTTTTGAGAGCCATCGGATGCCTGGGGCTAATCTTGCTTTCAGGAGAGGCAGCGAGGAGGAACGACGCTGGTTTATTCCCTTAGTCCGAGCCTGAGCTCACCCGCTGTTGTTTGTGCAACGTACTGCGATGTGCCCAACCCCTCCTTTACTCGGCGACGCCGGCTGGAGTACCTGCCGGTCTCCAAACGTCACCAGGCTCCGGTTATAAAGCGCAGGCGATAGAGCTTGTCCCCGACTCCATCTCTCCGGGAGGCGCGTCTTTGAGAAGCGAGCCGTACACGGGTGGAAAGATGTTTTATTCAGGTATCCTGACAGAGCCGAGCAGAAAAGAAGTGGAGATAAGGGAAGCGGCATCTCTCCGCCAGCAGAGGAGGATGAAGCAGGCGGTTCAGTTTATTCACAAGGATTCTGCAGATCTCCTCCCTCTGGATGGGCTGAAGAAGCTGGGGACTTCAAAAGATACTGTAAGGCTTGATTGTGTTTATTGGAGAGAGACTTAAGAAACTGGTAGTGTCTGGTTTTTTTTTTTTTTCTTCGTGCCATTGTTCTGTTAGGAGGAGAAGTTGGGTGCTTGTAGAAATTGGTATAAAACTGAGGGGTTTGTATGTAAAAGGAAGAGAGTGGAAATACAATGCTAGTTATCACCAGGATTGCTTTTTGCTCATGGGTGCTTTCAGATGTCTGGTACTCAGCTCTAAAAAGCTGTTTGGTTGGTTTTTTATTTTTTTGTTTTCTGTTTGTTTTTGCATTTCCATGAATGTCAGAAAAAAAGATACTGTTTTCAGTATAAAAACACTCTCTGAATCAATCAAAATGGCTTCATATATTACATACACATATGTTTGTCTGTGTGCATATATGGGCATAACATACAATCAGAAAACATTCAGGAAAGTGCAGTCACTAGTTCATGAAAACATAAACCTGCCAAGATTATACTTTGGTAAAAGCTTATGCGTATATGTTGGTTTTTTAAAAAAATGAAGATACATAGTTCTAGATATGAAATATTTACATATGCGATGATCCATGTGATCCTGTAGTTGACATACAATATTCTTCATCAGGGCTGGAGACCATTTCTAAATCCTAATTTGCACACGTTTCAGCTTTCTTTAATGAGAAATGTAATATCAAAATTTTTGGTGTAAGGAGCAAAATCTAGAAATCAAGGAAAGCTCCTTTACTTTTTTGTCCCCAATTGTTGCAAAATACTTGCACCTTGTAACATACAGTATTTGCTTTTATCAATGCTTGATACAGGCTCACTGAAAAAGTGAATGGTTTTATTTTTAGAGGAGTAGTTTTGTTCTGTCAGTGTTCCTGCTCAGCTGGGTTAGGCTTGGCTCTGCCTGGCTGATATAAGTGGAATGAGTTGGCTGTTCTCTGCAGTGCGCATGGAGGTGATTTTTTTGATATCCCAAATGTTTTTCAGTTGTAGATAGTGAAGTTCCTGCCCAGGGAAAGGCTTAGAAGGAGCTTTCCTGGTTACCATTGAATGGCAGCTCTCCATCAGGGAGCTACAAAGTGCTTTTCAGAGCATGATGGTGGTGTTATTACTATTATCTGCAGAGTCTGAATAACGTGCCATGGCTCAGTGACCCACAGTGTGCGGGCCAGAGACCCTGATTACAAAGCTTTTCTTCTCTGCCCAGACAAGAGAGGCAACAGGTAGCGGGAGCCAGGGGCATTGAGCACTGAAGTCCTTGTCCCTGCAGCAGCAAGGCCCAGGTTTGGCCTCAGCGCAGAGCATGGGGCTCCTTGCCACAGGCCCTGGTCACAGAAATGTCACCCGAGGTTTCCTCCCTGCTCCCGTGCCTGCACCAGCTGAGCAGTGGCTGCAGCATCGTCCCTGCTGCACCCACAGGCCCTGTGAGGAGGGTCTGCATGGCAGGGCTCTCCTCAGGGATGTCCTGAAGCCCTGGGGAGGTCCACAACCCCTGGTTCCCTCCAAAGACAAAAAGTAGATGCGGCATGAAAGAGGCTACCCTGGCTGTGGTGGGTCTCTGGGCAAGGGATGGGGTGAGAACTGAGCTGGTATGGGCCACCCCACTGCAAACCCCCTTGTTCCTGTGCCACAGTGAGGGGTGATGGCACAGTGAGCGCACATGGCCAGGGCTGACCCTGGCCACGGCCTCCTGCCCCATGGGACGTACGGGGAGTCCCCAAAGTGACAGCACTGGCACATGCTCACGTCTGTTCCCACAGCCCCAGAGAAGATGCAGTGAATTTCAGAGTTGCTGCAGTGGGTTGTGTTGTAGCAATGAGATGCTGATGGCACTGCCACCCTCATGCTGTGTGTGGCCGAGATGGCAGGTCAAAAGGACTCACCGTGTCTCTACGGTGCTGTGGCTGCCTGGACGTTGTCCCCAGGAGGAGCAGGAGATTGTGCGTCTCTGAGCCTGGAGAAGCACCAGAAGCCTCTGAAATGTGGGACCCTACCTTGGCATGTCCCCAAACCGAGAGCTCTGGGACCAGTGGGGCTGAGCTGCATGGTCAGGGCATTAGGGGTCTTTGCCTAGGGAATTTGCACACTTTCTAACAAAGCAGCACATTTTTGTGTCTAAAGCTGCATGACAGCTGTAGTGACGTGGGTGGAAGGGCTTTTGACGTGACTGGCGTTATTAATGCAGGGTTTCCCTGCAGGGGTTTTCCAGCGGCCGCGGCAGGAGAAGAGAGAAGGTAACAGTTTCCCGAGAGATGGGGACAGGTGGTAAGGACAGACCCTGTTTGTCAGGGTGACAGCTGGCAGCGACCACTCCAACTTTGGGGAGAAATCCCCTTCCTTTTGGCCATAGTGCAGGGGGTGCTGTGCACAGCAGGGCACCGGGGCGGGTGTGCTGGTGTCCCCCAGCTCGTGTGCTGTTACTTAGCTCCTGCAGCATCTCTCCTGGCGGTGCCCGGTATAGCCAGGCTGGGTAAATACTTTTTGTAATTATCTAAGTTAAGCCTCTGATGTTTTTCAGTGTATTATTCCGGGTTGGACTGAGCTCTTCCAGTTCCTCACTCCCTTTAGGTATTCCACTTTTTTTTGGTCTAGCATAAGACCAAACTATAGCATAGCATACGTAGCTATATGGCAAACGTAGGGCTGGATATACAGAGCAGAAATGGTTTTGTTTGAACGCCTCGCTGTTAGCCTCCTCCCCGCAGCCCAGAGCATTGGCGTGAGAAGGTCGATAGCTGGGGTTTGGGCTTCCCGACACGGTGACTGTGAGCCCCTGCCTGACTTGGGCAGTGCGTGCTGCCCCTTGGCAGATCTTCCTTGTGCTCTGGCACTTCGCTCTCGCCCCCAGAGCTGCCGGACCCGTTTGGACGGGGCTTTGCCTGAAACAGTTCTGCATCACTTTACAAGATAGGAAACAAAGTTATAAATAGTAACAAATGACAACATCAAAAAAAGGCATTTCTCCCTCAGGACCTCCCCTGGGCACCAGCGTCCTCAGCACAGCTCTGGGTGCTCCCATGGCCCCATCCCCTGCTCCTGTAGCTGCAGTTAATTGCAGCGCATTCAGTTTTCCCCGCTGTCCCACTGTGCAATCCCCAGAGTTTGTTGTGTTTTGCTTAGAATGCAAAAAGCTTCTATGTTACGTGCACTGGCTTGGTCAGAGACCTGGCCACTGCCCGGCACCTGGGGAGTGCAGGAGGGCAGGAGGCATCTCTTGTCCCACCTCATCCCTCTGCAAGAAGGGTAGGCGAGCACAGGCAGCTGCTCCAAGAGGTGAATTTGGATGAAGGATGAGAAGAAGAGAGAAATTTATTATTTCTTGGAATGAGCTCTGCTGGTGTGTTAAAAATCCTTGGGTTTTTTTCCTGTTGTCTAGGCACAGAAGAGAGGGCAAACCTCCTGCGATGGGTTTGGGGAGGGGAGAAGCTAGCATCTTCCCTGACTTTCACCTTCACCCGGGTGAAACTATTGTTGACGGGTCTTGTTATCCCCAGATCTAGAAGCCAAAATAGTGGGAAACCTGCCAGAGAGATGAATACTGCAAGCTGCAGCGATGTGCTGATTTATAAATTAGAGAGAAGCAAAACTGGATGGAGTTATTTATCTCTTTTGACAGACAATGGTAAATAGGTTTGGCAATAGCTGGGGTCTCCACTCAGTTCTTTTAGGTTTCTACTGTGACTTTTTAAAGGGATTGTAGGTTTTTGCAAGGTCTCAGGTGTGGAAAGGGAGACAACTTCTGAAAGAAAATTCCTGTTTTGTATTTGTATTGTGCTGAAAGATACTAGGAAATAACAGTTCTTGCACTTACACAGAGGTATGTAACATTTCATGCTTTTATAAAACTTTCAACAGTTTTGTGTGATGCATAGAAAGACAGCATCAGATAACCTGGGTTACTTCAAACACTGGTCCTGGCTGTGCTGCTGACACGTGCTGGAGGAAGAACACGACTTCCTTCCCCACTGCTCTCATAGGGAGGTTTTCCTCCTCTCCCTCCCTCCCAGCCATGGTCTCCTTGCAGTTTTCCAGAAAAATGTGCATTTGCAAATGTCCTCTGGCACATTATCTGTTTACCAAGTATGTATCCATCACTTGAGTCATCTCTGTGACTAACATCCCTCACTCTGTTGCACATGGGAGTCAAGGGAAATACAAGTTAAAGCAAATTAATTAATAGCCTGAGACAGGATGGTACTGCAGGGAACCTTTTCAGCCCCCTCTTACTAGATTATTTCTGTACTGGGGCACAGCGTAAGCAGTATTTTTCCCCCTGAGGGCAGCATTCACTGCAGCTTTCAGAAGAGCAAGCGTCAACAACAGACAGTCCCATTTGTGGTGGTAAGTTGTGTTCACCGAGTGCTGGATTTTTTCCTTTCAGTGGTGGATCCCATATAGATTTCATAAAACCAGGGCCTGAGAAAACCCAGATATGTTACCAGTTAACGATCCGTAGAAGAACTTGCAGTAAAAAAAATTTAGGTTTAAATCAAGAGTAGGTGACAGTTGAAAAAGCAATGATGAGTGTGCTGGTGATTCGTTCTTCTCCAGCCTGTTCTTTCAAAGGTATTTGGCAAAGTGATTGATGCCAGGCAGATCAGAAGAACACCCAGATTGTCCTGCATGATGCCATGCAGAAATTTCTCTCAGTCCTAGCTGAGCGGAGTTATGCATGAGGAAGTGACCACTGCATGACCAGCTGGTCAGCTGGGAACTTCACCCATCTACTTCTCCAGTTCCCTATCCCCGCATTCTTTTTTTGTATGATGTGAAGAATTAGTCCTCCAGATATGTACATATAGGGTAAGAAGGACGTGCCATTCACTGTCAGCAAATCCTGGCTTGTGTTTTTGCTCAGATGAGGAGCCTTGGAGGTGATGGCAGTGTTGGTTGTGCACCTACAGCTTCTGCCTCATGTAATAGAGCTCTCGTTTCCAAACTGATTTGCTCATCCCTCAGCACAGGGTCCATTACCAGCAGAGCCAGTTTGCCTGCCTTTAACCTAGTTAAGTAATACTAGTTTCTGCTGTTCAGTCTCACTGGGAGGGCAGTGGTCACCAGAGCAGCGCTGGAGCTTTGTTACATTTTGTGTGTGAGGGAGACAGCCCAATGTCAGATCTGATTTCTCCCTGTCGCTGAGAGCGTGGCTACATTATCTTTACACAGGACGTGCTCTCTAGTGTGCTGGTCAGACATAGCACCTGCAACCCAAAATGATCATGAAATTTTATTTTCTTTCAAGTTGCAGGTTGTATGCAGAAGTAAGAACAGTGAAAAGTGGGGGAAAAAAGGAGATTGCGTGTCCTGGTGGCCACTGGTGTTGGCTGCGTCTACCCGATCTCATCAGTCAGGTCCAGTTTAAAGGCCTGTGTTAAGCCTACAGCAGGATCTGAAGCACTAACGTGGCTGCAGTTATTTTAGGATGATGCCAAGTTGCATTAGCCTTTTGTAAGTGCTGTTATTTAACATGCTGCACAGATTATTTTAAAGACAAGGCACTGCGCATGAGGGTGCGCACTGGCCAACTTGGGGAACCACGGCCCGAGGTTTTCAAATTTATCCTGATCCCATTGAAATTCCCTCGGGATGCGGAGGTTTGCTGGTTCAGATGTCTCTGTGGGCACACAGGCATATTTAATATGAATGCAAAAATTCAGGAACAAGCCAGTAAGAAGGCCTCACTGTGGACAAATTAAAATCAGAAGGAAAGGGCAGTAATGTGGGGGGAGATTAGCCAGGCAGAGAAATGAGCAGATAATCAAGCAGAGTCATTTCACCTCCAGCAGAATATGTGCATCCACCCGTGATGAACATTAAACATAAAAAGGCTTTTGGGAAAGCAGTTGGAGGAGATTTTGAGAGGCAACATGCTTCTCGCAGAGCAAATGGAAATGACAGAGAAAGCGAGAAGCTGCCATACAAAGCATTGGGGATTCCCGGGAGAATACCTACCTACATCAGATAATCTTACCTTTTCCTCTCCTCTCCTTTCCTTCCTGCAGCATGGTACCCAGGACTGGTCCCATGTACTCGCCCTTATCAGCCAAATACAAATGGGGAGGGAACAGAGGTGCAGGGCAATTTTAGATTAAATTCCGATCTAAAGGCCAGACCAGGTCCGACAATAGACATCACCTGTAGCCCTCTTCTTGCAGTTGTTCCTGGTTCACTTGAACCTGTAAGAGCCAACACACAGACACCCAAATCAGCTTCTTAAATTCTGCGTTGTTTCGTGCAAAGAGCATGGCCATTGGTAGAGGCTGGGCACAGCAAAAGCATCAGTGTCCATTCTGTAAGTACATGTGTCTTTTTCATACTTTGGTGGTGCATGTAATTGGAAAGGTAATTTGTTATCTCTTAACTTTTCACATCACTGCAGAATTTCCAATATCTTTACCAACACATGAAGGCAATTAAAGCTGAAACATCAGCTTGGAAAAGCCTGAATTGCTTTGATCCCAATGTGAAATCAAATCTTGAACTTGAGTTTGGAAAAAGAAAGGCATCCCTCCAAATTCTAGTTAATATTTTAAAAGAATTATTCCCTTTCCAAGTACAAAGTAGTTCTCTCTAGTCAAAGCTGGGTAAACCTGAGCTGGCAGGAGCTCAAATAGATGTAGGCTAGGAAGAGTACGTGCAGTCTGGGAATCAGGGAGAGTGAGACTTTAGGGCATCCCTCCTGCAAGAGCAGCGCTGGCCAGCGGGCACCACAAGCCGGCTGGTGACACAGGTCACTTCATGGCTTTCCTCTGACTTCACCCTGCTCTTCCCTGTGTGTTTCTTCTTAAAGCAACCACATAATATCCTGCAGAAGCGCCTGATGGAGACAAATTTATCAAAATTACGAAGCAGCCGAGGCAGCTGGACTCTGAAGAGTGATATCTCAGCGCAGGCCAACAAGCTGAATCAAACCAAACTGGGAAGCTCAGGGAAAACAGACGATGAGGAGCTCATAGTGGTGAGATGCCAGGTAATAGTCCTTCCCAAGCCTTCTGGTCTTTTTTCCCCCAAATTTTATTTCTGACAGCCTCAAGCTGTGTTCTTGGTCTCCGTGTTTCCTGATTCGGGTTGCACTCCACCAGGGCTGCCACAGCTGTGGGGATGCTCTCCCCCTGCAGCTCAGGGATGCTGCGGCATGGATTCCCACCTGGTTATCACAGAGAAAACTGGTCTAATGGGTGTCCTCCCTTGGACATCAGGGCAGAGGGAGCAGTCAGGCTGGGGCAGCATGCTGAAATACTGGGGAGTAATTATCTATGGTGAATCCCTGTGCTCGCAGCCTATCAAGTGCCATCCCTCTTTTCTTTCCCCAAGAGTAATTTCACATTTCTCCTCCTTACCCCCATGTTCTTTATGAAAAATGTGTGCTCTCCACAACATCCCCTCCTGCCTGGGGCTGCCCTTTCTTCTCTGTGCAGGGGCAAATGCCCTTGCAGAGGGCATGAGGAAGGGCTCAGGACAATGTTGTTTTGCAGCACCACCTTATTCAAAAAAACACTCAAAAGCCAACTCTTGGGTGCCTGGGGCAGGTGAGGCAATACCCTGCAGGCACTGAACATGCAGTGGAGTGGGGATGTGCTGGCACGAGGAGGGGTTGGCGTCTTGGTGGGGACCAGTCTGTGTGGAGCAGAGACCGTGGACACTCTGTGCTCATCCCACACATCATCTCCCATCTCTGCTTGCTCTTGCAGTGTGCGGGGAAGGAGCTGAACGCCGTGGTGGACACCGGCTCACAGCACAATCTCATGTCTTCTGCCTGCCTGGACAGGCTAGGGTAAATATCCAGCTGGGGTTTTGTTTTGTGGGAACTCATGGCACCCAGCAGCACAGGCAGCGCTCCTGGGGCTGGGGCTTCTCTCATGCCAGTGACGGCCATTCTGGAAGGGAGTGCTTTGGGCTGTGCCTGGGCAAGACCCTGAGCCTCCTCTTACAACCAAATCCTGACTTATTCTTAAATGTCCTTGCAGGGAGCTGAAATAGAAAGACACTTGTACCAACCTCGGAGCACATCCCTTCTGAGGGATGGATGCATTTGTAATTTTTTCAATGCCTGCCTGCTTGTCACTCAGCATCTCGTGAAATAGCTGAACCCCCCCCTACCCTGGCCCTCTGTGTCCCTGGGGCAGGCATGGGGCTGGGTCAGCCCAGCCCAGCCCCTCAGGTCCCCGCTCCTGCTGGTGGCTCCAGCAGTGCTGGCCCCAGCACTGGATAAAGCAGCTGTGCAGTTGTGTACATGTATATGCTTGAAATATGGTGTCTGATGATACTCCCAATAACAGATTTCTCCCAGTTGAAGGGAAAGGAAGTGTATTTATGTAGTGTTGGAGAGCTGACTGCCAGCCATTTGCAGCAAAGCTCCTGTTGATCTCTGAGGAGCAGGATCAGGCATCACCTCATGGGGCATCAAGGAGATTTTGGCACTTTATTCCCATGGATTCATTGCTTTTTATCGCCAACTTGCAGCGATTACACAAAAACCAATTGCAGTTGCACTACTACTACATGAGCACTACCGCATGGCCCTCAATGAATGGCGCCTGTTTTCTGTCCAGACAGTAATTACTTTGCACAACAGTGTTCAGAGGCTGGAAGGTGGCTGTGCTTGCTACAAACTTGTCACAAACTGTGGCACTGCTCAGCCTAGCTTACGGAGGATAGCGGTGCATTCGGAGGGCCCTCGTCTCGCAAGGTGCTGTACTGGCTGCTCGACGTGTCTGAGCTGCACGGCCATGCTCTGCGGCAGTTCGCCTGCTCTCCGCGTTACTCATGTGTGTCCTGTGTAGCGTTTGCTGCACCAATCTGCTTCAGCAGTCCCACCCTTCAAAGAGCATTTAAGAAACAGGTTAGAGCCAGTTTCTGCTCTCAGGTGGGGGGGATTCCCTCCTGACTTGAGTGAGACCGCTTTTGTAGCCTTCAGCAGGACAGCTGCAGTGAAAAGGCCGATGTCCCTCCCCTGTGTTACTTATCACTTTGGTTCCTGCTTGGTGGGACCCCTCGGACCCTGGGGTGTGCAGGCAGGCAGTGGGGCCGGAGTGACACCCCCTCCTGCACACGCTGCCAGCCACGGCGAGCAGCAGGCAGGGCTGCCTTGCAGGCAGCTTCCCCCAGCTCCTTTGCTGTTTGTGTTGGCGGCAGAAGCTAATGCCAGATTAACAAAGCAGGTTAACATCAGGGCTTTGATGCCTGGCTCGCTTTGCTGTCGCTGTGGTAGGTCCTCTGCGACAACAGGCACCGCTCCAGGATGTTTTACTTCAAAGCAGTCCAGGGCGTGTGGCAATGATAAAACATAAGTTTTGTTTAAATCCAGCCCTGGAAAGCAGCAGGAAAAAGGTGTGCAAGGCGATTTTACTCATCTTCCTGCTGGAGTGGGAGGGGGCCTGCAGTGTGCTATGCTGGGTGCTGCTGCCTGCAGCTGAGGCTCAGCAGCTCTGGGGACAGGCTCTGCCCCTGAGGTCTCAGCGCCTAAAAGCAGCACGTGTGTGCTTGACGCACAGGCTCAATTCCCCTCTTTTTTTAAAAAAAATCTTTTTGCATCTTGTCGTGGTGCTGTTTGAGCTCTTTCCCTTGCCTCTGAGGAAAGTGGTGGGGGTAGCTTGCAGGTTGCTGCAGCGTAAGAAGTATAGATTAGATATTAGGAAGAAATTCTTTACTGTGAGGGTGGTGAGACACTGGAACAGGCTGCCCAGAGATGTTGTGGAGGTCCCATTCCTGGAAGTGTTTAAGGCCATGTTGGATGGGGCTTTGAGCATCCTAGTTTCGTGGGAGGTGTCTCTGCCCATGGCAGGGGGGTTGAAACTAGATGATATTTAAGGTCCCTGCCAACTCTAACCATTCTATGATTCTATGAAATGCCCCTCAGAGGTGTAACTGTTATGTGAGCAGCTCTGGTCACTGCAGACTGCTGGGGACTTTCTGCTTTCAAACCCACCTCCAAGATGTGTCACTGTATCATGCATCAGTGGTTCTCCTCACCTCACTGCAGTTTCCTGGCTATCTTTCAGCCATGCATTGCCCATGCCCTATCTGTCTGTCCTTGGGTCAGGCTCAGCTATGGAGAAGTGCTTCCTTAAACATGGCTTTTTTCCGTACGCACCCCCTTCCAACCACACACACACACACACCCCCCACAGCCTCTCTGCAGCCCTGGGAAAACTGTCTGGGCCAGTGGGTGCTGGAGCAAGAAGTCATCTCAAGCTGTATCTCAGCTCTGTTCAGGTCCTGGCTCCAGCACCACAGCCTGTGCCCTGTGGTGGGAACAAATGAGGGGCAACAGAGACCACAGCCAAAGACCACGTCGCCCCTTAAGTGGATAGAGAAGTCGTTGGAGCTGGCTGCACTCAAAAAAACCCACTCCAACCTGTCTCAGGCCAAAGTAAAGCCAGCTTAGGGCCAATGAGCTCATAAACTTCTTGATATGTTCCTGCCAGCATTTTTAAGGCCAGTCCTTAAGGGACGCGGCAAAGGTGATCCAGGTCCTTCTGTCTGCTGCCTCTCCTAGTCCTTGTACCTGTGTTTAACAGCGTGGGCAATCCCTGCCTCAATCCCCTGCCCGGGGCTCTGCCTGTGAAGGGGGGCTGGTCCCCTCCAGGATGGGTGGGCAGACGCACACACACACACGCACTGCTGCAATGCAGCTTAGCAGAAAGGTACCTCAAATAGCTGAAAGTGATACAGCTTTCTTCCGAGGGAGAGACTGTCACCTCAAACTGCCTTTCCATTAGATTCTCATTCTGTTTAAAAGAGAAACTGAAGCTAAATAATTAATCAGTGTTGTCAGACTAGTTCATGGTGGGGGGGTAGAAGAAACGACTGTATCTGAGAATCGCTGTCACTCTTTCCCTTTTCTTGGGCTGAATGTGATCGATCTGTTCCCATTTTCTCTGAATAAACCCAGCAGCAGCACCTGCTAACAAGTGTGGACTGGGCGCGCTGCCCTGACTATGAGACATGGGGACGTGGTGTCAGTGGCTCCACTGGTGGGAGCTGGAGTCTCTCTTCCTTACACCCACACTGCATTAGAAGTAATTTTATATCAGCAGCTTCCCCAAGTCTTGAGTAAACGTAGGAAAAAAGATTCCTTGGGTAAAAAGCAAAATCCAGTAAGGAGCTCTCCTTGGACAAGGGCTGATGCTGCCCCAGGGCTGCATCGTGGGTTGTGCTATGGTGTGGCATGGGTGCAGACTGCTGGCTGTATGCAGAGCAGCACACAAATCCTACCAAGAAAGCAGTTTTCCAATAACAGCATGATAATACGAGCAAGCTAAGAGCACTTACAGTGTAAGTACTCTCCAAATGCCATTTGTTCCTTGCTGGAGCAGCTGAACCGTGGCCGTTTCATGTCAGAAGTGTTTTCAATGTGCAGGTTAAAGGAGCATCTCAAAGCACTCCCTGGTGAAGATGAGATGGTTTCATTGCCATCCAAGGTGAAGGCAATTGGCCAGATCGAGTGCCTGGCCCTCATGGTGGGAGCAGTCCCTGTGGAGTGCGCTGCCTTCATCGTGGGTGAGTGTGGATGTGCTCCTCTGCTCCTCTGGGTCCGGGCTGGGGCTCTACTCCCTCTTACCCCAGGGGGAAAAATGAAGCTTCAGAAACACATTGAAATTAAAACAGAAACACTGATTTTCTGCAGCAAAAGTCCCTGGTTGGCCCTTCAGAGGGAGGGAGGGAGGGAGAATAAGTTCAGCGGGGTTGTGCTCTGCTGTGCTGATGGAGCGACCACAGTGTCTTCCTGCAGGCTCATCTACCTGCCCCTGTTTGGTCACATTCCCCTCCAGAATAACTGGATCCCTTTATAAACAGGGTTTTGTTTAGCAAAGCATCCGTGAAGGAAGGATGGAGTCACTGACAAAAAGCATGGGAGGACATTTTGAATGTATAAATCTGAATGTTCCTATTTTTCAGAAGACAATGAGAAACCCTTCTCCTTTGGGCTGCAGACGCTGAAATCTCTGAAGGTAAGGGTTTTCCAGCAGGGCTTTCACCCACACCGGGGGAGCTGGGACCACTGTGAATTGCAGTTTTCCCTCTTACCTCGAGGCATTTGTTCTCTACAGTGTATCATAAACATGGAGAAGCGCCATCTCGTTCTGGGGAAGACGGAGAGGGAAGAAATCCCATTTGTGGGCAGTGGCAGCGCCGCAGCAGGAGAGCAGTAAGTTGGCTGGGGAGGTGAGCTGTGTCTGCAGTGCTGAGCTGGGGGGCCGTGTCCCAGGCATGGCCACGCAGGAGCCCCCAGACCCTTGCTGCAGGCGAGTGAGAGCTCATGGGCACTGGCAGAAATTGTTTTCATCAGCTCAATGACTTTTGAAACACAGGCTGCTGAAAAAGCCAGAGCCTTTTTCAGCTTTTGCTGCTTTTTTTTTTTTTTTTTTTCAGTAAGGACTGTACAGCAAAGGGGGGTGTCTGAAAAGACATGCACAGGGAAATGCCTTAGGAAATGTACTTTTAGAAGGTCACTAGGAAGACTCCTTTAGTGCTGCTTTGAGAGTGTTCCCAAACAAACCTTTTTCTGGAAAATATTTACGAAGCAAGGCAAATAAACCCACATGAATGTTTTGCGAAATGCAGGAGAGAGAGATCCTGCCTGCAGATAATGATGTTGCCACTTCTCCCCACCTTGCCCCAGCTGCCCTCCTGACTGCTGCTCCTGAAGTCCCAGACTTTTTCAGCCTTATCACCCTATAGAAAGAGAAATCTGTGCTGTCCACTCTAGTACCTCCTAAATGTGTGTAGCTTGTGCTGGCTGGCTCTGCAGGCAGGCAGGCAGGGCAATCCCCCTCCTTCCAATTGCTGTGTGGGGCTCCTCCTCGCTGAGGACTGTGAAAAAGAGACGTATCACTGGTTCCTGCCTCTGACTTATGAAACCAGCAGGCACCTGAGAGTGGGATTTGCACTTACGCGCCTCCCTGGCTTCGCAGGCAGCACTTGTGGCTGCTCAGAAATGAGTGCTGGGGACATGGCCATCTAAAAAACATTAGCTCACTGTGTAAGCAAAGCACCTTTGGTGAATGATGTAGGGCAGCACCTTCTTTAGCTGCCTTGTTGTGACCGGCCACAGTCATTTCGGACATCTTGCAGGCACCATGCAGGTTGAGCCTGCTGTGCTGGGCACTGCCGAGGTCGAGGAGCCTGGGTGAGAGCAGGGAAGGAGCAGACTTCCCTCGGCTCATCGTATTTATGCTCCTTGGGGAGTACACGAGGGATGGCCCAGCGCAGGGAGTCAGGACCAGGATGCATGTCCACCTGCTGTGTCCCCAGGGCACCCACCCACTGCGTGGACACCCAGGACAGCTTCTGGCCACGGGTGCTGCCAGCGAGGAGCCCAGGGAGCGCCTGACACAGCACCACGGGGAGGCTGTGCTGCAGTGCAAAACCACAGCATGTTTTCCCTCTCTCCTTTGAAACTGCGAGAGGCGTAGTGTAGTTCTGCCGCCACTGCAGTGATGAATTATTTCTTGGTACTGCATTCAAGGCCAAATATTGCTGCTTCCTCCGCTCCCCCCCCCGAAAACCACCTATTTTATTGAATGTTTTTTCCTTCCTGTTTCAGCAGTTCGGAGGCATAAAGAGAAATTGAAACGCCGTCCCCACGCAAAGAGCTTGACATCAAAGAAAACCTGTGCAGCTGTTCCAGATGAAACAGCAACGCGCTGCTTTGAAAACATTTATACTAGGCTACAGTTTGAGTAGAGCTAAATGAAATCCTGTTCAGTAGCCAGTAATTTAGAGATATTGTCATGTTTATCTATGGGTTTTGAGAAACAAATGTGTGCTTATTTTCTGGACTTTTCTATATAGTGTCCTCTTTATTACAAACAGTTGGGAAAACCTCATGAATTTCTTCTGATGAGAAAAATACTTTTTATAGTGGCCTCGTATGAGTAATTGTATTTAGCTGTGATTAGAGGCTATCAGAATGAAATTTGTATTAATGATTTTTCCAGGGGCTATGCATTTATATTCACTTAATTGATATTGCCACATTCGAATGGCCATTACCAGGAAGTTGCTCAGAGTAAAATAGCAATGCTAATACCACCTAGGAATTATAACTCATCCTGTTAGCATAGTATTGTTGCTGTGTAATCAGGGATGCAACTGCTGGCTTGATGAGAAAGAGCAATTATAAAATTATGAATGAGTTATAGGCTTCCCTGCAGTGGCGTGACAGCAGCACAGAAATGGGGTTTGGGAGGGCTCCCGGGGTGATCTCCTGCAGCCCCCAGCCCCCCGTGGGGTTGGTACCGGCACAGGGGCATCCCATTGTGGTGCTGCCTCACTGGGGCTCGAAACCCCCCGAGGAGGGATCCTCCAGGCAGGACTCGGCCGCCTTCCTAGTGGGAGTAGTCAGGAAAATTAATCATTGTGTTGAGCCAAAAAGCAACAAAACAAGCACAAAAGTATGTTGTCTGGAGGCAGCAGATCCAGAACCTCATTTGTATATCAGGAACCAAATGGCCCCAATGTGCCCTCGGTTCTCCCCTGCCCCTGGGATTGGTGCCTCCACCTGCTCACCCAGCTCCCAGCCTGAAGAACCAGCAGCACCCGGGCTACGCGCTGGTGTGGGTTATCGACTCCAGCTGGACTTCAGTCTTGCTGCCAGAAATGCCATATTTTTTATATCTATTTACAAATTGCCTGGGATCTCAAGTGCAACACTAACCCTGATCACCCTCAGGGTAGGCGGGAGTTTTTGCCAGGACAAACCCTTCATTTGGTGTTCCTGTCCTGTAGCAGCAGGGTTGCTGCTTCATGCGCTGCTCGCTTCAAACCAGAACAAACGTGTGGTATTGCATCGGGGGGGCTGGCCTCACACAAAAGCAGCTTTCTAGATTTTTAAAAGCTAATGGGAATTAATTACTGTCATCTGCTGAAGACACACCTTGAAAATTAAGAACAATACCCTTGTCATGTGCATCTGTCCCGTTGCAGCCAAATCCACACACTCCTGTGTGCCACAAGAGCGGGAATGCTGCTCCAGAAGCTCTTACTTAGGAAAAACCCTTTGGCCACAGGCTGCAGCACGGCTCAGGTGGGCTGTGAGGTCTTCTGCGGGGATCCAAGTGGCTGCTCATGTGCTTAAACCTCCCTGCAGACATTAATGCACCGCTCGCCCGGGCATCCAGTGGTGCACAGCGTCAGCCACAAGCATCAACATCGTCACTGGCATTTCCACTTAGGTAATGTCTCGACAGTCCTGGGCTAGGACCAGTAGCTCTTGTCACTTCATGACCATTGGCTCAGATCTGGAACTTGTCCTGTGAGCCAGGCTCCCGCCAGCTTTAGCCAGTCTGTGCACAGTAACCCCATCTCATGCCTGCCGTGGCATCTCGGCTGGAGGTCTATCTCCTGCAGTAGGTTTGAACCTCTTTTCAATATTGGGTGTGACTAGAAAATCTGAACTCTCTGTATTTTGACCTATTTTCTATTTTGGTGGTAAGTTTCAGTGCTTTCTCTACATATAGTATTTTATATAATGCAGCTATATATATATATTTACAGGGCTGGGTTGCCCAGGGAAATCCCACCAATGTGTTGTAGGAATATTTCACTAAATACGAAATATATTTGATTATTTTATATGCTATGAGTTTGGTATTTTGGTACTTCTTTCTTTCTGTGCTTATTTCTGTGCTAAATGTCAAATTAAATCTAAATAAAGTTTAACTGTTTATGCTGTTTATTTGCCTGTTCCCTGGATATGCCACTTACCTGTTTTCAGTGCACTTCTCTACTGAGAGCAGGAGTTCATTTCAGTCTTTACCCTGATGGGGCTCCACAACACCTCTGTGATTGTGTTGGGAATTTCTAGCGGTCCGCACGGAGGGCGGCCGCTAAGCAGGCAGGCTAAATGGCATGCAGCACTTGTGGTAAAATAGGAGCATTTGAAATCCCACCTTCTGTTGCTGTGCATCTCCCTTCCAAAGGAGGTGTGGGACCCAGCTTGTGCCTCTTGGAGTTTTACCCTTTGGAAAGGTGAGTTTGTTTCTGCTGTGCTTGGCTAGCTCGCTGGGGCAATGCCAGCCCGTGCAGGGGAACGTGAAGGAGACTTTGTAAACTTTATGAAGCTAGGAAAGAAAGCAAGCAGAGCAAAAGACAGCTAAATCATGCACCCAATATTTATGTGTCCACAAGGAGAAGAGCAGAAGCCTGAGATCACGGTTTTCACCAAAGCTTTGAACTTAGATCTAGGGGCTTGCTGTCTTTGCCAAGGTAGGCTTTAGGCTGCTTCAGTAGTAACTGGTCTGTTTCTTACTGATGAGAAATTATCCTTTTACCAGCTCAAAGCTCCACAATACAAACTTTTGGTGGAGCAGCAACACTCCAAGCCCAGTAAAAATTGGTCTCCTCAGTGCTGGGCTGCCTTTCTCTGAGTGAGGAAAGAAACCAGACTCCAGCAATAAAGTAGAGAAAAAATGAAGAGGATAAACATACAGGCAAAAACAATTTCTCGTGCTTCCTCGAGCTACTATAGGTTTCTAGACTTACTCAGACTGTTCCTGATGCTAGAGAGCAGACTTCCAGTACACACAAATGAAAACTCAAGGAGCAAAATCACATTCTTTCAGCGCAGAGTGGGATTAGCCCTGGTGCCAGTGGCTTTTCAGAGGTGGGTCCTGTGAGCAAGATGCTTTATAAGGCAGGACAACTGCTATAGGACACAGGTGCTCACCTCAGTCCAGAGGAATGATAGACTATGGGAAATAATATCAGATCCCTGTATCTACACCAGTACATGCATGGCCACAGAGGTAAAGGGTAAAGCAGCTGAGTGTTGCAGACCAGCTCAGCAAGCCCTGGGTGCTTGCTCCTGCTCACCTCCAGCACAGGCCTATGCACCTTTGGCGACCTCTCCTCAGCCTCAGGAAGTCCAGGCATGGTCCTGCAACCAAGGGACCTGCTGCCTCGGGATGGGGCCAGGAGGAGAGAAGAGGAGGCATGATCTGGGACGAGAAGGACTCAGGAGATAACAAGACAGCTGCAAGTGGATGTTATGAGAAGTCCCTGGGTTTTGTTGAATGATTTATACCCCAGCTGGTGAATGCTGTCACACTGCAAACAAACATCTCACAGGTGAGGACAAGCACAACACCCCCAAGCAGCCTAGCTTGCTGCTGAGCCAGCTGCTCCTTGGCCAAAGGGCTCCCCAGCACTATCACTTGTGCACCTGTAGTCAGCAAAGGGCAGGGTGACAAAACACCTTTGCCCCCTCCAATGTCTTATCTTCATGTTGGTCATACCTAAAGCAGAGATGGAGGATGCAAAGAGGAAGATATTAACAGGAGCCTTAGCGGATCCATTGTGACACTTCAAAAGCTGATGGAACGTGTAGGGTCTTGACCGTTGGGCTCCTGCAATTAAGATGGCCAGTGTGATTAAGACACCAATGCTCACTGAAAACTTTAGAGATCTGGGCAGCTGGTGGAGAATGACTGTCAGACTCCCAGTTCATGTCTATATTTCATTGTAAGTGATGTGCTCGAGATCACACAGGAAGGCAGTAGCAGAGTAGGAGCACCCTGGGGCTTTGGAGTAGGGCTCTCCCCATGACCCCACCACCTTCCTCTCCACATTTGTCCAAGCAGCTATGGAGCTGACCATCTGGCTTAAGTCTTTCTGGGCTGGCCATTCTGCAGCAGCACTTGCTGCTGATCTGAGTGGAAAGTCAGAGGACGATGCCAGGAGTAGCCCTACAGCAACTTTATTCACACACATTTTGTAACCTGCTGAGATCCACCAAGGTTTTTCATCGCCTCTGCCAGCAGAGCAGCTGATTAGATGAGACCCGCTGGGGCGTCTCTCCACAGCTATCTGCAGGGTAATCTGTTATCTAATAGTTCTCCAGGGAGGTCTTTTTTATGGGCTTTTCTATTACTGTTTCGCTGATGATAACGTGATGCTCAACATGTTGTGAAAACAAATCTGATTTGTATGTCCCAGAAGCAAATAACCAGATGATTTATTTCAGTATAAACATATGTTTTAGGGTTCTACATTGCTTGGTTTATTTTATGGGGCAAACATCAGTTGAGGTCTATATGGCTTTATCACCTGCTCACTTAGTAGATGGAGGTAAGATACTGGGTGTGCATCAGTTGAAAGTCTGCTCCTTTACCTAAGCTGAGTTTTCTCTTTTTTCCCTTTTTCATGGGCTGTGCACCACTCAGCCATGTGCTGGTCTCCTCCTTCTCTGGCAACAACCACATCGCTGCTGAAAGGCTACAGGCTCTGGAGATGAAACTGTAGGTATCAGTGACACTTCACTAGAGATGGCATTACTGAAAAGGCAATTGATTTAATGATTTTGTTACTAGAGTGGTGCTGCCACCATTTCCCCAGGATGAGACTTCATCACTCTCGAAGTGGATGTGAAGCCAGTCAACAACTTAAAAATACCGGGAGTTTGGGAATAACAGGGAGCCACGGCAGGAGGAAAACCAGCTGGGGGAATGCTGTGGGGTTTTTCTTTCTTTCTTTTTTTGAATGCAGCACTATTGATGCCTGGGGTTCATGAGAAAGTGATAGGCACAGTGGCTGCCCCCACCATAAGACGCAGTTGGAATCTCTGGAAAAGCATCTCAGCTCGCACAGGGGGAAGAGGAACAAAGCTACACGCTCATTAAATGTAAAACCGCTGAGTATCCTAGAAACAGGTGGTGTATCTGCGGAAGGTGGGGAGCTCTCAATGACGCTTCAGCCCTGTGTGTCTCACCTCTGCTGTCCACGTGTCCCACCCCAGGCAGTGGCAGAACCAGCACTGATTTATTGCTCACCTCCTTTCACCTCTCTTTCTCAAAGGCCAGGATAAACAACCTTCTCCTTGCAGTGGACATGCAGACACTGCTACTACAGGTGAGGAAACAGCTACCACCCTGCGATGCCTTTGTGGGGGTCATTGCCTGTGGGGCCAGACACAGTCTGTCCCAGCCCCGTGCCCTGCTCCGTGGTGTCTGTCAGTGCCGTGCTGCTGTTTGTCCCCGGCTCAGCTGGGCTGGACTGTGCTGCAGCTGCAGGAACTGTGCTGGGGCACATCAGGCTGCAGCTGCAGCATCCCTGTGCTCTCGCTGGGCAGCTCCCCCATGGGTGACATGGAGGGTGCAGAAACCCTGTGCCCTAGCTTGGTGGCAGAAGAAAGGCAGTCATTGCTGTACCTGGGAGACGAGGCACTAAGAGAGGGCTGCCAGGAAGACTGGGATGAGCAACCTGGACCTAGGCAGCTAAAACCTCACTCTGCTGTAGAGAAATGGTAGGCAGGGCTAAGGACTGCTGTTACCTGCAACCCAATGGTGCACAACCGGCCACTGCATTTTCCAGGTCTTGCCAGCTGGGGAGCATCTCAATGGCAATGCCGGCAAAGGCAGCGTTGAAAAATACTGCTTAAGGGAAACAGCAATATTGAGACCTTTGTTCTCAATGAGAGAAACAACATATTTTCAAGTGTTGCTATAAACCCTAGTTTTCTGTCCCTCTACAAACAGATCAGATGGAGCAAGGCAAGTGATCAAGCACTGAAGAGCTGCAAAACACACTGAGTCACAGAGAACAAGGGCAAACAGGCTCCATCTGAGAGACTCTGCAACACCAGAAGGCTCTGGCTATTAATTTGAAAAGAAAAAATGTAATTGGGGGGTGAATCATTGGTCTTCCCTGGATCAAAAATAAAAAAAACAACTTCAAAATCCCTGAGTTGGAAGACAAAGCCCAGCATGAGTGTGTTGCAGCCCAGTTACCTGGTACTGTCCAGGCCAGCAGAGATCAGGACACACGAAAAATGATCAGGATTTTGCCACTAGCCATTTCGGGTGCTGGCAGAGAAGGAGAAAACCCATAACTGGGCAAAACATGACTTGGAACTGGTGTAACAGGGAAACCGAATCTCAACTGTGCAGGCATCTGAGAATCCAGTGAAGGGGGTCTGCTGTGAGCAGTGTCCTGGGAAGGGCTGTTTGGCCTTCTGGCAGAGGAGGTTTAGAGAGGAAATCTGGAGATTTTAAGCTCCTGCTACTCACAGAGAGTTCCTCTACTGAAAGCATCGTGATGCTTCTTGGTTTAGGCTTCAATTACATTTTTCTGATTGACTTTTCAGGCTAACAGAAGGGGGATATGGGCTCTTGTTCCTCCAGAAGGCAACGGCAGTGTATTTTTAAAAACAAATTATGTATGAGGGCTAATTAACTTGGCATTTAAAGTTTAACATTCTCCTAGATAAATTTGCTCCAACTGAGACCACGTTTTGTCGCAAGGAAGCTTCTGCATAGCATCTCTTTCCTCCTGCTGCTTCATACATTGCAATATTAAGGTCATGAGGCATCTTCCAATTACGTAATGAGTAGAGTGAAGATCCCAGGTACAGTGTAGCTGTGAGGGTTGAGATATCTCTCAGTGGGGCTCCTTATGGTCCTGGTCAATGTTTTAAAAGCTAGAAAGAGCCTAGTGGGACAGGCTCCTGGAGGAGCTTGCTAAAGAGCAATGATTTAACCAGCGGAGACACTGCTGGTTTTGCTCACCATAGAGAGGAGACCTGAAAAAGTCATATTAATGAGGGGAAGAAGACAACGTGGGTGAGGAATTTATCTCCTCCTCCAGTGCTAAGGCCTTGCCAAATAATTTGTGCTCTGAGCATGTTGTGGTTATGGTTAGCAGGCTGCAGGGACAGACAGCTCAGATGTGTGGGCAGAACAGGGCAGGCAAAAACCTCTAGTCCGTGCTGCCACAGGACACCTGTCCCACCGCAGGAGCTCCAAAATCCTGTTTGCTTGTGGTTTAGGGCTATGCAGCACAACAGAGCAGTGCTCGCTCCGCTCTGTAGGGAAGCGCAGCTTAAGAGAGAAAACCTAAGCTTGTTTCAACAAGGGGTGGTAACTTTAAGTTGACGTTATTTGAGTGTTATTTAACTTGCAGCAAACTCCTGCTTCTCTTGCCATGACCATTTTCTACCCTGGGGAGAGTCCCCTGTGCATCCAACAGTGCAATACTGGGAATGCTCCACTCCTGGAGGTGTTCAAAGCCAGGCTGGATTTGGCTTTGAGCAACTGGGTCTAGTGGGAGGTGTCCCTGCCTATGGCAGGGGGGTTGGAACTACATGATCCTTCAGGTCCCTTCCAGCCCAAACCGTTCTATGATCCTATGAATTCATGCATTATCTAAGTAGTTATAGTAGAGAAGGGAAAAAGGCTTCACCTGTACCTATCCAGATAGCAACTAAGCACAGTGGCAACTGAAAAAAAACTACTTGGAGAAAGCACTAGTGTAATGAGTCACTGGAGTCTGTACAAAGGGGGAGTTAATAGGATGCTCGCATTCAAAAATTGTATTAGAAGATGCTGATGGCAATGAGCCCACATCAGTTTCTCTCCCTACACTTCCGCTCTCTGCCATCCCAAATCGAGTTAAGGTGATCCAGATGTTTCTCTTATTGCTTTAGGAGAAAAATATGGCTTATTTTTTTCCTGAGAGTCACAGGTAACTAATGCAATACAAGCCAGGCACAGCAAAGGTAAACCCCATCCTCAGTGCTGTGAACTGCCACTATCCCAGTGAGACCAGTAGGCTATCCCAAGGGGGGCAGCTGTGGAAGAGAAAGTCTCGGGACTCTGCTTGACAGCACAAAGGGACAAAATACACCAGCCATAAGACCAGTTTGTGGGAGGGCTGCAGGTCTGCACAACTACCTGTTCATACGCAAGCTGAAACCTTGCATTTCCTTCACTCTTTTAGATTTTTCTTGTCTTAATTTTTAAGCCTGAATTGATACATCTTCAACTAACATGATCAGTTATTAATTTTCTCCACTAGTTCCACAATACCAAACTATGAACATAAGTGGTGGTGGCGGATAAACAAACAAATGAACCCAAAAGACACATTGTTGTAAATTCATTTAGTTGTAAAGCCCAGAAGCTCCAATCAGGGCTCCCATATACTAAACATGATACAAACAGAAAGGATTCAGTGTCCAGCTTTTGAGGCTTTAGAGTTAAAATGAGGGCAACTTTGCTAGTGAAGAAGACAGACAGGAGGACAAAAGGAAGGACAGAATGAGGTTTTAGGAGAAATAACTGTGTGCAAAAATAATCCCTAAGAGACTGGTATTAATAAGCAACCCTCCCCACAGCTCTTCTGCGTAGAATATGTTGCCTACTAGAAAGCCCATGACAGTTGCGTTTATGCGGGTGCAGGAGAAGCCTCCCAGGGTGCCCTGCTCAGAGTGGGCTGCCTCCAGGTAAGTTCCACTCTAAAGGAAGAGAAGCAAGGCTCTGTATTTAATAGAATCACCTGCCTGTATTTATTGACCTCCCCAGAGATGATGGCTGCTCAGCACCACTAAACCGCAGGCTGTCCCAAACTGCTTTCAAAAAAAAGCCACCCTACTCCATTTGGAAATGGCTCCAAATTCCTTTTTTTTTCTTGAATCAGCAAAGCCCCTTTCTGCCCTTGAGCTGAGAGAAGCGGGTGCTCTTGTCAGGCAGAGGATAACCAGAAGTACATCCCAGAAGCACATGATGTACTGGGGTCTCTAGAGACTGCTAATGAAGTTTGAATAATTTTCATTATCAGTGTGAGCAATCTTTGGGATCTCACTGCATCTGTGTTATTTAGAGTTGTCTTTTCTTTCTTAGTTAAATGGCAGCTTCTACAGAGAGTGATCTAATTGTTCCTCAGCACCTGCTTGAAGCCATCCAAGTTATGGATGGACATTGTGTAATTTGCGGTACACGTGATTAGGTCTTTAAGGCTTACATCAAATAAAATGGAATAACAGATTAGCCAGTAATTGAATGAAGAGGAAGGCAATGTGCAGGCTGATGCTGGGGTCACAGAAATGTTTGGGCTGGACAACACTGAATAATGGACCAAATCAAAATATGCATGTTGCGATCACCAAGTGGCAGGATGAATGGCCTTTCAGCAGGTACCCTGAGCTCAAAACGTACAAACTGCTTTCTGCCTACCAGGGCAGCGAGCTTTTACAGTGGATTTTATACCAAGTCTTTGCAGTGCTATAAAACTCAGACGCAGCAGCCAGGGCATGATGAGTTCAGTTACTGCTGGTGGGGCAAATGCCTGGTATGGGTTACGTACTCCATATTTCTCATCCATACAGCCAAAAGCATCAGCTCCGAACACTCCTGTCTGGAGAGCTGCTGGCTTGACTGATCCTTATTTGGCCCTTGAGAAGGCCCTGCGCTTGGGGCACTCCTAGGAGGCACACAGCTTTTGGAGGATGGGCAGGATGAGGCTCGTCCCCAACAAAAGCAGATCTTCCTCACCATGATAATTAGTCCTTGCCATCTACTACATGAAATCAGGAGTTACTTGAAGTGGTGTTATATTTTAATTCATTTCAGCATACATGGAGAATCAGGCACACTGTATGCAGCACCAATGAAAAAAAAATATAGTCCCTGGAGCAAAACTAAAAGTCATTCCTGATTACATTCCCGAGCAGCAGTGCACTGTGCAAAATGCCAAACCAAACCCAGACATCCTCCCAGTGTTTGGGTGGTGGAGAGCTTAATAATCTCTGCTCTGACAATCAAAACGTTGTTATTTCAAATAGACCTTTTTTACTTGTAAAATACTTTTTTGTTAATTGAAGGAAGAGGCGTTGTCTGGGGTTGAAAGGTGCAGCCCGGGCTGTCGGATGTGATGAGGCAGTCGGGGGGAAGCTCGCAGGGAGCTGCTTTACAGGCCGTTGTCATGGGAACGGAGCAAGTAGGGCATCCGCCGCCCCGCATCTTCTGCACAAACTCTGGCAACGGGGCGGCATAAAATCGATGCCATTCAGCAGCACTAGCAGAGCCGGCAATTAGGTTGTCTCTAGCAGAGGTTTAATCTGAATGAAATGCGAAGGCCAGAACCTCCCTTTGTGTGAAATTGGTGTCGCTCCTGATCTGAATGGAGCGCGACTTTACAGCAAGGGAGTGAGCATAGCACGTAGGCACAGACGTCAGGGGGAAAGGACTGAGATTAAAAATATCTGGTGGAATCACAATTTCTTCTAAGAACCCTCTGAAACAAGGTTGTGTTCGAAAGTAGTCACTGAGGGCTCTGTTTACTTAGATGTCTTCATTTGATTTTCATTGTTACTGCACATTTTAACAGCCTATGAATTTGGCACTCATAATGATTAATGGCAGAAGACAAAGGGTTGAGCTCAGTGTGTACGTCACCATGGCACACAAGCTAAGGATACCAAATACTGCCATAGTGTCAATATTTGTGGTCATGTGAAGTATCTGGCTTCCTTTGCACAATGCTGTCTTTGAATGCTATTTACCTCCTCTGTGCAGGTCTACATATGTGGAATTACTAGAATTTTCTTTATTGTTTATAAGAAATACCTTGTGTGTTACTGTCATTGCTAGGAATAAGCAATGGTTAAGAATGGTTTCCTGGGTAAAGAAGAATACAGAGATTCCTGCTTTTGCAGTTATAAGGGATGATCTGTCTAAAAAAAAAAGAATATTGTTGACGTTACACTGCAGAAAACAGTGAAAGTAGAATCAAATGCAATAGGTAAACCTAGATCTGAGAAAGGTTGAAAATGCTAACCAAAAAAAGGTAAAAAGAGCAAAACTCAATTCATTGCCTCCAAGCTTTCATTTTATCTTGCCCAGGTCTGCTGACAAAGTAAAGAGCTCCTAATTAGAGCAGGCATCACAGTGCTACCGCTGACCCAGGCCAGCAAGATGCTGAGTGTACGCTCCTCATTTCCTATTGACACCAACGTGTGAATGAAGGGGGCACATCCATCTAGGGCTCGTTTGATGTGTCCTTTGAAAAAGTGACCAAAATAGCAGGCAAGGGAAGAAAATGGAGCCAACGCATGGAGAGGTTCCCAGTTCACTTGTTGAGGTTATTGATTAAAGCCCCTCTGCTTAGCAACAAGTTTGAGAAAAGTAATGATAAAGTTTCCTGCAAAAAGGCCTGTAATTGTATCATAATCATAGTCTTGCCTTGTCTTTAGCATATCTCTCTCTGGCTCTGGCATTTCCATGCAGGCTGCAGCAAAGATTGGAATGAAATGGCTGGCACTGGGAAAAGCATGTTTCGAATTCATGGTGATTTTACTTTTAGTGCTGATCCCTTTGAATGCTTAACTGGAAGCACAGATTTATTCGAGAGTAAGCTCAGTGGATTATTCTGTATGGGGAAGAAACTGTGGGTGCTTTTTGGGCACAGCTGCCTATGCAAACATGCCTCTGGCAAAAGATCTCCTGGGAAGAAGAGGGAGTACAAGATAAAGCGTGTGGAGCAGCACCAACCTTTTCTCTCCTATGGGCAATACACGCAGGATGCCTGAGGTCCTGCTGGATCGGGCCTGGTGGAGGCTGTTAATAGATTTTGGAGTAAATAAACACATGCAGAAGCTTCATGCTGCAAAAAATGAAGTCCGAGTTGTGGACTTAAAGATCATGGTTAACCAGCTGAAGCCCCCTTCTCATCTACAAGCTGCTACTCCTTGTGTCTGCAGCATGTCTCCTTTGCTGAAGGAAAGGACGTGCACCAGGAATTGCATTGATAAGAGCATGACATATGTCACTAATTGAAACCATATGCAGAACACTGCATGGTCCCCACGCATGCAATACGGGGAGCCAGCTGGTACTAGCAAAATGCTCCAGCGTGTGAGAGTACCGACTGACCTTGCATTAACAGGGAGAGACCTTGAACTCTTACAGCCCGCAGAAAAGTTGAGTGGATTCACTGAGACAGAAAGATAAAATAGATGCAGAGCTCTTTCAGCACTTTCCTCCATTTGCTTCATATCGTAAATATCAATACAGATATGGAAATACAGAGGCAAACAGTTTGTCTAGTTTGTCCTTTTCATATGCATGTATTTCTGTTATGAAAGGCTTTATGTAACTCCTAACAGCAGATTGCAAAATAATGCCTCGGTTATGGAAGGAAGCCACCAGCCATTACATTGCATTACTGTAATGTACTGCAGCTCTGAGATGAACGATATACTGAAAGCTTGCTTTTATCGTAAACCTTATACCCTGTCCACCCCCTGGCATTGATTTCTCTTTGCATTCTCCAGAGACCAAAGACCATGAGTGCAGAATACCAGCTAGATCTGAAAAGAGCCACTGGAGTTTGGGCCCAAAACAGAATCTCATAAGACAAAACCGCGATGTTTATTTTAAGGGATGCAGTACCAGTGACAGAATGTATTCAAATGGTTGCTGATGACCGATCTGCTGAAAGGTGAATTTCTCATTAGCCTACAGCAATTGACATTGTAATTAATTGCTTCCCACGCTTCTTTGCTAAATAAAGGCTGCTGTAATAACAACTGCTGCCATCATTTTAATTTTTTAACCGAACATAGGGAATAGACAAAAGAGGATCTGTATTTCCTGTATTTACTTTGTTTTTCTTTCTGTGCAAATGTCACATTGCTTTCATGTTGGCAATGACTGCAGAAGTCCTGATTCAATTACTTATTTACATAATCCCTTCAGATTTTTCTCTTATGTCATTGTTGATAATGAAAATATTTTCTCAGCAGAGAAAATGAAGGGAATCTGAATGTGAATAGGCTGAACTGACATAAAAATTTGCATTAGTAAAAAATAATCATATTGCAGATGATTAAAATTATAGCAAATACTCTCTACCCTACCTGCCCTGAGGAACACACACCGTGTGGCAGTGAATGCCCATTCAGCAGCAGAGTGCGAAGAAACCCTACACAAATTGCTTGACACAGCACAGTAGACACACTTAGTGCATAAAGTTATTTTACAGGGAAAAGGTTTTAAAATAGTCTTATATGCATGTGAGTCAGTGCAGCACAGTAAGGAAGAGCGGAGACACAGCCTAGTGCACTGTTGGCTACTGCCATGATGCGACTTTGGGAAGGCTCGTGCAACAGGAAAGGGAAAGCAAAAGCCCACACTGCACGTACCGTGCCTGGAATTACAAAGCTCTTTATAAGCTATTTTTATAAGATGACTGAGCAGAAAAGCTATGCCCCTGGAGCACCCTCCCCCGCTTCCCTCAACACCTAGGGATGCACTGATTGAGCTGTCTCCTTCCTTGCACAATCTTGCCTTTTGCTTCCAAAAGCCCTGCTCAGGCTGTGCCCCAATGGCCATGGGGCATCTGTGGTGCCCCACAGCTCACCCCTTCTGTGGGATGGGACCAGGATTTTTCCTTGCTCGTCCTGCCTCAGGAGCAGAGCCTTTGAATGATCAAAGGGACTGCCAAGAGCTCTCGGGGGGTGACTAGTTGTGTGAGTCTTGATAATATGACAGAAGCTACAAAACTATAAAAAGCTCACTTTGAATTCAACAGAGTGCGCTGAGAGCAAAGCACAAGGTTTAGCTTAGAGAGGCCAGTGTATAGTTAAAACTCTCAGAATATATCTTGCTATTAAAGTATATTCAATATTATTTTTAAAAAGCAAATTAGAAGTGAGAGCTTAGCTTCATTAACTTGAAAAGGTTTGGTCCGGTAAGGACTGAGCTGCATGCCACAAAAGCTTAGACTCCACAGATAAACCTTCCAGAGAGAGCTCTTTTGAAGATGAAACCCTTCTTCAGCCCTTCTAGAAGATCAAATAGCTGAAGAGCAGCTCTAAAGAGGGCTGTTATAGTCAGGGCAATAATTTAATCTTCTATTTTTTTTCCTTAAAATCACCCTTCCTTTGCATTTTTAAACTTTTTTCCTTGTTTTTATTGATTTATTTTTTCCTGTGGTTTAACAATATTGCTTCTGATACTGGTGTGCTGACAAATAAATAAAAAAAAAAGCTAAAAAAGATCTAAATGTTAAGATAAAAACTTTTATGTTTCATAATACATCCAGCAGTTTTGCTTACTAAATCACTGCTTACTGTTGTCTAGGGGAAGAACGGACACATCTTCTAGAAGTAGTAATCTTTACCTCCTGAAGCACCAAGAGCCTGTGGTTCACAAGCTTCTGTTTCTTTTTTTTTGTTTTGGTGTCCCTGGATTTAAGGAAGCTCCAAGCCTGGGCTTGAAGGTCCCAAAGGCCATTCCAGTCACCTCAAAGAAAGTGCATTTATTACCTGTGTATTAGAAATCTTTGAATGCATAAGAAAATTAGTCTCTCATACTATCTACCAGAAATCTTTTCTTACACTGAGCTGTTCCGAATACAGTGATGTCTCTGAAACTGCATGTTATTTACTTCGGGTCAAAACTCAATCCATGTTTTTCTAAAGATTCAGCATGTTTTTCAACTCAGCAGTTGATTTGCCCATCACAGACTATGAGCGTGGGTGGTGAGGAAGACACAGAGCCACCTTCACGCTTTAAAGCACTTTCATTGCAGATACAGTCATAAACAGACAAATTGTTTGGCTAAGGCTGAAACCTGATGTATGCTCATTATACTCTGCTGGCAATTCTCCCTGAATTTTAAATAAAGGTGTTTTGTGTTTCCATAGTAACCGAGCTCCTTTACCGAGATGCCCGATGCACTGGTAGTATTACACAACTCACTGTATTAAAACAAAGTGTAATATCACAATTGAAAAGTTCACTATATCTAAAGGATTACTTTGGTTCCTATGATATTACAGCTCCTAACTAGGGGCTGGGGAAGGACAGAGGCAATAGAGCAATTTTTGATGATGTACAGTATCACTACTTAGCAGTTTAGGACAGAAAATGGATATAAGAAATACACAAGGTATAAAACAGAGGAGGAGAAGTGGGCTGAGTCACATAGCCTGCTGTTCCCATGTGGAGTGTGCCAGAGGCGCTGAAATGAGTCCCAGCGTTTTCCCCGGCTGGGCTGGAGCACTCGCTCGGCACCAGCTCCCGTGCACGGGCCAGGCTGGGTCCGGCCCTGGCACCATCCAGCGGGTTTGGGAATTCCTACCCAAGCAGGGGAAAATCGGAAACCGCATGATCTGCCAGCTGCTCTCAAGGCAGCTGGAAAGGCTGCTTCTCACCAACACTGGTTGCCCTCTGAATGGTGAACACTGCTCTTGGGTGCCAATAATGAACAACCGCACTACAAAAAGTGTTGTTTTCTCAGAGAAACATCTGTCTATAAAATGTATCAAGATTTATATAAAACGGGACTACCTACAACTCGAACGGCTCATCTGGAGTGGTACTTATTACCACTTTTAATCAATTTCAATTTAATTTACCAGTTACCAAATTTAATAATTTTTTTTTCTGTTTTTCTGCTGAAAAACCACCCTACGGTGAGCAATCACTATGGAAAAGGCTACTGTCTCTGCTGGCCTGTGCCAAACAGCTCCTTTGCTTGCTCTCCTATGCTCCCCGGTATGTTACAAGGCTCCAGGGAGACCCTCGAGCCGCTTTCCAAAATCTGAAGGTGCCTCCAAGGACGGACAGGGACTTTTTACACGGGCATGTAGTGATCGGACGAGGGGTAATGGCTTCAAACTAGAAGAGGGTAGATTTAGATCGGATATTAGGAAGAAACTCTTTACTGTGAGGGTGGTGAGGCACTGGAACAGGTTGCCCAGAGAAGCTGCGGATTCCCCATCCCTGGCGGTGTTCAAGGCCAGGCTGGATGGGGCTTTGAGCAACCTGCTCTAGTGGGAGGTGTCCCTGCCCATGGCAGGGGGGC
>JAOXNO010000041.1:55958079-55989136 GCA_028565335.1 Limnodromus scolopaceus | reverse complement strand
GGGGCCAGCCGGCAGGCACCGACGCGCCGCCTCCCTCCGGAACCACCCGGCGGCGCCGCCGCTCCCGCGGGGGCCGCCATAGCGCCGGGACGCCGCCTCACGTGAGGCGGGCGGAAGGCGGAAGTGATGGCGGCGGGCGCTGGGGGGCCGGCGGCGGCGCGGCGGAGATAAGCGGTCGGGGCCCGACATGGCGGCCTGCTGCGGGGACTGGGCGCGCCTCTGCTCGCTGCTGGCGTTTGCCGCTCTGGCGGGGCTGGGCGCTGAGGCTAAGGTGAGCGGGGCGGGGGGTGTGGGGAGGACAGATCACGGTGGTGCTCCCGGTACCGGGGCCTTCCCTTCCTCCGCCCCGCCGGTCGCTCGGTGCCTCCCTGCCGCCGCCTCGGCCTGCTTTCGGTGGAGGCCGGAGCGAGTGGTTTGAACCGGGTACTGCCCTGCACCGCGGCCGGCGGGGCAGGCGGGAGGAGCCGGGCCCGTCTGGCTGGCGTCGGCGCTGACGTTTGTAGCGATTCGTGTCCTTATGAGGGGGTGTCCGGGGACGCCGTCACGCGAAGCTACAAGTGACAGTCGCGGATTCACTGAAAGGGCCTTGCTATGGTGAAGCTGCTGCTGTTGGGGCAGTCCCAAGCGCAAGTACAGGCTGGGTGGAGAGTGGATGGAGAGCTGCCCTGAGGAGGGCTTGGTTGAGTGTTGGTGGATGAGAAGCTCAACATGAGCCTTCAATGTGTGCTGGCAGCCTGGAAAGCCAACCGCATCCTGGGCTGTATCAAAAGAATTGTGGCCAGGAGGTCACAGGAGGTGATTCTGCTCCTCTACTCTGGTGAGACCCTACCTGGGTACTGCGTCCAGCTCTGGGGCGCCCAACATAAGAAGGACATGGACCTGTTGGACCGAGTCCAGAGGGGGGCCACAAAGATGATCAGAGGGCTGGAGCTCCTCCTCTATGAAGACAGAGAGAGTTGGGGTTGTTCAGCCTGGAGGAGAGAAGGCTCTGATGAGGCCTTGTAACAGCCTTCCAGTGCTTAAAGGGGACCTAGAAGAAAGGTGGGGAGGAACCCTTTATCAGGGAGCATAGTGACAGGATGCGGAGGGTAATGATTTTAAACTGAAAGAGGGTAGGTTTATATAGGATATTAGGAAGAAATTCTTTACTGTGAGGGTGGTGAGACACTGGAACAGGTTGCCTAGAGAAGTTGTGGATGACCCATTCCTGGAAGCGTTCAAGGCCTGGTTGGATGGGTCTTTGAGTAACCTGGTCTAGTGGGAGGTGTCTGTGCCTGTGACAGGGGGGTTGGAATTCGATGATCTTTAAGGTCCCTTCCAACTCTAGCCATTCTGTGATTCTTGAGGCTGCCTGGGTTGGGGTCAGGGTCTGTCCCATGTCTGTCCTCACCTTGGGCACAGTGATCCACTTGCTGCGTGAGCTCTTCTCACTGGCCCTAAGGTGGCTCTGCCGGCTCCTGCCACCTTATACCTAAGTCGAGCATCTGCGGGTACTCTGCTGTTGCTTCTTTTGAGTTAATAGTTGGGACTATAATCTTAGGTTCTGTGTTACTGACTGAGAACGTCATTTCTCCAAATAGTAGAAGTCTTTCTTATTGTCAAACTACCCATGCTTAAAATAAGTTACTCTGACTTTCATCTATAACCCCTTGCAGACCATCTGTCTTCTCCCCATAGGGTTTTCAGTTCTTAGGCAATTTGGGAAAGGAAGGAATTTTTTTTACACTACAGAAAGTGATCTTTTTCTGAAACGACAGTTTTCCCAGTAGTGGTCTAAATGTTAATTCTAAATGTTAATTTTGGGTGGTACTTCTTTCTCACTGTTTGTAACAGTAAATTCTCACTTCTTTCTGCAGTGCCTCTTGTTGCTTATGCATATTTTAATTTGTTTCTCTAAAACTTGCTTTTACAAGTTTCCATCATTTTTCACATTTACTTTGCGATTGTTTTGAATTCGAATTTTGTACGTTTTTCTCTATGTCATGGTACCCTGCTGCTCTTTAAGACAAGGTTGTACCAGTCCCTCTAATAGTTTTCCTTTCAAAGCTTTTTCTGTTATGGCCAAAGAGGACAGAATTATCCACAGAGGTTTCTTTGCCAATTTCCATTTGGGCTTAATATTCTTTCATTTGTTACGGGCTTAAAAGCTTGTTGCTATGTCTGTTACACGGCTGTACTTGTAAATTGAATCGTTGGATATGCCAACATCAGTAACCTCTGAATGTGTGTTATTTCTTAAAAGGAAGAGTAAGCTCAAACTCCAGATTTTTCTTGTCAGGAATGCATTTGCTATCTAGAATAATAGTTACTTGACAAATTGCTCTGCTTGCTTAGTAATTTTGAAAGGTTGTTCTTAAACTTGAAGGAAATCCTGAGTAAGACTGTTCAAAGATATTTGCAAGTGGTTTGTGTTAAATATTTCATGTATTATGTGAAGTGTGCTTTCTGTATCCTGTTATGGTTACTGATGATTTGTTCTATGCATGTTGTTTATTTTACAGAATTCTGAGGATGTCCGATGTAAATGCATCTGCCCTCCTTACAAAGACCATTCAGGCCATATTTACAACAAAAATGTTTCACAGAAAGACTGGTGAGTGTTATGTGTGTGTGTGGCACAAAAAATTATAATGAGTGTTACAGATTAAAGATTTCTTCCATAGCGACTATATATGAGTCTCTGTGGTGGTGCCAGGAGAAATTACATCTCTTGCATAACTTACTGGAACTTTTGTTTTAAGAGCACTCCACAATTCAGCTCTAGTGAGGGACAAGGCTTGTAATCCATAGTTTTTGTCTTGTCTTCTGTTTTGGTTTGCTTGCTTGTGCGTTTAGTTATTTATTTAGACTTGGAAATAGTAGAAGAGAAGAGGGTGTTGTAATTTGAATTCAGTGATTTGAAATGGCCTAAAGGTAAGGGAGCTTGGCTATGGAACTAGGACCTGGGAGTGTTGTCTTCTCTTTCTCTGCTGTTGAAACTTATCATATCATTTAGAGACTATTGTTTCTGGAGGCTTCTGTTCCTCAGAATTGCAGCTGGAGAGCGTAATTTTATGAGATGGCCTGAGCTGTCTAAGAACACGTTTTTCCAAAGAGAGAGGTTTTGCATCTCTGTGCCCCAGCAATGTGTTCTATTGTATCACTTAGGCCAGCTATGGCATTTGTTGGACTCCTGTCCAAACTGAGGACTGGTGTGAATGGCCAGGGATGAGGGTTTGGGGAAGGAAGGGAGATGACAGTGATTTGTTACATTGGAGTAGCTCTCTTGTCAAAGTTCACCTTGAGTATCATTGTCTATGGGAATCATACAAATGAAACACCATATTTTAGAGTTGTGTTAATGTCAGAAGTGCTCAGAGGTTCTTGGGTCACCCTATAAAATGTGATATACTTCTTGATGTATTGACTATTCTTCAGTTACGTTAAGAATTTATAAAAGGCTTTTCAGTCTGACAAGTAGCAGCAGGTTGGCATCTTGATTATGAAAATTTCATGCCCATGAGTAGGCCCACGAAAATAATTATAGGAATAAAATTAGTGATACAGATATGTGTAGAGCTGTGCCGTGCTTACAGGAGAACTGTGAGAAATAACACTGTAACTTTCAGTCTAAACTAATGAACATAAAATGTACTGTCCAATCGAAATTACTATTTTTGTCCCACACGATTAACTTAACAACATTAGTCTTCCTCTGACAAATTAAGTTGCAGTGATGAAACATACTGGGAGTGTTCCAGTTGCAGTAGGCATTTCAGAGTACCAGTGTTACTGGTTTTATTGTTCATTACTGCTCTGCAAATGGAAATGGATTTTTTTTTTTTCAGTGGTTATTGCTTGGTGTGTGTCTTACTAGCAGAAGAGACCCTGTTTCCCTTTAAATCAATATTAATACTGATTGAAGGAAAAAATAGCTTTGAAGGCTTGACTGATTTTTATGGTGACATACTGATGCATACAGAATCTCAAAAATCTATTTTTCTATCTTAAATCTCATTTTGTTGAGATCTTTTCTTAAGTGACCATCGGGGAATGTTTTATGGCTTTGATCTTCTATTTGAGGTGTCTTCTTGCTGCTTCTAAAAGGCTTGATTGCTAGCTCATGTGCAATAAAATCGACAAATTTAGTGCTGTAGTTTGGCTTCTGCATCAGTGCAAGTGACTTATTGAATATAAGTGGATGATGTAGACCATGCTTTAGGTATTTAGTTACTTGTGAGACAAGAGCCAGATCAATTTTTAGTGTCTTTATGAATTATGTACAGTATAATGACCATTTACTGCTGGCTTGTCCAGACATAAAATGAAAATTTAATTTTTAATGTTGAACCTGTAATGTGCTTCATGATATTATCATTTAAATGTTTCAGTTCTTTCACTTGGAGTGGTCTTTCTTCAGCTTCAAACTGGTGAACAGCACATTGTGTTAACATCAATAACGTCTCTGGTGCTTTGACAGCAATACAAGCGTTCACCCTTCTGGGCTCAGGCCTGGAACAATTGCAGGCAATCCCATCCTGATGGACAATGTGTTAGGCAAGCACAGTGATGCCTAGGCACCTACAGGGTTAAATAACCTACTTTGAAAGTGTTGGCGTTTGTATTTTGTACTTTGAAAGTATTGATGTTTCACCTTCGGAGGCTGACTCCAGTGATAGTCATGGATGTGAAAGGAGGGAGGACACCCTGACTACATGTTGAATGAACTGGAAATCTGTCTGTGCAGAAGCTGCCGTTCTGACTAGCCTGGCTTGCCTTGAAAAAGCTGCTTCCTCAGTACTGTGACAGTGGGTGCAAGGGAGCAGGTGGTAATGTAGAGGCAGATGAGTGGGAAAATTGTTTAGAAAAGGATCAGCCTTTTCTACATTTTCCTCTAAAATTGTCATGGAATTGCAGTCCAAGGAAAAACATCATCAAAATTCTAAGGTTCTGATAGATTTCGTACTTCCTAGCAAGTTGAAACAGTGAACCGGAGAAAAAGTTATGCTGATATTAATATTTGGTGCATTCACAGTAACAGACTTCCTACTGGACTTAAGCTACATACAAGCTTTTTACTACGCTTGCACAGTATGTTGATGTGAGCTTTCAATCATATGAAACCAAAATTGCTTATATTATAATTTGCACATATTTTTGATTTTGTTGCTTGAATGCTGTACTCGCAGAGGAGGATCTATAAGTGTTCCACTCCCCTCCAGAGGATGTAAGTGGATGCTCAATAGTTTCAGTTATGAAGAAAAAATAGGAAGAAAACAGAAGAGATGAGTTAGTGTCTGCCACGTGTTTGCAGTGCTGTAATCTAGCCCAGTAGAGTGTTGAATGCTAGGCTGCTGCTGTCACATCAGGTGTTCTTATTTCATTTCCTGCTTCTGACTGAGTTAACGTTCGAGCTAACATTAACCAGGATAAAAGCCAAACATGATTTTTGTTCCGTCAGTGCTCTGCAGGGACTCTGGGATGTGAACTCTGAACAACCAACCTTAGTCAGTGAAAAGACCAACATTACCTAAGTTATCGGTGGAAGTGGTTGTCTCATAGGAGCTGGATTTTAGTGCTGTGGTATAGAGTGCCCATAAGATTGTCAACTGTGCTTTTTGGCATGGGACTGATTTAATTTTGTAATCTTTTAAGGCAAATTATGCTTTTACATCTGACTCCAGTGCTGAAAATGGAATGCTGTTTATTCACTATCTTGATGCTTATACAAACAACCCGTCTGCCTTTTTTTTTTTTTCTTTTTTTTCCCTTAATGCCTGTAACTTGTAACGGCAAGAAAAAAGAATTTCTGTTCATGAATACCAAAGATAGGTTAATCTCCCTTCAGATAATGGAAGGAGTGAATAAGGCTCTTGAGTATGATTAGGAAAGAAGTGTGTAGCTGGAATTTACTTTCATCCATGATGTCAGTGTCAAGTGATGTGTTTGTGCTGATACTCAAATCCTTGGACTTGTTATGCTAAAAGCTTTAATGCTTCACTGAAAAATGGAAACATTGTATTGAGTTAGAAAGGTCTTAAAGCTTGTTTAGCAGCTTGTCAGTAGCTGAGTATCTTGTTTAAGAAAAATAATTGTGGGGTGGTGATATTTTTTTTTGACTTTTTTTTTTTTAAATCTTGGATTTCTGTAGTTTAGAACAGCTCAATTTAAGCAAAGATGCCTACTCAGCTCATGTAGCTGGGGTCTGCATGTGTAGTGGAATAGATAAACTAAAACCAGCTCAAAACTGACTGGGCAGTTTCTATCTTTCTTCAGTGATTGTCTTCATGTGGTTGAGCCTATGCCTGTCCCTGGACCTGATGTAGAAGCATACTGTTTACGTTGTGAATGCAAATATGAAGAGAGAAGCTCTGTCACAATTAAGGTAAACAATGTGATTCTGTTGGCATATACTGAATACTTCAACTGATTAGTAAATCTATATGTTGTCTTTTAGAGAAATATTCTTTTTAAATAGAAAATTTTTCTAAAGCAGCCTAAGATCTAACTCTTTTTCATGATAGTTGCTTACAGTTTGTCTTGAGTGGTAACAAAAGCATCAAGCTATAGCTGAAGGAGCGGTTCTGAGATCCGTTATTGAAGGTCTCTACTTCTGAGATTAACCTTTACACTTTCTGAGCGTTCTTGGGCAGCTTGTTGAGCTTTGGACTTCACGTTTTTGTTATTTTAGAGGGCCTCTCATTATTCCGCTGTCTTACTTGGTCGCTATAAATTTTCTTTGTATGTTGGCAAGCTAAAAAGAGCAAAATCATCCATGTTTGCTCTGAGATGATTTCTGTATTCTTCACATTCTTATCCTAGTGGAGCCATTGAGCCCTAGGCTGGTGTGAATAGACTGTGCAGTGTGTCTCTTCTTGTTTTATAACATGCGCCAAGTTGTTTTAAGAGGGCTAGCATAAGATTTCTAGCAAGCCCTCCCTAAGAGAAAGAAACGGTTTCAAGATGACAGCTGTCTGCCCCAAACCCTTTTAATACCAAGTTGTCATATAGTGATATACTCTTCTTTTGCTGCCTGCTGAGAGATTGTGGGGGTAATGTCACAATTCTGACATGAACTGTGCTTGCATTGTGTAGGTTACAATCATTATATACCTGTCTATTTTGGGCCTACTTCTTCTGTACATGGTGTACCTTACACTAGTGGAACCTATACTGAAGAGACGTCTCTTTGGACATTCACAGCTCATACAAAGTGATGAAGACATCGGGGTGAGTTCACCAGAGTGCTTCTGTACTTGAGTTAACGTGAAGATTGGCGTAGTTAGTTGTTAAAAACTCTTTGGGATGAGCAGCTTTTTCCTCCAGGCAGTGTAAAATGCTTTTCCTGAAGGAAGAGGAAAAGAAAGCTGTTTGATGACTTCTGTGAAGCTGCTCTTTCATTTTTCACTGGGCTAGAATTTAGTAAGATGACGATTGCTTCAGTTATCCCAGCTCTAGACATAGATTACTTTCTGAGAGAGGAAAACAGAGTAGGGATGGAGGTAAGCATATATAGGAGGTACAGCTTAAGTGTTAATGATCCATACAGTCTTGCTAGCAATGACATTTATGCAGATTGCTTGCTGCTAAGATTTCTCTCTACAAAAAGAAAGTAGAGGGGTTACATCTTCTATTGCTCCAGTTTGAATTTGTTGATGCTAAAAATTCAAGAAGAAATTATTTTAATGAAGTAAAATACCGATTGATGCTGAAATAATGTTGTAGTATTATAGCTAGCAACCAGAATGTGACAGAATGTTTGAATGGATCAGAACGGGAGAATAAGGGGAGTAGTCATAGTGACTTGGTTTCCTATCATTACTGGTCTTTCCAATCTTCAGCACAGTGTTTTTGACTTCGAATAAAAATGGAACAAAATTGTCTTCAGTACCATTACAGGAAGGGAATGTAAGACCTTATGAAACCCATATTGTAAGGAGCGAGACACTTCGGTACCTGATCAGAGTGGATAAGGAATACTGCTTGGTGGGAGTAGGTCATTTGTATATTGAAGAGGCACTTGAAATAGTATAAAAATATGGACTATAGCTCTGCATCTGATGAATCTGCATGCCTAGGAGAACTATCACCATAAAGTAGTGTGAGGAAAGTTTTCTAAAACGGAAGCTGGTTTGGTGGTAAAGTGCCAGTGTTGAACCACACAAACTGATAAAACAATTCTGAAGTCTTGGGATGAATGTATTTTCTATGTTGAGCTCACAAAGAGCACAGCTTTAACTGATAAAGTACTCTTCAGGTGTGGCGTAAACTTAGAATTTCTGAAGCCAAACCCAGAGTATGATATGGGAAGATTGCTGTCTGCTTAACTGGAGCCTTTCAGGAGACATGAGCACATTATTACTGTTGAAGTAAATGGGAGCTAGTAAAAAAGATTTACAACATTTATTAGTGTCTTATAATAGAGTTGTTTAGACTGTTTTCGCCATTCCTGCAAGTAAGTAAGAATTAAATAGGAAGACATAAGTAAGTTTGTTCTTGGTGAAACAAAATTATGATGGCAACACTTCTTTAAAATCTGTTTAAAAGCCCTGTAGTACTGAATGACTTCAATGGCTTCATAGATCTGAAGGTATTAAAAGTGGTAAATGCTACGCTTTATTGTTTTAATGTGAATTGCATGGTTTTTCCAGGTTGTTTCTTGGCGTGACAACTCACTCCTAGTAAACTGAGAGCACATCCTTTAGTTCTGTTTTTTCATCATGAGTGGCTACATCAGCCATTTTGTCTTAAAAAGGTGTTTCTGTTCTGCAGAGGGGATACTAAATATCCAAACCAAGAATTTTCCTATGTAATAGTCAGCTGTGCCTTCTTTATTTACCTTGACTCCACAACAAGAATCTGTGATTGTTCGAGCTAACATTGAGTCAGTTGGGGCAGGGTTGTGGTTTTTTGTTTGTGTGTTGGTTTCTTCTTTTTTTGAAAGGACAGATTTGAATGACCTTTTTCTGTCTATAGTTTTTGTAGCAAATTGGGCAGTTTCCTACTTGAATTAAATGAACTTGCCCTGTGTGCTATGGCTCAGGCAAATTATATTTATTTTATAGCTTATATTTATACCTTCAAATCTAGGTTAGAATCTTCTAGTTGTAGGTGGAAGAAGTGAAATAAGTCCCGTGGTAGAGCTCAGGTTAATTGCAGAATGAATTCAACTTAAATTTTGGATCCATCTTAACCGATTTCATGTTTTACTGTAACTGTTACTGTGACCCTTTACCTGTGCTTGTGAAGTCATTAGTACTTGAAGCTGCACTAGTGCTTGGAACACAAAGCACTTCAAGTTCTTGTTTAGTTCATGTTGCTCCTTTCCTGTTTATCCTCTTTCTGTGACAGTGAAAATGAAATAATTTAATGGCCCTTATCCCCATCCTTGCCTTCCCTCTTGCAAGTTCTTGAGGTATTCATCCTTGTCACACTTTGAAACACTGTGTGTGCATTGATTTTTGTTGCTGAAATTCAAGGCAGTAGGTTTGCTCCTTCTTGTTGCCCTTTGATGGTAGTGGCAACTGATGAATGTAAGCCACTTGCACAGAACTTTTTCCTCTTAAATTCTTTTTTCCCGTTGTTGTCTATGTAGAAATTGATGGTAGCTAGCCTTTGAGCTGAGGTTGTTGATTATGAGGAAAGCCAGTACCATCTAGCTTGTCCTGCTCTCTCCCTTCCACCATCTATTTGATGGTAGAAATGTGTTGCAATTGTGGTTTTGTTCCCTGTGAATGAAGTGATTTGTCACCTGTTAACTTCCCATTCTAGAAATTGCCATAACCTTTTATGGTGAGATGACAGCTCTTTGGGTCAGGGATTGTCTCTTGTTCTCTGTTAGTATATTTCTTAGCCCGGTGAGGCTCATGTGTGGCTTTGGGACTCATAGGCATCACTTCAATGGATATGATTAACGGTAATATCTCTACTACTAAGAATTATTTTTGAGCTATTCTATACAGAATCATGTCACAAATAAAGTATCCATTAATGTCTTAAAGTGTTCGGGGGCGGGGGGGGGGAAGGAATATGAAATGTAGACTTAGAAAAAAGACCATTATTTAATACAGGACATAATTATGTTATTTTTCATTATGCATTGATGCTTTCTGACCTAGTTTTAGCAACATGACTTTTTCCAAAACAGTTTGACAGCCAAATAAGAAGTTTAGTTCCAACTCTTACTGTTTATAACTTCGTTATATTTACTAGCAGAAAATAAAGCTTTGAAGGAACTGTTGGAAAACAGACAGAGTAAATATTAAACAAGAGCTCAGTTATTGTTGAGCACTGTCACTTAAAACAGCTGTATTGACACTTTGCTTTTAGACAACTCAGTACAATAGGTTTAGTTTGGTAAACATCAAAGTGTGTTGCTTTTATATAGAAGCTGTGTGTGAACATCCTGAACTGCCTGACGATAGGGCTGGCAGAGAACTGGCTCTTTAATTCACGTTTAAGGTGAAGTGCGTTCATGACAATAACAGGAGGCTCTTAGCGTCTTGGTCTGTTCTAGGCTTCTGTCCCACCAGCTGCTAATGGATTCAAGACTCTGGTTCTGATCTTGCAGCTCACCATGATGTCTCTGGGTAGCAGATAATTGTTTGACAGTACAATGAAGTTTGGTCTATTTGGGAAACCTGTGGAAGTTACTTTGAACAAGAAACTGAAGTACAGTTCTAACTATTGAAAGACTTGCTTGGTCGTTATTACTGACTGGCTTGTTGAAACAGCATGTTTACCTTAAAAAAACAAACAAAAAAACCCCCAACAAACAACCTCAAAAACAAAATTAAAAAAACCCCATCCTTTGGAACATAATAACAAAAAAGGCTTTAATTGCTCAGTGGAATTGTTACGATCTAACTAACGATTTTTGCCATTCCAGGATCACCAGCCTTTTGCAAATGCTCATGATGTGCTGGCTCGTTCTCGGAGCCGTGCCAATGTGTTGAACAAAGTGGAGTATGCCCAGCAGCGTTGGAAGTTACAGGTCCAAGAGCAACGCAAATCTGTCTTTGACCGTCATGTTGTGCTGAGTTAATTGTGTCTCAGTAAAATAACTCCGGTGAAGTAAAGTGGACTAATTGGAAGAACTGACTTACGTGTTCCTGATCCTGCCAATTCAGAAGGGTTTTCTTGAATGGTTCATTACTGACTTTAAAAATATTAAGAAAAAAAAATATTTGAACTTTGAAGGAGTGTACTGGAGTGGAAGCAATTTAAAAAGATTAGTTTAACCAAAAGATAAAATCTTTAAATTTTCAAATGGCTTTTACTAACGAAACTGAAATGAAAATAAACCCTAAGATGTCTTGGGTTTCCACTGTGGTACCTTATTTACAGTTGTGACTTCATGGTGTTTTTTAGCTATATATTTCTCTCTACTATTCATGTGGTTAAAAAGTACCTGGGAACACAGTAATTACTTAAACTCACTAATCACTTTATGTAAAAACCTTTTGTAAATATATATGGATTTTCTGCTGACTAATGCTAGGTACTGGAAATCTGAATCTTGCAGCGTAGTTTTCATATTGGAGAATGAAATCCTGATTGGCTGTATTCATCATTTGGTTTCTTGCACTCGTACTTTCAAGATGCTTGTATGTCAAGTGATGTTTGCAGATTTAAGGAGAAACTTAAATGGACACTGACTCTTTGAGCTGCATACTTAAAGTACTGTGATGTAGATAAATTCAAATGCAGTGCATATCAAGACAGTGTTGGTATTTTGTTCTATTTTGCTTTAATAGCTTAATATATTGTATGTGTATGATAGCTCTTTAAAAAAAGTCTTCTCCCTTTCTTTTCATGGGTAAAGTCTCAGGAGTTAGTATATGATGAAATATTTATTATAAAAATCTTTCTGCATTTGTCTGGATTGATGGTGTAAGGCACATACTTTCTCTTGCACCTGTCATCTTGGGAGCTAGGTGTATTTTTTTATCTGTGATTCTGTACTCATCTCTCTTAAGAGTTATACAGTTGCTAGATAACTAACTTTCATATATCCCCTTTGGAATGTAACAATTAAAGATAAAACTGATTTTTGAAAAACAGATGTGCATTATCTGTATGTCATCATTTTTCTTCCTCGTTACCCTGCATGTAAATTCCAGCTATAAAAGCACTTCTCTGAAAATGCTTCAGAGTGGAAATATGCACTTGTTCAGTGCTTAGATAAAGGAAAGAAAGGCTCACCAAATTGCTAATTGAAAAAAGTCTTTAATCCCTGACTCTAATTTAGCTATGCGTATGTAGTTATATTATTGTCATATACAGTTTTCAGTTACAGTATGGAAGGAAACGGTATATATTGCCTATGTATTTTGGCCCGCTTAGCCCACGGCCTGGGGCTGGAGGTGGATCACCAGAACAAAATAAATAAATCTAGACCCAGGTTCAGTTACTGTGTTCAACATCCTACCCTGATGAGTCAATAACTGGTTATGACAGTGATGTATCTAGGGTCCCCAAAAGAAAAATAATGTAACTTGTTTGTTGCAGACATGCCTGTCTATCAGTTCTAGTAGATGCTCTACCTCCTGGCTGCCTTTCTGAGTAGGCCTGAAGCTGGTGTGGGTAGGAGGATGCAGAATACAGCATTGTTGTGGCCCCACACAAGGGCACCAGAAGCAGAATGCTTTCTTTGGGGGCTGGCAGTCCCAAGAAGACAAGACTGGGTTTATGTAGCAGTTCTTGTAGTAGATCAATTTTTCTAATCTGACAGTGTCTTCTGAAAGATTTAAGCTAGGCTGGTTTGGTTTAGGATTTTTTGTGTGGTTTTACTTTGATCAATAGAAGGGCCAAATAGTGAGATAGTCTAAAGTGTCAAGGTAATCCTGTAAAATGGAGGAGTTTTGAAGTTAGGTGTTCTATTTCCTTGCACCTGTACAATTGGACAGCTATATTCTGACACATGCAGCATCTATATACCTATATATATTTGATGATACAGACTGATTGCTCCATACTGTGTTTCTAAGTTTAAACAAAACTTTAAAATGTTTGTCTTGGTACTGATTGCTTGCTGTTTCCAAATTATGTCTTGTCTACCTCCATAAGTGCTTTATTGGAGATCTTTTGTGTGGCATAATACTTCTTAACACTAGGACTTTCCCCAAAGAAGTAAACAAAGTGCATTCCTGATTTCTTTTTCATGTAATCTGGCTGTGTTCAATACAGTTTTAAAATTTCTAGCCCTTAATGCCAAGTTTTGTTGCCATCATAGCTGTGGTGTGGGTGGAAAATCCAAACCAGAAATGAGCAGATCTAACTGTAAGCTACTTTGCATGTTGTCAATTGACTATAAATTGCAGCAGTCATTGACTCAGCGGAAGAAGCTACATAATTCAGGTAAGAGACTTGCGTATTGCTGTATCTAGCAACAGATCTTCACTGAATATCAATGTTTTTGTAAGTCACTTGTACCAGCTATTCAGTAACAGTGCTTCTGTAGCTTTTTAATGAATCGTGTTTAATATTGTCTCTTACTAAATAAGGTGTAAGAAAAATGGAACATTAACTTGTTTTTTTTAATATCATTCAGATATTTTCAGGTATTATTCATCAGTCTTAAAATAGCACATCTTGTTTCCTTGGATTTTACTTTCATCTGAAGATTGGTGAGTCTCTAGTCTAAAAGGAAAACGATCTTAACAGTCACATTTTGCGCTTTGTGCAGGTAATAAGGCAGCCGATAACTGTGTTGCGTGATGCTATTAGGCAGCCGAAGTGTCAGTACTAAACAACAAATGCTGCAAGTATCTTTTTGAGAGGTTCTGTTGGTTTTGGTTTCTTGCTCTATAGTGACATTTTGCTATAAAGTTGTGTTTTTTTTTTTTTTTTTTTTGCTATGTAACAGGCTTTTCCTAAGATAATGATTTAAAGTTGTTAGCAGTAGAAAGCTTTTAGGCAATAGTCCAACCTGTGTAAGTAGAAAAGGGAAAGATGACTGTCTACTGTTTTCATTTTATAACTAGTATATATTCATCTTGATTTTCTACATGTATATTAATGTAAAATGGATGTGTGCATGTGACTTCCTCTCTTGTCTAACAGCATGCTATAAATGAATTCTTAACTCATGGGATTTTTGTTGTGGGATCTATTTGCATTAGAAAAATAGATAACACTTGATACAGAGGCCATCTGTACCATCTGAAAGGTCCCTTCCAACCTAAGCAATTCTATGATTCAGTGTTTCTGGTAACCTAGTTTAATGTTCAGGTGTGGTTTTTTCCATTTTAGAGGGTGTAAAATAACTTAAGTGTTTTAGACAGCAACATGTAGATGTGGAATTAGATGGGTGAGTAAGGGCAGTTTTGGATAGATTCTATATAGGCAAGTATTGCTTGCAGTCAGTGAGGATGTTTCACAGTAATTCTTTAAAAAATAGCTAGTTATTTAAAAATTATTTTTAAGTAGCTATTAAGTAACAATCATTACAGTTATGCTGCTATTTAGCTGTTTGAATAATGATACTGAGAAGGTGCTATAATGTACCTTCCTATAAAATACTGCAATATTATCTTTCTAGTAAAGATAGAAGGGCGATTTGGGTAGTTACACCTGCTGTGGTGTTGCTCCGAAGAGGAGGTATGTGGTTTTAATAGGCCAGTCTGAATTACAGCTTTCTAGCAGTGCTTCAACCACTATGTGCAGTCCTTTCTTAGTAAAATAATTTATAATTGAAACAATATTATCAGGATGTGTTTCTTTCCTCAAAGAAATTGATTATTTCACAATTTTCTATCAGTGGGTTTGTATTTAATATTTCATATCTGTGTTTAATATGCAGGTGAGTGCTGAAGAAGCATGAGGACCCAAGGAGATAGCAGGTTCAGCAGAAATTAATCCCCTAAACTTTTTGTAAGACTTCTTGTATAGAATGGATTTAATGCTTGACAAACATAAAATTAAGATTAAGATCCATTCCCTGCACAAGTTTTCCATCTAATTAAGATAGTATAGTGAATGAGACATCAAATGAATAGACAGAAAAAGCAATTTGTCTTTGAAGGCTTTTTGGTTATTGCAGGGAGTCTGTTACTGGAGTTGTAGACTTCATTTTTTTACAGGGAGGAGAAGGGGGTCAAGAGAATGCCTTAGATGTTGACCTGCTATGATTATTGTAGATTATTGTAGAGATGTAAATTTTTGAGGATTCACAGCAAGCTATACCTATGTGGGGTATAAAAAGGTAGACTTTAGTTTCTAAAGCTGAGGTGAAAGGAGACTGCCGTTTCCTTTAGAAAGCTTTAGTGGCTTTATTTTTTTTTAATTTGTTGTAAAATTTTTTAATTGGTGTTGCAGACTTCCGCCCTCTTGTATTTTCAAATGGGACATTATCCACTTTATGCAACTGTCTTCCAACACTATTCTGAAATGTCACAAATGCATTAAAAGTCTCTTCTGGAAAATGCCAGTAATGCTGTTCAGCATGAGTTGTTTTAACTATTATGTGATTATGCATTTCCAGGTTAAATGCAAAACCTGATGGATCTCAAAAGCTACCGTAACCTCATGGACAAGTTGTCCGTCTGTACTGAGACTCAGCGCATACAGCTGGCTAGACCTTTCTGTGCCGACCCAGTGGTCGCGTTTCATGTGTATCCAGAAACACCAAACCAGGTCACTTGCTCTGAAGATTTGTCATTCCTTCCTTTCATGTCGGAGCACCTCGTCATGGAAAACTTCTACACTGAGCCCTGCACCTTTCCCTTCCAAGTGCCCCATGCCAATTACCGTAGAAGTGAGTACTCCTATGGGCCAGCTTTCATCAGAAAGAGGAATGAGAGGGAAAGACAGAGGGTTAAATGTGTCAATGAAGGTTATGCTAAACTGAGGCACCACCTACCTAAGGAATATGTGGAGAAAAGGCTCAGCAAGGTAGAGACACTCCGTGCTGCAATAAAATACATTAGCTACCTACAGTCCATTCTCTACAGCGATTCTGTGGTTGCAGAACAAAATGTCGTGGAGCCAAGCCAAGCACCTAAAGCAATTAACAAACAGAACCAGTTTTTGAAGACTATCTAAACCGTTCCACACCAAGTAAAAGGTATCCTGTCTGGGTACACAGTAGCTGCTATATGACGAGCGTGTTCCTAGCACGTCTTAGGAGCAGATCGTAGCATGCGTCAGTATCAGCCCACAGAAAAGAGTTCTAATTTTGCAGATAGTAACTACACTTAGATATGAAAAAGACAAGTGGGGAAATCGCATCTGAATGGCCTAGTTTAGTTAATTTATGGAAACGGGAAAACACTTCTAAAATTGTCACCAAACCAAAAATGTAATACCTATACATGTGAAATAACTGTATGTATCATCAAAACCTGCATGCTTTAAAATAAAATCTTTCCACTGATGGGACTGAGATTCCTCTTATTTTCTGTAATGTTACTGGTTTACTCTCAGATGTGCTTTCTTAAAAGATTTTTGTTCCAATTGCCAGTGTTAAAAGGTCTTTTTAAAGGTTCCCAGGAATGTTGCAAGATGCCAGCAGAAATGATAGCTTAGTCTAAAAGGGGAAAATAAAAAGAGGAGGGTAACAGCTCTCTGAAGTACAGTTACTGAACATAGGAAGAGCATAAAGTCTTGCGAGTGCTGTTCCGTCCTTTTCTTATTAATGAATATTTTAATCCCATTAAAACCTGTTGATTTAGCCTAATTTCAATTGAAAATTGGATTTTTCTTCAGTTGTCAGTGCCCTTAAAAATTACTAGGACTGCTTACACAATACACAGTATAAAGAGGGTTAGCAAGATCTTGACCTTGGTGAAAAAATAATCCCACAACAGAAATTGTTTGGGACTTTCACTGATAATGATTAAGGTCTGGGGTAGTCTTCGCTGATCTCCCAGTCTGTTCCTCTGTACTATTGATCATTTCAGCTAAGTGGTCAACCATAGATTTATGTGAAGGTGGTGAAGAGAGTTTAGCTCTTCTTTAGCTCTGAAGGCAAAGTGTTCTTAACATTTCCTGTATGTAAAGGAATTGTATTTTTGATATTAAACAATTCTGCTGACAGCATGAGAGCAGGTAGTCTGTGGGTGCAGCAGAACGTAGAGAAAATGGTTACAGACTTAAGTGCTATATCCTTGTCCCTACCTGCAGTCATCCTGTTGTCTTGTTTTCATACCAGTGAATTGAAAAATGCCTACAAAATGCAAATAAGTATTTCTCCCCATCTCCCTGCCAAAAAAAAAAAAGGACGAAAAAGGGTTGACATTTGTTAAGGCGAGTATGAAGACTAGGGATCACACAGGTGAATTTCTGCATTGTATTCTGGTGTGGTTTTGATATGCTCTTTGCAGGGAAAGGGTAAAATTCATTAATCCCTCTCCTTTGTTGTGAAACGGGAAAATTTGTAAAGCGATTTGACCTCAGCTTGTCTCAGCTTTGACCTTTCTGTCCACATTTCAAACCAATGCATTTGTCACGCCCTGTGGTGGTGGGCTTTTTTTTTTTTCCTACATCTGAACTGTTGCTTAGTATGATGCTATTTTTTGCCCTGCAATAGTAGGCAGAAAGCCTAGGTGACACTGCACCCTCTTATAATCCTTTGTCTGCCCCTGCAGTCTTTCAGTGCAGTATCTAGATCAAGAGGGAGCTGAAAATTGAGTGGATGCGTGGCAGACAAATGGTCCTCTCTGTAGTCACATTCCACTGATTTTTAACCAGTAAGGTCAGGATGTCCGATCCTGGTAGTAATGACTGTGGCAACCTCCGTAGCAACTAGGAAACACTGGCAGCAAATGGCTTCCTGCGTCACACGGGCAAAAGGGTGAGATTTCTGCATCGGGACTAAATCCAAATCGACCAGGTATAGCACTTTCAATAGCTGGTAAGTTTGAAACGCTGCTGTGTCCAAGTACTTAGAGTTATCCAGAATAAAAATCTCAGAGTGTTGCACAATTGCCTTTGTCAGTGCCCTGTTCTATGCGGAAATAGTGGACCTGGCTCTCAGCAGTGACAGTGCTGAATGGATTTAAAATGGGCTTTAATGTAGAATTGATAGTTGCATTCCTTCGCAAAGTATTGCTGACTCTGGCTTGGTTTGGTTTATAATCGGGGAGTTTGTATAGTTGTGAAACAAGTGAATATATTGTGTTGATTTCCTGACTTAAAGATGCATGTTTCAGGAGTTAATCCACTGTTCTTGCTGGGTTTGGTGTGCTAGTTTTCGGAAACTATGTGTATCTGGAAGTCCTGATAAATAGGACTGCCAACATCTCCCAGACAGAAGAGACAAAGTAACGTTTAAACATAATATGGGCTCTTAAACTGTATTTTGTAAAGTAAATTAGGCACTTAAATTTTATATGTTGTTGAATTTCCATGCAAATTTTACCCTAAGCATGCTAAACATTTCTAAGCAATATTAAATTATAAAAAAAAAAAAAAAAAGGAATGGGGGCTTGTCTACTAGATCTTGTCAGATTACCGGAGATAGCATCACATCATCAATCTTGCCGTGACAGCCTCTGAATAGTTATCGCTTGTCAAATCTGAGCATCTCATTCTTTTTCATGGCAAGTCATAATCCTAATGTTATAAAACATGACAGGACATCTGAAAGATCAAAATATTTTCTCTTAATACATCACTGTAAATAAAACAAGTAACAGGCAACTGTAATCTAACATCATGTTCAAGAACTGTCAGGTTTACTCAGCTTGTCAACTTCAGCTGTAGTTTCTGTCTCAGCTTGTTAAGTAGGGAAGGTTCGGCTGGGACTGTCTACAAAGAAATCTTTAAAGGCAAGTTTAGGTGTAAGAAAAAAGAGCTGGATGTTAAGAGGGAAACAAAAGTTGGAGGGAGGTGAAAGCTATTGCTTTCCTGGAGATTTTCACGGCATTTCTAGTTTCTGTGGATGTTTCTCTCCCTCTACCAGCTCAGGATTTGGATGACTGAAGATCACTGAAGTCAGTGATAGGGGTTTGTCTCACCAAATGCCAGTCTGGATATTTTGAATTCATTCTTTTAAAATAAAAATAAACAATTAATAAAAGCTAGTGAGTTCTTGAGGTACACTGGAAGGCGCTTGCTTGTGCTAGAAAATGCCAGTACATTGTCTCTTTTCTTTTCAGCTACCAACAGCTCATGACTGAGTCCTGCAGGCAGCTGCTTTTGCAAGAATGGCTCATTCGGAAGGGTTCCTGCCTGCGGCTCACAGGCATTGCAGTGCTGTCCCAGCTCTGGACAAGTTTTTGTGCCCCAGTGTCATACCTGCTGTCAAACCCTGCTGCAGGAGCTCTTTTGTGGTGCATCCTGCCTGGATCGCTGAGCCCCTTGCCCCCCAGAGGTAACATCAAGTTCTTGTTTGAGTCTGTGATTTGTTCTTTTTCATGACATCTAAGAGGATAAAACAGGCTGGTGTGTCAGATTAATAAATTAGCAGCTTGAACATCATTTGAGTTTTCCTTTCCCCTGCACTGACAGTTTTTTAGATTGTATTAACTAAAGTGCTTTGCTACCCTGGAGATTATGAAAAGCAAAGCCTGAGTAAACCTCCTACCAAAGAAACATTCCTTTAATGTTATTTGAATAAATAAAAGCATTTTGCGTTAGCAGCCACCTTCTGGGAAATGTTTCTAATGCTTTGTGGTGGGATTATTTTTCCTGTGTGGAACTTGAACCTGTCACCAACCAGCAGCTTTTCTACTTTTCTGTTGTTCCCTGGATGCCCAATATAAACCATCGCTGCAGGGTTCTCAAGCACACCTGTGCTGTGCTCTGTGCTGGAGGTGGATCCTTTCTCTCTCCTGGTCTGCCTCGCATTGCATTGGCTTGCCATGTAAGCAGCAAAGGAGCTAATGCAGGTAATGCTGGCCTAGGATACCAGCGTGCTCCTGGATCGCTTCCTGTAAACCCAAAAATGAAGTGATCTGAGTAAAAACAGGCACTGATGATTTTTTTTTTCTCTCTAAAAGCAAGGAATTGTCCCAGCACAAGCAAGTTTTCTGTTTTTTCCTGCATGCCTTGGCCTGTGGGTGTAGTACAAAATGAGGTGGAATGATCCAGTTCTTAAATCTTACATCATTTTTTTTTTTTCATGATGTACAGAAGCCATTTCTCTCAGTGCTGACCCATTTCCTTTTCTTTAAGGTGCCAATGGATTAGCCACTGCCTCTCCTCCCCTGGCCAAGCATGGAAGAGGCTGAGTGCATCTGGGAGACCAGCGGGCTTAGACGGCAACGTCCCTGTGCTGGTGAGAGGGGAACAAGATGGATTTTATTACCGTGGCACAGTAAAGGAGGAGATAGAGGTGAGTGACAGTGGCTGTGTGGTAGTCGTGAGTGTCCAGTCCACCAGAAGTGGAGTCTGAGTTTAGTGTTGCGGTTTTGATTTCAGCTGGTGCATAATTAGAGAACAGATCACTAAGATAGCTTATGCTTGTAGTTATGGCAATTCATAAAGCTCCTAAAGTCCCTCTCACCTGCAGCACAGACACAGGTGCCAATAAACTAATAATGGTCAGATCCTTGCTCTGCTCAGCCTCAGCCTCCTTTACCGAGTCCATTTCTTGGCATGAGCAGGCGCGTTTTGGGGATCCTCGTCTCCTGCAGAAGACGGGTGCCCCTCGAGCTCCCAGTCTCCTGGTGAGGGCGGTGTCATTGTGCAGCTTGCCAGAGCAGACCCTCTGCTTCTGCTGGTGCTGGGCAGTGAGCCAGGCTCGGACAGCATGAGCGCTGCTGGGAGCAGTGTGAGCTACTGTTGTGTGTAGACACATAACCATCAATAGCACAGGAAGAGCGTTAGTGTTTTGTGTACACACTTCCAGCTTGAGTCAGCTACAGACCACTGGCTCGGTGTCTTTTCAGAAATGTTAGTGAAAGCTTTAATTCATTAGTTTGTTAGCACTTCAAACTTAACAGAAAAAAGAGCCTATTCTTTTTTAAGAACAGGGAAGTACCTCGTTTCATTGTTGATGGAAAACCTCTTGACAGGCCTTAATTTAGAAGAAAACAAAAATTCCCAACAACACCCCCAAGAAGCAGAGTTAGGCTTGTATGTAATGAGGAAGAATGTGGGCATAACTGAAGAACAGGTCTGTGCCGCTTCAGTGTCCCTTGTTATCTGGTACACACACGCTGTGGTTTGTGAAATCCAGTTGCGTTCTCTCTATAGCTTTTTCTCTTGGGGAAGAAAATACAGGTCCTAGTGGTAGTGAATTTGTACATATGCTTCGCTCAGTCTGCTTTATGGTGAGTCTCCCAGAGGTTTTTCTGGCTGTCTTGATGCCAGACTAACACCACACATTATTTAGTTACTGTTCAGGCTGGCTTGCTGTTTCGAACTAGCCACAGAATGGCCTTCTGGTGAAGGTTATGTGACCTGACGCATTACAGACTGTTTTTCAGAGGAATTGTTATTTTGTTCCTGGTAACAGGGTGAAAGAGGCATGTTCCTGGTAGAGTTTGTCAAACGACTTGTGTCACATGGAAGGCATTCAATGTGTGTGCAAAAAACAGCAAAGGATGACATCCTGGAATACCTGAACGGCATGAAGCACTCCTTACTCCCTGGAGACAAAGTGCTGGCACCCTGGGAGCCAGATATGGTCAGGTACGGCCCAGGAACCATCCTCACAGGAATTGAGACAAGAGACCCCTTACGAGGTAAGAAGGATGCTGCCCTCTTCTTGCTTGGGAACATGAGTAAGACTGTCAGGGTAAATTGTTGTGGTCTTACTGCCAGAGACATACCAGTGCACAGACTATAGTTTAGCATTGCTTAGAGCCTGCAGGAGCTGGGGGGCTTGCTGATGGGTATCTGCATGTAACCTTGCCAGTCTGACCCCATGGAAGTTATGACCCACAAAAATGCCATCTTCTGTGTCTACCAAGGGGCTATTTCCTGTCTGCTCGGACAAGGCTGTCTCTGCCATGTGAAGGACAATGGCCTTTTCCTGAGGGATCCAAATGAGGCAGCTCTCAGGAAGCACCCATCTGTGCTTAATTGCTCACATTTGTATTGAATGGTACATCTGGGGGTGATTTTTATCACCTAAACGTAGGAGATTTCAACAACTTATTCATTTTTCCCATGTCTGACAGTCAGGCTCCACTGACTTACCAAAATGCTATTCTCAAAGCGGTACTGCTAACTTTGGCAGCAACAATAAAAGTTACTCAGTCAACATTTTCTTGTTCATCTGATGACAAATTGGAAGGAAAGATGCTGCCAGGTCTGTTGTCACACTGATGATGCCCTAGCTTCTCATTCCACCCTCTAGGGCATTATGGCGACATGTTATAGAGAGGGGTGATAGTTGATCCTCCTGCTTGACAGAAGTAGAAAGTGCATAAAGCTGTAAAGCCTGATCTGTATGTGTGCACTGCCCAGGTACGTCAGCTGCTTATGGCTGCTTACCTTTGCTCTCAACAGCTTCAGAAGATGAAGAAATTACGGTCCAGTTCTGGAATGACAAGAAAGTGAAACTCCCGCGAGATGTAGCTCTGTGGATCCCTCCCAGCCTGTGGGAAAGGATTGTAGAGATGATCCACATGCCCTTCACCAGCAGACTGAAGCCCAGAGAAAGCCTGGATGCTAACTCTTGTATTTTTTCCCGCAGTCTTAAACCAGCCCTGATTCCTGTTTGTGCTGTACATTGCCTTGCTAAGCACTGCTTGCTCTGCTCACCCTGCTGGCCCCATTACCACTATCACTGTGGTGGTATATGCTGTTTGACAGCACATGTAAGGTGCATCTGCTGCTGCCATCCCCGTGTTGATGCCTGGTGGCCTCTTCCATCCAGGTCTCTGGTCTTTCAGAGAGAAACTGCAGAGGCAGAGTCCAGCAGTGAGCCCTCTCCACATCTTCTAGAACTGGAAGGCCCAAACCAAGAAGAACCAGCAGTTGTGGCAGCGTCTTCCCCCTCTTCCAATTCAGAGTGTGACCTGGAGCCATTCACCACTAAGAGTGCTGTGGTGGACAGCGCTGTTAACACAGACTCCAGCTGCCTTGAGAAGCCCAGGCTAAAGGTTTCTGCAAGACCAAAGGGGAAAAGATTATGCCAGTAACTGTGTGAGCATTTAACAATGCAAATTTCAATTCAGAAACATGCCAAATGCCCACTGACATCAACCCAATGAAGTCCTACGGAAGTAAGGACCTACACGAGTGGCCCTGGACATGGAGAGCTGTGACTGTCAGCAGCAGTCAATCAATCTAGAAAAGTGCTGCGCTCTGCCAGTCATGCTCCGATAGTCACGATCTCTATCTCTGAAAGATAAAAGCAGATATTTTTAGTAAACGGTCTTTACTGATTATCTTCTCTTACTCCCTCACAAGAAGCAAGCAGTTTAAACAGCAGATCCCTACCCTAAAGCTAGCGGATACAGACTAAACAAACTGTCACAGCTAGAAATGAGGACAATATCCTGATTTTTAGGCTTGGTTTCTGTTGGCCGTGGTCTCCTCCTGCTTTAGAAAAACTTGAAAAAAAATCATAACATGAATGCCAAACAAAGAAAGCACAGAAAAGAGGAAGAAAAAAGCTTGCAGGAAGAAAAGGAAGATGAAAGAGAATAGAGGATGAACAGAAACACTGTTCTACACAAGAGCAGCAGGGGTACCATTAATAAATTATATATCAGAAATCAAATACTAGATCGTCTGTACCTTCATGCTTTTGCCACTTTGAGGTGACTGCAGAATGAAACTTTGAATGTGCTAAACTTGCATGATTTTGTTTAGGAAATTAATCTGTTAATGACACATCTTAGTGAACAGAAAATATACTGGCCTATATCTTGTATTCTCAAAATTATATATATTAATTTTAAGCAGATGCCTACCAACTTATTAACAGTATGGTTCCTACTTTATTATTTAAATAATCATAGTTACACACCTTTTGTAATTGACTTCCTAGGAATTTTTAGGCCAGTATGGAGCTCCAGGCAGACGTGCTCTATGTTAGCAAGTGTCACAGCAGTGCGCTGAGGTGACATGCTTTGCCTTTTGGTAGAACTAAAAAGAAACCAGAATGGCTTCATCCTAGCCCCAAACCAGCAGCATGAATCACAGCAGTGGACACAACAGAGAGTGTAATGACCTACTTTAATTTCTGTGAAACATTTTTAAATCCAGAACATACATTGCTACTCCTTGAGGTAGCTGAAGAAGTTTTATCATATAATACAGATTGCATCAGAAGCAACTTGCAAGAAACAAGCGACGCTAGAGAGCAGGCTTCCCGGAGGTGCCCTCTGTGGGGCTAATGTCCTCCCACTGTAGCTGCCAGAAACCCTCCTAACTTCAGAGGAGTAAAGTTTGGTCAAAGCCTAACAGCTTCTGCAAATCCTGTGGTCTTACTGTATACTTCCGTGTTTCAGCAGTGAAGTTTGTACTAGCTCAGAAATTATACCATTATTAAAGCGATGTGAGGCAGAGGTTCCTATCTGACAGCCAGGAGAGCAGCAGTTACACAGACCCTGGTGCTTTTTTTAGACTAAACTTCCAAGGGGTTTGTTTTCTGTCCTCCAGGAAGGTTTTGCAGCATCAGAAAAACAAAGATATCAAAAAGCAAGAAAGAAAGCAGAGTCAGATGACAAACGTAAAGCTACTTGCATAGGAGATGACAAACTTCATGATACTATGTCAGAAGGGAACAGACAGAAAAAAACCAGCAAAGAGCTCATTTACAATGAAGCAGAGAGAGATGTGATCAACCAGAATTCAATAAATGTACAACTGATGAAGTTCAGGAGCTGAAATTTCAGGTAAACTGCTTGTATTATATCAGCATTACATTTATTAAGCAAATGAAGTTCTGATTTAGGTGCTGTCTCTGTAGAGTATCTTTATGGATAACGGTGTAATTTTAGTAACTGAGAAACTCTATTTCCACCCACATCGAATTTCAGCTCCTCATTCTTTATTCCAAGGTATTATATTAAATTCCTAATTCCTAAGTTCCTAATAATTGGGACTTGACTTTACAGTTCTGGAGAGATCAGCTAAACTAGTATGAGCACTAAAAGCCTGAAGAGATGCATAGCAAGAGTCTAATAAACCTCCAGTTTGTCTACAGTTCTCTGGAGTCAGGCAGAGGAATTCAGCATAGCGATTTCTTTTTGTAGAAAGCCAGAAGGCGTGGAGAAACAATACAAGCTGACAGCTGAAAATATTTTTTTTCATGATTAAAGCAGAAGACAAAGTAGCCAGAGGGTAAAGGACCTGCTATTGTAGATACAGACAACAAAATGCTTAGACATCCAGTATTCAAGTCACTGAATTTTATGTTCCCATGAAAATTTATATTCCCATGAAACCTTAATACCATCAGCTACAAAAAGATATATAGGTCATGTCACTAATTCTAACCATGGAATCTGATCCTTCAGGAGAGTTAAGCATCCAGGGAGTCTCGTTAGTGGGACCGCTCGTGCTCAAAGTGCATGCACTTGGCCATAGGCTGCAGCACGCAGTCTCTCAGAGGTACCTTCCCCCTCAGGAAATAGCAGTGCCCTACTGCCTGCTGCAAAAGGCAGCAGCTAACTGTTGTTTAGCCTAGGTAAGAGCCTGCAAAGAGACAAGACTTGACGTGTCAATAGCTGATGTGCCCATACTGAACATCTGACATATTCAAGCACCCCCCTGAGTTGGGGTCTTAAATAGTGAATTTCATTTGCCTTTTATTTCTTCATCAGAATAATAAAAGTACAGATAGGAGATATGCCTTGTGAGCCAGCTGCTCTAAAATCAGTGCCAGCCCACAGAAGCTAATGTAGGTCCATATTCATACCACATGGATCATGCTTTCTGTGGTCAAGAATGTGACATGGATGTTCTGTCCGAGGATAATATAAAAGAAGCTGTTATCACAAGGGCTAAATTATGTATTTTATTCCACTGATTGTACATTTAATTCTTTATAAAGTATAAGAACCTGGAATTACAGTCACATAATTGGATTTAAGGCACACAATGTACAAATATTTATAAAATCTGTGTACAAAGTGGGCTGCATATAATTGCATTAAGTAAAAACCAAATATACAGGTCATAAAAATGGAGTCCCAAAGAGGAGGATACTATTAAAGTGCGAACAAGAAAAAGATATACATAGTTCATTACATGCATTAAAACAGCCTCATATTTTATTCCTGTGATTGCCAAGAAACAAAAAGTATCATAGAACAAAAGTTAAATCAACACTTTGTCCTGCGTTGACAGCTACCACATGGGTTTGTTGCACCATATCCTCTGAGGTTGCTGTGACAGAATAGGTACCAGGAGAAACTTCAATATAGATGTCTTTGGAAGCTTTTCTGATCTTCAGGGGGAAAAAAAAGTTTCATTACTGTTTAGTCATCTTAGATTTTCCACAAAAATAAAATTTTGAATTTGGGTAAAAAAATTACTTTTCAGCTGCTATATAAATGTATTAAGATTTTTCAAAATATACAGGCAGCATGGGACAAAACTGCAAAATACTTCTGCCAATACAAAAATTAGCAAGTGCTATACTCAAAGTATTTCACCTGATGTTTCAGTGAATGGAAATAATCAATGTGCTGTAATCTCTGCCTCACAAAACTGAAAGTTGCCAACTTAAACCATTTTGAACATAAACCTGGAAAACATCCACATAACAAGGGTGCTCCCACTAATTTGTCCTGTGGTACAGATTCCATGCTTCTCATCTTTTGTGGCTTAAAAGGTTCCAAAATTGAGTTGGTGAGGTGTTAGACTTTGAAAAATGAAAAAAAAAAAAAAAAGGTTTTCTTCTCCTTGAGGAAAACAGGAGTCTTTAGAGAGACTGTATGTGAGGGCTGAGCATAGCTGGCTAAGCAACTGCCCTGTGCCTCGCTGCATGCCTTTCCTCAGCCCAGGGAATGTGGCTGGAGCACAAAGGAGGTGAGACTGGAGGACTGCTGGGTTATTGTCACCAGTGCAAGTTACAGGAGCCTGAAGATTAATCACAGTGTTTGACGCTCTGTAGCAGTCCAAAATATAAAGTAGACTCTCAACTGGTTATGTGCCAGAATGCCATCATCTGGTTTATAATTAATTGTGCAAGACTCTGTATGCCCATTCTACTGCCCACCTATACATACGTTAGGATTGTGAATACACCACTGATTAATTTTCTGTGCCATCACAGTCTTCACACCTGATCACAAATTTTAACCAGCTTGACGCAAAATGACAAAGAAATGCTATACCACAATTTAAAAACAAAGTATTCTATAAACTTACATGTTGCTGGCAAGTTTGAGCTTGACTGGGTGCTACAGAGGCTTCAGTCTTCTGGAAAGAAAAGATACGGTTTTCTAATGATACAACACAAAAGGCAAATTCAGCACCTGAGCGAGGGGATGCTTTATGTCCATGAAATTTTCCCCTCCACAGAAGGACTGATATGATACTGATTGGTGCCACTACAAGTTACTCTGTAGTGTAGTCTTCTACAACAGAACTACAACTTCTCAACAGAAGGCTCAGATCAGGCCAGATGTTCACATGCTTGTGGTGTCAAACCATGTACGTTAGTGTAAGCAAGTGTCTCAGACACTACATGGGAAACAGTTGTCCCATGGGAGGGAAGGAATAACCTTTAATCAAAACAAAAACCACCTACTTACCTCTTCTTTGGAGGACTCCACCTTTATTTCTTGGCTGCCGTGGTATCTGCAGATGTGTTTGATTTCATGCTCTTTGCATCTACAGGCTGCTGTGAGGCTATAGTACTTCTGGGCAACAACAGAAATGGAGAATATTATGTGGAGGAACATCAAAGCCATGCTCACAACTACTGCAGATTTACAGTTAAAAATGGAACTGCGCAGCTATTGATCTTCTGCAGTAATTGGCTGGTTTGTTCTCGTGTGAGGATGAAAACAATGCCTGGGTGTCTACACAACATCTATCAGCCCTGATTTTAGATGCCTGTCTCCCAACACAATACATAGGAAATCTCTGACACCTCAGAACTGAATTAATAAATATCAGAAGGAATGCTCTGGAAACATCTACCTGATCAGGCTCTCCAAGAAAAGGTCTGGTGGAAGACATAGTTTATGGGTCCTTAATAGAATGTATTACGCAAGCTAGGTGCTTTGCAACCCTTGAAGACTGGTTCTGCAGGGCATGTGCAGGAGCAGGCAGTGCTCTAAAAGCAGAACACATTAATACTGAAAAATGATTTGGCGACGAAGCAAAAGAGTCTTCAAGGCTAGTACCAGTAGCATAGCAGTTCTGAGAATCCTATTTAAGTCCATGGCAGCCCTTTTCTGGCTTCACAGTAAAGGTACTTGAATCTTCCCCGCTGCAAATTAAATACTTGAGTACAGCTCTGCTGCCATCTACTGTCACCAGAGAACTCCTCCCTTTTTGATCTTTGGGACCAAAAAGTTCAAAAATATCTATTTTGTTTCACTTATGTTTTCTTTGTCTCTGACTGTCAAGACTAAACACAGAAAAAATAAGGCCAATAGCAATTCTTATTTCCAAATCTACTGCTGTGCTTTACTCCTTGAGGTTATGCACACATCAACAGATTTGGTTGCTTGTAGTGTGGTTTACTGGGGAGTTATGTCCCAAAATACATCAAATGCTCTGATCTATTGCATAACGCTTCACAGAGCATCTCTGTATCACAGGAGACGAGCTGGATTCTTTTACATGATGTGCCAAAGCAAAGAAATGAAACCAAACTTTTGGTAAGAAATGTGGGTAAACTTTGGTCTCTAAATAATCCTGAACAATTAATCTTAAATCATGTAATTTTGATCATTTGTACTCGGTGGCATTCAAATGCCTAAAGTGGTTATGTTCGGCTGTAGATTTTTATTTACTTTATTTATTGTAAACTTTATCTAGAGACCTTGTGGATCTGAGAATTCCTCCCTCCTTCTCCCTTCTTTTATGACTCTTCTTTACAGAAGACGACTGAAACGGTCCTGTCTTGGCCGATGCACAAATGTGGAAATCATCCCCTGTGGTTCCCTCTCTGTTACAGACTCCTAACAGGATGAGTGTCTATACATTGTTATATTTTTGTTTCATCTTGTGTAAAAATTCTATTCTGCCTGAGCTGTTTAAGGATTAACTGGTTACTGTGTATGTAGTGCTTTGAAACGATAAAGGAGTTGCTTAAGAGCTAATCATCTGGTGTGTATTGAACTACTGCTTTCTCTAATTTAATTGAAGACTTAGCCTCTGTTATTAACTCTGCAGACAACGAGCTCCCTGCTGCATGGTGATAACAGACCCCGAAGGGCACAGATGATGTAAACTGTTAGTGGTTTTCAGAGACTTTAATGCAGTAGTGGGGCTGTATTCACATGGCTGAGCTGGCAGAGGTGGGCTCCCCATCCACCTACGCAGAAGAGTAATGACACCTGGCAGCCAGAGTGCAAGCACGGATGCTACACTGCAGTTTCAGTGAGTGTGTACCGGTATGAAAGCAGTGGAGCTGTGCATCTCTATGCCATACACCAATATCTACCCATCACAAATAAAGACATGGTGCTGTTCAGAAGAACCAAGCCTGTAATCCAGTAGCAACATCTCAAATCAAGTTTGCCTACGTGATACAAGATATGTGAGACTCAGACATTGCAGAGGTAAAACGGGGAGGTTCCCTCTGAATTCAGAGTGAACACGTGGCAGGAAACAATCTCTTTGCTCGAGATTCAAACTCTCCCTTACATCTGCCACCAAGAACCAGCATGAGTGGTTCATGTTGGTGCGATGAAAATAAAGGGTTACTCTGTCCTAAAGCCTCTCCACAGCAGAGGTACTTGCATCACTGGAAACAACTCTCTACCCTGTGATACCTGACAGTGGCTGCCACAATGTAATTTGTGATATCATTTGATGTTTCTGTCACTCTAACCATATTGCCTTCCCACCAAGAAGTGGAGAAACCCTCTGCTAAAATCCATACAGGGCTACTGGTACTCCCTGTGAAAAATGCTGGTGTTGCTGCTATGGTACCCATGGGTCAAGGTAACACCGGTGAAACCTACAAGTAACCTACTACCATTATGGCAAATGCTCCAGATTTCTTAGTCTAGGCCAGCTAAACTCTTGCCGTGCAATGAGTAACGTGAAGCCTAATTTTTGCAGCTTTAGCCAAAGTAGTGCAAACACGCCTCTGCTGGGCACATCCTAAACACTCCCCTTTGCACGGGTTTGGGGGTGAAACCTCACCTCACATTCCTTCGTGGCTTGATTCATCAAGTTCACAATTGAAGTGAATGCTGCACTGAGACGTTCTGAGTCTTCTTCCTGCAATCAAAGACATATATATATATATATTTGTAACTGAGCAACAAGGCAGTGCTTGTTGCTTAGAGGTAGAAAGTATCAGGTGATTAAATAGCAAAACACTGGCTGGGGCTGGAGGCTGTCTCGGGGGTGACACCGCACCGCACCGCTTGTCCCGTCGCTGCGGTGCTGGGGCGTAACGCTGTGCGTGCCAGGCAACACCGAGGCACCCGCTGTGCCCAACAGGGCACCGGGCAGAGCCACGGCCTCGGTCCCCCCTCCTGCAAAGCACCGGGGATTTATCTGTCCCTGCCCCACCAGCGTTTCACCCTGGCTTTGACCAGAGAAGACGCGGGGGGAAGTAACCAAGTGTGAGACCGTCCTGCATAGTTTAAAATGCCTCTAGCTCATTACAGCACATAAATGGCTCACTCCCACGCATATATATCTATATATATATGCACACTAGGCCTCTATAGGACACGCATTATCCTGCCGCCACTTGAGGACGCAGCTCAAGACGGTGCTTCTTATTCCTTTCGTTCCATTTCTGCCGCCACGGTCGCCCTCACTCCTCCCGCAGCACCGACCGGGGCCGATGGCGGGAGCCGCCCCGCCGCCCGCAGCACCGACCGGGGGCGGAGCCACCCTGCCGCCCGCAGCACCGACCGGGGCCGAGGGCGGGAGCCGCCCCCGCAGCACTGACCGGGCCCGAAGGCGGGAGCCGCCCCGCCGCCCCCGCAGCACCGACCGGGTGCGGGAGCCGCCCCGCCGCCCCCGCAGCACCGACCGGGGCCGAGGGCGGGAGCCGCCCCACCACCCCCGCAGCACTGACCGGGGC
>JAOXNO010000041.1:55916170-55957982 GCA_028565335.1 Limnodromus scolopaceus | reverse complement strand
CCCGCCCCGCCGGTGCCACCCCCGCCCCGCCCCGCCGCTGGTAGGTGCCACCCTCGCCCCGCCCGGTGGCAGCGGGACAGAGCCCGCCGAGCGCCCGGTGCGGCGGAGGGGTTGGTGGTCTCTGTTTTTCCCTCACGCCGCCACCCTGGGGCGGGCCTGCGCCCTGCCCTGAGGTAAAGCCGTCGCCCCGGGCGTAGGAAGGGCGTCCGGGCAGGCTTGCCGTGCGGTGGCACTGGTGGCGGCGGGTCCGTGAGGCGCCCGGGCGCTGCTCCGCCGCACGTCCCGACGGGGCGACAACGGGGAAGAGCAGGGAGGACCTTAGAGGGTGCCGAGCCCCGGCAGGAGCGGCTCGACGGGCCGGGGCCGGCGTGTCCGGTGAGCCTCACCCCAGGATGTAGGAAACGGTGCTCCCTGGTTGGTTTTTTTAAAAACTTCTGAGGTACAAAATAATAATTACAGCGCGTAGTGAGGGTTGGCTGAGGGAGGCAAGTGACAGGGCAGAGCACCGGGTGAGCTGCCCTGTCAGGCCGCCCGCAGGCTGTCGCAGCGCCTGCTCTCCAAAAGAAAGCCCCTTCACTTTGCTTAGCAAAAAGAAAACACCAGGTGTTTTTGGCCTGCTGCAAGCGACATCAGCCAAACAAGCTGATTTGCTCCCTGGAAGCCGCTTCTGGCCCAGGAGGGTTTTCCAGCAGGGCAGCCCCCATGCCTGAGGCTGCAGTCACTGCTCCGGGCTACCTAGCAGCCCTGGCTACACGCACATCAGAGCCACTCTGTGGCCTTGCTAACCTCTCTTGCACTGAGAGGGCAGCAGGAAGGGCAAAATAAGGACAGAAACTTTCTTTAAGTGCAGTATGGCCAAGGTTAAGAAGTAGGCACTGATTTTTCAAGTCCTTTGTTCCTGTTTGTGGAGCTTTGCTAGCTGTAATCTGTTTGGCAAGCAAGGAAAAGTAATCTTCTCCTAGTTTACATTTTACTATCGTCGTCCAGTTGGTTAACCAGAGCAGCAGCCAGCTCCTGTAATAAACAAGCCCTTCACAGGCCGCTCGTTCATTAAAACACATTGAAGGCTCCAATCCAGTGTTCAAATACAATTTAATTTTAGGGTGGGTCTCTTGTAATCAAAGGAAAAATTAGGCAGTTGCCAAGGTGCTTGAGGTCTGGGGGACTGCATGCAACATATGTGGGGGAGAAAAATGATATTTGATAAAAGCAATGTTAGCATGTTTGAGATGTTTGTTTGACGTGCTGGATAAGGAGCCAGAATAGACTGCTTCCTGCTTAACTGGAAGTTGAGCATCTTTGAGCATCATTCCTTGTTATCATTGGTCTCCTGGAGAGGCAGATGGGTTTGCTATCTTGCTGTACTTGTGAAATATACTTGAAAAAGCCCTCCTGTGTCATTGTCATAACGGGGTAAGAACATGGTATTCATTTTATATTCTGGCCAGGTACTTGTAGCAGTAGCTTGTTGTTCAGGAGGTAAATTATTCTTTGTGTGTTGAAATTTAAACTCCCACCGTTTTTTTGATGTTTGGTGACACAATACTCCTTTTGCAGCTGAGCAAATACATCTGTCCTAAGAAGGCTGACAGCTGAAACAGCTTTTGCTTTGAAACACACATTCACATCAGAATCCAGATGAAAGTTACCCTTATTTCCTGTACATTCACTCTTTTGAAATATAATGGAGGCTTGTGAAATGCTGGACATTTACACCAGATTTCCTTGCCATTTGGGATGACAGATCAGAGTGTCTCAAGACAATATATCTTGTTTTGGTGATGAGGTGGTGAAAGCCAACAATAGCCTATCCTGAGTACTCGGCTCTAGGTTCAGAGAAGTATCCTTGTGTAGGAAAGCTTATAAACATTTGCTTAAGGCTGAGTACCATTTCAGTTCCATTTCAGTTAGTGGAAAGAAAGTAAGCATGTGCTTGAAGATCAAGAAATGTGCAATGCCGGAATTGGTATCTCCAGTTGCAGAATACACATATCACTCTTCTCTTTATTTTTCTTCCATTCCTACTATCATTTGGTTAATATATTGTGAAGTGACTTGTTTTATAAATGCTTACATAATATCATAGAATCATAGAAGGGTTAGAGTTGGAAGAGACCTTATAGATCATCTAGTTCCACCCGCCTGCCAGGGGCAGGGACACCTTCCACTAGACCAGGTTGCTCCAGCCTGAGTACTTCAAAATTTAGATGCAGTCTTTGCATTTTGCAATATGCCTGGTTCTGCTAACAGCTAGGATCCTGCCTCTTTTGTATGGTTTTTATATCAAATATCTTATGCTGGTTTCTGATCAGTCAGACTAGTAGAAGCACGTGGACAAGCGTGCCAGGGAGTCGGCCCATACGGTGCTGTTTGTGCTGTGCGTGGAGTACATGTGCTTTATTGCTTGTTCCATGCAGAGACCTCCCTCGCCCTTTGGTACACACGTTGTCTTGTGTCCTGGCATGCGGACAGACCTTGACTGGGGCTGCCTCTGAGCAGGGCACCTCGGGCTCCGCTCCCCAGGGAGCTGAGCATTACAAAATCGCTGTCAGTAACTGGTCCGAGTAGGTTGGATTTGAATCCAGGTAGTCGGGATTAAGTTCAGAGGCATGGTTCTTCCCCCGTCTTTCTCCCCGGGTACTGTTACTATAAAGCTACCCAGGGAGTTCGGAAAACGCGGGCGTCCCACCGCCCCGGGGGCTCGCCCATGCCCGGCGCCCTGATGGAAACCATCTGCTCGGCGCCCGAGCGCAGGAAGCGCTTCGCTCGCTTTCCTCCTTCCTTCCTTTCTTCCCTGCAAGCGGCTCCGCGCGGAGAGGAGCCCAACACTCGTAGTTTTTCTAAATAAAAAATAAGCAGTATCCCTCCTCTGGGGGTAGAGGCAGGAGGAAGACTGTCAGACGGGGGGCTCAGTTCTCCCCTCCTCCTCTGCCCATCTCATCTCCCCGCGGATCGACCGGTCCTGCCCGGACCCAGAGGGCTGCTCCCCTCCCTCTCGCCTGGCTGGGACCCGGGTTTGGGGCCGTGGTGGTGGGGGGCGGCGCCCACCCCTCCGCGGGGCCGGAGCCGGGGCCGAACGCTGCCGGCAGGAGCGGTGGCTCGGCCGCCCGGGGCTGCCCGGCCGCGGCGGGGCTGCAGCCCGGGCCGGGCTGTGCTGGGGGAGCAGGTTTCTTTGTTGGCTGCCGGGTGACTGGTTCCCATTAATCTCCCGCACTGGCCGTGGCCGTCTCCACTTCCTGCCTTTGCATACTTCTCTCTCCCTCGATCTCAGTCCCTTCCCTCCCCCTTCCCTCCCCCCTTTCTTTCTCTCCCTCTTCCCAGCTTCTCCAAAAAAGCTACAACCGCCCGGGCTGCGGGACGGGGGCTGTAAGGCGTCCGGCGGAGGGAGCCCACTCCTGCGCGCCGCGGTAAGAGCCGGAGAGCCGTGCCGCCGGGTCGGTGGTCTCCTCCGGGGACCCGGGTAGGGGAGTGGGTCTGGGGGCAGAAACTATTCATCGAGCTCTGGCTCGCCCTCCCTGCGCCCTGAGAGTCGCCCGCCTCCCGGGAGCGGGGCGGGCCGGGGATGCGCAGCGGCGGGGGCTCCCTGGGCCCTTCGGCGCCCCGGAGCGCGGTACCCCCGCGGTAACGGAGCTGCCGGCGTGGGCCGGCTTTGCGTTCCTGGTGGGGGTCCCTGCTCTGCGCGGGGGGAGCGCAGATGGGCGTGGGGTCAGTGCTGTGCCACCGCCGTGCCTGACGGGTCGTTTCTTGCGTGGGTGGCGAGGGTAGAGGCGCCCCGGAGGGACAGAGCCAAGGAGACCACCTCGGCGGGACCGGGTTAACTGTGCCCGGGCTGGGGAGCCAGCCCGCCGGGGCTCTGATCCGGAGAGAGGCGAGGAGCTCTGGCTCTTCTTTTCCCTTCCAGTGCCCGCTTGCATCGTCTGTCCGCCCGGCTATAACGTTTGCATGCGTGTTGAAAAGAGTCCTCTAGGAGCCACCTGGACTCCAGCGGAAGACTTTAGGGTCCTAAGACAGATTTAGCTGAAGAGCTAAGGGAACTGCTTCAGCAGTTCACTTGGTGGGAAAATCAGATGTACTGCTTTTGGCTTGGTACCAAGTGTTTGCTTTAGTAAGGAGCAGCAGGTCACCACAATCAAAGAGTAGCGGCTCCATATGAGAGAGAGCCTTCTTAAGTTTACTTCGGTTTTATCACTTAAATGTACTTTGAATTTTAGTATTCAAGCTAAACGAAGCCGGATGCATAGTATTATTGTATGGAGTATGTCAACAATAGTGTTTTTGACACCCTTGTTTTACGGTTGCATGGACTTTTGAGGAATAGGTTTTCTTTCATTTTTATTCTGAGTCTTTTAATTGCAGCCAGATATTGAATAATCCGTTGAAAACCACCTAGAATGATAAAAGCTTGTGGAAGATAAAGGATGAAACTGTTGGAGTCTGATTTCTGATGATGCAGAGTAGGATTAATTAAAGTGAGGTTAATTTGCCTTGGAGACTTGATAATGTTTTGATTATTCATGATTAATGTATAGTTGGTAGATGAAAATATTCCATATAGTGGAAGGGTAGGTTAGCAGAGCAAAACTAGAAGTATTTTATGTTTAAGATGAGATTTAAGAAAATTGTGTAAGTTTAGGAATTTCAAAATTCAGCTTTAATTTTGATGATCAGGTTAATGCATGTGGCAAATGGAAATCTATTACCGGCTTGAAGGGTGAGAGTAAGATTTATGGCTTTGATCATGCATTTCCCTCTTGTTTTAAGAGAAGTTACTTAAAGGAAAACTGCAACACATTTAAGCAATTAATATAACTTTATATGATTACTTTATCAAGTTACTAAGAATATAGTGGAGCACCTTTTAAAGCTGGCTACCGTCTATACACTGTTAAGAGCAACTAGACTGGCAGTAAACTGCCATGTTGCTTCTGGGGTGGAACCACTTCCCTCTTCCCTTTGAGAGTATGGACGAGTGGGGAGCAGGGCTCCTTGGGAAGGTGTGATAGGGCGGGTGGTGCTGGGCTTCACTGGGACATGGGCACTGCCCTGCTCCTAAAAGAACACAGCATTTGTTCTCCTCTCGTGTGCAGAAATAAGGGAGTCCTGCCTGGCCTGGCTTTCTTCTGCTCCCTTCAGGGTGCTAAACTCCCCCAGCCAGCTTGCTCAGTGTAGTCATTGCCGTTCCTAGCACTGGGGAGGAGAGGCGCCTTCTGTCCTCTCCTACCCAAACAGCATGTTTGTGCTGTGGTTGCCAGAATTTGCTCCAAGGAGCTCAGGACCAAGCATTGCTGTTTCCCTTTAAGCAAATGACTTTTAACATATACTGTAGCTCTTTAAGGAGCGTGTGACCCCTTATTATTGGTGACCCTGTAAACCATTGTGTAATCTGTTGACTGTAACGTACCATGCTAATTTATTCTTGGTTGGGAAGTCTTGCCAAGGACTTGATGGAATAGCATGATTTTATCCACTTTATTGTTTTCATTGTGTTTCATAAACATCTAAGACCCTCTGGGAAGAATCACTGGGGCGGCTGGGCCTCCTTTTTTTAATTGCTGGTTAAATAAATGTTGCCAGTTTAAAAAAAATAAAGTGGTATGCAGATCTCAGAATGCCTGGAACTGCTAAGGATGCATGTTTAGGAAGCAGGACTATTTTTAGTGTAGGAGCGTTTAAAAAAATGATACTAGCCCCTTGTGAAGAGGTCACTGTGAAGTGCACTGAAGAGCCTGCTTTTGACTGGAGAGCAAAACCAAGTTTCCCACAGTTGAGTAAAGCTAAAGAATCGGGTTTGTACTTTTCCCACTTAACTGAAGAGGGAGAGGATGGACTTTTCGTTAGTTTACAGTAGTGGGAGTGAGGAAGCCCAAATTCTTATCATACAAAAAAAAGTTACAAAATTCTCGTCTTGGTTAGACATTTAGCTTTCTGATTCCCTCCAGTGAGTGTCTGCAATGGAGATGTAGGACTGAAAGGCATTTAACACTTTCTGAGAAGGTCTGGGAACTGGCAGCTGAGAATCCCTTGGGGATCTGTGTTTGTGGGAGGTCACAACTCTCTTGAATGGATCCCTGGCTGCCATCCTTATCTATAACTAAAAGAACTAGGGTAGAACTTTTTTTTTTTTTTAAAAAAATAAAGTAAAAAAATCTGGATATTGGGAACTCAAGGTGATTTGAGATCCTAAATCAATTCTGAATATGGGACTGAGCTTGTTAAATAACTTATTTTGTATCCAGAGGAGACTTTCCTCAACTCATCTGAGAAAGATGGGGACAGACTTTTTAGCAGGGTCTGTTGTGATATGGCAGGGGGTTAATGGTTGTAAACCAAGAGGGTAGATTCAGGCTAGATATAAGGAAGAGATATTTTACGATGAGGGTGGTGAAACACTGGAACAGATTGCCCAGAGAGGTGGTAGATGCCTTATCTCTGGAAACTTTCAAGGTCAGGTTGGACGGGGCTCTGAGCAACCTGATCTAGTTGAAGATGTCCCTGCTCATTGCAAGGGGGCTGAACTAGATGTCCTATAAAGGTCCCTTCCAACCCAACCCAAACTGTTCTATGATTCTATGCTTCTGTGATCTGCTTGGGAAATAGAAATTCTTGCTTTTGATGGCTTAAGAGAATGTGGTTTAGGTCAAAGTTACCACTGTGTGCAAGACCCATGAGGTTGTCTATGGGGTCTTGACTAATCTAGGTATGGTTAATGTAATCCAGTGTCTTGCAGGGCAGAGGACCAAAATCTGGACAGATCAGATTTTCAAAATGTATCAAATGATAGCTGGGTCAAGTCTAGTTTTGGTCCAAACTTCATTGATGTCTTGTTTAACATAAGTTCAGTTTAGATTGCGAATTGCTTCTTTTACTTTTTTTTTTTTTTTTCCCAATGCTGAATGCCATGTGTGTTAGTTTTGTCTCTGTGCTGTAAAGTGTGTGCAACTGTTGCTTTTCAGATTTTTTGGTCTGCAGTTGGGATTTAGTTGGCAGTGCAGATAGACAAGTTTGGGGAACTGAATGCAAATATTTACATTCTCAATTTGGCCTAGTCCTTGTGCTTGTAAACATTCATAGTCATATTGAACTTTGGTGAGGTTATAAGTGGCTTTGCCAAGCCTTGGAAAGTCACACCCTACAAGACCTGAAATTTCCCCTTTTGGGAAGAGTTTTGGGTATGTTTTTTGGGTATTCGTACATCAGCAGAGTTAGTACTTGTCACATTTACTCCTAATCCAACTGCAAAATCTTTTCCTGTATCTTTCTTCTTTTTCGTGTAGAAATGCTTTATGCTGGTGAGATGTGTCAAGTTAAATGTTGTGGAAGAGAAGTCCTGCACATCTGTCAGGTGCTGTGCAGACTCTGAAAATCCTGGTCTGCGCTGCTCTGGAGCTCTGCCCTGGTAGAGAGGGGCCATGGTGAACATCCTCCTCCTTCCGGAGCTACCATTTACATGGTTCTTGCTGTTTGGGTGTGCAGAAATGAAGTTCGAGGGCTGATTGAACAATGGGGACAATTTGATTTAAGTCCTCTTTTCATTCATATAGGCTTTGAAGAGCTGTCAGATTCTGTTAGAAACTTTTTATTCACTAGGGACTGAGCCTGAAAGTTTTGTGTGGTGTTTTTTTTTTTTTTTTTTTTTTTCCAGCATTAGCAATTGAACTTTCTGAAGTCCACCTTACCATAAATTGTAGAGATAGGGATCAGCTGGTATGTTAATACTTCATGGCCAAACCACCCTCCTGTTTTGGTATGCCTTTCTGTTTGGGTCTGTTACTGGTAACCAGAGTTTGAAATTAGATAGGATAGCATAGTTGCAGAGTGCTTGAGACTATAGTTTGCAATGAGTTATGGTAAGCGTTCCTACTTATTGGTTGGGGTCTGTAACTTTGTATTTTCAGCCAACCTAGTTTAGAAAGAAGACTGCATTAGCTTAATCCGTAGTGAACATGTTTAGAGTAACCTACTTCATTTTCTGTCTGGAGTGTATACCCGGATAGTTAGAACTGTTCAGGTAAATGAATGCTATTGTTCAAAAGCCAGTGCTTTTGATATGTTCTGCTGTAAGCTTCTGACCTTGGAGATGCATTTGTTAGGTTATGGAACATAGGAAAAAAGTAGGCATTCATTTCTAGTGACACCTTTCACCATTCTTTGAAGATATGTTTGTTTGAGCTGTATCTGTCTGCTGAAAACCTGACAGCCACTGCAGTGTAGCTGAGAATTTAGTGAATTTGTGCAAATGGAGAAGTCCTTAAGGACACACTGAAAGCACAGTGAATTTTTGTCAGAAGTACACCCCGTGTGTGTTCGCACACACAGGAACAGGATGTTATTTCAGTTTAAGTGTATCTGTCTCCTAATTTCTCTTTAAAATGAAGATGTAAAAATGCTTGATGTATGAATGTTTAGTGCTAGCACCGGTGCCAACACAGGAAACCAGGTCTTTGAGTTGAACCATTTAACATTATTCCTTAACTCCCACTTTATTAAAAACACTCATTGTGTAAAGTTTTAATACTATTATTCATTTCATCATTTTGACGGGGTCATCACACTGAATTAATGGTTTGCATTTTTTCCCCTTAAGAAAAGGATTATTTGTCTTCATGGGACGTCCAGTCACAATTACAGGGGACAGATGCTACCAGCTAGCATTGTGGAAAGCGCCCTGCTTGGCCTTCTATTCCAAGTATTAGGACAGAGACCAAAGTACTTTAGGAGAACTGCCCCGGAAGACCTTGCAACCCTTCTTCAGCAAGGAGCAGATGTTCCAGGCGTGGACTCTGTTATTTGTTCTGAGAAGTCCTTCAAGTCAAGGGATGGATCTGTCTCCTGACATTTTTGCTTTCAACATTGTTAATTCTTTGAGGGAATGCAAATAGTTTTTGCAGGACATGGCGGAATGAATGAGGAGCTCTAATGATTTTGATCCTTTGTCCTGGTGGAATCTCTTATCACTCAAGGTCACTGGAAAGGGAAATATATTTGGCCTGAAGTCATGTTGCATTCTGTGTGGGCACAGTGTGCTAAAAAAAAAAAAAGGAGCATATTGACTCGCTGTATGTGAAAGTGCTTCTCACTTGTGCTAAAGGATTGTAATGATTGGAGTTTCTATTTTGCCTCATCTCTTAATCCCAGCTACAGGCTCACAAAAACCTGTTAGCCAGTGTTGTTCAAACGAACTTCGTTAACCGTAATTGTTTTGAATATACAGCAGGTCAGTAAAGTGCAGAAGCTTACCAAATCTCCTGTGTGATGGCAGGCTCTATGATTATTTTCACGGTTAAGATGCAAATTGTGCAGCAACTCTACACCACAGCTTGTGTTTTACTGCCTGCTGTATCCCTGGTATATTGCTAACTTTAGTCTTCGGGCAGAACATCCCCCATACCACTCAACCTGTGTAAGAAATGGCTGACTTGAAAGAGAAGCAAGATCAGAGTAGGTAAGGACAGAAAGGGCTCAGAAAGAAGAGGTCTAAAATAATCTATAGGCCTTATGTAAATGTTACATAACTTAATATCCAAAATTGTTAAAAGAGCGTTCAGTAGTTGTTGATACAATTCATGCACCTTTAGGTTTGTATGCACATTTTTCTGTTCTGTTGTGTTTTATCGATGCATCCATCACCATTTCTCCTGTGAAAACAAGTAAATATCCCGAATTATTTAATTGTAATGCAAGGAAAGCCAAGGACAAGCACTAGGAGCTCATGCTGTCTCCTCAGTAACTGTCTTGTCTGAAAATCCCACGTGACACTCATGAATACTCCAGAGCTTTAATGGCACAACCTTCATTATCTGTTTTTGGTATTAACAGCCCTCAGGATATCTTCTTAGCCTCCCTTCCTGCTTTCACAGGTGTTGCGCTTCAGCTCTCCCTCCCCAGTGCCAGGGATTGATGCTGATGGGTTTCCTGCTGATTGGCTCAGTGCTTTATTAGCCTCTGAACTGACACCGTGAGCAGGACCTTCTGAGGTTTTTGCTGCCATAGTTGCAGAGCAGCCAGCAAAGGAATTGGTCTTTTTCTCTAGAGGTGCCCTCAGGCCTGGGAAGGAAAGGGATATATTGCTGGGTGGAACAGCTACCTTCTTATCCAGTGCCAAGGTGAGCTGGGGATAATCTTCATTGGTCTGCCCTGGTTCTTCATTGGCTACGTAACTTGGACAAGGCAGGTAACTCCCTAGAAAAAAATAAATTCAAGAGAGGCAAGCGCCTTCAAACTTCTGCCATTTTACCTGCAAGTAGATGTTCATCTGCGCTTCACAGAAGCTTGCCTGTTAGCTCCCAGTCATTCATTTATCTTTGGCTTTTCTTAGTGTGTTTCTTTTCTTCTTTCTCATTTTAACTCTTGAGCCTCCCCCACAAAGCAGTTCAAACCCAGCAGCTGGGCTTCAATGAACTGTGCGTGTCCCTAGTTGTACCCTCTAGTTGTGCTGCTGCTGCAGTTGTTGCTGCTGCAACGAAGCTGTATATGGATGTGAGACCTAGATTTTGTGGCTACCACTTTAACTGTGGCTTGGGGTTCATTAGGCCGTATAAAGGGGATAAATGGTGAGGGATTCTTCATTTGCCTGCAAGCATTGAGGCTTCTTGTCTGTCATAGATATTCCCTCGTAACAGCTGTTTGAGCTGCAAGAAGTCAGCAGGTGACATATTCCTCTGCTTGGCCTTTTTTTTCTCATGTTCAGATTTGTATTTAGTGGAACACCAAGAGAGATGTCAGATTGTGCTTTGCACCCTAAAGCCAGTATCCAGATAAAGTTTGATTGAGGTTCTGCTTTAATTCTAGCTTTGTTTGCTGTTGGATTCTCCCCTCAAGACAGTTTCATCTGAGTTGGAAAAACTAAGAAGTTGATCAATGTGCAGCTGCGATGATCTCTCCCAGATGAAACAGAGACCCATGAGGTTTTCGGTGGCAAGCACATGCTTCAGAGAGAGAATAACAGTGGAGGGTAAAAAGTTATGAGAAAAATACATTGTTTGTTTATCCATCCACCTCCATGAGATTGTGCCTGGCAGGGAGTTGCTCCAGGATATATGGCTGAAGGGAAATGGTTGTCTTATCTTTTCAGTTGGGTGGATCGTTGTATACGGTGATATTTCTGGCAACAGAAAAACTGAAGAGGTTAATACCTAGCGTAAAAGCATAACCTATAAGAAAGATGAGTGAGTTTACTTTCTGCCCTGGTTGAAACCAACTTCTCTTTTGAAGGTTAATGATTCAATCAATTATCATTATTTTTAGCAGATAGCATAATTATGCACAGAGAGTATGAGATGAGTCAGACCATAGTTTTTAGCATGCTAATGTTGACCCACAACTACTGTGGACAGGCTGATGCAATAGAAGAAACAATATGGCTTATTCTTAAGTTTGGAGAGATAGTAGACCTTTTTGCCCTGTAGAAGTGTATTTGAGCTACTGGGCTGGAGGTATTCTCTGGAAGCAGAACAATCAAGTTCAGTGGCATATTCATATGAGAAATTAAAATATGTAATGAATTTTGAGGGACATGCATATTCACGAACCCATGGATAACGGATAAAACAGCAGGAATCCAGCCCTGGACAGTTTAGTGCTTTGTCTTGGACCAAAACTTCCTTTTCCTTTTCCCATATGCATTGCAGCAGAACAGATTGGCAACCACATCTGCTTGTCCAGCCCAGACAGACATGTAGGCAGAAGGTTAGCTGAGACCACGCAAAGAAGGGTGATTCAACCAGGTGAATTATCCCAGCATATAGGCAGTGTCTACTCAACTCTTCCTCACCTGGCACTTTATTTCTAGCTGTGACTTTCAAATTGTTTCTGAATCCAGTTTCTCCCCCCGCCCCCTAGTTAGGCACAGAGTAAAAGGTGAGTACATGTCAGTGGTTTTGGAAGAAAGTTTTTTGAGAGGCTGAGCATGACCCTAAATGTTGGATAGCCAGTGAGAGACTTTTTGATCCAAGACTTATTGATATAAATGAGATACATATTTATTTTTTTTTAAATACAGATCAAAAGGACTTACCTCCATAACTTCTAAAAACTAGATGCAGGAATCCTACACTTGGGGCTAGTGGAGATAAGTAATTTTCATCTCTAGGCTTTATCATGTGGATTTTAAAAATCTGAAGGATGAGGGCTTCTGAAGTAAATTAGCATTAGTGGTTTCTGGAGTAGAGCAAATTACAATAAAAAATGAGAGCTGAATTCAGACAATGGCAGAAAGATGATGAGATATTGCAGCATTGTAACATCATTTGTAAATGTAAAAGCACTTAAAATCTGAATGAATGAATGAAAGACTGCATGTAACTTTCATAGATGAGAGAACCATCAATACTGATAAGAAGGTTCAGGAAGGCAATCCTGGGAACAGAAAAAACCTTTTTCTCTCAATTTTCAGTTTAAATCTCAGGAAAATCAGAAATATACTGTGGGACAAAACATTTTCTTTCATCTTGAACTGTAAATAAATACCCAGAGTAGTGCTTTTGAGATGACAGTACTGTTGCTGCTCTTCAGTGCTTCAAAAGGCTTTTTTTTTTTCCAACTAGAAGGTGATTTCAAGTGCAGTTACTTAATTTCAACATTTGTACAATTAGGTGGTAAGACTAGCCGGAAAGTTTAGATTTTTAGTTCCATGTTTCTTAACTGCTTATTCCTAAATATTTATTAATGGAAAAATGTATATAGAGACATATGATGTTAATCCATTTTTTTTCTTGAAAAGCAGGTTTTTTTGTATTTACTTATTTTTGATTTTTTTGAGACTTAGTCATAACCATTATTTCTGGTTACAACGTGGCAGTTATTTTGTATCTACTACTCCCCCCAACCGTGCCTCCCTCTGTTATAAACCTATGCCAAGAGGCAAGAATACACTTTCATACATCAATGCGGTCAATGTGCAGCCCAGGTTTACATCTTTCTAGGGTACACTTACCATAACTATTCAAAAGATAGTAATTTATCCATATCACATCAAAAATATTCCAAGCAGCATTTTCTATATGCTGATTAAATTAGCTGTAAAACCCTTTTTATTGATGTAATCAAAAGTTACCACAGCAGATGTTTCAGTCACCCCTAAATTTCATTTCAACCAGGGAGTAGAGGAGACAAAGACACATTCTGCCTTTAAAATTTCCTATCTTTATTTATGAGTTCTCGGCTCTCTACAAAGCCTTAACCAGGCTAGATTCAAATAGAATGAAAAATGCTCTGGCTTTTTGTACAACCCTGCTGAGATTTTCTAAGTCACTTGTGAGAGTTATATGTGCCTTTTCCATTAAAGTCAGTTTGAACCAGATACAAAAATCCTCAGTGTGGCTTTGGCCTAATTGTTAAACAATAAAACATCCACATGCTCTTCGAGGGAACTCAGGATCTTCACATTAGGAATGTGATTAAGTATTGCAAACAGAAGTCAGCAACTTATTGTTTCAATGTTTTCCTTGTATTAAAGATGCTTATACATGTCTGTATATGTCTCTGCTGAAACAGGAAAATATCTCTTTCTTAAAACAATTTTACCCAAAAATATATGCTTTACTTTTGTTTTCAAACTCAGAAGAAAACCGCTTTGCTTTGTAATGTCAGTAATTTTGTACTTTTATCCCTTTGATTTTTATCCACTCTGGGAATAATCACCGGTAAAGAAGAGTGTGTTCATCTTTCTCCAAAAGAGAATAGTTTCTTTTTCAGAAACATCTACTATTAAGTATAATGTCTGTAGAAAGATGGAAATCCCGGTAAAGAGACATGAGTTTGCAAATCTCTTGTCCTGTTCCCTGCTCTGTTTTTCACTCATTCAGAGATCCTGCAAGTTGTTCCATTACCCGCAACCCCAGTTTCTCTGTGCATCTGTAAAGGGATAACAGATACCTCTCCGTGTATTCCTGAGATCTACACATTAAAGAAGCAAAAGGTACTAGATCTTTGTATTAAGCTATCTGTTATGACATCTACCTTTGCAGCTTGTTGCATTTCTTTCCTAACCTAGAAAAGATGTGATGGGCTGAAATTGGACTCTGAAGGCTTATAGTGGTTTTACTGTAAAGTTTCAGTGAGCAAAGAAAGAGCCTGGAAAGTGCACGTGGCTCGGGGAGCTCTGAACTTAGGAAGGCAGTGCCTCATGTTTGTTCTGCCCTGACACCTCTAGCCAAGCAAAGAAAAGGTGTTGACGTTGGAAGGAGCTGCAGCTATGCTCCTTCGCCAAATATGAGGTGAAGCCCTGAAGGGAAGGAATAGCAATAATGTATGACCCAACAAGGAGTATTCAGGGCTACTCTCTTGAAGTAGCTGGACCCTCAAAGGCACCTGAAAATTCACCAACTGCCAGCTGGGCGCTGTTGTTAGTGGCTCAAAGCATATAGGGTTTATAGGTCTATTAAAGCAGGACTGTGCAAGAGCACTAGTGTGTTATTTTTTTGTGATGCAGCGGAAGTTCTTATTTTCCTTTTTCTCATCACATTTCCCATTGTCCAGTAATAGTAGCATCTACCAGGTTACACTTTCAATTAAACAAAACCATGCAAATATGTTTACAATTAAACATGCTACATAAATACCTTATTTTATGGCTTTATTTTTATTTATATATTATATATTATTATAATAATATATATAATATTTATTATTATTAAATGTATAAAAAAATCTGTTTGGCAGCCATCTAATAGGAAATGGTGTATAGGTCTCTCTTGCACGTTTACTGGGCTCTAAAGTTTTCAGTTGCAGGTTAAATTGGGTTTTAGATAACACTTTCTCTGGAAAGTCTTTCAAATAACCTTATTTCTTTCTCAGTCCCTTGGATTCTGTAGTAACTGTTGATTTTCCCATATGCTGCCTGCTTGAATTGCTGGAGTGACTTCAGTCCCCTGAAGCAAACCTTGCTGCAACTTTTCCAAAGTACATTTTTGTACAGCATATATGGATTTCACTTGGGTCAATCTTTTTTTTTTTTTTTTCTTTTGAACTATGTGGATAAAATACAGGAGGAGGAGAATAAGCAGGTAATGGGAGCCTTATTTAGATCCTCAATTGTGCTTTGGTTTCCACAGTATCTTTTTAGTCATGCTTGATACTACAGCTGTAAGTTTTTCTCCTGTCCCCACTGTTGTGGAAGGGATGCAGGCTGGCTAACAGAGCTGCTGTCTTTTCCTCCCCTAGTAATTTTTCTGGTCCTTTTCTACATTCATGTAGATGTTTCCACAGAGCTTGGATCACAAGCTGACTTGTCTGATCTTTCATGACAGCAGTTAATTGCATTTACTAAAAGTTTCTTTCAGTACCATGCTAGATTTGTTGCTACTCTGGAAACTCTCTCCTTTCCTTGTAAGCTAATGGTTGGAGATGGTTTAAGCAAGAGGCCATGCTGGGTGGCAATTGCTGACTCGGATAGGGAAAGAAGGAACACTAAAAGGACAGAAAGTGGTTTCAACTCCTGTATTATAAGACCGAATGGAGGTGACTTTAGTATACTTGCCGTTTGTTTTCCGCAGAGCTGTTCTCTGGCCTGAGGGAATCGCTTCTGCAAAGTCTTCTTGGTTTAGGCAGTTTATGACCTGCCCTCTGGCCGCACAGCTGCTTCATCCTCAGGCAGTTTGGGCATGTCTTTACACCAGGCCAAATGCCAATTGCATATTTCAGACTGAAGCCCCATCTGGGCTTTTTTTTAAGCCAGAAAAAAAAATCCTGAAAGTGTGTCTGTCTGTTATATTTTGTAAAGGATGTTGTTCAAAATAGGGGAAATAGAAGATTAAACCCTGAACTATATTAAATACTTGAGTTATCTCAGCAAAATGCAAGTGCACTACAGAGCATAGAAACAGCATGATACTGTGTTTCTTAGAAAAGGATACTGAAGTAATGGAAAAACATCCCAACAAGGCGAAAATGAAGTTAAATCTTCCCAGTGCTTTTGTTTCCCATTTGGAAACCTTTTCCATTGATTTTTTTTTTCTCTAGTATGCTTAGTAGCAACAGCAAATTAATTGAAAAGCAGGGACAAACATACATTTTTTTCATGGCTGATTCTTAACAAGATCAGGGTTACATATGCTTCATTAAAGCTGAATGATGCCCAGTTGTTGCCCACCTGGGAGCATAGTTGTAAGAAAACCAACACCTTTAATACATTGGGGTTTTTGCTCAATTTGTCTAGAAAGCAGCTGCACTGTGAGGAGCATGTTTCTGGTTGGAATTTGTGATGACCACCTACAGTGCCCTTCCTTACTGTCAGGCTGAATCTCAGTCTTTTCTGTAATGGTGTTTGAAAGACTCATTTAAGAAAAGTAGCCTGCATTCCACTCTCCTGCTTCTCAAGAATATTTCTTACTCCACTGAATGTAAAAGGGTGAAAAAAATCCCAGTATGATAGTGTTTTACCTTTGCTTAAAGAAGAATGTAAATTTTTCAGCAGGATTGGAAGCAGTTTGGAATCTGCCTTTGAATTAGGACAAGTTGGTTTGGCAAAGCAAGGCATGTGATGCAAAACTAGTTTTTGCAAGGTCCTCTAAGACTTTCTGATTAAACAGTTTCTTATGAGCTAAACAGTACTGGGAAAGGCTTGCTATGAGGGTAGGAGACCTCCCAAGAGCATGTTTTGTTCATGATTCAGCATATGGCATCTGTCCCCTGAACAGAGAAGATATATATCAATGGTCCAGCAAGGAGCTGAGGGCACAGTCCTGATGGAGACCTTGGTGTTCAAATGAGATGTGAATCAGGTACTGGACTTAAAGTGACTTAACACTTGTGTCTGTCTGTCTGAGGAGTTATTACATCTCTTAGATTTGAACAATCATTATAGGCGCTCTGAGCTCACAAGAATGTAATAACGATTGCCCTGCAACATTAAAGTGTCATCTAAAGATAACATAAGCTCAGCCCACCAACACTATTAAACAATCATAAACAGTACAGATTAAGTTAGTCAGTAAATCAAACGATGAAAAAACCTCCCTTCTATCCTTACCAACTCCTACAGAGACTTGTTGCTTTTGACTCCTTGGAAGATTACCAGATTTGGAAACATGGGATATCTCTGACCAATCTGGCATCAAGCACAGAGTGCTATTTAAATTCTGGTTTGGTTAACTTCACTTTTGCCTCCACAAACTTCCCCTCTTGCTCTAAATGGATACAAAAATATTTTTTCCTTCATGCCCTCTACAGTTCTGTGGCTTTGTACTGTTAAATGAGTATTACGCTTAGCTCTAGAGACAGCTGTATTTCAGCAATGGATGAAGCAATTTGTGTGAGTGCCCACATCTCACTATTTTTCAAAGGTGTTGCAAGGTTATTAATTGTTAAATGCTTTGAAATTCTTCCTTGAGAAGTATCACGTGATTTGGAGCAGTGTTTGAATCAACAAAGGCAAAAAGATGCTTTGTGTTTGTGTTTTGAAGTCTTTGGGTCGTATCTGTGCAAGTCAGAATACCTATTTCCAATATAGTGCTTTTCATTGTAATTCGCCAAAGTGCTTTGCCAAGCTGATCAGAGCCATTACTGGAGCAATTGAAAGTTTCTGATGACATGAAGCATGATTAAAATATACTATTTTGATGGTGCTGAACACTGGAATTAAGTAGATGTTGGGAGGGCTTCCTAAGGAGCCAGGGTGGGCTAGAGGCCTAACTGAGACAGAAACAAACCCAGCAACTACTTTTTATGGGAAAATGGATGTGTCAGCACAACTGTCTTATTGTGCAACACAAGGTTTTTTGGTTTCATTCAAACATTAAATAAAAGCAAAGAATGAAACTGTGAATATTGTAATGTCCTTGAATGACTTTAGCCAGTATCTCCGTTTTGTAGATTAAGAAATCAAAGCTGAGAGAAATAAAATTGCATGACTGGAGTGGCCTAATATGCCAAAGATGGAGCTCGGATTTTGAGTCCTCTGGCCACAGAGATATCTCTCTGATACTTCACCATAGTTTAACAAGGTACTTGCTTTACCACTTTTGCATAAACATTACTATTTTCTTACAGAAATTAAACTTCCACTTCTAAACAAAGCGACGTGTGTAGATAAATAATGACAGTGAATTTTTCCTGTTCAAAGACAAGGGAAAATAGGTCTACTTCTGGCTTTAAATGTTTTCACTGTAAATGAGAACAAAACATTAACTGTTTCACTGCTGATATATTGCAACAGTTCCAGATTTCTCAGATTATAATAGGAGTTTGGGAGCAGAGGTGGAACTGGAATTAATTTCCTCAGACCATAAAAACCAAAAATGATTCTTGCTATTTCTTGGTATCGCTAACAATGTACTTGTTATGGCACTAAAGAATAGATGGCAGGAAAATATTAAGATATGCCTGTGGCAGGATGGATTTCATATTGAAGTTTTTGAAAGCAACTGATCCAGCCAAGTAATGCTGTGCTGCCCTACTCTCTTCTTTTAGGTCATTCTATAGGACAATGCTTACTCTGCATTGCTTTGCTGTTTTTGAAGTGAAAACAAGGTATTGCCTTCAAGTCAGAAAAGACCTTCCTCTCACAAATGGCAGAGATTCGATGCCCCATTTATTGTCTTGACATTTTGTTTTAGTGCTTCAGTTTGCAGAACGGTCTCCAGAGGTTTCTAAAGTATGCATGAATAAGAGAGGGAAACACACTCCTATTTTCTTTTGGGAGCGCTAGGGATTTTAGCTTGGAAACAGTCCTGGCTGTCTATCTAAACTCATCTCTCTCATTCCTGTTGGTATTGGCAAGAATCTGGGTGGAATAGCACCCTTCTACCTCATCTTCTACTTTTCCTTGCATTTTGTCTCTATACCTACTTTCATCGCCCATACAATGTGATTTGCTAATGAGTCCATGGTCTCCTCAGATGTCTTTTCCATTGGTTGACTTCTATTACCTTTATTCATATTCCATTGTTGTCTACAAGCATCAGTTAGTGATTGAAGCCAGATTTCTTGCTCATTCTGCGTGCATGAACAGTGTGTGTGTAAGCAATAACAAAGGCTCCTTTTAGGTTGGGAAAAGGCAGAAAGAAGAAGTAGACAGTAGGAGGAGAAATACATGTTAACCTTCATCCTTTTATTGGTAGTATACTAATTGGTCAAATATATCACACACACTAACAGTTCTGAAAGGCTGTGGGGTGACTGGGCTATAAGCTGGTTTATACAGTGTTGGTCTTGAGAAATTATGTATGGGAATCTTCATTGCATATGGGAGAGAAGTTATGTTTATATCCCAGAATATAAATGAGATGCTAACTTGAATAGCTTTGTAGCATGGAATGTTTCTCTTTGCTTCATAGCTTTACATAGTTCAGTGCTTCCCCTTCTTCATGTCCTCATGCCCAAAGAATGCAGACGAATAGCTGAAAAAGGTTCGTCTCTAGTGCTGTTAGGTCATTAAGGTTCTTGGCCAAAAAATATCCCTGACCTCCCTGGTCAGAGGAAACCGCATCAACAGCAATAGTTTTAAGGAGATAATAGCTAGTGTCTCTCAGCTGTTTTGTATGAGGCCTAAGGGTACCTAGAGGGACAGACCAAAACCTGCTGTAACTCTTGTTCTCATTCTTAAGCACGTGTCCAGTGAAAACCTTTATGCTTCATTTCATGTAAGGATAATGCCTGCAGAAGACACAGAGAGGCATTCTCCCCGTGTCTGTATTTTTGTGAAACTTCAGGACACTGTGCATCAAAATCCTGAGAACAGTGGGTCAGTTGCCTCTCCAGCTGAAGAAATTCAGCTCCTTGAAGGAGCTGGGCATCAGTTATGAAAGTGTGTAATTGACACTGAACTGATTGTACCACAAGTTTTAGCCTTTCAAATTTCAGGGCGAACTACTTCCTACAAATCCAGGCATGTGGACATGAAGCATTTTCATTTTTCTATTGGGGAGCAATCAGCACAGCTTTCTGCTATATGGCTAATGCCTCCAGTGAATTTTCTCTGAATTGGAGCCGCCCTGTGGCCTTGCAGCACAGATGAACCTTTGACAGGTGTGACCTTAGAGAGACTGTTTACAACAGACACTGGACATGTTGTCAAGCTGGCATCCCGGGATGCACCTGAAAAGCTAATACTTGGTCAAGGAAAAACACTAAGAACCAAATCCCAGGATCTTGAGTTCCAGCCAGCAAATCAGAATTCTGCAGAAAGCAGTAGAAAAGTAATGTGGAATATACTGTTCTGCCTGCATTACTGCAGGTTGATTCTGTGTTTCTGTATGTAGTATAATACCCTAAATCATGTAAGTTGTTTGCAAAGAAGTTGATAAGAAAACAGCGGTGGCATATGCCTTATCTCTCGGTCTTTCTTGTTGTGGATGTTTCTGGTCCTTCACCATTCTCACCGATCTTTTAGAGTTGTCTCTCCATTTATAGCTCACTGGGGTCTGTGCCCAAGTCATGTTTTAACCTTTGGGACCCAAAGCTTCTAAAGTTGGATTTGGTGGCAAGAGGGCTATAGGAGACCATCTTTTGGGTTCTTAAAAATTCTTCTGTTTTCTTTTTTGGGGTGTTCCCCTTTCTATACAGACCTCTTCCAAACTGCTCCAGTTTTATTATTTTTTTTTATTCTTTTTTTTTTTTTTCCCTTGAATTTCTGTCATCTTTCTTTTTGCCTTTGGCTTCACACTTGTCTGAAGAATATTTTTGTTGTCTCCACATCCTCCCATTTCACTTGCCTTATGCACCTGTCTCAGTTTTTCTTTTGTTTCTATTTGTACTGTGAGTTGATTTATTTTTTTTAAATTTTATCAAGAACATACTTGAATCTTACTGCCTCATTAGAAAAGCTCACAGTAAAGCACTTGATCCTCTTTTTGTATGGAAGGTGGAATACACTGACTATCTATAAACTGAGCCCTCAGTAGAGATTCCTCTGACACTGGGAATCCTTTTCCACTGTCTCTGAGGAACCCAAGAAAAGTAATTGAAGACCATGTGTCTTAAATCCAAATCAATGTGCAACTCACATCTGTTATTTGAGAGAATAGTACTTCACCCTTTCTGATAAAGAACCCATATATAGGGAGTTGACATAATCTTCATAATCAGGCTAATACCTGATTAGTTTCACATAAAGCTTGTTTTCTTGTAGTTTGTTTCCTCACGGATAGCAAACTTAAAATAAGTTCTTGTTTTTACCTTCAGGTTAGGTAGGAAAATCTGCATAGCTGAGAACCTTGCTAAGTGTGAATAATTTAATTTACCCATCAGCCCTTTCTGTGAGCAGAAAATTGTATGTTTCTGTGATGCAGTATTTCTGTTCAAAAGAAAGATGTTAGCTTGCAAAATTACCTTTCCTGTTCACTACATCTGATTGTGTAAGCAGGGATATTTTGAACTCTGCCTGAACCAGATTGGTGTCTTTCCCTGGAATTAATCATCAGGAAAACCAGTGACACAGTTCCCCAAAGCTGCTAAGATACCAGCATAGCTGCTGCTTCTTAAGCTTCTCTGTAGATCAAAAGAAAGGTGCTAAATGCCTCTGAAAAAGATGTTCTGATATCTCTCCTTCCTTCAAAATTCACCTTTAATGCCAGCCTCCCTCGCTATCCTGTAATGCTTGTCCTAATCATGTTTCAGGGTCCATTGAGCCATTGAGGATGACCATCAAATTGAAAGAGAACATGGTGTGTATGGTACTGTCCAGGAGCAGAGAACAAGGGCTGTCCCATGAGGGAGGATGAGCCAGAAGCTGAAGGTGACCACAGCACAGACAGGACAGTGCCCTTGGTGACCATGGCACAGTACCACAGTGCCCAAGCAGGGCCAGGTTGGTGACAGTGATAGGCTGCCAGCAATTGCTGGGCAGATGCAAAGGGTCCAAGTGCAATTCAGAGAAACCAGCAAGGACAGGGACGGGGGTGGGCAAACCTACAGCATGGCTCAGCCTGAGCTGAACCTGGGCTTTTGGGCTCTTGGGCAGCAGCTGTGTGGGTGCCAGTCCCAGGTCAGGCTGGTCAGGGCATTTAAGGGCTGTTGATACACTCAGGGCCCCAACAGCTGCTCTGATGTGGGCTAGACATTGACGTGCTGATGGCACGTGTTATTGACTATGTAAGAAGTCTTTCTAGGCTCAGTGAGACAGCTCAATGAATAAAGTGCTACTGAATGTGAATAAGGAGTAGTAGGGTTTCCTTTGTGGAGGCCTAATTGTGAGTTATGAGTGTACCCCAAGCCAAAGCAAGGGAGAGTCCAACATTTCACTTCCCAAGGGGCAGACTGAGAAATGGGTTCTGAGTACTGATGGGCTGGAGTTGCTGTCTTCTGCCTGTTGGTGTCCCCTGCAGCTCCATGGTAAAGCTCACTGCAGCTGGGGTGGGTGATCCATTCCCTTCCTCCCTCATATGGCTATATGGGACTGCCAGCGCTCTGCACTGTCATTGCCCTCTTGAGTGGGAAAGGATATGCTGAGTTAGCAGAAGCCTAGAAGTGTCTCCTCTGTGCTTCGCATAAAGGCACAGCAGGACAGGGAAGGGCATTGTGCATCTTTACCCGGAGCTGCTGTTTCACCTAGTCCTTGTAATAAAACTTCAGACGTGCCTAAGGTTAAACTGTAAACTCCTCTGCTGGCGTAAGGTTGTCTGCTGAGTAATGGGGACTCCTTCTCTCTGGAGATGCTTACTAGTGCAGGATAGGCATATTCTGCCCTGCAGCATCTTTCATTTCAAGCTTTCCTAGCGTTGCTTCTGTATGGCAAGACAAAATAAAGTTTTCCATTTAGGCAGCCTCCCTCTGTCCTGCACTGTTTTGGGGTACAGGTGGAAGAATTCCTAAAGGGCCCGTAAAGCTATCCTTGGGTGGTGGCACTGGTAAACTTTTATTTGCATTTATACATGCCAAAGAGAGGGATGTTTCTGTGTTAATGAAGAGTTTGGGGGAATATAAGTTTTGGAAAAGGTGAGAAAAAGTGCTTTCTCTGAATCTGTTTATTTTGGACCAGTTGACATTCTGCCTCCACACTAAAAGAGCATAAAAATAAATCTGGTTCAGTGTATGGGTTTGGTTTTGAATATTAAATAGAGCTGCTGAAAAGTCCAGGTGCAGAATCCATGTGGATGAGAAGGCTGTGGAGGGAGAAGTGTAATACGCTGACCCAAACACCACCACTTAGGCGGCCTTTCCACTCTTTGATAACAGCTTCAACGCCAGCTTTGTTGGCATTTGCAAATTCCCAGGGACTGGTATTTCCAAGCAACATGAGCTCAGGAAACAGTGTCTCTCTCCTCCAGTTTTCTCTTGTTGAGCATTGGATACACAGTGCTCATGAGCTGTCCTGGCAGGAAGGGCTCAGGGTGTGGTGAAATCAGGTTCCTGCTGTGGAGAGGTTACCTGCCTGCAGTGCAACGGCACAGCGGTGCCTCAGGTATTGACAGCTGTAGAAGAGTCCTATTGGGCAGTCAGAGCAAGTGCTTTGCTATTGGGAGGTGGATATATCCATTTAAAATGATGCAGCAGGTACCATTTTGATCCTGTGGTTCTGCTTGTTGGAAAGCTGTTCCAATACTTTGCTAGTCCAGTGGTTAGAAACATTTTTCTAATTTATAGCCTAGGATTATTTGTTGCCAGTTTCTGTCTAATTTGTTCTCGAGTCAATGAAAAGAAGAAGAAAGCCAAGTGTAGTGAATGTGGTCTGCTTTGAGAGCTTGTGGAAAAAGCTTGCTGAGCAGGTCACTCTCCTTGTCTTGCAGTATTAGCCTGGTGACTCTACACTTGCCTGAAAATGTTCAGTTCAGTTCTGATGTCCTTTAAAATGAGGAAGGTGGGTCTGGTCCCAAGCCTGGAGAAGCCTGTGGAAAGGCCCGTGTTGACTTCAGTGGTCTTGAGAACTAAGCCTTACAAGATTTGCATAGAGCTGGTGCCAGATGCGTCTCCCACTCACAGTTCAGGCAATGAACATGTGTGCTCAAGGCTGGTGCAATTATGAGAGAGTTCAAAGGGACCTATACAACCGAGGAGAAATATTCATAGGCTGATCTGTGCCTCAACAGTATACTTTCACACAGCTGCCATCTGTAGCATGGGGCCTCTCCAGAGAAGGGAACATCAAATGTACCCTGGTCCCCCAGGATCATGACTTGTGCACACATGTTCCCTGGGGACTGGGATGAAGTTACTGCATGTGAGGTTCCTGTGTGTTTATTTTGTGAAAGTCCTGATCAGGTTGTTGAGGACAGGAGCACACACAGCTTGCTTGCAGCTTGATCTGGAAGAAAGGTCTTTGGTAGTAAGCATTTTTGCGATAAACATGGATGTTTTTGGTGAGTGAAGCTGAAGTGTAGGCAGCATGTAATGATTCATGTAGAAACAATATTTGTAGAAATGGCTACGGAGAGGGTTACAAATAGACCTAGTGAATGGGAAGATGATGTTCTCAAACACCATAACCTGTTGAGAAAAGCCTGATGTGAAGATGAATATGTTGATATTAGCTCCAAGAAGATAGCAGAAAGTTTTGATGGAGTTTGCCCCGGGTTGGTAGGTTCCTTCTAAGTTGTTCTCATTTTTCATCATTTGTGGGGTATGAATTTCTCTGATTTCTCAAACACAGCAAATGAGAGGCAGGGAAGAGTTGATGTTCCATAGGTAGGATGTGGTGTCAGAACATGGAGTTTGTCATATCCTGAATCCATGTCTCCCCAGGAAGACTACAGCTGTGTCACACCCCCAAAATGGTGGCGGCATTCTGCAAGAAGTAGTTATCAGCTTTCATGCAGGGAGAGAAAGCTATCATTGAAACTGAAAATGGTCATCAAATGTCTCTCACTTGTGTCATTAAATGTAGCATTGCAGGCATTTGGGTCAGGGTGTGCTGGTCTGGCCTTCTGGTATTCAAATTCCAGTCTGGTTGATATCTTTTCACTCTTCTTCATCTTTATGCCTCCTGTAAGGGCTGTCATGTTGTGGTCCATATGCTGCTGTGTTTTGCTGGCAAGTAAAGAAGTCGGTGTTTGCTCTGTATACAACTACTGTGGCTAAGGACATTTAAAGTGAGAGCTAAGAGTGTTTTGTCATAGCGTGCTCTTACACAGCGTGATTGTGTGGGAAATGGTGGCTAATAAATGCAAAAGGAATAAAAAAATGTCTTTCTTCCTCTTGTCAACTCCACCAATTTTAATGCAGATTTTTTTTATATATTAATTTGGGGTTTTTTTTATTTCTTCTTTAAAGGCTCAGGTTCCTGGAGTTTAGTGATTATTAGAAATCTTGACTCTCTCTGGCTTTTACAGCTACATGGGAAAGTTTAGAAACACGAGTCCCAAAGCTTCAAAAATCTGTAAAGCTAATAGAAGAGGTTTAACCCTTATTTATACATAAAATTTTGTGATTTGTTTAGGTCATCTCACAGCATCTCAGGAACCTGTCTCAGGGCATTGAAGTACTTAAACCCAGTAGTACAATTTTATTTTTATTCTTACTGCCCACTTGCTGGTGTGGTGTCAGAGGGAGAGCAGGAGATGAGACTGTGACTCAGCCTTTCTCCCAGTAAACAAATAGGCACAACAGGAGAAAATTGCATCTACCTGGAGTGGTGAAGCAGTTGCATTCACTGAATGGAAAGGAACCTACACCTTGTCTTGGGGCAGGGGTGAAGTGATATCTTTCAATTTTCCTTAATATGGATGAGTGTCTACAAGGGATGGTCAAACCCACACCTTTGTGTAATGGGTATTATTTAGAGAACTGTTACTTCCCTACTGATGTCACTGGAAATATATTTAATATTGCTACCATGTCTTAGCATGGCCAAAGATCTTGCCAGAGGAAAACCTGGTAGTCCGAATTCCAGCTCTGTGTAAATAAACAAATATTTCAGTAAATCCCTGAGAAGGGAAGCTGGGGGCCTTGGCATGACAAGCAAACCCATCAAAAATGGATTTTTTGTTTGTTTTGCATTTGATTTTAATAACAGACAAAATTTTCCAAGCAGGAGAATTGGACATACTGTATGCAATTTGTCTAAAGAATACTCTCTCTAGAAGGAAAGAAGAAAAAAAAAAAACAGTAAAGAAATAACTTCTCAGAGAGAATCTTCTACTGCTTTTGTCTTCCATTTAAAATGAGGTGCTAACTCAAGCTGGAAGCTTTCTCCTGCATGAGGATAATACAGCCTTATGACCATGCTCTCCACTTTGCTCCAGTTCCAGTAACTGCACTGAAGTCTGCAGTGAAGGTGAGCAGGGATGTTTGGTCAGGGCTGTTTGCTACTCAGGCACTTCCCTCCTTTAACACCTGCTTTTCGGAGCAGACCTTTGCAGGAATTCAAATGTGATTGTGCATTGAGTCTGGTTTTTTTTTTTTTTTCCTTCTGGCCAACCAGGTGAGGGTAGTCTAATTTGCTTCCAAGTGTTTTAATTGGGAACAAAGTGTTTTGAGGTTTCATTTTCAGACCCTTGAAGGTTTGATTGGTGCTTGACACCTTTCAATGCTTATCCGGTTTTATTTGGTAGAATGCAAACAGGTTGAAAGCATTGAACTGTTAAAAAAAAAAATAAATCTATCTAACCCTCCCCCACCTTCTCTGCCCCCCAAAACCCTTCCATGATTTGAAGTTTGTAGAAACTTGCCTGTTGATTAAGACAGTAAGGCATGCAGGAAGAAGGTCTTTGCATCAGTAATAACCAAATGAGTGGGGTGCAGCTAGTTGCTCTGCTGCATGGTTTTTGGACAGCCTGTTATTTTACTGCTTCGTTACAGCTTTAAAACTGGGCAGATTACCAGGGTGCTGTCTGTATTCAAATGGTTGTATGCTCTGGGTCAGCTTTGCAGCCCAGCAGCTGGTATGGTGTTTGTATTTTTGTGGACACATTAATGACAGGAGCAATCTTTTGGCTTAAAGTGTCTGTGGTAGAGTTTCTTATCAGTCATTTCAGCACCTGATTAACAGGTGCAAACAGGTACTTGGACATCTAAAACCTTGGCTAACTGTAGGAATGAACTGTGACTTCAAAACTAGATACTACACACTTAACGAAACAGCATCTATGCAGTAGGTACTGTACCTTTGTAGAGAGCTAGCATGGTTTACCTTGCATTGCCCTGAGGTTGCAAGGTTAACCTTGTATTGCTTATATGTGTTTGTTTTGTTAAAAAAAAACTTCTACAGTTGTTTCATCAATGATCTTAGTCTGCAGGGAGTAGTCACGGTTTTACGGGCATCAGAAGAGCATTAAGCATCTACGAACAGTAACAATCTGTTTTATCAATAACTATGTCTTTATGATAACCCATGAATAGGCATACAAGTGTTATAATCCTGCACTGAGGCATTGAGATTTTAATGAAACTTTGGGTAGGTCAGTGGCACCATGTTAAAATTTAAACTTAGGGTTTGGAAGGTCTTATTCTGCCTGTGCTCTCACCAGCAGGTAACAGGCTGCACCTGCACTGATGAGATGTGCGCTTGCGGGCGGGCAGTGCAAGCTGGGTGAGAATTGGTGACCTTTCTTTCTAACTAAGGATTACAGAATCTTTTTCTTCTAACATCTGCTGCTCAATGATTTTGAGGAAAAGGTGCAGCAGATAAGGACAGTTAAAATAAGCTAAATATAACATTGTCAGGACTCAGAATGGCTTTACTTTGCCAGAGAGGAGTCATGCTTCACATGTGAATGATCTTCCTTTGACCTAAACTTAAACCATGAGTTCAGGGAACAACCATTTACAGAGTTGGTTAGGTCTGTAATTCACTATGTGAATAACAGGATGGTTTGAAAGAGAAAACAAAGATCCTTATTTCTCAGCAAAGATGCAGAATAAAACTATCAAATTCTCTTGGGTTTTCTTGTTTGGGTTTTTTTTGGTTGTGTAGTTTTTGTTGGGTTTTTTTTTAAGGATTGGTGGGGTTTCAGAAATACTTTCAATCAGTGTAGACCACTTCCTATTGCAGCTGGCAGCTGTTCTCACAGTGTTTGAAGATGAGGAGCACAGCAATGCTCTTTAAGAAACAATTTCTTGTGAAGAACAGATGAGTCTGAGGTTCTGGTTAAGGGAGAATGCACCCCCATAAATCACTGCGTTATTATATATGAAGAATACTTTTGTAGTCTGTCATTGGAGCAACCATTGAGTGGGATTCTGCATCCCACACTTGAAAATGGTCCCAGCTTAGGCAAACACTTGAGCATGTGCTTGACAGCTAAGCACTGACTTCAGCAGCTTGCCTAAGGGCTGACTCAGGTTTCATGCTGGTCTGGAAGGCTGCTGTAGTTCTCACAACTGTTCTTATACAGTGTTTCCTCTGGTGAGAGTGGAAAGCAGTATTTGTGTGCTTCCTGTGCTTGTGACATACAATGATCACTCCTCCTTGCTAGCACTGCTAACCTCTCTCTTTTGCAATGTGAAGAAAAAGCTTATTATGTGGCTGGACCACTGGGGAGGTGTTTGTGTGGGTGTGAGTGGGGGTGACATCCACTGATGTGGTGGTGTTGATCTGGAGCGAGTTGGCTCAGATTCACCTTTGCTTTAAGTTTACTGATTGTGAATTACAGTGTTGCTGTGTGCATGGCACAGGAGACAAAATTGACATGGAGCAAGAAAGTTACATTAAGTAGCATAGCTGCCTCCTGTTAAGGAAGGAAAGCCAAATCAAAAGATATGAAGATGATTATTCAGGATTGAATTGTGCTCTTAGTTTTCCACACCATCATCTGAGACTTGTAACATGTGACCAGTTGAAAGCCTGCTAGGCACTCTGCTGCAGGGATGATATGCTTTAGTCATGATGTCTCACCCTGAATGGGCTGAGATGGGGTATTACTGTGCTGGGTATGGATATTGTCATAATTATTCCCCTCCTCCCCCAATGTGGTTTTATAGCGTTTTTTAAGAGGAAAGGCACTAAATCAGCATCAACATGTCAATGACCAATTGACATCCCAGAAAATTAGTTACTGTGAAGGGTAGGACGCTGGTGATGGTTGGAGTCTGAGCAGCTGTAGTGTAGGAGACTGACTGCAGCCTATTGAGCATAGCTATGCTGGCCCAGGTTTTCATTCAGATTGCTGGGAGATCAGATTCACCCTGCATGTTTGTTCCTTCTGTATTGATTCAGCATGCTAAAGTGAAGCCAGTTCAATATAGAGATAAAAACAAGGGCTGACAGACATTTTGTCATTTTTTTTCAAATATAAATGTACAGTATGAACCAGTTTGCAGAGCTATACAGCCCTGCCTTTGTGTTTTGAGAGAGCACATGATTTACTGCAGAAATCAGTTTGGCATAGCGTAGCTGTGCAGATTCAGCAGGACCTACCATTATCTTGTCATGCTTTTTAGCAAATTGACTTTTACAAGGCAGCAATTCAAAAACATGAAAGCAAAATGTGCTGAACAACCCATCCCTTGTCCCTCCATCCAGTGTGTGCTGGCAAATCTGCCACAGCTGCACCCATGGGCATGATGGTGCTCAGCTCCCTTGCTTGCAGGCTTTTGGGCGTAAGCTGGTGTGGGTCTTGATTTTGTTATTGTGCTCTCAAAGTCCCAAGTTGCTGAATTTTCAGCTAAGTACGGTAGTTCAGACATGGCTTTCTGTCGTGTTTCACTTTACAGACTTAATAGGATTTCATTGGTACAGCAAGAGTAACAACTGCACTGTTAGCAAAATTTTGCAGATCTTGCTTCTTTTCAGCACTGCTTACCTGTGCCTGCTCTGCCTGCAGTCTCAGACATAAAAAGAAGAATGGCCAGAAAGCAGTTAGGTTCTTGGGCTTGCCCCGACTAGTGTGGCCACATCTGAAGGCAGATAACTGAGCTAGATGCACCATTGGTCAGACTCAGAAGGGCATTTTCTGTGTTTTTAAAGTACGTCTCTATTCCACTGTCAGCACTGAAGTAGCCATGGATACAGTATTTCTGCATTCCCAGATATTTGGCAAATGTGCCTGGATTTTTGTTTATTTTTAATGGGTTAATTTAAGATATGTAAAACTTTTCTACTTTCTGGGAATTCAAGACATTCAGCCCATATATGCTTCAGCAAATGGCTTCTATTTAATAACATCTTTGCACATTACCATTAAGAGATGGCTATCTCGGAGAGCTATGCAGTGGGTGTGCCCAAGGGTGAAAAATGAACAAAAAGTAAGACTGAGGGGAGATGGGAGAAGGAAAGATCTTTGTACAGGTTTTTTTTTCAATTAATAATGTGTGTGAAGGGTAGGGGCAGAGATGCTCTAAGGAGCGTTCTGAGATAATGAAGTAGCTTGCTTAGCTCAACAGGGTGGATTGAAATGACAGCCCTACCCATCCTTCTTTCTTGCTCTTCTGTGAACGAAGCAGTGCTCAAGCAGTGGTGTTCATGTGTGGAGTAGGGCAGTGGCCAGCTCCTTTTCCTCTTCCCTTGTGTTTTGAGATGAAACTTCAGGGTTAGCATTTTCCCTCCAGCTACTGAGCTTCACACTTTTGTGTGAAGAAAGTTAATTGGCCAATACCACTGTGGGCTCCTTGCAATACGACAGGTGCTTTGCCTGTGTGTCACCACAGTCCATGAACCTGCTCCACAAACCCTGTCTTAAGCCACAGTGGTCATCTTGAAGGAACAACTATTTCCTCAACAGAACTTTTCTCTGTAGAAAGTACTTTTTCCCTTTCCTTTCTTCTGCAGAAACTGTTTGTCACTCGAAAGACCCATCTGGTTTTGAAGACTAGCCAGGCAGACCAGAGATGCCAGTGAGGGAGACCCATCCTGATGCAACAGGTTTCATATCCCTCTGCAACCTCTCCTTTGTGTAGATTTTACTTCCTGTCACAAGTAAGGTCTTAAAATCTTTTGAATGGCTCACCAGATAGAAAAACCTCTACTCTGTATTAATGGTTAATGGGTCTTTCTAGCAGATGTAAAATCCAGTGAAACATATACAGTTTCTTTGGTTTTAACAGGAACAGATGATTTAATAAGCAGCTATAAATCCCTTGGGAATGTACAGACATAGTCAAACAGCACATTTCTGCCAGATTTTTCACTGACTAGACTTATAGCCTGTGAGTCATAGCGGTCTGCTCCACTCTCCACCTCAAATGCCTGTTGTTGTTTTGGCTTTTAGAGGTGCTCTGTGCTGTATACGGGGTTTTTTATCACCTTCTCCTGTTAATGGGCTTGCTCCTTCATTCAGGAGACAGTGTTCAACCAGTTGACTGTATGTGCATGACAGTGCATGACATTTCTTTTCCATTCCCTAGCCCAGCTTGTGATTTTAAAATTGTATAGTGAAAATGTTTCTGAGGATTATATTAATACAGCCTCCTAAATAGGCTTAATAGTGGGAATCTGGTTAAATTAAAGGAGGTATAGTTAGCCTCTTTCTTAATACAGCAGTGCTTTCCTTACAGCAGTCTGTGGATGGCTTAAGAAGTTTAATAAATTTACACTACCACTATTTCTAATAGATTTAGTTATCAGCTGTTTGGAGATAAGGAAACCAAGACAGAAAGCAGAAAGCTCTTTCAGTTACCTGTGGTTCATGCTGAATTGCAGGGGAGGGTTTTATTTCCTGAAGTATCGAAGTGCCATTCCAAATAGATGTAAAATGGCATTGTGTTATACAAATGTCTTCTTTTATATTGTGGTGGTCTGCTGGCTTTCCATAAGTGTCTTAGATGTCTAGGAACTGGGGTTGCAAGCTCCTGTTTTATTTTACAGTTGCTTCACAAGCCACGTGAATTACACTTGGGAGTCACTCTAAAGGAGATGAAGTATTAGAATTGCTAAGATTTGGTCCAGGGGTCACACCCTGGTAAACCAGAGATGAAACTAGCCATAAAACACAAGACTTTGTGTGGAATTTTTAACCATTGTGGAGGTTCTTGCAAGACAGGTGCAGTGCAGCTTATTTTGAATGCAGCTGCTGGATGGAGGTGATTTGAAAAATGGCCCACAATATAGTTTTCTGGTTTTCTTTCTTTTTTTTTTTTTTTCAATCTTGCAACGCAGGTATCTAATATTTTAGAGTGTAACCAGATACAAAATCTAATAAAAGTGCAGAATTATGAGGGCATCATACACAGGTAGGAAAAATCAGGTTCTAAATCTTTCACTGGCTCAGGACAGCATTTGCATTTGTTTTACTCTGGGACTGTGTAAATCACGAGGAAACCTTCTTATTTCAGTGGTAGGGATGATGAAGAAATCCTGTTGATGTTTGGCCTTTTTCAAGCTGGCGCGAGTATCAAAAATGCATAGATGTGAAGCAGGTTAAGAAACTGGAAACAGCCTTAGAGGTTGATTAATGTACAGAATTATATAACATGATCAAAGGTACATATTGTTTGAAGCTTGTGGTGAGATCACAATTTACTGCATCATTCCAATGCTGTTTGCTTCTGATTTCTCAGTGCTTCAGAAAGCCAAACAGGTATTGTGTTACTACGTGAAGGAAGCTATCCAAGGTCATAGAATCATTCAGGTTGGAAAAGACCCTTGGGATCATCGAGTCCGACTGGATGGTGTCAAAATTAAGAACAACATTTGATTCTTCTGACTCCTTGTTAGGTCCCTCCACACTGTGTATAAAGCAGAGTAGAGGGTTTCAACCCTATGAATGTGTGGGAGGGAAAAAAAAAAAGGCCTTTCAGCTCTTTCTGGCAAACTGAGAGTGTTGCATTATGCTTTCTGTAAGCACAGAGCTCTTATGTTTACTGATGGGACTTTCACACGTCAGGAAATTAGAAAACTGGAGTCGTAATCAGCATGTCTGTTCTTGAATGGGGAATTTTCCCCAAAGCAAGTTGTGATGCATGCTCCTAATGATTTGGATCCTACATTTCAGACTTTCCATAAGCTGCTTCCAGCATTGTAGGCACTAACCTGTGTTTGCAGTGAACATAAGCACACCCAACTGCAAGGGTAACAGCCGTAAGTTACGTGTTTAAATCTCAGCATAACTCTGTGTGATTAATTGGGAATGCTCAGTGGCTTTAGAAATCTGGTCCTACTATGGTGTTTAGATGGAGGTATTCAGTGCTTGTGCTGTTACAAGCCAGGTTAGGGGTTACTTAGAAATCAAGACTTTTAGCAGCGCTTTTGCTAGCAAGTCTTTGCTGGCTGCAGGGTCTTTTCCAAACTTTCTGGTGTGTGGTCTTTGTGCACTAAGTGGCTAATACTCAGCCTGTGTTGTGGGATTTCACCATTTTCATAGTATGAACAGCAAGCAGCAGCAGTTCCAGAGGGTGAGTTGTCCATCCCCTTAAAGCAACATACATAGCAATGGAGATCATCATATGACCACATGGACCTTATCCAGTGTTTTAAAGGGAAAATATCTATAACAGTGTCCTGGCCTATATAAGCTGTATAGTTTTCCCAGACTTGGAAGAAAAGCACTGGTACTTTCCCAAGTTCCACCCTTTTCAGTTTGATGTAAAAAAAAAAAAGTCGATTCTTGCTTTTCTTTTGTCTCTAAAATGGGAAATACGGTAATTAAAAGAAGAAATTATGCTTTTTCATGGCAAGAGGCAAAATCTTATCTGAGCTACCTGTTTGATGAGAGTAAAACAGAACGTGTACTTTCTTTTTTTTTTCTTTTCTTAAATAAAAGTCTCTACTGTTAGTGGTGAAGAGGAGACAAGTAGGTGTGTGGTTCCCCAGCAGCCTAAAAGGGGGTGTCAGGAGAGCTCTTCCTTGGATGTGGGGCTGTTTTCAGAGGCTTCCCCCAGCTCTGTTTGGAAGAGTGCACAGAATCAGAGGAAAAGCAATGACCTGGCTTTTAAGACATTCATCTGGAGCTCGGGTGCTGGGAGCTGAATTCCCAGCGCTGGGACTGGCTTCCTCTGTGGTCTGCAGTATGTTGCTCAGGGGATGCCTGTGCTACACAATGGAACTCGGCACAGAGAGCCCTGGAGCTGACTGCAGGAGGTCTGCATGGCCCCACAGCACAGTGAGGCACTGTGTGGAGGCACGACCTCCTTCCTGAAAAAATATGGCTGTGGTAGTTCAAGCACTGCCCTGTGCTGTTGGGACCTTGCTATTTCCAGTTCTGGAGTTATGGTGGTTGCAGCTCATTTGGGCATCTCTGTACCATGCTCTACTGCTAAACCCAGGAAGCACTGAGTTACTGAGAAATTAACACAGAGTTCACAAAATGTTTTTGAACTGTGTGTATGATCTGGTTTTGGATTTCTTCTGTTTTGCACAAGCTCATCCTAAGCACCGACTTCCATTTCCTTCATGGCACTGGAAATGAGCTAGAAGGAAAGTTTAATTTCAGCTGTTTCCCAAGCCCAAATTGTTTTCCAGGAAGAAGAAAGTTCTGATATCCCTTGGAGTTCAGCTGACCTCGACTGCCTTCCAGGTCCTAACTATGATTTCAGGGGAGGCAGCAGAGCCTGGTGGTCAGAACCTGGTCAGTCATACACTCTTTTTGAGGGACCACTGTGCAGCCTCTTGCACAAAACCACTTAACTCCTTTGTTCCAAGCAGCCACGCAGGAGTGACATTTACCTGGCCTTGTAAAGCATGCTTAGGGCCATGAATGAAAGAATGGAAGGAGCTGTGCCTGTGCAAATCAATATTGTGTTTATCTGCTTTACCCAAAATAGAGAAGAAAATAGCTTTATTGTCTGTGGCTTGAAAAATCTGCCTGCTGTGATGGCTGTGGCGATATGAAAGACAAACTCATTATATGCCTAAGAAAACACATGCTGTTGCTGGATTTGATTTCAATGAGGTATAGGTGTTGGGAGTAGTGCTGGGCTAGTGCTGGCAGTACCCTTCCTCCCCAGAGATCCCGAGTAGGGCTCACAGGCACCCCACAGCATGTTACCAGCATTCACAGTGTCTCTGGGTCAACTTGGAGGTTCAAGTCATGACAAAAATAAAGGAAGACAACTGCAGAAATTAGCATACAGATAAGTTATTGCTTTTTGTCCAAGGAACATCAGACTGACACTTTCTTCTCAGAGTCTCTTGGCTAATAGGCTTTGGAAGATAAGATCTATCCAGAGTGGTTGCATAAACTTCCAATGAACTTTCATAGTTGACGATCAAAAGGAATCACAAAACATGTTGTCATTATTTATCTATTTATTTACTTATTTAGAAGTTCAAAGAGTGCACAGTGCTATTGGTTGTGATTTTTCTCATGTAAACAAGGTGATATGTTGCTGGGTGCTCAGCCTTAGGCCCTCTTATTCTCCATTTTGACTTTAAAGTGAGAGCCCTTTTGCAGAGGGGTGGGAAACGCAAAAAAAAATCAAACCACCACCCATATTCTGCTTCAGCAACCAGCACTGCATTATTGAATGTACCTGTCCTCATGCCCCTTGTTTTGCCAAGAGATTCTCCTCCCTTTATTAGCTCCATGGAGCCAATGTATCAATAGAGACAGCATCTTCTTCTTTGTCCGACTACCTGAATGCAAGCACAGGAAGGGCTACCTTGACAAGAATTTGAAAAGTGCCTCTTCAGGTGGGGATTTGGCTTAAAGAATCCGTATTCCCATAATTGATGAGCTCTGAGAAGGATCTTGCCCCTCTGTTCCCATTAAGTCAAAGCTTTGCAGCACTTGCTCAGATGCATACAAGATTTAATCCTCGCAGAGTTATGTTCTTGTGAGTCCTGCTTGCATTGCAATTCCAGGTGTGAGGGATCTGTTTTTTAAATTGCCTTCTAGTCCCATGTGTAGCATCTTGTGTCGCAGGAGGTATACTGTGAACAAGGGCAACAGAAACTTGTCCTTTGGCTTTTACTTAAAAGAAACAGTAGTGAACTAAGACAAACTGAGATATCTTGCATTCATGTAGGGTCAAATCAGAATTCCTGTGGAATTTCAAGCAACTCATTGACATCTCTCCTGATAAGGCTAGTTCCCAGAGGAAGCCTGCTGGTCTCATTTGCCCTCTTCTTGGGACATAAATCCATGCTTGACGGAGACATAAGCAGTAAAAAAATAAAGGTATAGGAAGAGACTAACACCTATAAAGGGAAAAATTTTCTTGTTTTGTCCAGACAGGACAAATAGTCTCCCCTCGGGGGCTTCCTCCCTCCATCAGTTTTGGTCCTACAGCTTCCTGTCTTTCCTTTTCAGGGATGCCTGGGATACAGCACAGCCATGCACAGGAAGAGTGTTGACTGGAGTGCAGATGGGTTGCAGACAGGGCTGGCTCTGGAGAGTTAAGGAGCAGAAGGACTTATTTACACAAGGTTCCCACCTTTTGGTTATCCCTCTAGCTTAGCTTGTGCCTTGGCCTGGTGCCATCTGACACAGTTTGCAGCACTGAGATGTTGAGAGCTGGCTGGATTGGCTGCCTGGGCCCAGAGCCAATTTGTGTGGCTTATTTGGCTTTGCACCGCTTTCCTAGCAGGGTGAGCTGTAATATATGTCTCCTGCCATGAATCAGACCATAGGTATGGATAATTCTCAAACCAGGCATTTACATGATTTAATTCCACACTGTTCAGGTTTAAAGTTGCTCTATTAAGGAATTATTCAGCTTATTGCTCAGCAGATTTTCAAACTCATTACTAGGTTTAACATGGGAAATGCGTCTCAGTTACATCACCAAACAACATCTGAAAGCTTTAATTGCCAAATAAAAACTCTTTCCATCTCTCTTTTCTCAAATATACAACATTACTAAAGCACCACTTTGGTAAAATATTGCAGCACGTTTGGCATATTTTTAACTTCTTTTGAAGTCAATGTTTAAGTGCTTTGTTGAATCAGGGCCTAAAAAAATAATAGCCACAAAGTTAAGCCACTTTATTTCTGAATGAGTGTTTGCACAGGAGTTGAATGTGTGTCAGCTTCTTGTCATGACCCTGTAGGTACAGATATCCTCTTAATTTTGTAAATTGCAGTCCTGCACCCAGTTGAGATGTCAGGGTCAGACCGAAGTATGGCAGGCTTTTGTTTGCAGAATAAGATCAAACTGAAATGGGATATAGGACCATAAAGGGATTGGCAGCATCTCAAAGAGTGCACAGCTATGATTAGTCATTTCCTATATACATGTAGTGTGTGTGTATATATATATACACATACACTTTTTTTTTTTTTCCTGGGTTGGTGAAATTGGTGCAGTGTTTCAAACATGATCCTTGTTGGGCTATTAAAGAGGTCATGGAAATTTTTAATTCTCCTTCTAGAAGAGAGAGTTGTGGAAATACTACATGGGTAATGGATCTGATGCTGAAATGGGGGAAGAAAACAAGTTCATAGCTGATTGATCTTAGACATACACCTTTGCAGTCCCATTGCAAATGGGACTCGTATGTTGGGCCAACTCCTTTGCTATTGTTTATAGGGCTACTATATGCTTTTGTAGTACTTACTATGGTACCACAATCCTAGCAAAGCATGATGCAGTGTGGCAAAAATTGAAGTTAACGTGGCACTAAAGTCAGTGAAAGTTTTATTCACTTCAGTAGAATGATGCTTTTGGGGTCAGAGATGTTATCTTGTGCCACGTGTTTTATTGGTGTGTTCTTATGCTGTTGAGTTGGAGTGTTAACAATAAAGGACAGTGCTCTGGACTGTTAATTCAAAGAATTCAATGGTGGTGTGGGACTGCTTCAAAGAGTATGGTGGCTGCTGTCCTGGATATCATCGTGTTGCCGCACCTGACAGTCACAGAATGCCCGATGCAAAAGTACTGATTGTTGGGCCTCTATATAAAGCACCAAGAGTAGTTTTTGTAGTGCATGCACGCTTTATGTAATGAGCTGGTAGGGGACTTTTCCCTTATTTCCATTCTTCTGCAAGTCACTGCCTGATGATGAGGAAGTGCTGCTGCCTAGCTCTCTGCCTTTCCCAGTGAGGTCAGCAGGAGCTGCAGACACTTGACTTTCCATGGTATTGGTTAAAAATTTGCTGTGGCAGGGTACTTGAGCTTCACTTCTTGCTGTTGAGTCTTAAATTTGTCTAAGTTCAAACAGATACATATCCATTGAGGTCATTGGAAAGATGGTCAGTAACTGTGGTGTAGATATGACATGAGAGGGAGAGAAATAAGGTGGTCATCTTCTATGGGAAAAGGGGCAGAAGCCCTTCTGAAGGGCAGAAAATTATTTGAGGAGGGGGAAAAAAGTCAAATCATTTTACAGGAGTATTTTTATGTGGAACTTCTTTTTTTTTTTTTCTTTTTTTTTTTTTTTTAAATGTGAAGGAAAATATTACTGAAGTTGGTGCAGTGATTAATCTCCTTTTACACCTACCAGAGATTTGTGCTGCTGTTGTGGGCAGCTTAGTCCGTAGCTCATCTCTGGGTTTGTGTTTTTAAATCCCAAAGTTGATATTGTGTTTTCACCTACTGAAAGTGATAAAATTTCATGAGCCATTTAGGAGCAAATCTGATTTTTTTTCCTCTCCTGTTGCTGATAATGGCTGTTTGATCTGGAAAGCATTCGGTAAAGGATCTCAGACCACGTAGCTTGTGGAGAGAGCAGCTCATATTTCCCTTTCCAGTCTCAAGGGCAGAGACGCCAGGTGTGCCCCAGTGAGGACTCTCTCACTGCACACTCAACCTTCTCAGTGCATGTCTGCTCCTGCATGTATCACATGGCTTCTGCATCCTGTGCTTGTGACCACAGAGCATAGGAAGGAGTGTGCTCAACCAGTCAGAAATGGGAAGTGTATCAGAAATAAGAAACTAAACATCAGCAACCTGTGAGTAATGGATTGTCTGTCTCCTGCAGGGGATCAGGATACATATTCTAATGCTTTTTGATCACAGTGTAGCCATCACACTATAATTAACCAAATATTAGCTGTTCATCATGTCCTCTGTTTCACAGAGTCACAGAATCAAATGGGGTTGGAAGGAACCTCTGGAGATCATCTAGTCTAACCCTCCTGCCAAAGCAGGTCCACCTAGAGCAGGTTGCACAGGAACTTGTTTATGATACTAAACTCTGTCCTGATCCTAAATTTTGTTCTGATGTGTTGATGTGCTCACAGAAAGGCCCAATGAGAAAAAAGTAAAAGGTGAGAATGTTCCTTGTTTCACTGGAGCCAATCTAAGGAAAATATTTCACCTTTTGGCAAGGTGTTCACTGGCAGTGTATTGATGAAACTTAGAATAGAAATGTGCTTTTCTGGGGTCTTCTGATAGTCACAAACCCAAGGCTATGGCTTAGGCCATAGTTTTACTACTGTGCTTTGTACCTACATATTTGTGCATACATAATATATTTTAATGACTTCATTTCTTTTGTTTGGAACTTTAAACTGTAACTGAGTGTATATGTAATGCAATGAGCATTTTCAGTTGTTTATAAATACTAGCTTGCATGCTCCCCTGAGATCCTTGCCATATGTGCAGATGTGGTCACCTAATGAAGTGCTACAGAACCTTGTGACAAACTCTTGAGTGGGACGTGATGCAGATGGTTGGTACATACTCTCATTCTAGCAATAATGTGGTCTATAGAAAATCTGAGACTGATCAGCCATTTCACCTGTCCATTGATCATCTCCTAGGTTGTTTTTTCTTTTATTACTTCCATGTCTTTGAGCACACCCTTTGCAGTGGTGTAGGTTAAAATATTCCTTTCTTGGGAGGAGTTATCCATCTCCTCCTTTCCCCAGTTACACTGCTGAAACTGTGCCTGCTTGCAGCGTATGATGAGTATAACCCGGTCATATACCGAAGGGAACTTTTCAAGAGAAAAACATGTCATACTTTTTTATATAAGGAGGTGATTGGTGACAGTCAACATGGCTACACCAAAGGCAAATAATGTCTGATGAATTTGGTTGCTTTCTACAACAGGGTTACAGAGTTGGTGGATACGGGAAGAGAAACTGACATCATCTACCTGGACTTGTGCAAAACTTTTGACACTGTCCCACATGACATCCTTGTCTCTAAATTGGAGAGACGTGGATTTGATGGATGTACCACTCAGCGGATAAGGAATTGGCTGGATGGTCACACTGAAGGAGTTGTGGTTCACAGTTTGATGTCCAAGTGGAGACCAATGATGAATGGTATTCCTCAGGGGTCAGTGGTGCTTAACAACTTTTTTTGGTGACATGGAAACTGGGACTGAGTGAACACTTGGCAAGTTTGCCCATTACACCAAACTGAGTGGTGTGGTCAACACGCTGGAGGGGAGAGATGCCATCCAGAAGGGCCTTGACAAGCTTGAGAGGTCGGCCTGTGCCAACCTCATAAAGTTCAACAGGCCAAGTGCAAGGTCCTGCACAAATGCAGCTGTGTGGAGAATGGATTGAGAAGAGCCCTGAGGAGAAGGGGCTTGGGGGTGCTGGTTGATGAGAAACTCAACATGACCCATCGATGTGCAGTTGCAGCTCAGAAAGTTACCGTATCCTGGGCCGCATCAAAAGAAGTGTGGCCAGCAGATCAAGGGAGGTGATTCCCCCCATCTGCTCTGTGCTTGTGAGGCCCCATCTGGAGAACTGCATCCAGCTCTGGGGCCTGTTGGAGCAAGTCCGGGGGGGGAGGGCATGAAGATGATCAGAGGGCTGGAGCACCTCTCCTTTGAAGACAGGCTGAAAGAGTTGGGGTTTTTCAGCCTGGAGAAGAGAAGGCTCTGGGGAGACCTTATAGCAGCCTTCCAGTACCTAAAGGGGGCCTACAGGAAAGGTGGGGAGGGACTCTTTATCAGGGAGTGTAGTCATAGAATGAGGGGTAATAGTTTTAAACTGAAAAAGGGTAGATTTATATTAGGTATTAGGTAGAACTTCTTTGATGGTGGTAAGACACTGGAACAAGTTGCCCAGAGAAGTCCTCCATCCCTGGTGGTGTTCCAAGGCCAGGCTGGATGGGACTTTGAGCAACCTGCTCTAGTGGAAGGTGTCCCTGCCCACAGCAAAGGGGTTGGAACTCAATGATCTTTAAGGTCCCTTCCAACTCTAACCATTCTGTGATTCTGTTTGGCTCCTATGGTTCTGTTGGGCTTTCCTGCTGCATTCTTAAGGGAATGTAACATGAACTTGCAAGCTTAGTATATATCGCTTTCATGTCTAGAAAAACTCTTTCATGTGATGTCATTTCAGCATCTTCTGGATTCTTGACAGTAACTGTCTTTTTATATTCATCTACCTGTGAATTGTCTGCATGCAGTTTTTGGTAACAGTGTAAAATATGCCTCATGTATACACCTTTGGGTAGAGTTTTTGATAGAAAGAGAGGTGGAGTAAGCGTACAATCCACTAGCAGCTCTGTCGTTCACAACAAGAAGAGTGCTCAGAAGTACACTCAATAATATGCTCCAATGCAGTTTATATCTTCTAATAGTTATATGGAGAGACTGGTGTTCCCGTAAGACATCTTGGCTATCTCATGTCTGGGTTTTTTTTAATCCCACCTTTGCTATCATGTTACAGACATGATCAGAATAATACATTTGAACTTTTTTATATCTTCTCATGTATAAACTTAGCTGTCTTGATTATGTAATGCATGCACACATTTTTTTGTGTTCAGCTCCTGAAATAATATACAAAAGGTTACATATGCTAAATTGATTTTAAGTTTTTAATGCAGGGGTGGAATATCATAACAGCATAATGAAGTGGTGGGTAGAGAAAAAAGAAACTGATTTCCCACTTAATAGGGCATAGTCAGCTTTGCAATTTTACGCCCACTAGAGGGACTGTTGCTCATACAACTCATTGCATAAAGCAGTCTCATGCAATCCCTTCAGTATCTTTTATGAAGTTTTAAAACTTTGAATGACTGACTCTAGTTAAATCCTCTAAAGAGTAAGTCTCCAGGCTATTTCTCAAAGTGTAAAAACCTCAAGCACAGCGCTGTTCTAAGTCCAAATGCTTTTTAGTGAACTTCCTTACTAAAGGTTGTCTTTCTGTCTTTCTGTCTTTCTGTCTTTCTGTCTTTCTGTCTTTCTGTCTTTCTGTCTTTCTGTCTTTCTGTCTTTCTGTCT
>JAOXNO010000041.1:55899237-55911201 GCA_028565335.1 Limnodromus scolopaceus | reverse complement strand
CCTTTAATTATAGCAAGAACCTTGAAATTATTGCACTGTCATTCGGCTCTGCAGTGCAGGCTCTCATTAGTGCTAATCAGTGATCTCTGTTCTGCTTTTGCATCTTTGACCCAGTTACTTTGCTGAACTTAACACAGTTGCTAGTGTGACACAAAGCAGACTCTTGGCACAGCCCTGATCACAGAGCAGGGAGAGATCTGGCAACTTTCACACAAATCCATTATAATTAAGGCTTCCGGTCTGGGATTTAAACTTCTTCTTTCTCTTAAAAACCTGAGAGGCTGTTTAAAATATTTTTTCAGGCTGAAAATGAACCTTCTGCCAGTAGAGGCAAAGTCCCCTGACCATACTAGCTGCAGGCAGGCCTGGAAGAGGCAGGTGCTGCTCTTGTTCCTTCATTGGGATTTGTAAATGTGCTTTCCCCCCGAGTCCTTTTTGAACAGAGCTTCCTGGTTGTTCCTCAGTTTCACGTGACAACAACAGAGTCCCCTAAGCTGTTAGAGGAGTGTTGCACAGTTGCCTTTCCTCCAGTGCCAGCTCCTATTGTAAGTTCAAGCCTCATGTAACATTAATTCTCTCTGCCTGCTTGGAGCCAAAATTCTGTATGCAAGGGGCTGTTCAAAGGAATAACATTTCCCCACCCTGTAAGAGGCAGTGCTCCCCCCTCAAACCTTTTTTTCCACATCCTGTTGCAGTTTGATGACAAGAAGATGAATCGGATGCTAAAACTTCTGCCAATGGCAAGAGTACAATTTGGCATCCCTCGTGCAGCTGGCATCCAAAGGATACAAGCCATCAAATTATCCCGTGCTCCTGGTTCAGCCAAGCCTGTTGGTTTATGACCAGAACATTCCTCCGCTCTTTAAAGTGTACCTGAAAGTTAAAAGGCATCACTAAGCATTTATCACATTATGGCCATACTGAGGACAGTTGGCCCATTTTGACAGTACAAAACCTGCTCCCTGCAATATTATTGCATGCCTCCTTGGTAGAGAGCAAAAAGCAATTTGGGAGCTGTAGCAGTATGGAAACCTTTGCAGCTGCACAATTCACATTCCCATGTTTCAGTCGCTCACAGGCCCATGCAGACCTTCTTTATTAGTTTTAGAAGGAGCATAGTTGACAGCTGATTATTTTGAACAGCATATTCTAGAGAGCTGTTCTATGATGGTGTTGTCAAGAGAGGCAAGCCAGGAAAGTATTGACTTAAGTTACAAAGAAAAATTTCTGATTTAGAGCACAATGCTGTTCATCCAAAAGATTTGTAGGGGACAAAACCATCTTCATACCACTCTGCTGTCAACATGTTCAAACCCGTGCTGAAGGAGGTGAGAAGCTGAACAGCTCAGCCTGTTGTGTTCATCCCCTAGCAGTTCCTGGGAGAGCTCCCTGAGGGCTTCCTAGCACATTGTCGCAGGGAAGGGGACATATTGCAACTCAGTCTTCAGAAACCTGCCTAAAAAATATTCTGAAGTGACTCATTCTGGTGTTGTTTTTTGGAGAAGAGTCAAGTTGGTTCCAGAGCGAAGAGAGGGAAAAACTTCCACTTTTGGACACTGGATATGCTTTGTGTAATGAGATGATGCTCTGGGTTGGAGCTGCTCTACTGTGTACCAGACCGGGTTTCACCATTGCACTGACCCTGCTACACTCATGCTTGGGGCAGCAGGTTGGCTTTTGAAAATGTATGAAGACCTAAGGGCAAACAATAGTTTTTCAGTGCTCTTTTATTAGCAGCAGCACGTGACAGGAGGTTGCAAATCGAGTGGTATCACTCCGGGACATGCACAGGTGAGAGTTTGACCACCCGCTTTGTTTCCTGTGGAAAGTACTGCACTTGTGTGCCACCTGTAAGCAAGACTCTGCTCCCAGGCTGGGTGGCTGAAGCACAGCTCTCTGTCCCTGATCTGAGGCTTTAGTGGAGAAGGAGAGCCAGTCCAGTTCCTGGAGCTGCATAAGATGATCGATCCATTTAGGTCTTCCCTTTCCTATAGCAATGAGCCTCTGCCATGATGCTGCAATGTCATGGGACTGTTCCTTCTGCTCTCGCTTGGGATGCTCTCACAAAAGGTAAGAGCAAAGAGTGGCATGAGACAAGAAGGGTAAAGCACCCCCCAGTCACCATGGGCTGGGAAGAGACCGCATGACCAGGTGATCAGCTGCGGCAGGAACAGTGTTCTCTTCAGCCAGGCCAGAGCTGCTGTCAAGGCATGGAGGAGTTGTTCCCAAAACACATGCAGAGCTGAGGTTCCTACTGACCCTCCCTGTCACCATGTGCTGCTCCTGCCCTCCTCCTCCTCCTCACTTTAGTGACCATGGACACAGGGGAAAGGGTAGGAATGAGAGTGAGACATTTTGGCTTTCTATCCAGCAGCTGAGCCCAGGTTCCTTTTTTTAACAGAGGTCTCCCTAGAAATGAGATTTATTTCATGTAAAGGTTGGGTGCAGCCAGAGGTTGAACCTTAATGCATTTAGAAACGCTTACTTCATGTCCTCATGTTTGGAGCTCTTTTGTGTGTGGCGAGGGGGCTGCTACACAAGCTGGTTGTACAGGGGACCCCATCACTGTTTATAATCTCTTCTGTGCCAGACTCAGTCAATAGCATAATATACCATCAAATTTGCATTTGCATTAAGATCTGCTTTCCTCTCCTATGGAGACATTATCCACTTTTCTGCTGAGACACATTGAGAGCTAAGGTCCCTGCTGCATTTTATTTACTCTTGGCTGACATGCATGGACAATAGAAACAAAAATGTAAACACGACTTGGTGCTGTGTACTGCAATAGCACAGAATGCTTCCTGGGGGTTTATGACTGTCTGGAAGAACAGGGTTCCAAGGGGCAGCCTGAGGTTGTCGGCTACAGCACCTAGTCAGCAGATCCCAGCACAGTTCCTGTGCCTGTGTATGGCCAGATCCTCAGGCAGAGGAAGATGAAGCAAGCGGGCTTATGCTGAAGGTTCTGTAATTTTTCTGGAAAATCTATGCAGTTTATGTTCTGGATATGGGAGACTGATTGCAAAGTGGACACTTATGCAGAGATTTCAGGTGTCCATGATAGGATGCTCTGGCCAGGCTGTATGATGTCCTGAAATCCTGAACAAATGGCCACATTCCTCTTTCTCCACCTGAATAAAATTTCCATGTGGAAACCCAGGCCGCATTAGATGAAGCTTTCTTGTGCATTCGCCTCTTGCTGAATTGTATCAGGTGTGTAATATCATTTTTGGTGCTTGTGCTGCTGATGCAGTGTATGACCTTGCCTGCAGTAGCAGTGCATATGAACTTACGGTGTTCTGAGATCTGGCATCCCGTGAGCCCCTCAGGGACACAGCGACAGGACAGGCTCCAAAATGAACCACCACTGATTCCGAGAAGGGTGAGTTCTTCCTGCCTCTATTGGTGCCAAATGATAACTCTGGCTTATGGAAGTTTTAAAATGTTTACCATTAAAATATGATTTGTCATGAGAGAAGGAGAAATTTGTTGCTTGCAGTGAGAGAACAATCAGCTACTCCTGATTCTAGGTAGAAAAGGGAGATGATAGGAGAATAGGTTTGAGGAGAGTGAGGAAAAGAGCCAGCTGGTTATCGATAGGCAAAAGAGGAGCAAAGTCAAAACCCAAACTTCTGGCTCATCATAACACTCATTTCAACATTTGTTTACGATCTGAGTTAGAAGTAAACCAACTGACCCGTCATAGTAGACTGGGAATCCTGCAGAATATTTTTTTGGTTCCATGGACATATGGTGTTCCCAAAACAAAGCAGTCCAGGACCCTTGTGGTGGTGGGGTGATGCTGAGAGCCTGCTAGACCATTTTGCTTCTGCCCACTACTGAAACAGGAGCAGTAAATCTGTTGGCTTGGAGAGATTGCCCTTGTGACAGTGGCTCATTAACGATTGTCACATCAGTTATGTGTCCATGACAGCCTCAGGTCTGACAAATGTGACAAAGCTGTGTTTTATCAGCAAATCCCCCAGCAAATCCCCTGCTGTCCCTAGTCAGGAAAGCATATGGATAAGAAGAGAAAATTATTCTTCCTGCTCTTTGTTACTGACTGACTGTGCTCTTTGTATGTGAACTAGCCAGCTAGGACTAGTTGCATTCCTCTGTAATTTGCAGTGCCTCATGTATGGGACTGAGACAGTGATGAAGTGATGAATTAATACCTTTTTCCATTTGTTAAGAGGTTTTATTCATTGTTTCAGTGACCAAGGAAACTCTAAAGCTCAGATTGAAGTTTTGGGGAATGGAGCAGAAGTACTGGTGTCCTGACTATTACAGGGCAGGCTTCGGCACCCTTGAATCAAGCTGGCTTTTTTACAGAAGGATTAGGGAGATCCAGATAGGTATGTTGGCCAGGGCTGAACCTGTGGGTAAGCAGTCAGACTTGTTTTGTTGCAGTTATTAGATTTTTCTTTTTAAAAAAAAAAAAAAAAAGGAAAAAAGAGCAGGAGACTTTTATTTATATTCAACTAACATCTTCCTTTGAAATTTTGAAATTTCTCATTGAACATTACAAGATGGAGCAATCTGCAACTGTTTGTTGTCTGTAGGTTATCTGTTAATATATTGGATGATAAATCACACTGACACATAAAATGAGGAGAAAAAGGATAACATTATAGACACAGAGATCTCTTTCTATGGCGAAGGTATCCATCCTGAAATCTAGCAGGATCTGTAGTATAAGCATTTGCCCCTGTTATGCAGGAAAGGTAAAAGAAGGGAAATAATACTTGAAAATAATACTTGAATAAATTAGATAATAGGACATAAATTAGAAAATGAGGAGGGTTCCAGAGCTTTGTGAAGTATAACATGATTGCCCTTTCCTGAATAGAATCACCTCTTCTTACAGCATTCAGTCTATCTCTGCAGGGAACTGCAAACAGGATGCAGCTTTGCTAATATTGGCAGGTAATAGAGGTTTTTTTTTAACTGAGATGTTAGACCCCGGGGCTCTGTATCAAAAGGTCATGAGGTTGAACCCTGGTGCTACACACCGCTCTTGTGCAGTTTAGCTGATAGCTCTGTGCGTGCGCATATAACATACGTACGTACAAATTCCTGCTCGCCTCAGCTATCTGTATTAGTAGACTCCAAGTAGTGAAACTCTCACCAGGAACATTTTACGTCTAAACCAGTTGTTGTTTGGGAGATCCTAACTTTGCCTAAGAGAGATTTCCAAGAAAGTAAAGGCAAACCTACTTAGTTCAAGACTATGTTCTGGGACTGACCATGTCATTTGACTGCAGCGAGCCTGTGCACGGGCAGTACTGAGGAACTCCCTGGCTTGAGATTTCCAGTATTGTCTCTGAGATAGGAAATGGTGATGCTTCAGCTGCTCACTAGTGCTCTGCTGTTTATAGTGCCACAGTCGTGTGGCACTTCAAACTTGAAAGTGATGACTTTGATTGAAACACACATAAGTGTTACTTTAAAACAGTGAGTAATAAAACTAATTAATATTTATGCAATTACTGCTATAAATTATATCAATGGTTTTTCAAGCATTGTTGGAAATACTAGACAAAGTTGCCAAGTGAAACGTGAATCCTTTTTTTAAAGCTTGTGTCTGCTAGGTGCAGAGGGGGAAGCTGAATTAAAAGAAATCAGAATATAGCTCAGAAAGACAAAATTTGTCATGTACTAATGATAAATATCTACTTTCTTGGTCTCCATGGGAGCAATGGCTGAGAGAGGGAACAGATCTTCTTTGGCTGATGAAGCATAGTCAGTAGGAGAATGAAAGATGGAAACTTGTTTGTTCTCAAAGAATGCCACATACCTCAGCATAGCTGGCTGTCCTGTGAGCGAATACCTTTTGTTTTTCATTTTTAAGCAAAAGCAAATCTCTATTTTGAGAAAGAGGGAAAAGACTTATTAAGAAGGGGCAGGGGAAAAGACTTATTAAGAAGGGGAAGGTGATGCTTAATGAATGAAGTATTTCTTTGTAAGAGTTGAGATTCTATTGTTCCTGTGACATTGAAAGTAGAAGAGGCATCATTTGAGGACAGCTAATCAAAAGGAGCTGACAACAATTTTGTACTATATGAACTTTGTGGGTAGCCTGACTGACATCAACATGACTGTTTCCAGAGCTTCAGTCAGATTTCAGCCCGTCACCAGAGCAAGGGCAGACCCAGCCATAGTGAGCCTTGCAAGGGGAACCTTTGCTGTGAGCTGAAGGGCAACTGGTGGCAGTGGTATGCAGCGTTACCAATCCTATTGTATACTCTTTTTCGAAACTACAGCAAAATGAAATATTAGTTGACTCATGAAGTTTGCTGCAAAGTTTTCTTCCTCTCCTAGTAACAATCAGTCCCAGCAAATTACCTTCCTCATTGCACCTTTCTGAGGGTCAGTGATGGTGTAAGAAACTGTATGAAAACATCACAGCAAAATCAGGTTGCCATAATGTTTGAAGAGAAACTGCTTAAGTGAGACTAACATTTTGGGTTTTGTTTATGTAGTGTTCAGTGTGCTAAGTCCTAATCTGTGGCTAAGTTTCTGAGGTAGTAGGAGAAATAATAACTGGACTAATAAAAACCAGGACTGATAAGCATCATTGTTGAATTGTGTAGAATATTGCCTTTTTCTAGCTGTAGGTCTCCAAAAGGTTTTGAAGAGCCATTTTGATTTTGAAGAGCCATTAATTATCTTTTGGTTAAAAGGAAGGGAGAATGAGTCAGTGCATATCCATTTGCTCAGTACTTTCTCCCAAGTCCATCACAAAATCTCTCTGTCCTGTATCTCAATGGGAAACTTGCATTTCTGTTGTGGCAGGCACGGAAGTGGAAAACCAGCTTAGAATTGTGCAAAAGTGATTTGTCTCTTACCTATCTGCCTCCTAGTTTGGATTTTTATTCTGCCTTTAAAATCTTCCCCCCAGAAAAATGAGTTTGAAGCTCAGGCAGTATTCTCATATAAGTGTCTGAGTCATCTTCCTTGGGAATTGAAGGATCACTGTTGCCTGGAGTTATGGTCTTAATGACTAAGATGAACAGATAGCCAGGAATTTTTTGTAAATTTATTTTATACCATTCATTATTGTTTCTTTTGAGTGTAGTCACACAGGGAGAAAACAGATGTCGTTATTCTGAGACAGGTTTTCTTTGCAGCAGCCGAAACAAAAAACATTGGGACTCACAAGGAATAAGATAGAGAATTAATATTCAGGCTGTTGTAATGCTTGGTCTCTTAGTCCCTGTAGTAACATACTCTGCAGAGAACAGCCTGAATGTGATGACCCAGTTTGGAGGCAAAATCATTCTTCAAATTCACAAGTGCGCCCTAAAGACACACAGGATCAGTTTTCTGATGTATTTGAACACTTGACTGCACAAGGAAATTTTTAAATTTTTAAGAAGCAGTTAGAAGGCCCATTGAAATAAAAATTAATGTTTTGTTGATGGGTGTGGTAATTTCACTAAACAGTCAGGTATGTGGTAATCTCTAACTGTGCTTTTGGGGTCCAAGGACAATGCTCTCAAAAGCATTGAGGTCTCACTGACTTCCAGAAACGTTGAAATCCCAAGTGCTCTGAAAGCAGAGCTCAAATCCTGTAAGCATCTTTGCAAGGCATTCCTGTATGCAGATTTTGTTTTCCCTGTGGGCTAAAATACCTTCAAACTGTCTCTAAAGTCATTGGTCACACAGAAATTTGTATTTACTTTTTTCAGATAGGAAAGTTTATTTTCAGGTTGGCAACTATGTAGCCATTTCAGTACCGTGAGAAATGTAAACAGTTCGCATCTTGGAAAAAGAACTTGAAACAAAGTTGCCCTCTTGAGCTGTGCAGAAGCTGGCTCAGCAAAGGCAAAGTGGAACCATTTGGGAGTCGTGGGGCTTTGAGCAGCATTCCTTCACAGTCATGAAACTATAGAGCTGTGAGAAGAAAACTGCAAAAGATGGGGTTGGGGGAGTGAGGAAAGCGAAAGGGTAAGGGGAGAGCGTCTGCAGCATACAAGTTAAGAGAGATGTTCAGTAGAATGACAGTTGAGGGAGATTTTTCTCTTTCCCCATCATGAAACACTTCTTCCAAGTAATACACTTTTTGAAGCAGTTCATGTTTTATAGTTAAATTTTAAGTTTCTGCTACTTAAACATAGCTAAGTGGATTATATATTTGCAGTTTCGTATCTGAGACTATATTAATAATTGTAGATATTCAGGTAAAAGTAAATGTGACAGATACCTTTGTGAGGGAGTTAACTTGCCCTTAGACTAGGGATGGCAAGTCTGTGATGTACACAAAGCAGCAGGTCAAGTCTCAGAAACTGTGTCTATGAGTAAGTGACTCTACAGATTTTTTCCTTCTTCCTCTCACCACAGATAAAAAGGAGTGTGTTCAAAGGGGCTGTGCAGGACATTGTATTCAGTTCTCTTCTCAATCTGAAAGCTGTTATGGTTGGGAAAGAAATCACCTACACTTCCAATTGTGGGAAAGATGTGAGGACAAAAGCCCTGAAGGCTAAGAGGTGTAAGGCTGTGAAGAAATAAGGAAAGGCTTTAAAAATAGTTGAATAGTTAGATCTTATTCAAGCGATGATTCATAGAACTTGGTCTTGGCTGTCTTTGGACAGAAACTTTGGAAGAAGCAGTAGCCAAGAGGTGAATGAAAATGCATTGCAGTTCTTTTGGCATATTGCCTTCTGAAATAGATGGTGAAGCTTCTTCCGATGGAGCTTCAGATGCTGTGTTAAAAAGTATATCTTAACTTAGTCACAACAAAGCCACTATGAGCTGAGTTTAAAAAAGATATTCTACAGCAACTGTCAGTCAAAGCAGGGTTAATTTTAAATTGTCATCCATCCTGTGAAATTATTGCCCAGTGTCAGTCAAAGAAAGTTTGAAGACTTGAAGGGGTCTGATTCACTGTGCATGCTATTAGGTGACCAAGTAGATAAAATGTAAGAATGCTATGCAAAGGAGACATGGTGGTGGTTTTACACTGGGCAAAACACATGCTTTTAACTTATCAAATGGAAAGCTTTTTACTGGCATGTGAAAGTTTGGTTAATAGTTAACAAATTAATAAATTATACATAGAATAATTCTGTATCTAATGGCTGCCATAACTTCATTTGACTTCATTTAAAGGTTTATGTTAAGTCTAGTTTCTACCCTTCCATGTACTGTGGAAATCTGCTTTGTGGTCTGGAATGAGTATATCCTGATCAAGTCAGAGATTTCTAATGCAATAAGCTTTGTGAGAAAAATAAATATTTAGAAATGACATGCTAAATCACAGATTGGATTGATAGATTTCATCCTTGAGCTGAAGGACCATGTGACCAATTTTAAAGGGTTTGTCCCTTTTTTTTTTTAAACTTTTCTTCCTTTTCCTCTCCTAAAGGTGGAAATTGTGCTAGCTCAAGAGTTGATGGGGGTTTTGTTGTAGTTATTTAAATTGCTTTTAGTTTGTGGTATCCTGGCACCAGATGCTTCTCTCATCTTAGTGTATGCGGAAGGCTACTGATGAACATTTTGTCAGTGCTGCTGCAACTTTTGGTGTGATCTTTTTACCAGAGAGATACTTAAAGATGCGATAGAAAATTGGAGACAAATACTGCTAAAAAGCAGTGAGCCTATAAATTGAAATTGGTCATACTGACCGGTGTTGTTGGATCCCAACTTCCCTTTAATTTCACCATCAGAGGGTAGTGATTCCTATAGAGAGCTTAGGGAGGCTCCTGAGACAGCTCTGAACATGTAACTGGTGTAAATAACCCTGTACCTTTGTGGGACATCTCAGCTGCAGAATATGCAATGAATGGGAAGCAATGGTTAGTTATTTTGGGGTTTGAAGTTGTCAGGGAGCATTACTGTGATATTAGGCGGGAGTAATAGAGCTAGCCTGCTGTATCGACAGTCTAGAGTTGAGTTAGAGGCAGAGCTGAAGTACGTTTGAGATCCCACTTACACTGTTACTAATGGAAGGACCTTTCTGATGCCTTTCCAGCTTAAACAGTTGGAGCTGTGTGTATGCAAGAGATTTCCTTCTCTTTTAGTCATGTAGTACATAACTGGACTTGCTTCTTTGTGTCTTTGGGCAGTTGAATTCTGCTACATTTTCCCTTTATGGATGATCCTGGTTGAGAAATCTGCTAATCTCCATTGGACTTGACAGGGAAAATTATTAGGGATATGGTTTTGAAACTGAAAAGTGCAGCGCTATAATAAATTGTGGCTCTCTGGTTGAACATGAGGATAAAATTCATTCCAGACCCTGTGTTCAAATGGAACAGTTTATGAATGGAAGCACAACCCCTGGATTGTATTTCAACATTAGCCTCTGGTTTGGAATTGTGCTGTTTCCAACATAGACAAAGATACTTATTTTATAAGCTTTCATTCTTCCACTGTTCAGATTGTTCAAATATAAAATCTCTTGTGCTGGAGATGGCTGTGAATTATATAGGACAAACATTTTATTTTTGAAAAGAAACAAGTTATTAAGTGTTGTCTGCAGTTTATATATTGAAAATATATTTGGCTGAAGTAGAACTGGCTAATGCTCAGAGGTGTCACAATTGCGTTTCTGCTTAACTTCCATTTCTCTCTATCCATGTCTTGTTTTATGGTCAACACCCATTCAGCTCTGTCACCTGTCAGATGGGCATAACTATGCTAGACGGCATCACAGCCTTGTGCATTGCTTACTATCATCTGGTACAATAAGATGTTTAGATGGAAGCTTCTAGCTGTAGTAAATGTGAAGTGGTATTGGTTATATTCAGATGGACAAGCTGGAAGACAATAATGTTGTAATTATCAAAGAAACAAATTAAAACATGTTTAAGTAGCATGTATGAAAGAAACAATCAATTTGAAAGAAAACATTCTTAAGTAGCATGTATTAGGAAATTAGGAGTCTTGGGCTGGTCTATAAACTTTCTAGCCCCTGCTGCGGAGAAACAGCAGCTGAGAAATAGATGCTTAAATATGAAGGAGCCAAAACCTCCTGTCAGTTAACATACTGTGGTTTCACCCACTGCTTAAAACTGTTTAGTTTTAAGCCTCTCAGATGGATTATGTTTTAATGTTGACAGAAACAAAAATGAGATGCAAAAAGAATATAAAAGCTTAGGCAAAATGTTTGAGGTGTGTTTTTCATCTGTTAATAAATAATAACTATAATATATATAATAATTATAAATAATATATATTAATAATAAATAATAAATATAAATAATAATAATAATAAATAAAAAAATAAGTTTCCAGTTATTTTTTCTCACAGTGATATTTAAATATGCTAAGCTCCTATAACTTTGGCTGACAAAAGGTAAATTCTGTTGTAAGGATATATTTATGTCTGTCCTCACTCTTGCTGGTTTTGCTAGGTCATAGTTTTAAAGCATAGAAATGTCAGATTTTGTTCTTTGAGCTAATAGAAAATATTTTTTAAGTAACAATGTGTGGAGCTTGGAATAAAAGCTAAGACAGGCAAGATTTTTAAAAACAGCTGTCTGAGTTGCACCTGAAGAAGTTGAAGTATAAGGGCAATAAAAGCAGTTCATTTTGACCAGTTTGGTAATAGTGTCTTTGTACATATTGGGCAAGCAGAGGTAAATGACCACTTGTATATTGCACTCTGAAGTATGCTATGCTGGCTTACTTCTGCAGAGAATTTCCTGTTTCCCTGTTGTTCTGAAAGAGGTGGTGCATCCCAGCAAAAGTCCAGGAGCGAAGTGTTTCATCCTGTCTCACCAACTGGTCATGGGGGCAAAAAAGCCATACTAGCATAAAAAGCATGTGAAAACAGCTGGTCTGGCAACAAACCTTTAAGGGCAGGACTTATACCATGTGCTTGGAAATTGCAAATATAGTATCTGTATTGCAGAAGAGGAGAAATGCACATCAGTGTTTCTGATCACGATAAACCAAACTTCCTGGAAGGAAAGGATATGTGGAGTCTTAGTTTAAAATTAAAAGGTACATTGTGCTGAC
>JAOXNO010000041.1:55873911-55899137 GCA_028565335.1 Limnodromus scolopaceus | reverse complement strand
TCACGATAAACCAAACTTCCTGGAAGGAAAGGATATGTGGAGTCTTAGTTTAAAATTAAAAGGTACATTGTGCTGACTAATCTGATAAGTCCCTCTCATAGCTCATTCAGGAGGCAGAAAAGTGGCAGATTTGTTCTCTTTGGACTTCTGCTTGATAGCAAAACCACAACGGAAACTAAGTGTAAGAAATTTTGAATTGGTAGAGCAACTGGGAAGTGACAAGGTAAGGATGAAAAGATAAGATTAGTGTTGACAAAACAGTATCATGTTGTAGGGAGGTTATTAATGAACTGCCACATGAGCATCTTGGGACTGTTTTTGTCCATTTTCTCCATTTAAGCATTCATTAAAAGGTATATGCTAGTTAAATTTGGTCCTCTTACACAGCTGAGTTGGTGATTTTTCAGACCGAAGTAACCAAAACTTGACTATTTTCCAAACAGAATTTTTAATCACAGTTTCTTCTGAAACTTGAGGGGTCCATTCACTGTCTAAGGGAGGAGGTGTGGGGTTTTTTTTGTTGTTTATAGTGCCCAAAGAGAACTTTAGTTTTCACCAGCTCTCATGCAACCCTAACAAACCCCAAACCTTGTGTTTTGCCCACAGGTTCTAAGGGATTGCTGGGGACTTTGGTGAGAAGGACAATGAGAAGCATCTGAGAGTAAAGGTGCTAATGAACTATCAAAGAGATCTGTACAGAAAGTAGGAGCTTGATTCAGTCAGTGTAAAATTGTCTCTGTCATGTACTTTGGACTATAAACCTGATGAACTGTCTGTCTGTCAGTACCAAGCAGGCATGCTGGTGTTTCTACAGCCATGCCTATCTTCATTCATAACGTATCCTTAGAAAGACCCTGCCTCACCTCCCCATGTCTGTGTGAAACCTTTCACCTCCCCACAGCCCTGAATGAGGGCATATCATAAAACACCACTTGTCAGCTAAGAAAAAGACTCAAATTACTTGGCCCGTCTGAACAGGGCCTTTGGATCCCTTCACTCAAAGTCAACATTTCTTTTCCCCTCCCCAGTTCCTGGGGTTGTTTTTTTTGAGCTTGTAGAACTCACTGGTGGTATTTAAAGTGAGTTTTAGAAATACGATTTAGACTAAAATACTAAGGCCCTTGGCCTTAAGTCCAGATGCCTGAACTCCCTCTGATGCCTAGTGAAAGCAATAGGGGCCCTTAATCATTCAGGTGAAACTGTTGATTTCAGGAATAAAAGTACTTCACGATTCAGTGTGTTGGCACCAAGACTATATTTTGTGAGAAAGTTACTGTCAAATAGACAGGTGTTGAAATTGGGCACCTTTCCTAGTTGCAAACTACTACTGTCCACAGAAAAACTAATAGAAATGCTGCTTCTAATTTTGAGAGGACTGAGCAAGCAGACTAAAATGCTTTTTAATTAAGCAGATTTCACTGAGCTTTTGGGCTGACAGCTTTATCAGTAGGGCCAGTTCTCTAGATCCAAACAGCAAGTAGTTCACAACTCTCTGGGCATGGTGTTTTTCTAGACTCCTGGTCACATCCTTTCCCTGTCTTCATGTCTGTGTAGAAACTGATTTCTGAAATACAAACCTGTAATATTAAACACAATAACTGATTACAAAAGCAAGGTGCCTTCTCTACAGTCCATTTATAGACAAGAGTATTTCTTATTTAGTCTTTGTTTCTCCTTAGATGGTTGTTTCCAGGTGACTGGACAAGTCAGGCAGTAGTAATTACAGAAGATGGAGATTTTGCAGTGTGTAGTTCTACATAAGATAAAATTGCAATTGAAAGTTGATAAATATCTTAGTTTTGTGTGAAACATGTAAAACTCTTGACTAAATTGGAACTGGGTAGATGCTTCTTACCTTGGTTTACCCTTGACCTTACCACTGAATTTTTCAGACAGGTTACTGTGTTAAATCTTCTGTATGATCCATTGACATCAAAGCAGTCTTGTTGTCTAACAGCACAATGAATAATGGGGCTTGGCTGAAGCAGGGTAGCTTTGAAAGAACAGATTTAGCTGGCTTTAATTTCTTCCATGAGAAAACCAAAAGTTTTTATTGAAAATAGATGTGCTTGTCCTTAGCATGGGTAAACATTGCTTGTTGACAATGTTTTAAAAGATTTCTATAACACATTTGAAGAGATTACCAAGGTGTTTCCTCGTGTGGAATTTTGGCTCTGTGTTTTCTGTCTGTTTTCATTGGGCACTCGCTTGTGGAGTTAATCTGAAAAGATGCTGTATTGAATGACATACACTTGAAGTTTCCCTCCAGTTTCTTGTAAGAAGTGTGTTTCCTTCTTGATACCTGAAAGCCTCATTCTGTGAGGCAGGAGTGAAAAATATCTTTTGAGAAACATGAAGCTTAGCAGATACTCCCTCCAAAAGTGCCTATGCATGTATACGATAGGGGGACTGCCTAGCTCTATGCTTTTGCATTGAATGAATTACCTGCTTAAAGCATATAACATCCAGTTTATATCGGCTGTGTTGAGGGTGATTCACCTTTTCAAAAGCACCTAAATGATTCACACAGTTGCATGCTATTGACTTTCAACTCTTGAGTACACAAACCATTGCTGGGCATGGGAATAAGGCTTCTGTTAAGTGTTTCTGAGAATTGTATGAAGGTAGTGTTTGGTGGTTGCCTGGAGCAGTGGTGTCTGGGGGAAGTCTATTTTTTTTCAGCAAGAAAAAAACAGATGCTATGTTATGCACCAAATCAAAGGAGTGTGCAGGAGATAAAAACAGGAGCAGTGAGAGGTTGGAGCAAGTAGAAGCCTGGCTGTACTTCACCTGTGGGAAGATAAGTTCATGCCCATATGTGTTCCCTTGATGCTGAGCTGCTGTACTTACCTCTGGAATGTTAAGCTCATGGTGTAGTTCCTGCACACAAGGTCCATTTGATGCTTTGCAAAACTGCCTTTGAATAGGCCCCCATGGAGACTGTTTGCATCAGCAAGTCAAAGACTTCCAAGCTGTGTGTGTTTCCTTTTGGGGAGCATCTCTACATTGGCATAGGTATACCGTACCTCTCACATGGCACTGAAAATGAATGCTCATTCTAGCACTTGTATAGCACACTTAAGTATACAAAATGCAGAAGAAACTATTCTCTTTTCCCTAAAAATTATGGGTAGGGAAAGGATGGACTGATTAATCTCAGCATAGTAAAACAGAAAATGCTGGGTACATCACTGTGCATTGAATCTTTAGTTATAGGTTTAAGTGTTGTGCTGTCATATAAGAGCGTAGCCATAGTTAGCATCTGAAAGAACTCGCTGTCAACAGTCTATTCAGTTTCAGCTACGTTATTCATAAGATTCATTCCTCCCTCCAGCTGTTTCCACAAATCGAAAAGATTTTATTTCAGTTTATAAATGCTATTTCCCCATTGTTCATGCCCACAGCTATTTTCCATGCCCAAATATCCATCTTCCTAAGAAAAGAAATCCCGACCCTATAAAAGAAGCCACGTGGAGTGATCCTTTGAGGAGAAAGTCAAAAATGGCACAATATTGGAGTTGCCATCTGCAAAACTTCAACAGCTGGTATTTCTCTGTTGTGTATCTGTGGCTGGGTGGGGATATTGGGCACAAAGCAGAATGAGTGGGGTGTGGCTGCATTACCAACGGGTTCTCATTTTTTGTGTTGTGGTTCCAGTTCTCTTGTTAAAACTGGAAGGGCCAAAATTTGCGTCTGTGAGAGCTGAATGGAGCAATTGCTTGACATTTTGGTGGTTCGGCTACAGTATGAGGAGAATTTGTCAGTCACAGAAACTCCAACTGTATTGGCTTTTTAAAAGGAATACTAGTCAAATGGTTAAGAAAATACAGATGTCTGGAACAGCAGAGATAATACCTTGAAACTTTGCCATAAAATTAATCCGCAGTTTGAAAAAGAGCCCTCAAAAATGAAACCATCTTCATACATGTATTTTCTTTAGAGCCCCACCTGGAAGGTGTGCTGTGAAGATTCAGCTAAACTGAATTTCATGTTTTTCACACCCTTATACTTCCTAGGATCAGAAAGAGGATCTTTAGCATGACTCTTGCATCTAAAACATAGGATAAAGAAAATCCCATGTATATGGATATCCCACTATGCATCCTTCCTTCAAGTTAAGCAGGAAGAGATTTGGAAATATCTTCCAAGAGATCTGTGAAAAATGAGGTAGGAGTTCAGGTTGTCACAGATGCTAGGTGCACACCACAAAAGAGATGCAGTTATTCCATCAGGAAACTGCAGGAGTCTGTGCTTAGTAGGAACCTGTGTGAACCCTGGTACATTTATAATGTCTACAAATTTTAAGGCAAATTATCAGTTAAAATACCTCAGCCCCAAGTCATCAGAGGAGTAGATATTCAAAAAAGATATTTGAAGTGTATTCATAATGTCATAAATCATTATCTTTCATAGTCACAAAAGGTGTTTATTTTGTTCTAGCAGGATGAAATCTGCTGTTAGTCAGTTTTTGCCTGCTGTGTGCCGGACACAGATATGATTCTATCTGCCTCTGTACAAATCACCGTCCTGGCACCATAAAAAGTTTTACAGATATTTACCTACCTTTTGCAGGATTAGGACTCAGTTTCGAATGAACTGTGATCAAGTTTATTGGAAAACATGTGGAATTTGGTAATGCAGACTTCATGCCAGACAAAACTGATTCATTAATGTCTTGAATATTTAGATTCGTTCGTTAATCAAACTCAGGAAAAAAAATAGTTACATGAGGCTGAAACTGAAGAGTTTTTGCGTAATAGATTTTATAAGCCTCAAAGGCCATATTTCTTTTATGATGATGGATTTTTTTTTTTAGTAGGAAAGCATTGTTTATACTCTCTATATGCTTTATTCTAGCTAATTTACTTACTGGAAGCCAAGTTTGCCTTGTGAAGTTTGTTAACAAATTGTGTGTGCAGGTATTGTGCATATAGAACACTGCATAACTGCACCTGTGTATATGCAGTAATTTGTCTATTTGTAGATGTACAGTTTCAGTTCTCTGCTTACTGGTACTGGAAAGATCAGTGTGTATACAAGTGAACAGAAGGAGAAACAGTGGAAGAGTAGGAAACAGGAGAGAAGTCTGGAATACAATTACATTTCTGATATCGTCCTCCAAGAACACTAGCAAAGGAGTGTCTGAAAGTAGAGTTTAGCTGGTAATTGGGTGCACATAAACTCTATGAAAGCAGAGTAGAATTAAGTTTGCCCTTTTGCTAGGTGAACTGTATGTTATGATTTGTCATAACAAAATCTGTTTTGACATTTTTGTTGGTGAGTTGTGTTGGGAGTAGACAGGTGTAATTCTCCAGGTCAGGTTGATGCGGGGTTACATTTCTGTAGTAATCACACTTTAAAAGACAAAAATATTGTTGCATAGGAAGCAGATCCAAATTAGACCTCAATCTCATTCAGCTTAAATCCGTAAGAAGCTTCCTTCCATAAGGAGGAAGATGAATGCCAGCTTCAGTGCCAGGGTGCATGACACTACCATTCGAAAGTTTGCTCAAATATGGACTTCCACGAGATGGGGAAAGTTTGAGTCGAGCTTTGCTGTAGGCTTGTTCACTTTTGGAGTGAGAGAGTACATGTGTTCAGATAATAGATTTTACACCCTGGCCTTGTCTTGAAGAAGGTATTTCCATGTGGGTGCTATACCTAATTTACCCTACTGTGTGTGAAGTGCTTTCTGCTTGGCAAAAGGCCAAAACATTCTCTGCAAGGGAGAAGGACCTGAAATTGTATCTGATCTGAGTGTTAATCTGTGTCCCTCAGGCTTATCCCGTGGTCACCTCTGTGTTGCAAGGGCAATGCTGGATATGCCTTTTCAATGAGATCATTTCAAAATCAAATTGCTGTTAAATTATATTTTACTCACAGTTTTGAATTGAGTTAAAGTAGGAACACCAGTGCTAAAACCTTGGGTAGAAGTGCTGGTGCTGGAGTGACACTCCAAATGCTGTCTGGATAAAAATAATAATTTCACAAAAATTTTTCAAGTTCATGTTACATGTTTAAATATTGTTAAACATAAGCAACAGCACATTATGGCACTGCAGCCAATCTGGAAAAAAGAAAGGGGACCCTATTCCTGGATGCACTGGCTACTTGTTCTTCCCAGACACATACAGCTGAATGAAATGGCATGGGATCACGCTTTCTTCTTCACAGGTTTTTGAGGCTGTATGCTCTTGTGCCCTCTCTGGCATTAGAGCTGTTAAGACTTGCAATGTGAGCAGAGAGGTGGGATTTAGGAAGTCTGAATCACCTATGCAAGATGCAGCATGGGAGCAGTCTGCTCGAGGTCGTATGACGCAGTCTCAGTTGCAGGGCAGTGGAGATTGTTTGACTGCTGTTGTGGGTCTTGGTCATCTCCAACAAAAGTAAGAAATGTTAAAGTCTCTAACACTGCTCTGCCTCAGGTTTACTCTTGCTCTGTGGACTGTGAAGATTGTTCCCTGAGCAGAACTCACCAGTACAGTGGGTCTATTCGATCCTGCATCTGGGAAGATAGTTAGTGTCTTCGTTTATGAAATTCCTATCACAGAAGTGTAAGTTCTTTGCAACAGCAGCTGGTCTCTCGAGAGGTCTCTAACATGTCATGTCCTCAGCAGTATGTAAATAATTTTCATAAAAGGAAACAGGAGAGGCTCTTTCAAATCATCAAATACCATCTCACAGCCTGGGAAGGTTTAAAAGATATTCAGTGTCATTCACGGTTCGTTTATGAGTTTGTTTTTGTTTTGCCTCTGCCTAAAATCTCCTTGCTCCCTTCTGCCACTCTGAATGCAGCATGCACAGGAACAGAGCTGGTGTGTCTGCTGCTCCTGCCCGGCTTACTTGCTCTGCTGGGAACGGCTGTTGCTCCAGGAAGCTCCAACAGAAAATCCTCTGTTGGCAGGAGCCACAGTCTGTAGTTGTTGGTGGCTGCAATCAGCTCCAGTGGGTGGGTGGGTGTTTCGCTGCATCCTACTACAAGGAATGTTAAAACAGGTTTAAATGTTTCCAGTTGTTTTGCCGTCTAGTGGTTGGAGGCCTGATGAAAGGAGATTTATAACACTTCTGCTTGTGGTAGCTTGTCGAAACTTTCTTTTCATGCAGATGACAAAGGTCAGGGCTGTGGGAGCTGAACTCTTTTCTTGAGAAAAAGCGCCTCCTCTTCTGATGGCTGCCTACACCTGTGACTGAGCAGTAGCTGGGAAGATGCTCTCTACAGACTCAAATCAGCTTGTAGTAATAAGCGAAGAAAACTTATTTACACAGTAGTTATAATGCTGGTGGATGTAACTGAGGACCATGGTACCATTTCAATTGCAATAGATTCAGTCCTTCATCGTTTTAGCTTATAAAGATATCCCTTCTAGGAAGAAACAGCTCCTTCTCTATTGGACCTTATTGGTGTTTTTTACATTTGTGAAGGGCAACTCCTGAAATTCCTTGTATTTCTTTTAATGGCTTTTCAGTGTTGATTCATACTTTCCTTTTTTGATTCAGCGTGGAATAGTGAAATTCCAGCAAAGCTGACTTAGTGAAAACTGAATTAGTGTTGATGGCTGGAGAGAAATGTAACTTGATCTTCTGTCTCCAGCACTTGAGTCAGGAACTGAAATAATTGTTCTAAGACCCTGGTTGAGTTGCCAAAAAATGGAGTGGTGCTTCTGCCAGATAGTCACCGCAGAAGTGCCAGACATTACTCCCCTCTTTGAGCTTGCAAGTGTGTGTATTTGAGAAGGAAAATACACACAGGCAGCAGGAGACCAAAATGCTTTTCTCTCTGAGGTGCTTGCTGAGTAGTGCCATGCCTCAGGCAGTGCCCGAAGGGATATCAGTGTGTGACGACTGGCACAGGACTTGAGCACAGGAGTGTTTTCCCTGATTTTCTCTGCTGAGCAGTGGCATTTGTCACAGGGTTTGACAGAGGATATGAGGTAAAGCCACCAGAAATGGGACTGAAGGGCACATCACACAGCAAGAGAAGCTAGTTCAGTCCCTGAAGAAGTCATGGCTCACTGGAAGAGATGACGTTGTCTGCCAACTACTAGGCCCAGCTGTATTGGTTAATGATCCGTGCTTTTAATTGAAACCATTGTGCACTGCTATAGTCCTGCTTTGTGGGAGCTGCTGGTGCAATAAATCTTGATTTTTCCATATTAGAAAGCTGTGTTCTTTGGGGATTTTAAAAAGTCTTGGGCTTTTTTGCCCCCCCCTTCTGTTGCTATAGCTACTATAATTTTTGTTAACAGAGGCAATAAATAGTTTGCTGCACTTAGTTTACATTATTGTGATTCTGGTATAGTTGCCAATCTTCTCTCGGTCCCTTCTCCTCTCTCTTTTTCAGCCCCCCACCCCCCTTAGAGTCAATTCTCTCAAGAAACTGCAGGAGTCTGGGAACTGCAGTCACTGCAGGATTGTATGTGTGGGGTGCAAAGACGCTTCTACCCAGGAATTAGGGACTCAAAAACCTGAGTTTGGATTTGAGTTTGTGATTGTGTATTGAATAACCCAGACTTGGGACACTTTCCACGCTCATGGAGTTGCACCCACTTACCCAGTCAGCCTGATCACACCCTGCTGTGGTTTATCATCCTGGGAACACAGGGGGCTTGGTTTTATTTGTTTTGGCTCAGAACGTGTAGAGTTTGAAGGAGACAGAGGCAGTAGCTAAGAGGTTCATAAACATAAAGGGAGTCTGAATCAGAAAGCCACTGTGCACAAAACAAGTGCTTGTTGCTCTGTGAGATGCCAGTTTGCAGGAAGGCAGCTGCGGCAGACAGGAATGGACGGTTTTGGTGACCACAGAAGCTGGCAAGGAATGCCTTGTCTCTGTTACTGATATGTTTACCATTGGTGATAGCCAAATGTCTGAGCCCCACCATGTTTCTGGAGAACTTGAACTTACCAAAGAACATGTCCTCACTGCTTGTGCGTGAGCTAAGTCATTATGTTATTCCTGCTTCATTGGTAGAGCAACGATATTTGGAGAGATCAAACCATAGATTCCTGAAGTAAAGTAGGAAAAATAGGAGCAGCTCTGGGAAAATGGATCACTTGCCCAGATGCCAGAATGTGGATGATGGTGTTTGCTCTCTGACACTGAATTTGAGGACCTCGCCTCTGAACAGCTTTCCTAAGACTACAAAAGAAATCCATGTCAAGGCTCAAACACAGCTCAGAGCTCCTGAATCCTCCAGACATTGCTTTAAGTGCAAGAACATGATTTCTAAATGTAACCAGATACCTCTCCTGAATGGTTCTCGCACAAATTCCTAATACAAACAACAGACTTGTTTGCCATCCCATTTGCTGCTGCTAACACCTGTGTCCGGGGCCACTTCTAGATGTACTTTGGATACAGGGAAATTAAGATGATCTTTGTGCCATTATATGGGTTCCCTGTGTAATTGCCAAGAGCAAAAGAGACAGAACCAAGGTTGTTCTCATTTCTTCGTACAAGCCAAGACAGTTTTGGCTAATATTTTCTACTTACATCCATGAGGTGTCCAGCCAGTTCCTCATCCTCCCAGGATGCTTTTATATGATCATATTGAGACAGTCCATCCAAATTAATAGTTGGTTCACTAGAGATGTTAGCAGTGGCAGCTTAGGTATCGCAGACAGGACCTACTTCTTGGAGATACTGACTCAGAAGAGTAACGCAATTACTAGAACATAGTAGTCTAAACAGGAGATTCATAGTAACACCACATATCAGTTCTTGACCTTTCTGAGGCACTGGTAGCAAAGATCTGCCACAGCTGCTTGAAACTTAAAACAACAGTGTCGCAATGTCAGCTTGCATTCTGTGTATACAGATTAATTAATTTTACTTTACTGCATGGTACTAGAGAGAAGTCAAAGGACTTTATGCAGGAAAGCCATCAGCTAGTTCTGATGAAAACCTCTATTTTTCAATCCTCCTGACAGTCATGAAGCATCCATTCCACATCCTTCTCCAGATGCTCTTTGCCACCTTCCTCTGAAGTTAGTTTTTCTGGTGACATCTGCATTAGCCAGGAGATGTCCTTCACTAAATGGTCCTTACAGCCTTCTCTGTGAGCAAAACACTGTTTGGATCTCTCTACAAACTTGGTCTTTAAATGGTCTCAGATTTTCTTCTACTCCTGTTAGCCATCTTTCCTGTTCCCTTCTGCTTAGCATCGGGGGAAGGCAGTTACACACACTGGATTCTGATTCAGAGCTTTTGCTTTGTTGCTCCGACACAAAAAAACGCAACCACTTTGTTTCTCTCTCTGTTTACAGCCAGGGCTGGTGTAATGAAGGTCATCTCATCTCCTAGAAAAGTGTGCCTGAACCTGAATACTCAGTGTGGCAAATGACCTAGCCTGCCTCACTGGATTTTGGAGTAACATTTTCATCAATCCTTGGGGTTTTTTTTCCTCACTTTGCTGCTTTGTTTTCTTTTCCACTAGCAATGGTGCTAACAACACTGGGGACAGTATTATAGATGTGACCTGTGTTTTGCCTCGCATGATGCTGTATTGAACCAGAACCTCCAGTAGTTGCAAAGTCAGGATGCTTCTCAGCTGTCCTCCAGACTTTGGCAGTCAGCCTTGGGGTGTGGAAGGTTCAGTCATCGGTGTCAGCTCAACAGGGAAGTTCCTTTTAAAACTTACTAAGACTTTCAGCTTAATTTGTTCACTTCGTGACTCCCCTGCAGCCTGTGCTCCCAGGCAGCCTGCGCTAAGCAGTGAACTGTGCTTTGAATTGTATTGTGATGTTTTTAGAGACTGGTGATACACTATGGGAAATATTGAAGCACAGGCTATTTTCCCATTTCTCATATTCCTTGTGATGCAAAAAATATTAATGAAGAAGAATCTGTTTCTTAAAGCTAATCTACTCTCGTTCCTTAGCAAAATCACAATCTGTTGGGTTTTTATTTTCTGGCAGAAGCAGCAATTCATTATTGTGCAAATGGTGTTGATGTTGCAGTTAGAGGACTATGACTTCATCAAGGAATAAGCAACAGGAGCAAGTGAGCTCTGGAGACCTAAACTGGTGTTTTCATGCAAAGTTCCTTAGGATGAAGGGAAAGGAGAAAGGAAGAATAATACTGAGGAACTGTGATATAGGCTAGGCACAATTCGTAGGTGGACTGTTTTCATTGTAGTATCTGGTCATCATGGAAATGTTTTGTGTTGCCAAAATATATATGCCTTTGATTATTTGGTACTAAACCTTTATCACAAAATGCGATGACTGAAGGCTTTCATGAAATCAGTGTTTAACTTTATTATAAGGCTCATTGAAAGGATTTATCAGGTTGTGACTGATGCTTGATTACAGCAGAAGGAACAAGAAGTCACTTTCCTGTAATAAAGCCTGATCCAGATCTGAGGTGCACACATTTTGCTTGCTGAAGCCACATGAGAGTTATGTGGATGCTTTACATCTAAAACCAAATTTTAATGTATGAAATCTAAGAGGTTTTATTACAACAGATACACGAGTTTCTGCTGCATCCATGTCAGAGAGAAAATGTCTTGATGAATGTTTTTATCCTTTTTGTTCCCCCAAAATTAAAAGCAACTATAGCCTGCATGTTTTCAAGGCCAAAATTGTATTTTATACTCTGTAGGAACATATTTCTAACATTTAGAGTGCTGTACACAATCAGAAAGATTTCTGTCTTAAAAAGAAAGCATGCAAATTTAGTTTTAAGTAACACATATTTTAAAGGCACTTTTGAGGTATGCTTTCCTGATGGTCCAGAAGAAGCCAAATGAATGTCTGAAAAACCAGCCTCACTAAAACAAAAAAACTCAAACCCAAATGGTAGATTTTCAGATGAAAAAGTCCCCTGAACCAGATAGCTGTATGGGTGTGATGGGGTGAGAATGTGTGGCTTGCATAGGCAGGAGAAATTAAGACCATAGCATTTCAGATTGATACCAGTTTTAAGGGCAGTGTGAGAGTGTGTTTCATGACTGGCTAAAGCCACGTGAGTTCATGCTGCCACCAAAATGTATAGTTAAGATTACTCAGAGCTTATAATAGTATCAGCTAATTGTGCTATTAAGTATTGTAAACTCTTCTCAAATCAAGATAGCTAAGCTTGAACTAAGTCAATATACTTTTTCTTCAACCTGCCCAGGGAAATAATAACTTCTGATTCAGTAGCAGCCATATATTTTTTGTTAATGTCTCCTCAATTCCCTGGGGAGCAGTCACTTTTAAAGGAACCTTCAGTTTATTCCAGTTTGATTTGTCAATAAATAGGAACTTGCTATATTCAGCGAGAGCTCTCTAAGCACTCATTTAGCACAAACAAGTCAGCAGAAGTCACAGTGAAGTTACTTCCCTGCTGGTACAACAGCAGCTGTAATTTATCTAAATTGGAAGGAAGTCTTGTATAGACTGCTAGCGAAATGAAAAGTGGCGATCAGAGACTGTACTAGCTGTGGCACAAATCAATACATCTTTCCCTTATGCAGAATGGAAGAAAGATTGAGCCCAAAGACTAGATTCAGACCAGCTCCTTCAGCTGAGATACAATTGTGGTGATGTAAGAGAGCAAAGCACAAACAAAACCTTACTGGTCCTTTTTAATATTGAAGCAAGAAAGGTAAAGCAAACAACCTAAATGCCGAAGAGTTCCTTAATTATATTCAACTTTTTAAAAATAAGATATGCCCTCTGTAGTCTGAGCAGGATACTTACCCTAGTATTAGTGAAAATTCTTTCATAAAAGGCAAGTGAGCATACATGGTAGCATTGGTGTCTCCGATTTTTGTGTTGTTTTCCTTCCGTTTCAAAGCTCTGATTGCTCCAGCAGTGCTAAAGGTGTTAGCAAAAAACCTAGTGCTGAATTCTTACATTTGAGCCGTGGTGTGTTTCAGGTGAGGTTTGTCCTCTCCACAAGGCATCGCTAACTTTCAATTCAAGGGAAAAAACAGCTTGAGGGAAAATAAATAAAGCAGTAAGAAGGTAAAGAAGGGTGAGGGAGACAGAATAAGGGGGGCACAAAATAGGCAAGTGCAAGAATATCACAAAAAGGGAAAGACATTTTAGGTGGTAGAAAAGTAGGAAAGGAGGGTGAGGGGTGATGGAGAGCTGTCCTTGTTCTAGGCAACATGTCTGCTTTTCACCTGCCTCGTTCTGCAGCTGCCCAGGTAAGGGGCAGTAGCTTCTTTTTCCTGCAATAAATGCCACAACATCAATTTTCTAATAGTATCGGTTTCAGTTCAGCGGGGATTTAGCTGCTGAAGGGGTAGGTTGGCATTGCAAGGTTGCAATGACAACCAAGTCCACCACCACTATTAGTTGTGCTAGGAAGTTTGTGCTGGAAGTAAACTTGTCACCTGGCTGTGAAAGCTCAGCAGAGAGACTGTTCATTTACTTGACTGGAAGCAGGCTCTCTGTGGATTGCAGGGAGGGAAACTTTGGATGAGATCGTGGAGTTAATACCAGTTAAAATCTGTGCCTTTTTCATAAAGATGGGAAGTTTGACAAACCCTCTTCCTTCGGCTCTGTTGTCCACATTGTCACTTGTTCCCAATCAGACACTTGGATATATGTAGCTGTGTGAATGGCTTGATCTTGTTTTCTCACTTAGAGATTACACGCGAGCGTAATATGACTCAGGTGTGTACACACTGCTGATAGCACAAGATCTGTTTCTCCAATCTTTAGGAATAGCCTTGAAGGAAGTTATTTCTTAAGTCTTAAAAGAAGCCTGTTCATGTAATTGTAGTTAGGATATCTGTGTGCTGATATTAAAGACTAAACTTGGGATGGGATAATTAATACTTTCTGAATACCTCCATGCCAAGTCCTTGATGAGCAGGTCATTTAGCTCTTTATGTTACTTTGTGTGCTATTGTATGGCTAAACTTACAGGGGCCCAACTTAGAACAGGTATATCTGATAAAATCACCTAGCACTATAAAAATTCTTTGGAGTCTCTACAGAAGCCCTCTCAAGGCAGAAATCTTTAAAGATTTTATTGGACTTCCCAGCTCGTCAAAACTGACATTGTTCTGGGAGGACATAATTATCTGTTTTACTGGAAGGGAATAGGCAAATTGCCATAAAGCTTTGCTGCAACTCTTAAACAAAAGTTTAGCTATACAACATCTCTTGAAATGTGGGCAAGATTGCCTTAAAGCACTAAAAAACCATTAATTTTGTAAACTAACTTCTCAATGCCTAGAGACAACCTGCTGCAGCTACTATAAGGAGAAAAATAAGTAGACCAAATTGTTTATTATTAATAATATACTTATGAGAGTTTGTCTTTATTACAAGGTATTTTTTCAAAAGCACGAGTGTGTCTCTGCAGCATGTGGTTCTTCCCAGTAATGCTGTCCTGTTATGTCTCCATGTCTCTGCCCTGTGGGGCAGACCAAAGTGGTAATATTTCCCCTTATCTTCTAGATCCAGATCAGTGGAATTTCAAGAGGAAAGTCACCTGCCTTAAAAGGCTTCAGAACACATGCAACTCTCAAGAATCCAAATTATATTGATTGCAGTACAGATTGGTTCATTTTGGGACAGTTGAGTGTAGGTTAATCTTTGCCATGTGCAGGACAACAAGGACTTTACATACAGTTTGTTGCTGTTACCAACAAAGCTCTCAAAAATAACAGCGGAAGTCCAGAACAGAGAAGTCTTATGAACACACTTGATATGCTTGCTGGTTATGCACATTTTCTTTGTAGAATTTGCACCCATATTAGTGGTAAAGCCAGGAGAGGGTTCAGGAGCCTACATTCGAAGGCTCTCTTCTCAAGTCATTAGAAAACATGCATATATTCTTCTTTGCCCCTTTCCTAACTTCATCTGCTCTGTGCTGCAGCCTGGGTGCCAGCGAACGCCTGGCTGAGAGGTCTGGAGCTATGCACACATTGTCTTCTGCTTGTGCGAGTTCATTTGTAAGCAGCAGAATCTGGATTGTTATTCATTAAGCTGCCAAATGAACAGTGCTAGTGTTCCTGATGCTCAGAAAACTGGCTTTGAAGCATTGCAACATACTCTAAGGGCTTTTTATTGGAACTGTATTTTTAATGGAAAATATTCTTTAGAAGTGAGTGCAGAAAATGGACCGCAATGAATCTATTTTAAGACTAAGTAGGGAAAAGGACCATATGGATAGGAAGAGATATTGAGCACAGTATTAAAACCAACAAAAAATCCCCAACCAACAAAAAGAGAACCATGCATGTCTGTTGAACTAAAGAAGTTTCAACTGAAAAGTCCTCTTCTGCTCCCATTATGTCAACAGAATGGCAGAGGTCATAATTCAAATTATGAAAATGTTTTCTCTAAAGCATTTGTTGATCTCAAACATGTATAAGACTTCTTAGCCTAGACATGAATAACTAGGCTCAATGTTATTCAACCTCCACAGAAGAGAAGGGAATTGGTTGGGGCAACGTGGTACCTGATTGGATACACTGTGTGTAAAAGAGCAGAAGGTTTTCTTGAGGTCTCAGGAGGCTCTCAGATAGTACAAATAAAGCAGTGTTGATTGCCATGACTTTTCAGGTGCTTGCTCCAAGTTTAGCTTTAGCTCTGAACCACTTGTGAACGGGAGTGGGCTGAGGAACAACTTGCACTGTAGTGGGACTGGGGTGGGCGCTTCCAAAGTGTTGGGGTGCTTTAGGAAATCAAGAATAATTTTAAACTGGTGGGGTGGAGCATAGGATTTACACTTCCCCTGCTAACACCTGTTAATGGAAATAAAGATTCAATGATGCTGTAAGGTTCACTAGCATAAAGTGTGATGGTTTCCAGTGCCCCATCTATCCATTAAAAAAGCTCCAGACCACACTTTCTTTTTGAAAGTGGAAGGAAACCTTTAAGACGGGGGGAGATGGTCCGTAAGGAATATTCTGTCATAGGGGCTTCCTGCAATGATAAAAATCTGTTAGGAAACACCTGCATTGCAGCAGCCATTTTCAGTCAGGATGAGGAACTGGTAGTAGAAGCAGATCCCATGTTGCCATTACACCATTTTTTATACTTGTCTTCTTTACTGTTTGATCCTGCCAAATGATCTGTTGAGGTTTTTGGCAAAATGGGTGTAATAATGAAAAAAGGCCAGATTCTGCCATCTGGGCTCATTAAATTACCAATTTGAGAGTTTTTCTAGTGAAATTAGTGAGACTACACCTGGAGTAAAGCACAACTTAGGGCTAAATAATGGTTTCAGAGTAATTCTTTACATTTACAAATAAAACAGAATTATGCATTTTTAGGTCAAGTATAGTTAGATTAACCTAGGCAATATGGAATCTGTGTGACGTGACTATTTTTGGATTTGTTTTTAAGAGTACGTCACAATACTTGAAAGGTTTTTGTTTTCATTGCTTTGTAAAGAATAATTTGCAAGTACTGCGATGGAGAATTCTCTCACACAAGCCCAAGGGATGTGATTCTTACCATACAAAGATTCATATAAACTTGTAAGGCTGTCAGACTCATTTGAAGGCTCTGAAATAGCTTGTTGCATGACCATAAAATTTAGTTTCTTCTTTTCTCTTTCTTTGTTTTTGGTCTTTTTTTTTGGTACCAAGCCCTTGCTTCCAGGCACCTCTATGAATTGTTGATTGACTATTTTTCCTGCCATGTTTAAGTTTTTTTCATATGCTGGGACGATACAAGCTTCACCTGCAGTAAAATATTCATGCAAAATAAGCATTAAAGAAAAATTGCAAAGAAAACTCAGTTGATAGCACCATATATACTAGAGTCTCAACTGCATGGGGAGAAACATACTTATGTCACTTATCTTGACATAACTTGTGAAATTGCCTTTTAGAACTCAGTTCCTCATTTGCTAAAAACAAACCAGTCTGGCCTATTTGACACTTAGAGTGGCTTTTAAATGTGAGGTTTAAATAATCACTTTTAAAAATATTGATGACAATGATTTTTATTGAGCTTTGGTGTGCAAGTATGCATACTTTTTTTTTCATCTGATTTTGGGTATGGGAATGTGGACTCTTCAACATAAAAGCACACTATCTTTTCTTTTTTTTAATGTAACAAGTCAGTATCCATCTTTCTGAGGGTCCCTTCAGCTTATTTTAGTTTTGAATAGAAAAGCAAATCTTGAAAAATGAATGTAATGCATGCTAACAGTTGTTATTGACCTTATGCCACATTTATATCTCTTATTTTTCTCACCTTAATTGCTAATAATTTAGGAATGTAACAGATGTAGACAAATTTAACACAGTAAAAGTATTGAACTGGTGTGTGAAAAACATTTAAAAAAACGGCTGGCTCCCTGTGGAATACACAGTCCTGGAAAGCTTGGCCAGCATCAGAGAGTTTCCTTTCTTGTCCCAAGCAAGCCCTTTTCCAATTGGAACAGGCAGTTCTTTAACAATCCTGTTGTCTTGATAATGTAACACTAGTAATAAGAAGACACTGGAGGAATTTGGGAAGCTTCCGTGCAGAAAAAATGTTCCTGTCTGGGAAAAAAAATCTCCTCGTAATCTGGGAAAATTGATATACACGAGACAATGGGAGAAGCACAAGTAGACCTGGTCGGCATGATTGACTCTGCCTCTGGAGCTAAAATTTGCAGATGTTCTGACCTTATTTATTGCAGAACTGTTTGGAATAAAGTGAGTTAGAGAATGTCCTCTTCACTGCGATGGGTCTGTTAGTATAAGGATTTTGAATGTTGTCAGCACCCAGCTGGCTTTTCAGCATCATGTTACAGCTGGCTTCTCAAGCAGTTTGGACTCAGTGTGGGTTTTGAGTAAACAAGAAGTTTTGTAATACTCCTTATTTTTGCATAGCTAAATTAGCTAAACCTGAAGAATACACTTAATTCCCAGAAAATATCTCCCTTTATAGCAGTGGGCTCTGATAAACTTTTCTGTGTATGTGAAAGAGTAGCAATAGAGAGGTAGGGTTTAGTTTTTCAGGATCACAACTAGACTTTATAGAATGAAAAGCAGTTCTACCTTTACACAGCACAGTACTTCTAGCAGTCTTGAACGCTAATTGTCATTTGGGCTTGTTGAAGCTTAATTGACTTTTCTTCTCACAGATATCCACACTTCTAGAAAGCAGAAATGACCATGACTGCCAACAAGAATGCCAGTGTCAACAGCAGAGCTGGAGGGAGTAAAGTGCCTCAGGACACTCTGGATAGGTAAGTGGTGAACTGCAGGCTTTGTAGATTCTGAGAAAAGTTTTTCTGTGTTTGGAAAAAAATCTCTGTTCAAAGGTAAGTGACCTCTATTCTGACATAGAGACAGCTTTGCTGGGCTGAGAGAAGTTTTGGTGGGCATTGGAGGAAATGAGGTATGAGAAAAGGTCTGCTTCTGGCATATTTATGTCAAGCTATTGCTGCTCACCATCTAGTTATGATGAAAGTGATTGCAAGGAAGGACCTGTGTGGCAGGCACTGTGTAGGCCTCAGGAGGTTTGAACTAACTTTATTGGCCATATGACCGCATGTCAACTTTTCTCCATTGCAAATCTCCATTTTGTATTTTGTAATGGTTTCTGTTAAATTTTCTCTGCTATATGTGCCTTGACAGACAGTGGGCAGAGACCTCATCCTATTGCAGGTCAGGCAGCAAGTGTGTCAGGGATGAAGGTGAAGTACAGGGCTCATCTCTGTTGCTTTGCTTATTTATCCTCCTTTCTGTAACATTAAGTCATTTACAAAGTAAGCTTTTTATTAGGTATATTATACTGTGTTAAAGTTCAGCAGAAATGGACTTGATATCTCTATATGCTTCTCTGTTTGTTAGTTTGCATATTTGGCATCTCTTAGAACAAAACAGTAAAAACATAAAGAGGGGAGGGAGGGCATTTAGAGGAATTTATAGAGATATTTTTATATGTGGATATTAAAACCAGATCCCTAATGATATCTGGAATTCTCAAATTGTTTATCGTCCTTCCATCAGTGCAGACAGATTGGTGCTGGGAACTTGGGTCTAGACTTTAGCAAACTTTGGACCTGCTCTTTTTTTTAAAAATCTTTTCCCTTCTGAATAGCTTAGAAAGTACTGTGGGATATTAAGTTATTGGATAATAACTGTCAAGTTAACTGTCTTTCTTTATCATCACCATCCATTTTGATTAGAATTTGTCAGGGAAAGATTTTTGAAGTACAAGTATGGACCTGAAGCTAAGAAAAATCTTTGAGCTTCACTTGCGTGACAAGTGAGGAGATGAATAGGTTGTCATGCACCAGTTCTCCATCTATTATTTTTGCCTTATGTAATCTTCACCTGTCTTTGTGAAACCATGTAAGAGGAAGTTATTTGAGTCAACCATGAGGATTCTTCATTTTTGTCAGACTGTAAATCAGCTGAGTAAGTGCTGGCATAATAAAAGTTTAAGGCTTGCAGGATTTATTGCAAACATGTTCAAGAATCACTTAAACTGAATAGTCATTGTCTCTGTTTAGTATTGGATTTGATTGGAGATTTGGAATCTGCAAACGTGCTTTCTCTATAATTTATGGGAGTTGGGGTTCGGCAAGTGTTGATACTGGCATAACACAGGTGTGTTACTCTCCTGGTGGTGAAGACACCTTTTTAGTGTTATTTTCTTGTCAGTCCTAGCTTTTTTTGGGTTTATTGTTGCAAGATGCAAGGTGTGTTTCAGTGATACAGGGTCATGATCTCATTTCAACCTTTTGTGATTCTTTATTGGTCAGATGTAAAGGTCAGTAAAGCCTATAGAAGTCTTTCTAATTATTTGGGCTGTGAATCAGACCCTCCATAGTTCATGGATTTAAATTTTAATCATAAAAGTCTTCAGTGGAAAGGAGGTGCCTACAAGTGAAAATCTATAGGACTGCATGCTTTGCAAGCATCAAGATTCTTGCAGTAATGAAGATTCCTTTGGTCATCACTGGAGTGTGGATCCACTGGCATAAGGCACCACAACCTTTTCCCACCGGAGATGTGCTAATGGCAACTCTGGAAATGAGGGAGAGACAGAGAGCTGAGTGAGGACATTATTTGGGAGAATGACTGTGAGTCTCACGTGAGAAACTGGTTGTGGGATTCACAGGTTTCTGCTGTGAGAACAGGAGGTGAGAGTGAAGTGGTTTAAATAAGCATACACACTAATATATTCTTTCTGAAGTTCATTCACCACTTGTTACAAATGAATGTTTTTGCATGTCTTAGGCAAGGCAAAACTGACTGTGCGCTGAATAGGAAAATTTGTAGTAGGTGAAAAGGGTGTTCAAAGGTATTGGAACATTTTCACTACAAGGCAAGAATAGGTTGACTGGGACTCTTCATCCTGCAAAGGAAAGGAGGGGAGGGGAACAAGGGGTAATAGAGGTCGCTGAAATTATTTCTAGTTAATATGCCATCTCTTAACTTGGCAAATCAAGGCATATTTTGTACACTTAACTTGAGCCTTCTCACCTGCTGTAGTATACTACTAGACAGGAACTAAACAAACACAGGGAGTACCTGTTTTTAGAGGAACCCATAGATTTACAGTTTTTTATCTGAGGGTATTGCATGAGGCATAAGTAATTTTAGAATTTGGAGATACAGTCTTCTTCCAATGTATTTGTGACTAGGCGGTAGAATTTCTCTTTACCTCCAACATTTTCTGTGGTGCAGGCTGTGCTTGACCTATGAGTCCCACCTTGCAAGCTGGATGCAAAGCTGGAAATAGTAGACCTGCGGTCCTGCCAAGTGGTGTTGTCCTGATACAGGCAGTTTTGGAATGAGAAATAGAATAAATATTTTAAGACACATTTTTACTATAGGATAGGATTTTAAAATAAATTATCTGCTGTAAGCACAGAATATACCCCTGCAAGCAGGGTTACGTAGACATTGATTTGATATCCTTTCTGGATTAATAGCTTCTGGCTAAATTTCTGCTAAACTGGAAAAAAAAATATACACATTAATATGTATTTTTGTAAACAGAATACTTAATATAGACAAAATGAAGATATTTTGATTAATTAAGCCATACATGCACTTTATAAGATATCTCAGGATGATGTCATTACAGTTATTCTTAATTTCTTGAAAAGCAAGGTGATTGTACTCTAATTTTTTTACAGAACAGTACAAAGCCTATCCCATGTAAAGCACGTTTAAAAAAATGTGTGCGTATGAGTTTCACAAATCAAGATTTAGGAGTAAGCTTTTGAAAGCTTAAGCACATTTATATTTACAGTGAATAAAAATCAAGTTTGCTGCAAGTAAGCGTTTTACTAGCAAGGTGACTTCAATAGTATATATAGTGGGACTGACATAAAGAGCTAAAACAAGTATCTTTTTAATTTAATGTCACTGGGCTTGATTTGGGAAGGCAGCCAAAGCAGAAATCAATCCTGGTTCCAGATGCACAAAAAGGAGTATGTAGCTGTTCATCTGAGGAAAACTATGTCACCCAAATCATGTGAGTTTTGGCATGGACTGGACTTTGTGATGTGATCTCTTGTCTCTGTACCCAATCTCCACTGGAAAGGTGTTGTCCTCTCTGAATTGGAGAATGTTCTCCAGCTGAGCAATCATGATTTAATGACACGATAAACTGAGGGTGCTGATGCCAGTGGCTCATATAGGAAGGCATCAGAAATTTGTGCTAGCAAAGGGTTGCATCTGCAAATTGCTGTGAGCACGAAGTTGTAAGTTGTTAAGTTCCTAGTCTAATAACATTCATAAAACTTCATCTTTCTAAGTATTCTTAGCTGGATCTTTTGATCAATATACTCTTGCTTGATTAAAACTTAAATTTGGTCTCTGAGTTGCATCTCTCTCGTTCTCTGGGAGGAACCGAGCTGGGTTCCCACAAAGCTCTAAAAACGGGCTTTGGCTTTTGTCTTCCAGCAGTGTGTGAGGCCATTCCCGCTGTCACTGACAGTTTATCAGCCCAGTTAGTCTAATGTGCAGTGAGAGGTGTTTACACTGGCTTGGTGGTTCAGACCTTCTTCAGAATTTAGGTTAATGGGACAGAATTCTAATTGGCAGGAGCTAGTTTACCTCCAGTGAAGGCAATGGAGATACACCACACAAGCCAAATGACTAATTGGATTATTGTAACACTAAAGGTACCTAAGGAGTGTTTTGGCTGAATTGTTTATAATTCTTTAAAAATCAAAGAAAATAATGACTTAATTTCCTGACCAAGTGAGCCCATGGGGTAGTGTTATGTCCAGCTTTATCATGAGTCTGGGATTATTCCCTGTTCTTATTCATAGGAAAAATCACTGTTGGAAATTCAGAGGGAAGACTCCTCAGGCTGATGTATTCACTTGCTGCCAGCTGAACCAGAGGCCAGATCTGGACCTGCTTCCCTGTGGCCTCTGCTTCTGCAGAGCCATCATCAGCCATGTAGAGGGGAGGCCAGATGCTCTTCTTTTGGAGCAACAGATCTTTGCACATGCTCTGTGCTTGCTTCTTGCTTTGTGGTGTTGGAGATGGCTGCCAGAGGTGCAAGGCTGTGGAGGACTGACTCGTGCTGCTGGCAGAGCCATCAGAGTCCTGGAGCAGCATTCTTGTCTTATACTTCCAGTATCCACCCTGCTTCTTTTGTTTGGGAACCTGGAAAATAATCACTGCATTTGCGTAAGCAAACAAAGCCTCTCTTTTTTTGTTTGTTTGTTTTAACAGCAGCAGTCTTGATATTTGAGCATGACAGAACACAGCAAAGCTAGGTTGTGTCGAAGTATTGCTTGGATTGGTTACTTAGAAGTATTTTTTAGGGTTGGATACCTGTCCCCATTATTGCACCTATGTCCATGCTCAGCTACTTCATGTGCATGTCAAGGTCTTGCACTTTATTACTGGGTTTCTCTGATGAAGGCATAAGCAATAAGAGCTTTAAGAAAAATCTTAGTTAAAGGAAGACTTCACGTCTCTTTCAGCCTTAAAAAACAGATGTACAATTGCTTCCAATACCAGTACCAGTCAAGCCAAATTAATTCAGTTTTACAGCAAATAGATTATTTATCTTTAAGTAAAATTAATTCTTGATCCATGTTAGTAAACCCAACTGGAATACTTCGGTTTTTTTTTAAGACAGGATTGTGTGGTTGTGGCCTGCGCAGAGGACTAGAAATATTGTGCCTTAAGAATTGAGACCTTGAGAATTCTTAAATAAAAGAACATTACAGATATATCCAGTGTTGGGGTTAAGCATTGCTGCGCTGCTGTCATAGTTGGAGTGTGGGTAGCAGAGGCAGTTGTTCTCTCTGCTGGCTTGTCCTGGGAGTGCTCTTTTCTCTTCCCTTTCCACAGGAAATTTTTCATTTCAAAGGCAACCTTGTGTCAGGAGAAAAACCTGTCTGTATAGGGAGAACTGTTATCTTCAGAGAGGCAATGCCATGCAGTACTTTTCTCTCATTTAGAGAGATCAGTTCATGGTTGCAACTGTAGTGCCTTTTGCTTGCTGTTACCTGATATGTAACAATATGATTTTAATTTAATTAATAAAATTTCGGTCTTTCTGCTATTGTAACTTTCCATCTCTAATAAAATTAAAAAACCCAAACCAGTGCCTTTCAGCTCTGTGTTAAACCGTAGGCACTGCCCAAATTTATTGTTTGGTCGTTCATCCAGATGCAGTCCAGTTTGCTTGCACTGACAAATTCATTATCTCATGACTAATGCAAAAGAGCTGTGATCAAGTCTGGGGCTGGATGCCTCAGGGGGCAGATAAGGCAGGCTGACAAAGAGCAGCTCCCTTGCCCATTACCATGACAGAGCGTGGTGAGGGGATAACTCTGCATCCACCACGATGGAGCCCTGAACCTACTTTAAGAAAAATATTACTAGAATAGTAAGATAAACAATTTTTTTTGGTGTTTATGTATTTCATGTAAATATGCGTTTAAAGACTGTGATATTTATTAAATGTCCTGAGTTTTCTGAATGGAGATCATTGTGAAGAAAGCAATCAAAGGATGCATCTTCAGCTCCCTGTGTTGGTCTTACAATTTTCCCACTAATAACTATGTGGGGCTGCCATTGTCTTAGCACAATTATGATAAAGTATTTTCTCATTTCTTACTCTTTCTTTGCTAAGTTTGTGGACAGTGTTGCTGTGAGTGATGAAAAGCTGTTTCTTTCCCTTCTGTGGATGGCTGCATTTCTATTACAGGTGAAATGTGCTCTCTGCCTGAGCTCTGCAGTTAATTGCGTGGTTTAAAGGAGTCTCCATAAAACATTAGTTATAACTATACTACCCTTCACACTTGGATAAAATTTTCTGTGTGGATGATGTTCCCATCCATGCTTAATAGAAAGTTTAGTGGGATGTCTGGATGCCAAATCCATTTGTGTTATAATGATATGCCGTGGGAAAAAATGCTGGTGTGTTTGCTGCTGCCTCAACCATGCACTGAAATGCTCACCAAAACAACCCACCAAGGGTTGTGTGTCTCAGTGAAAACCTTTCTTTAGAGGAGACATGCAGGTGTACATGCAGTGAACAGTGACAGAGAAGGCAACCGGTCTAGAAATGGTTGATGATTTTGTACAACTTCAGGGAGATTTGTGCATGGTTTAGTAGGTTAGCGGTTGCTGTTTCATGCATGTTTGGGTGTACAAGTTCTTGTTTTCAAGGGACTCTGGTGTGGGAGGAGCAAGACCAGCTTGAAAAGGAGAGTGAGCAATGTATGCCTAAAGCATGGACCCAAGTCTTCACTTTGTACATTTAAAAATAAAAGCTTCTTCTATTCCATCAGTTGTGGGGTAGCCTGGGCTAAAACAGCTCCCAGTTTTCCCAGTCAGAGCAGCCCTTGGGGACTTTGTTAGAGCACCAAGAGGACAGTGGTGTGAGTTCAACTAATGTGCTCTGGACGTGTTCATGTCTCTCCCTGCTGGGCAGCAGATGAAGCAGGGCCAGGACTGTTCGCCTCTGCTGTGGAAGAGCTCCTGGCAGCTGAGCATGGCTTAAGGCAATGAGTTGCTCCACACTGAACTGCTGAGATGTATTTTCCTGCCAAAAATATTTGCTTACTGCTCAGAAATACTAATGAGAATCTTTTAAGCTCTTTATGAATTTGTGAAATAAACCCCATAGAAAACGTTTGCTACTTTAAAAAAGAATCAAGTTTTCATCTTTTGACATTGAGCTTGAGAATAGAAAGAATAACGGTTCAATAAAATTCTGCTAAGAGTATGCAATATGTGAAGTTATTTGGACCATGATGAAACACTGCTCTTTCCCTTTCCCTTTCCCTTTCCCTTTCCCTTTCCCTTTCCCTTTCCCTTTCCCTTTCCCTTTCCCTTTCCCTT
>JAOXNO010000041.1:55818305-55873811 GCA_028565335.1 Limnodromus scolopaceus | reverse complement strand
TTCCCTTTCCCTTTCCCTTTCCCTTTCCCTTTCCCTTTCCCTTTCCCTTTCCCTTTCCCTTTCCCTTTCCCTTTCCGGAAAGGCCAAACTGAATAACTGATGTGAAGTCTATTAAGAAGTATTGTCCCCCTTTAAAAGCAGAAACAGCTTGAACTGTGCAGCTGACAAATTTTCATCAGGTCTGTTCCCAGCAGCGCAAAGTTACATTTGGTTCAGAAAGGAATAAAAGCTATTATTTACCCTGTGAGGTTGGAGGTGCATTTGGAACACAAAGCTTTTGCAGCTCAACTCTGAACTGGGCCATGGGAGGTGGGAGGGCACCTACTGTAATCAGGAATATAAACATCAGCAGTGGTAACAAGTCAAAGCACTGATTTGAATGACCCTGAAACTGGGAAGAGTTTGAATACAGGCTTTGACTTTATTGCTGTCCTTTATCTGGGTAAGCAGCATTGTTGGGGTGCTGATTTTTGATGCTCCGAGGCATGATGTTCCCCTCCCTCGCCCTGCTCAGCAGTGACCTCAGGGATGTGGATCACAGGGTGTATGTTTGAAATCTCTTCAGCAGGGTTACAGAAAAACTCTTGTAAGCACAGTGGTCTACAAGTGTAAGAGAAAAATGGTTTGTAAGAAGAGCTTCTAGTTAGATAAGAGATAGAATTGAAAAAATGGGCCTACTTTTGGATACATTCTTTGGGCTTCCTCAAACAATTGGTGCGGGCGATTTTGCTATTCCATTTCTATTGTTGGCTATTTTGTTTCACTTTAATTTTAGATGTCCATTCAGGAAGAAGCATTACTTTACATGCACTTGCCATTAAGCAAGTCACTTTTTCTTAGATGGAAGTTGTGTTAATACGTCTCTCCCATTTGCACAGGTTTTTAAGAAAAAACAACCCCAAAAATTGTGATTGCATTTTGCTTCATGCAGCTTCAGATCAAGTTTGCCTTATTATTACTTGGAGGCTGCAGGAAAATTCCCTGGCATATCACTTCCCACTGTAATTTAATTCTCATGGCACTTTGAGTGCTTTACACTTTTATATGCAGCAAACCATATATCATCATTATATCATCATTAAAATTGACTTTTCTATTAAGGTTTATAATTGCTAAGAACACTGAAAAGTAATTAAAAAAAGAAAAGTAACAAGTCTTTTAAAAAGTAGAGAGTTGTTGTTGACAGGTTAGACTTAAAAGTGACATTTTTAATGCAACTATGTTCTGTTCCAGTACAAAGACTGCTTAGACTGCCACTGTATTAGTTGTTTAATAGCTAAATTTCACTAATGTGCTCAGTAGTACTAAGACCTGAACTAAACTGTTACATATTTTTGCAGCAAATTGGCATGGTTTCAGAAATGTTTCTGATGTCTTTCTAGTGCTCTTACTGCACTGAAATGTAGTGAATAAAAACAATGAGCAAGATACTTGCTAAAACACATATGGGAGTCCCCATCAATGCAGTATCGGAAAATCAGAGCAGGAATCTTATGTGAATTTGTTTTTCAGGTGGTGATAAGAAATGAGATAGAAGTCTGCTGGGGATATAACATAGAAGTCATGTGCAAAACATTTTTACATTGTAATGCCAATATTTCAATTTTTCTGGAGGAAGTTGTTCTTAGGAATGAAAATCTATTGCCTTCTGGACCAGGAAGATGCTGACAAGCTCACTGAAAAGACCAACAAAGATACAAGTCATGAGCGTTACTAATGATGTTTCATGTACTGTGAATATCTGTCTATTAGGAGCTGGGCTAAGACCCCCATCTCTTTACACTTGAGCTGCTGAAAAGCCATCAGTATGGGAGAACAATTTCTGTTCTGTGCCCTAATCAGTCTGGATTTGAACCAGTGGTTTAGAAATGAAAGAGTCTGTGTTCTCTTACCAGTTTCCTGCACTGTTTAGTTATCCTAAAACGATATTTTTCCACTTGAGCAGAACAGAAAATTAAAAGAAGACATAGCAGAATTTGTGTAGAGTAAGATTGAAAGGAAGATCTGAACATAACGAAATAAAGATAAATAAAAGAATTATTGTGCCTTTCTTCTCTGATTGGAGAAAAACCAGGTTGTCCAGAAAGCCAAACCAAGAAGTGCATTGATACAGCATTCTCACAGTCTTTTCACAGACTTTATCCTCTAAATAGAATAATAACTATTCACCAGGTAATATTGTGTACAGAAACCAGGAACTAGCCAAGTGCTTGATTTAGTCTTCACACTGAGCGTTACCCTTATATTCACACTTGAGGAACATTAGCAGCAAATGGCCTTTAAAAGCAAATGAATCTGTAAGCATTTTCCTACAAACAGGAAAATAGGACCTAATGGAAATGCACAGGTGCCGTCCATATTACTACAAAATATATATGCAAAAATGCCCATAGTATCTAGGAGACTTTGAGCAAGAGAATGTGTCAGCAAGATGTCTGAGGTAGAGCCCTCTGTAGGAGAGCAACATGTCATGATTATTGTAGTGTCACTATCAGCACGGACCCAAGGACTGGCAAAAGCGTGCCTGTAGAGTTCAGTTATGCATAGGACTTTTAGGTCATCCATCTTCATCTTTTGTGTTAGATGTGGCTTTTTTAAAACTTTTGTCACGATTCACGCCATGCACTCTGAGATTATTTCTGTTTTCATAGAATCATAGAATGGTTTTGGTTGGAAAGGACCTTAAAGATCATAGAGTTCCAACCCCGCTGCAATGGGCAGGGACACCTCCCACTAGAGCAGGTTGCTCAAAGCCCCATCCAGCCTGGCCTTGAACACTTCTAGGGATGGGGAAGCCACAACTTCTCCGGGCAATCTGTTCCAGTGTCTCACCACCCTCATAGTGAAAAATTTCTTCCTGATATCTAATCTAAATCTACCTTCTTCCAGTTTGAAGCCATTACCCTTGTCCTGTTACTACCCTTGTAAAAAGTCCCTCTCCAGCTTTCTTGTAGGCTCCCTTCAGATACTGGAAAACTGCTATAAGGTCTTCCCAGAGTCTTCTCTTCTCAAGGCTGAACAATGCCAACTCTCTCAGCCTGTCTTCACAGCAGAGGTGCTCCAGCCCTCTGATCATATTCGTGGCCCTCCTCCAGACTTGCTCCAGCAGGTCCACATCCTTCTTATGCTGAGGACTCCAGAGCTGGATGCAGTACTCCAGGTGGGCTCTCATCAGAGGGGAGTAGAGGGGCAGAATCTCCTTGTTCAACCTGCTGGCCATGCTGCTTTTGATGCAGCTTTATGGCTGCGCAGCAGCTGAGGCCATAAGAGGATTTGTTGGTACAGATAATTGAACAAATGCCCAGTAATCAAACTGCTCTCACATGAAACCTCTACCCCCTTGATTTGCTGCTGATTTGGAAAATCACTTTATGTCAACATAGGCAACTAGAGGAGATGGCAGATAGCCTGTGTCCATTTGATACTGTTGGCAGAGACCTGAAAGCATTTTAATGTGGATTTTTAACCTCTCCCTTTCCTGTCAAACAGTACTGTCACCCATGTGGACTTGAAGATATGTGCTGAGTCTGCCAGGCTTGTTCACTGCGGCTGGGTTCGTGTGCTTTGGTACCTGATACAACTCCTTTGAGTTTGTTAGCAACAGGCAGCTGGATTGCCTCTGTTCAGAGGTTCAGGAATGAATTATAAACTGTTGCTTCCTGCAACTTTAAAATAAATACCTAAACAAACTAATATTTTTGCTAAGTCATAGGCAACCAGGAGGAAACTTCTGGCTTGCCAGATTTCTCACACACCTGTCCCTTCAAAGTCAGTATGTCTGATTGCAGAGAAAGGCTTTGCTACTGTTAGTTTTGTTAAACATTAATGCTAGTTTCCTCCCATTAAGCATACAAAGGGACAGAGGTTTGACAAAATGCACTCGGACCGTGTTGCTTTACAAGTGAAGCAGGCAGCATTCAGGAAGCACAGAGGCTACAGCAGGGCATGAGGGGCTGACAACAGAATTCCTCTGTCTCCATTCTGCATCTTTCCAGGTGGGAAGAACTTCTTGAGTAATTCTGGGATCTGTAGGCTGAAACAATTGCAGTGACGGATAGTTGTCACCAGCTTTCTGCTTATCAAAGATAGCAATAGTAGTAGCTTTAATTTCTAGAGTATGCATAGGACAAGGGACTTCGCAGGATTAAAACTTTCTTTTTAAGCCCCTCTCTTCCCTTTCTCCCCCTACATCTCTTGCTCTCAGACAGAACCTTGTTTCTCTGCCTGGCTAAATGCATGTTTCTTGTCTAGTCTGATGAGATCCCATTTTTTCCTCTTTAATTCTTAAAGGTGATTTTTAAGTTATGCGGTATTCATACCCATGCATTCTGCCACTGCTGTCTTTTCCCCCGATATGCCCCTGGATGATAGCATGTATGAGGAATGACAACCTTTTTGCTGGCATACTTGGGGTGCATACTTTGGCCATGCTAAGCTAAATCTGGTTTTATTTTACAGCAAAGCGTTAGTCCGCTAGGGAGAGGCCATACGTATTTATACCTAGGCTGAATACGGCTTACAATGACTGCTTTTCTAAATGCTGACCAACTGCTGAGATGTAAACCCAGTCTTAAATGCAGTGATGCTGGCACGCTTTTGTGTGTTGTGTTGGTTTTGATGCCTGGTTTCAGGTTGATTTTTTCTTTTTAATGTGTTTTCTAAGAAACTTACTGTCTGGGGTATGAGACAGCTTGAGTTTTTTCTCCACTGAATAAATAGCAGAAGTCTTATGGGTTTGTGCTTTTCAAGAAAAAAATCAGTATTGTGGGCCAAACTCTGTGGGTCTCTGAGGGACGTAAGTTAGTGTCAGAATCTGGAATTCAATTTGTTGCTTCAAATATTCATTAGTTGAGAGCCCATGGGTTACTGTAAGGAGTTTTTGTAGTCTTTAGAGAGCAAATATTTTCACAGCTGATGAGCTTATAAACGTTGTTAGTTGCTTTTTCTTGTTGCCTCATACACAGATGTTGGTATTGCCTCATTTGCTCCATAACATTTTCATTTTCTTGATGCTTTGCGTGATGCTATCTATGTATTTTCCTGTAGTGACATGAGGTTTATTTTTGGCTCTGTCCTGAAAAGAAAGGATGAGTGATAGAAGGAATGCCTACTTGCTTTTAGTTGCTCTAAGTTAAAATTTAGTTGCCCTAAATTAAGTAAAACTTGCAGCCCCTTATTGCTGTGCAGCATTTCTGTTACATGTCAGTGGTAGCAAAACATTCTCATCTTTAGGGTTATAAGACATGCAAATTCTTTCATAAGATATGAAAAGTAAAAACGCATTGGCCAGCTCTTTATAAAACCTAATAGGCCAACAGAAGAGCATAAAACTCAACCTACATTTTTATAAGAAGCCAAAGAAGTCTTGTGAGAATAATGTTTATAAAGGATATATAACACTTCCCCCTCTTCCCCCCTCCCTGATATTATCCTGATTCCAAATTTATGCTTGAGATCCCACAGCTCTTGTAGGTGTGGTGATGAAATGTGGTCTGGGAGGCTCATTTCGGCTGGGTGAGTAACGTACGTGTTTATGTTACCTTCGATTCTGGTGAAGAAAGTGATGGGGAGTGCCTTTCCCTGACTTAACTCTGCTCCTGTTGACAGTTATGGTCAGTAAAAAGCAGAGAGAAGCTAATGTCTGAATCTTTTGGAAAGTTTCCTTTAGATCATGTTTTGATATTTTGGTGTGTGCGGTGCTTGAGCGCTCACTGCTTGCTCTTTGTTAATATTCAGTGAAACTGAATTAGGGCCAGATGTAGCCTTTTGTCAAGTTAAATTTGGCCTTGTCTGGACTCTTAGGTAAATAAGTATGATAGCAACAAGCATTGCAAGTCATAGCTTGGCTTTTTTTTTTTTTTTTAATTTTTCTTTTTTTTTTCACTATTTCAGTTTATATGTATCCACCCACAGATTGGGGAATAAATCAAAGATCAAAGATTTTTCAAAGCTCTGTTCAGCTAAAAAAACTTTCAACAACTCTTGGCTGGCAAAGCCTTTCGTATGACTTTTAAGTTGTGTGTATGCCTAAAGCATTTCCTTATTTTCCTGGCTTGTTTAGCTAAACATAGTAGAATGAAGCATACAGTAACTGGTCAGATATAATAAACTAATTTAATTTTCAGTGCAAATGTTACTTAGACTGAAATTCTGTTTTTCATAAGTTTACATTTGTGCTAGGTCAATGCCTTAAATCCTCCTATAACAACAAGTTTTGCATTGGTTTACATCTTTAGCAACTTCTCTTTAGTAACTCTTGATTTGTGCTCACATAAGCCAGAAGAAAATCAAACCCTAATTCAGAGACATTTAAAGAAAGTGAATGAAAAAGGGCCATCAGTGAAACTGGAAGAAAATTCCCTCTTAAATTCAAGCAAAATATTAAATTTCTTCTTAATCTGTGCAAATCTATGCACACTGTAATGTGTACCAAGGGTCGTGTTTGTCTGTCATAGCTGGAATTTACTATGCATTCCATAAGGTCAGAGTCACTAAAGAAAACTATGATGGTAAGAGAGGGTCAGGGTTGTAAACCTTCACATCTTTCATCCTTCAGAAGTAGGATGCAGCCTCGAAAGATGGGACACATTGTATACCCAACGAACATGTACAGGGGAAACTTTTAATGTGCATTTTATGTTATTTCACCTGTAGTTATGTTCCTTTGCTTCTCTCACCATAGTATCCATAAAACATAGAGTGTATCTGTGAATGTCAGGCGGTGCAGCTGTGGTCTGTTGTATAGGTTTGGACGGGTTCTATAAAATGACATGGGTGATGTCAGCTCTCAACTTACAGGTCAGTATAAGTCACGTCAGGCAGTGGCACCTTCTGAAATGCTGTTTGCACCCTCAGTTTGTCCTGATACCAAAACTGTGCTGCAAGTCTGTACTAGCTGTTTCTTCTGAACATATGAAGTATTACATTGAGCATGTATTTCTGGTATTTGAGAAAGCAGGAAGTGTCCGTGTGTTTCCTTCCCTCTCTCTTGCTTCTGCACCTCCATGAGTCATATTTCACTTATCAACAGTTCTTTTCTTTTCTGCTTTTTCAGATGCTGAAAAAAAAAATCCTAGTTATTACTAGTGCTCCTCTTTACAAACTCTTATGAATGTTGGACTTGTTCTTAAAGAAAAAAGAAAAAGTGTCACTTTTTTTAGGAAAACTGTTTTGGCCATCTTCAAGGGTCACAATGAATACTAACATATGGGTGAAAAATAGATAATTGTCGGGGTGCCATCACATAATGAAGTGACTGGGAACTTCACAGAAGGAGGAAATACCCTGTATTACGCTGGAAAAATAATCCAAGTTTTAGGCACAGAGATCTTTGGAGATCTAGGCAGGTGGAAGTCTACTCTTCTAAGGGACAAAGGAAAGAAAGTGAAACTTAGAAAATTAAGCTAAAGATGAAGAACAAGGACACATTTCTCTAGTCTCATTACTAAATAGACATTTTGTATTTATTCTGAAAGCAACTTCTCTGAGTAGATGAGATTGAGAGTGGTTGTTTAAAATGGGATGGAGCCCTGAATTCCCATTCTTTTTCTGTCCTTATTAGATATTTATTCGTAGGTCCTTTTGGTGGGATTTTGTGTGACCTAGAAGTTGATTTATATGTAAAACAGGGAAAGGAGGCTTGGCTGTATTCTGGATTAGTATGCAGCCAGGACTCATGACTTTTTGGCTTCCAGTTCAGTTCTTTTCCCTTTGGGTACAGAGTATTTCAGTAAAGTATACAGTGACCTCATAAGGTTTTCTGACTTGTCGGAGGAGAAAAGGGATAAACCCATTTTACAACATCTTTTCCAAACCAGAATTCCAGACTTGGAGGTCACCAAACCCAGAATGGCCTCAGACATGTTAAAAACTAAGCATCACAATTTATAAAAATCCTTTTTAACCCTTCCCAATTTGTCTGCACGTAAGCTTAGAAGATTTGCAAAGCTGTGGCAGAATTAGTTCCATAGAGTTTATTGTTTTGAGATTCCAGGGCAGATAAAAATAAGCATTTTGAAAAATCACTCGTGCTTTGAAAAAGCAAAGGTGAGAGCTTCCATGTGTGCTGGGATTTTGAATGGTCATGTTGAGGCATGCTGCTAAAGAACAAGTTTCAAGGATTGGCAGTTCTCAAATAGACGAATAAGAGCTTGTGCATTCTGCCTGATTTTAGAAAATGTTGTCGTTTGCTGTGTTGCCACTCTCTCTCCAACAAAATTCCCAAGATCTTAAGAAAGCAGGTGAGACTTAAACATGCTGGACTGTTTCCAGAACATAAGAAAAATAAGTTACAGTGGAGATGTAACAGTAGAAATATCTATTGCATAAATTATTATTCAGAACATGTGATGGGAAAAGAGTAACTGTGAGGGACGCTTCAATTTTTGGACTTTAATTCATTATTTTTTTTGAGAAGAAAATGAGAGATGGTCCTATGAAACTAGAGCACTGTACTTCAGGTGGAAAAGAAAGAATGGAGCTCTTTAATATTTCAGTTCTTGCTTTTGATTTTTTTTCCGTGTGCAGTCAGCTTCTGATCCCTGTGATGGAAGGTGCAGCCCAGCCTAGTTTCTGTGCTTTGGGTAATCATTTGTATCTGAACAGAGGGCATGAAAACGGCTTAAACATGGCATTGTTTGAAAACCGTCCTTGTAACAGAGCAGAATACCATAAATCTAGAGTAGCAGGGAATCTAACCCTCTCAGTCTAGATAATTTCACAATTTCCTGTTATCTTCTTCACCCTTAGAAATTTCTTGGCCAATGCATGTACCTAGTGCATGTTGATTAATCGCATTTTATCTTACAGTCATTAGTCATTGTCAGATTTTCTTGCTGTCTTTTCTTTACAGATCCAGTCTAATTCAAGTATTTAGGATCTGATTCATCAACTTTGATTTATTTGCCCCCTTTTTTTGGTACAGTTGTAGAGTATAGTTGCTACTTCACATAATTTACTTTGACAGAATGGCTCCTGAATTTCACTCATGTAAATCAGACGTTTTGCTTCCAAGTGGTAAAATCACAGTTCAACTGCAGTCAGTGGAGTTTCTCTGTACTTCTCTTCATGAACCAACTGCAAAGACCCAGCAGTCTGGAGGGGTTTTATATGTAGGAATTCACCACTGAACTCTTGTGAATGCATCCCACGATTGTTAACATTAACTCACTACTTCTTGGGAACACAGAAACTAGAACTTCTGAAAATGGCACACAGCTTGATCTTTTTTCCTAGTGGCCTGTCATTTTGTAACTAGTTCTGATATGGTGTAAATTTTTATTTAAATGGGAAGTATCAAAATTCCTTGAGGGAAAAAAATTCAGAAGTACAAACAGAAAAATAATTGGTGTTTCTATTTTTCTTCTATCTTTATACATTTAATTATATTTATCCACTTTGATTTTATTGCCTCATTCTCTCTAAGTGCTGGGACTTTTCCATCACTAGCATATGTTCATGAGAATGAGCTTATTTCAAACAGTCATCTAATGCAAATTCACTTTTCAGTTTGGAAAGTATTTTATATCTTGTTTTTGTCACAATCCCAAAGTCAACAATAAAGGGAGGAGGTTATCTGGAATGCAGATTTTCAGGGATTTTGAGCCATGCTCCTGGTGAGAGCTCAAAAATCATAAAGGGTCTGGTGGAAGAGGGGTTGTTCTGTTGCCACTTACGTCACTTTCCTTTCCAAGCAAGAGGCAAGATATGACAAGTGGTATGACTTGCCTCATTACCATCCACCTTACTACTGTGTGTCCAGCACCGAGTGTGAAAGTTCACCTCCTTTACTCACCGTAAGCTCTTCTTTAGATTTAAGATAAGTAAATATCATTTGTAGTTATCTACTTGAGTTATGTAGAAAATTACAATACTGTATGCCAGAGTACAGAATATATTGTAATAGAAAGGTTTACTGCCAAACAAAATTGTATTTAAATTCAGTAATATAGGAGGTCTCTTTTGTCTGGTCTTAATGTTCCCATAATCCCTAGTTACAAGGAATAACAATAACATTGATTTTTAAGTCCTTTTCTACTCCTGGATAAATTAATACAACGAAAGATGCAACTCATCTTCTTTGATGCCATATACGAGGCAGTTGTCTCATATAAATGAGACAGAAAGAACATGACAAAACTCAAGAAAAAGAAAAATGAAATTTTTTAATTTTTTTGGTAAATTTTGAATTATTTTTTTTTTTAAAGAAAATGTCAAAACTCAAGGTATCATCAGTACACGGGATGCTCTTGGGCCATCTCAGCTAAGCAACAAAGCCATTACATACCACGCATTTTGGTGATAGTTGTAAGTTTTACTCTCATGCTAACCACCCAGTAACCCAGTTAGACCAGTCTGACTACCTGCATTTGTCCCCTGAGCATTTGCTGTTGCTACCTTATAGTAACACCTTGCTGAGGGCTTTGCAGCAGTTGGTTACTGCCTTCTGTCCCCACTGGTGAGGATGTAGCTGTGAGGAAATGAAAGGAAATGGTACAGTGTCACAAGCAAATGATGCTGAATCTTTGCTTCTCTGTAGTTTGTTTCATAGCTGATCTCAAAATGCAACCAAACAACTAGCTGGTAGTGTTAAACAGCTAAAAGCGGACTCCTTAAAGCTCTTTGGAGGGAAGCGTAGAGGAAATTACTCCTAGTTCTTGTATAGAGAGAGGAAGATGGAATTTTTTGGGAAGTGTCCCTCAACATTGGTTCAAAGTAATTAAGATTTTTGGCCTTCTTCAGATTTCTCTGCCTTTTTTCACCTGAAGAGGCATGACTTCATTTGCTCCGGATTGCTGTACCGGAGTAGCGTGTTCAATTTTTGTTTGTGCAGAAGTATTGATTCGTACCAGGACCTTTTGCAAGCGTGTGACTGAGGCAGGAGAATGCTTTTCTGTTTGTTTGCTGGGTGATTTCCTGGCAGCAGTGCCCTTAGGGTGGCGTGAAACTGTACTAGTTACAAGGAGCTGTTGCTACTGAACCTTTTCAAAAGTGCTTGTTTTGCCCAGGTCACAGAAGTAATGATACAGAAACATTGGTTCTAATTTGAGCTTCTATTTGTCTCTACACATTTTCTCTCCCCTGCCTACCATGTCAAATCAAGTGGAAGTTCAGTGGAAATTAATACCGTAGCAAGCCACTGCATCCTTTCTCAATACTGGTGCATCACAATGTGCATGGTACAGTTGGTTCCAGGTAACAGGCGAGCAGGGTGTGCTTTCCTCTCATTTTGCCTTCCTCTGAGAAGGATGGATTCCAGTATTCACACTCACGGTGGCTGACACAAAGTAGGAGTTGCTGCTTACTCAAGGGACCTTTCTGTGCTGCTGAATCACTCTGCTAGTTTGACCGTGCAGGCTCTGCTTTTGGGTGGACGTGGTTCTGCCTCTTGCTCAGTTCAAAAAATGTGCATCATCATTTTTGTTTCTGCATCCTGAGTTACCAGGTCTGAACCCATAAAATGACCCATTTTTAGTGTGAATACAAAAATGCGAGTACAGCTTTTCAATGTGGTGAGAAGTTAGACTTGCACAGGAGAAAACACCCTTTTGAAAATCCAAGAATCTAATAAGTTATATCTTGTTCTCTGAGTTTCTCGTTTCACTTGCCTTTCAACTATTTGGAGGCTTATACTGGTTGAAGATGTGGACATAGATAAGCTCATCTGGGCATACAAAAAAATCCCCAGGATTTAGGGGTTTTTCAACATTCAGTTATAAAGATAATTTCATCTTTTCATCCTCAAGTCTGAACACATCTATTTTGTTTGCTTAGAAGCTGTAAAGACTAACAAGATGCTAGAAAGGTGTGGACTTTACCATTCTTTCCAATGGAGTGTTAACAATGGATATCTGAAAATTATCATTTTTGTGCAATCTTTTGCTTGAGAGAGGTTCATTTAAAGAAATGAAGATCATAATTAATCATAAAATGTTATTAATTCATAGTGTCATATGAAATAATTTGGAATTTTGTAGCTGAGCATTGTCTCTTAAAAATTTCTGGAGAATTTTGTAGTTAAATCCTCAATTACCTGAAATCAGGGCATCTTTAGTGTCCATATTGAAAATTACTTTTGCTGCTCTTGCAAGGAGAAATTTCTGTTGCTTTTGTTTCAAATCTCTTTAAATATTGGCTAGAGCAACAAGAAGCCTCTATTTTTGTGTGGCAGCTCAATCATGCTAACATGCTTACAGTCACAACTGATTGTTGGTAACCGACATTATTACCATTACTCCAAAACAGATTAGGTTGTCCTAATGAAATGGCACAATGCCCTGAGAAAAATTGGGGATAAGCAGAAAACCTAAATAAAATGCTAAGAAAGCAGTACTTCCCTAGCAAAAGCAGGGAGAAAGTCCCGAGGAATAAAATCAGCACTGCGTGACTTAGTGTGAGCTCACAAAACATCACTGTTACTGTGAAATGACAGGATTTCATCAACAGGAGCCTGGAAAGACCCAGTACCTTTTTAAACATGTTTCTTGCTCTTTTTTCAGTAAATGGGCTCTCGAGCATGAGCATGTTGAAGTGGGAAATTCCCTGGATCAGAGAGCCAAAAACTGTTCTATTATTCTGTTAGTGTTGGTTTAAGCAGGGCAGACAGGATTTGCAGAACTGAAAGATCGCTGAGCAGTTTCTGCCAACTTACCTTTCCTCAGCAGAGGATGACCTGTGGAGTCACTCCTGGTGTTCAGGAGAGCTACACCAGTGCTGTGGAGTCTGAGCTGCTTCGCTCAGAGGTCAGAGCAGGGCAATGGGAGTGAGGAGTCCTGTAACTCTTTCAAGGCAAGTCACTTAACCACCCTCCCAGTCACCTTTAATCCCTGGTCTGAAATGAAACTTCATATTGTTATTAGTGTTTATAAAAAGAGTGTGGATCATGGATGCAAGCTCCTCAATAAATACACGTTCTTATTATCCACTGTACTCTGAAAAGACTCACCGAGCCAACTCTTTGGCCACTATTCTGGCTGCCTCCTGTAGTTGAAAGCTATCTCCTGAACTTGTGGGAGTTGTCTGCACTCATTTCTCCTCTTTTCTGGAGTTGATGTTTGGCAATGGAGGCAGGCAGGAGCCGTGCTTCTGCTCAACTGGGTCAAAACTTCAGGCTCACTGCTTTTGGTACTGATTTTGTATTGCTCACTTTCAGAGTCATCTCCAGAAATTGAATTCTCCCTCTTTTATGCACAGACAAGTGTTAGCACTCTCATTTTGCAGGTAGGAGAAGATTGGTGTCTTGTCCAAAATCAGAGACTCTCTGACTTTTGGGTCAGATACAGGGTGAGTCCTCAGGCATTTATGGCAGCAAGAATCAGCCCTTCTCAACCACCATAGATTTTTAATCCAAGTCAGTCTTGCTAGAGGCCTCACAAAGAGGGCAGGAATAAAGTTTTTTTCATCTTTTGCTTTGTGATGAGTAAGGTGCAAATTAGCTTAAAGCAATGTGACAAGTGATTCTGTTCTGTTGGTGCAGATGAGATACAGCTCTGCTGTTATCTGCAGGTGTTCATTGAAACTGGTGAAAGGAGATGCCTATTGATACTAGCCGTTATTAGAGAAAACCATATGAATATGTACATTGGTCCATGGGGATCCTGTCTTTATTTGGAAGTGGACCTGGAGAATTACAGTTTTTGTAAATTAAAAGTCTTTTCTATGCTTGGGTGAGAAAAATGCAAGCTGGAGAGAAGAGACTGAATCAGAATTTAAAGATCACTTGTATCTAGAGTTCAAAATCCTGCAGAGTGGGACTGATATTACCAGTTATCTCCTAACTGTGGGTAATTCTGATTTCTCAGGGAACTCACAGCAGCAAAGCTAAGTGTGGTCTAAAGGGCTGGAAACCACCTCTCAGATTCTGTCTGTTCCCATCACTGTGCAGCAACAAGTCCCACCACGAAGGTAGTTTCGCTGTTTGTTACCTGTTTACAAGACATTGTGGGCTGCTCGGCAGGCGTTTGCCTTTCAGACTGCAATTCACTGCCGACTTGCCAGTTGGTTTGAGAGCTGTGCACCTAAGGCTGCATGTTGGAAGAAAATCCTTATCACATAGGCAGGAGCAACATATTCCGATTTGTTTTGTGAAATGCTGGTATTATCAAAGAAATGTCGTTGACCAGAAAGAAGGCACTGTTCAAGAAAACTGTTAAGAAATCTAAACTTGATCCCATAATCTTTATTTGTGCTGTTTATACATAATATTTTGAAGCTGTGTGTAATGATATGCTTTGTAAGGTGTTACATGTATGATTGTGTATGTGGAAAACTTCAATAAAAACATTTTGCTTTACAATCTTTGTATGGAAAATTGCAAGTTATTTAATTATTTGTCTCTGTCCAATAATACTAGTTTTAAAGTCTGTGGAACTATTGTGCCTTCAGGAAAATAATTGTCTAATGGAAGTAGATTTCTTGGGGAAGGACCATTTTATTATCCACTGCTCAGCTTTTGGACTTCTTTTTTTTTTTTTTTACTTGACACTGTCTTTTAGAGAACACATGCCTGAAACCATACAGGCAAAGTTTTGTTTTTCTTTCTGGTTGAATTAATCTTATTAGTCTTATAGTTTCTATCTGGATTACTTAGATTTACAGTATAATGCAATGTAAAACAGAATCTTTTTCTTAACTGTGGTATCCCAAGTACTTAACAGCATAGACCTACAGAGGGCCTGTTGCTCTGCAGCCCCAATCTTGCACAGTGAACGTGGGTGGGAGTTTTGTAACTGAATTCAGGGGTTTCAAGATCGAGGCTTAAGTGCAATTACCTTACCAAGGACCTGGGATTTAAAAGAATGGCTCATATCTGTAAGAAGAAATGTTGTGCAACTTCTGCAGCTTATGCAAATCATACTTTTCCCCTTTTCCTCCTCTACTGATGAGTCAATAAACCTTTTCCTGACAGTGAAAACAATGGAAAAGATGTTTCTTAGAGTCTAAGGAGATGAGGGACTATGCCTGTGGCAATTTCTATATAGTGAGTCAAACGCAGAGAGAGGATTGTCATCATGTCCTTCACCTCTGTTGTCCCATTACTGACTTTACCCCAGTCATTTTGTATTTTATTCTCGCTATTGTCAATACAGATTGTCACTTAGAATCTAGTAAAAAAGTTTTAATACGCTAAAGCATTCCACATGGCCTCTTTGCAGGGTCTGTCCCTGTCCCCTAGCTGAATCTTGACAGTGGATTTAGCAAACATGCAGTTTCAGAGGCTGCAGTGGAAGCTGTAGTCTTTATATGTAAAATACGCTTCCACCAGATGATACTTATTTCATTGAGAGAAATGTCAGTGCAGCTCTGGAGCAGGCCTGCATGACATACAGGAATTAGGAGAACATGATCTCAAGTCTAAACTAAAGAAGTGTTAATAATAATATAAAATTTATGACCTTGTGATATTAAACTGATGAGATGTAGACAGGACAGACAAGAATAATGAAGAATCAGGGCACCCCACCAAGTCTGAGGAGGCTGATTTGGGTAACATCTTCAGGCACTGTAAAGGTATATAGGCCACGGTAATTCTGGGTAATTCACTACAAACTCTGTGCTGCAACAACCAACCAAAACCACTCATCACATGCTTTTGATCTTCTGAGATCTCTTAAGACATTTGTTTGTAGCTGGATAGTACAGCAGGAAATTTAACTTCTAGGATGAGAAGAGTATATTCTGACATGTATCCTTTCTGTCCTAAAATTAGGAAGCTTTAAGCAGTTTTTGAAGTATCTACCATTGTCTTTGACGTGAGATCTCTCTTTCCTCTGGGCACATTTATTTTTCAAAACGATGAAGAAACAGAAGTCACCAAGCAGTGCAACTTCTGTGCTTGACTATCACAGGACTCTAAAAAAGATGTAAGTTCCTTTTTGTGGTAGTTTGACCATTGTCCTTTTCTGACCATAGCTTTCCACTTTTATGATACTGCTGAGATTTGCTTGCAAAGTATCCACTGTAGGAAAACAGGGTAAAATCTAATAATTTGATTCGGGGATGTGTTTGAAGGAGAAGAAAACGTCTCCTGTGTCAAAGTACATTTTTCAGAAATTGCCTCAGTGCTCTGGACTTTCAAATTAACACCCAGAATTTGGCATCTGTGCCTATAGGCATTGGCTGGCTGTTGGGAAGAAAGCCATGTAGCTGCAAGGATCTTCTGAATCTTTTCACCCTTTGCTATAGCAGGGACATTTGCTCCCATGATTTCTTTTGGTCAAATAGTCCTTTCATTTGAATTTTATGTGTACAGGACAGTTTATAAAAAAAACAACCCAACTTGTTGTCCGCAATCTTTGTAGAACAGCAATTTAACTGCATATGCAAGGCATTACTTTTGGGTCTTTCCTTTTGTTTCCGTACTGTTTGGAACAGAAAGGTTGCTAAGGCAAAATGCTAAAGGAGTCATGATTACTTCTGCTATGCTCTGTATGTGTGTATTGTGGCAGCACAGTAAACACCCTTTTTTTGACATGGTTTTGGCTTAATTTTCTTACTGCTGGCTCATTGGTGATGAGCTTGCTGAATAATGTGTTGTTTAATTTCATTTTGGGTTTTTGTTCTTAAAAGGTCTTTGCAAGAGTGTACAAAACTCCAGTAACAGTGGCTGATTTTGCAAACCACGGCAAGAATTTGTTCTAAGGGTTTTTTTCCCAGGGTAACACTGAGGCCTTTCTGTATAATTTATATTCTTCAACACATACCGTGGGCAGACTAATATGTTTTTTTTTCAGACTGTGATATTCTTTTGATAAGAAATTACTTCTGTTCATTTTGATAAGGAGAATTTGATTTGTTGGCCACAACATTGGACCAAAGACAGAACAGGTCTTCCTTTTGCTGCTTTATTTAATTTATGATTTCAAATGCTATGGCTAAAATACTGCAGTGGCTGAACATGGAGGTGCTTTGCTTCAGATGTTATGAATTGAAAACTGACATCCTTTTTAATTGCTTTGCTCATGGCAACCAGCAGCTAAACTGAGCTCCTTGTTGGTCAGTCTTTCGTGGTTTTGTTGCAGTGGGAATCTTCTCACTGATGTTGCCCTTTTTCAGCAGAGGGACTCCTTAATCTGGGAGGCCAGGGAGCTATTCTGCTGGAGGTGGTAGATGCGTTCAAGGCAATGGTTTGCTATGAGACTCAGGAAACTTGGAAAAGCAGGGGGGTCAAACAGAGGTGAGAAAATTGGCTGTGGACACACTGAATGCTCTGCTCTCATCAGCTCATCAACAACATCAGTTAATTGCTGCCACTCCCCAACCCCTGAATGGTATTTGGTGTCTTAGTGATGCACTGGGGTGGTTTTACAGTGTGCAGACACCCTGTGCTTTACCTGCAGCCAGAAGAAATTTGGCAAATAACTCTAGTTTCCCCAAGGACTTGATTTTTTATTTCTTTCTGCTTCTAGGTGTCAGTCAGTCTCTCCACCGCCTCTTTTGTCCCCGCGAAGAAGCCTAGCCTACCCCCTGAGTGATAGTGAGGACTCTTGCCGCTCTACTCGACTCACCAAAGTCTCCAGCTCCAGACCGCGCCTCAAGGACTGGAGCAGCCGCACATCTACGTTACGAAGCACCTCCACGAGCCCATCAGACACCGACTCCCCGAGCCACCCTCTCAAAGCCACCAGTGTGGGTGCTTTGGATAAAAGGCTGTCTGTATTCAAGGCTGAGGACCAAAAGGAGAGTCCAAAGGAGGCTGACGATGGGGACACAATAGGGAGCCATCTGCTTGCCCGGAGCACCCTATCCTTGGGTACTGCTACCAATTTGAGGAACCTCTCTCTCAGTCGGGCGAGTGTCCGCTCCCAGGCACTGGACATCAGGCAGAAGATCACAGAATGGGAGTGCCGCCGGGAGCCATCCCCCAGGATGAGTGCGTGTGTGGACAAGAGGGATGCTGGGGAGAGGTCGGGCAGTGAGAGCTGCCCCAGCGTGCTGACCTCTCCCTGCAGCGAGAAAACATTTGATTTCAAAGGGCTCAGAAGAATGAGCCGAACATTTTCTGAGTGCTCTTACCCAGAAACAGAGGAGGAGGAACTGCAGGACAGGGATTCCTGCCATCAGTTTGAAAAGAGATCAGGCAGGAACGAGCCTCTTTCTGCCACTTTCCTCAAGGGCCATGCGAGGAAAGAGTCCTCTGCCGTGCTCAACAGAATACAGAAGATCGAGCAGGCACTGAAAGAGCAGCCCGGCAGAGGTCTCCCCCAGTTACCAAGTAGCTGTTACAGTGTTGAGAAAGGGAGAAAAAAGTCTGTGACTCTGAACACTGTGGAGGGACTGAGTGAAACCCTAAGTGATAGCAAAGGAGGGAGTGTTATTTTGGGGAGTGAACCAGAAACACCTACTGAGGCCGAGAAAAGCAGTAAGACAAAACAGGGGGTTACTGCAAACTCGGCTGGCCCTAAACTGCTCCTTGAAAGCCCGACTAACACTGCGGTGAATCCTGTCCCCAAGCCCAAACGCACCTTTGAATATGAAGCAGACAAAAACCACAAAAGCAAACCAAGCAATGGCCTACCTCTATCTCCTACACCTGCTGCTCCTCCTCCCCTCCCATCCACCCCTGCACCCCCAGTTACCAGAAGGCAGAAGAAAGAGTCACGCTTTCACAGAAAATCCCAGAATAGGTAAAATTCAAGGAAATGTCTTGTGCTCAGTCTTCAAATAAATAAATGTGCTGTATTTTTTTAGTAATAATATTTCAAATTCTCCCTCTAATGCAATTATTTTCACCTGAGGAATGCTAGGAATTGTGTCCAAGACAAGTATTTCTTCTGCTGAACTGCACTGATGGGATGCAGTGGTACAATACCTTTACATGGCTACAGTTTTGGAGTTCTCCAACCTGCATTCCTCAGTCCCTGGAAAAGGCTCTAGGTCATGTGTGCTAAAGGTTATCTCACTTATTTTGACATATAAGCCCTTACTTGGGATTTTTAATCAAGCATAATTTCATTATCCGCTTGTTGTGGGGCTGTAGCTGATCTGTGATAGTTCTGTCTGCCTGTTCACTGCAAAACATACCTGCAGAGGGTTTGTGTTTCCAAAGCTTGTTACCACAGCAGTTGTGCCAGTTTTATGCAGTGTTGGTGATTTTATTTAATTCAGTGCTTAGGAATGTTGTCCTAAGTCACTATCGATAGCTGTAGAGGATTAATGCTGAGAAAACTATGTTTTAGCACGGTAAGGCCTTTATATCCTTCCCGAATTAAAGATGAGCAGAGTATATGACTCCGTTTTCACAGCAGTCTGTGGAGCTTGACTTGTTTTAATTACATGATTCCCCTTGAATTTTGGAAATGGTAAAACTCATTCTGCTCACCACTTAGAAAACTGTAGGCATAGCTGTTGATAAGCATTCACAGTATGGCATTTTTAACAAGTTCACCTATCTGTGCATGTGTACGATGTACGCACACATGTACTCTCTTTGATATTTAATGATGAGCTTTGCAAATAACCGCTAAATGGCATCTCAAGTGCACACATCAATTCAGTACCTGGTGCTTGATGTTGGCTCAATTAATTATAAGTTTATGTCAGCACGACCTGACTTGAAGTATGCTGGGACAGGAAAAGGAGAAGGAGGAGCCTTCAGATTCTGTTCTTTACGGAATTCATTTCTGTACTTCTGCTTCTGAAATGGATCAAAGAGCAATGCCGATTTGCGTGGTTTCTCTGAGAAAGATCAGGGCCAGGGGGAGGAGGTGGGATGTGGAAAGCCAAGCTCTGATTAGCAGTGCTTATCTTTGAGTTCTGGCAATAATCTCAGTTAGAGGAAGTAAGTTAGTTTTTAACAAGAGTTTGTGAAATAAAGCTGACCTCATTTTGTTCAGCACAGCATTTCCAATATACAAAAGGCAAACAGTAATGTTTAAGTGTTCTCCTATAAATGATAGCCTTTATTGAAAAATCATGGGGCAAGTGGTAAAATGGTCTGTGTGTTGGGTGGCAGAGAGAGATGAATAAAGAAGATAGTTCTTGCACAGAATCACTGTGTATCTGTGATCACTGTGGATCAATCTGGCTAAGAGATCCAAGTCAGTCTCCATGTACACACACTGAGTTTGAGAACTTACAAGTCACCTAAGAACCACAGTATTTTGTTACAATGAGTTTGTGAGATGAATTTTTGAAATTTCTTTCAGAAGAGGTACAATTTGTGCTTGCACCTGCAGGTTCAGTCTCTCATCATAGTGGAGTTAGACAACAGCATGGTTCAGCAATGGAGCCTCAGTCCTGGGTGGGGCTAGTAGGTACAAGCCCAAACAAAAGCAATATTTGTCTATTTATGTTGTGATTAGTGGAATGTAAGTTGTAGAGTTTACAGTGTTATCATGTATACCTGATGATTCTTGCAAAGCAGTTCCATGTTGTACAGGGTAGGTTTCCATTTGTTTGTAACATCTTTACCCTACTGCAGTTTAGCCATTTCTCTGGACTTACCTCTGATTAATGATGACCTAACTAAGTTTAAGTCAACCTCCCAAAATCAGAGGTTTGCCAGCTGACCTCAAGGCTGGGTGGAAATGCCTTATAAAATCTTAACTATTGTTTTTGCTACTGTCCTTCCTTCAGTTACATAAACAGAATACCAGCATTTACAAAGAGCTTGAGACCATACAAATCATGTAAGAATGACAGCATTTTGTTAATATTAGTTACTGAAATCTCAGTCTCTAAACTGTTCTGTTTTTGAGAACAGACATAATTCATTATGTCTACAGCGTGTAGCTGCATGTTTCAGATTAAACATACATGTGGCTTGCACTCACTGGAATGGACTGTGGATATTTATTCTTCTAATATTTTGGTTGAAGACACTGGTTTCTTTGTTGTGGCTAATTCAACTTTAAAGTAAAATGGAGGAAGTGTCTCATATTTGTCTGCTAACATAGATCCAGTCTGGATCTGGTGCCCACAGTAGCTTTTACATTTCAGATTGATGTGACCTGGATGTTCCCTAGCAGTAGGACATCCTCTGGCACAGACACAGCGCAAGAGAGGAGTGTCACAGAATAGGCTTGGGACACATGGACCGCAGCTGAGTGCTGGTCCACAAAACCATCGCTGTGGTCACTGCATCATAGTGTTGCCTTGAAATCTATGAGAGTTGGATATTCAACTACTTTAGAAAGTCTCATTTCATACACAAATATGTCTTCAGTGCCTAAGCATCTTTTATTACTGTAGAGCAGCAGATGTCTGGATCTGAAATGCACGGCTTGTTTCTGCCACGATCCTGATATACATGATATGGACCTGGATATTCTTAAGATTAGGGAAAGGAGAGGGAGGTGGTTCCTAAGCCTGCCCCAGACCCAGAAGTCTGCTCCAGCAGACAAATAGGAAATGCTCTTGTCAAATGCAATATTTGTATGATAGTCGTTGCATTGCCTTTAGGGATACTCTTGAGCCAATTAACAGGCTGGAGTACATCTCATGAGACTCTACTACTGCCATATGGATATGCTGTCAACATATGTTTCACTCCAGCTAGAGAGAAGAGGAAAGGGATTGATGGCAGGATGATTTAATCTAGTTTGGGTACCAATGAGTGAAGTGTGGGCATCAGCACAGCCTCTGCAAACCTTACAGCACCCTGGGATTTACACTCTGACCTGAGCCCATTTCATCCTCAGTGCTAAATCAATCAAATGAATGCTGGCCCTGGTACAGCTGGCAATGCAAACCATGCACCTCCCAACTTCAGTGTAGATATTGTCTCAGAGAACAAGTGCTGGGCATACTGGATAATGGGGAGAAATTGGGCTCCTCTTCCCCTAAAGCCGCTCAGCAGCACTGGGGCAGGTGTGGCTGAGAGGCAGTGAATCACCTCTGCTTCAAGCACCTGGGTGGGAGGCCAGTTGGATGGGTTTATCTGACCCAGCTGCCCCTCGCCTTCCCACCAGAGAGTCTGAACCTTCAGGCCCCCAGCCATCAGCCTGGGTTGCTCATGCATCCCAGAGAGCCTTACTTTCCTCAATGCTTTGTCCTTTGTGCTTGACGCAGGGTGTGCAAGGGAAATGGCTGACTTTCACACGAGTCTGCCTTTGGTATTTGTACACTGACCTTTATGAGGGAACATACTGAAGGTTCGAGACGTGAGTGTTTTCAAACTTGGGGCTATGTCTCTCAGAGCAACTGGTGGAAGAAAGCATTCCAGAGAAATGTCTTTCTTGAGGATAGAGGACCACGTGTTTCTGGGGTCCCTGGCAAGAGCAAGGCAATTTCTGATCTGAAGACTGTGCTGCTAACTTTGTAACTTTTGACTCACATACTTTCTTGGTATTTTCTCCCTGTCCACGTAGTAGGGATAATAATACTTCCAAATTCACAAAAGTGTGACAGCTTGCTAAAGACTGCTGTGAGCACAGGACTTAAGGTCCTCTAAAAGTTAGTCCTTAAAGCATGATGTGTGAATTTTTGGGGGGTCTTTTTATATATATTTCTTAGCAAACAAATGCTCAGCTACATGTTCGAGTCGTTTTGCATTCTAGTTACTAATTACTTCTTGTTTCAAACTTCAGAAAATCCTTTGAGTTTGAGGATGCATCAAGTCTGCAATCCCTGTACCCTCCCTCCCCAACTGAAAATGGGACTGAGAGCCAGCATAAATTTGGATCCAAGAGCACTTTAGAAGAAAATGCCTATGAAGACATTGTAGGTAAGGACCTGTTGTAGTACGTGGGCTCACAGTGGGATGTGGAGCAGTTGTGGGTCGACTGTGTATTGTTGAACACATGCCTTGTGCAAGAACATTCAGTGCTGTCAGTAAAGAGAGATTAAGTGGAGGGTAAATGGGTTTGATGCATCAGTGCAAACATAACTCTTAGTTTGCATGCAGGGGGTCTTGATTCCTTTGGACTTCATTGGGTGGTACTGGAAACAGACTGTTTGATCAGCTTTTTGCTAAGCTTTTCAAGAAACAAATCATTCTTTTTATCAAGGCCTTGGCTTGAAGCCTTGAGTGGTGTAAAAATGTAAAGAACTGAAATTGAGATAGTGTTTACAGAAATATCCAATAGCAAGATTAACCTCACAGGTCCTTGTGTGGTCAGCCTGAGCTTTTCAAGACTGTCCCAAAGCAGTTGTTTGTAGCACCATTCCTGCTCTTCCCCAAGTCCCAGTTGCTGGTTAAAGAAAAATTAATTTCCTTTAGCTATAGAGCCATCAGGAATGCGCAACCAAAACACTGTTTTGATTAAGCTTCACAAGAAAAACATGTTTCTTTTGGTCTTAGAAGGAAATGTATGGCCTATGCATACATTCTTTTAACATCAAAAAAGTTGTTATAATTACAGAAAATTGGGCAGCCCTTCAGAGCACAGATTTTCCACACAAGTGATGAATATCTGCATTGTTTTTAACTCTTTCAGTGTGTATTATTACAACAGATACAAATGGTGCTTCATTTTACTTTGGACAATGAATCTTTATCTACTGAAAACTGGAGGGCTACCAAGATAGTCAGGGGGCCCTAGAGCATACATCCTCTGAGGAGACACTGACAAGCTGGGCTTGTTTAGTCTGCTGAAAAGGAGGACTAGAGGCACTCTTATACTGCTTACAAATGTTTGAAGGGCAAACAAAGCTGATAGAAAAAAACTCTTCTTGGTCATACCAATTAATACAGCAAGGAACAGTGGCCACAAATTACAGCTTGGGGCTCCTTCTCCTTAAACCCAAATTTTGTCTGGCTTGTCAGACTCCATGAAAATAGGAATTTACTCTTTCCATTTGCAGCTGTACTCTCCCTCTATACCATTCAAAAAAATACTTTCAGAACACACAAAAATGCTGCTGTTCAGTGTCAGCTAATAAAAATAAGAATTTATGTAGATACTAAAAAGTTCTTTTTCTGTGGAGGATATCCTTATATGATCATTAGCCTTCTCCAGACCCTGGTGCAATTTGCACTTGAAAATGTATTGTGCATTAATTACAATGCTCATTTTTGCTCAGGATGTGTCAATTTGCTGCCAGACATCAGGTGGTCATGCTTTGCTTTGTTTCATTAAATATAAAAATAAAATGTACAGGACTAGTAAGAAGCTTTCTTCAAATGAGAATAAATCCTGGGTTCAGTAAAAAAAAAAAATCAAATTGGGCTCTTTCAACTCATGGGAATTATAAGGCAGCTCCCTGCAGATTACCTGCAGGGTAGCAGGAAGAGAACGCAAAATTTCAGATCTGTGGACAAACAGAGCACTTCATTGTTTTGTACTGCTTTTTAGCAACCTCATTCCGAAGCACTTCATTCAATGCAAGCAGTGTGGGGGGAATACCAAATCAATATAATTCTTATAAACTGCCAAGTGTGATTAAAGACAAGCTAAAGCAGTTTGATCTCTGGCTTTAAAGAAACTATCATAGTTTTGTATATCACATCTGCATAATTTATACCAGTAGTGCTAGACCCCGGTCTCTTTAAGTAGCACTTTTGTACTCATGTAAACCAGGTGTCTGTAAGAGTGAGTTTATTTTATAGATTTACGTCTGCTTTAAAGATAGAAAGGATTCTGTCACTACTGCTTTGGGTTTTCTTTGCAAACTGTTGCCCTAAAGTGGTAGTGGGTTTTTCATCTATAGCTGGTTGAATCTCCTGCCTCCCTAAAAGCTTGTAAGTAGTTTAAACATTGTCACAAAAGTAATAAATTTAATAAAATCCCCTTCGACCCTACTCCCTGTAGAATCAAAACTTTTAATGCAAGTAAATGTTACAACACAAGAGGAAAAAGGCAGTGAATCTGGAGCAATGTTCTAAGCACTCTACTGTGAGACAGAATCATAAAGTAAAACTCGGGTTGGAAGGGACTCTGGAGTCAGCTGGTCTAACCTCTGCTGAAAGCAGGGCTAGTTTCAAAGTTAGATCAGGTTGCTCAGGGCTATGTCTGGCTGAGTTTTCAAAATATCTTAGGAGCATGGTTCCATTGCCTCTTTGCACAGCCTGCTCCGTAGCTTAACCTCCACTGTGAAGATTTTTTTCTTGATATCACTGTGAAGGAATTTTTCTTCTTATACAGTCAGAATTCTCCTTGTTGCTATTTGTGACCGTTGTCTTTCATCCTTCACTGTGCACCTCCAAGAAGCATCTGCCTCACCTTTTCAATAACCCCCTTCTAGGAAGTGGAAGGGAAGCAGTTAGGTTCCCCCAAGACTTCTCTAGGCTAAACAGTCCCAGTTTGCTCAGCCTTTTCTCACTCATGTCGTATGTTCCAGGCCCAGCCATCTTAGCAGCCTTGCTCTAGACTATCTCTGGTCTCTCTGGTACTGTGAATAGCCCAGACGCAGCCTTACAAGGGCCAAATAGAGGACAATTACCACTTCCCATGACTTGCTGGCCACATTCTTGCTAGTACTGGCAAGGTGTGGTTGTCCTTCCTTGCCACAGGCATACACTGCTGCCTTGTGTTCAGTTTGTTGCCCACTGGGACCTTCAGTCTTCTGTTTGAAAGTTGCTCCCTAACCAGTTGGCCCTGGCATGGACTGCTGCAGGGTTATTCTGACCCACATGCAGGACCGTATTTTTCTTTCCTAAACTCCCTGAAGTTCCTGTTGAGCTGTTCCTTCAGCTTGCTGAGGTTCCCCCAAACAGCAGCCCAGCTCTCCTGTCTGTCACCACATCTGCCAGCCTGGTGCCCCTCAGCAGGATGTTTCTCCCTCCCTTGGAAAGCAGAGGAGAGTTGTAGATAAGTGGTGAATTCTCTCTCGGAGGTTTACTTCTAAAAAGCATATTCAGTGTTAGGTATCTACAAGATACCGTGTGGGATACTTGGTGCTCTCACTCAGAGTAGTATAATGATCAAAATTCAGCTTCTAAGCGTATAAGTACTAGGACTAGAGTCCTTGGTTTTGAGCTTACTACATGATCTCCTCATCTGATGTGTATGTGCACTAAGCCTTTGTCTTTTTCCTGGTGCCCTTATACTGTTTCCTTCTTTAATGACCAGGACAGTGGTGAACTTCTATAGCTAGTTTATGTTATTTTGAGAGCTGATTTGACAAAAAAAAAAAGACGTTTTAAGATACATTAAAACCAAAAATGATTGTGCTTTGAAATCCAGTGATGTTATGAACTAGATGCTTTGTTTAATTTTGTAATATTTTTGTACACTTTAATAGATGAAGTATCTGCATGTAAAGTTCAAGACAGATATTGGATTGGAACATAATGATCCATTCTGCATTAATCAAGAAGCAGTTGTATAAAGGGGTGCACATTCCTAATATTAATCAGAGCTGTATTCCATGTGCAAGGAACCATGTGGACTTCATTCATCTTCTGTACTAGCACTCACAGGAATGTGGCAGTCATAGTAAACTTAACATTGTTTTGCTTCTTGTGGTTTTGAATGAGTCTTTAATCAGACCAAAATTGATGTGGCTTTATGAATCTAGTTGAGGAAACCGTGTTTGGCTTTGTGCGCATTCAAGAAACTATCATAGTATTAAGAGATGTCTGAGACAGTTGCTTCTGCTGTGTTTGTGGACAACAGTATTTCCTGTCATATGTACCATACGGTTTCAGTTTTCCAGTCTGTTCCCCTAAATGCAATTGAGATATTTGAATATTGTAGTTTAACCTCTGGTATCTCTGAGGCATTTTTCACCTGACATCCAGAAGAAAGCACTTGTTATCATCACCAAACAAATGAGTAAAAGTGAAGGCAAAGTTAAGGGCACAATATTGTTTAACTTGAGAAAATCTAGCAAAACAAGGTAAATTATTGTTTGTGTTTGTAAGAAGAAACTGAACTCACAATTCAGAAATTAAATATAGTGGAAGAAATCTTTGACAAGGCAAGCCTTCTTATTCTGTTTGTAACTCCTCAGAGTGCTGGATGCAGAAGAACAGGTGAAGATTTTCTCTAAGAGGATACTACATAGATGTAGTGTATAGGAGACCCATTGCTCAGCTGGGCTGTGTGTGTTGTATTGTAGATTGAGAATGTTTAATTTGATGTCACACAACTCCATTTACCCTGTCCAAGCAAGAGCCGTTCGCTCTTATAGCTACTGGGCCCTCATTAAAACATTTTTTTCCCAAGAAGAACAATAGTGATTAAAATGCCTTTGCTCCCTGAATGTCTGTAACTAACAGGGTTTCTTGCTTCTCTGCTGTTTTTGCAGTCGTAGGTGGACTATTCAGCACAAAGCCCGGATGTGTGAGTATCAGGTTATTCATCTTCTAATGGGTTTAGCCTCTTACTTGTGCAGCAAGAAGAGCACCTTGTGTAAGAATGGATTTATTTCAGCCACATATATTAGTACAGAGAGTACTGGTCTTGCCCCAGATAAGGTTCCTGTTCTGTCTGACTGGCTCACATGCAAGACTGGTGCCTGCTCACTAAATTGCAATTGTCCACTCTTAGAACTCTGTTAACTAACATGAAAGATGATGCTAATGAATTAATATCTTTTAGAATCCCCAGCTGGAATTAGGCTGTACTTTTCTTTGGGACAAGACTGGCTTCACTTTGCAGCCAGAGCTCTTTTGAGTGCTCATCATGCTGGGTTGCAGTGGATAAACCATACTCTGTTTGGCTTGGCTACTTATATTGGTATGTGCCCGGCAGTTTGGGGTGACATTAGCCCTTCCTTTGTGTTGGCTGGTAGAGTTCCTGCTATACCTTTTCCAAGTGCATAGATCTGCTAGAATCGCTCTAGGGCTGAAATAGATTTTTTTAATTTGTTCCTCTCCATCAAATTCCTGTGAAGAGGAACAAAAGTGTCTGCTACTGCCCTGAGGAAGTTTTGGTGTTTCACTGGCATCAGAGTCCCTAGGAACACAAAGTCTGGGGACACCAGTATATGCATAGCAGTTACGTATAGCCAGGCCTGGTCTATCCCAGAACTTAGGTGGCGTGCCAAAGGCGTGATAGGCATCAGTGCCAAAACTTGTTAAAGCTGCTTGATGGCAGGTCCCAGTGCTGTGTAGATCATTGGTCATATGCCTCCTCCTCTCCATCAGCAGCGTTGGACTCCTTTGTTCATTAAATGCAGTTATTTTTTCAACTGACATTTTAGGATATGCTATGGAAGATGAAGTCCATCAAATACTCACTGGCTGAGGAAATGCTCTTCTCAAGGAGACTCCAGCAGCTGGAATGTGAACCTGGGCAGATGGATTAGCTATTGAAGAGGGACATATAACCTGGGCAAGAGAGGAATAGTCAAAAGCGTATGGTTCAGACAACTGGCACAAATTCCTGTGAAACAAGTATTTCCTCCAGGCAATGCCAAAATTATGCAAAGTTAAACATTTAAATGTTTTTATTTTAAAGCTGGGATTCAGCAGTTGGGTTCTGGTTCTGAAAAAGCACAGACCTGTGTATCTGGAGTTTTGATACTATCTGTGGTGGTAGAGACCAGCTTGAAAGCTTGCTTTGGAACTCAGTTCTATCTTCTCCTCATTTCTCCCTATCTCCACATCACAGTTTCTCTGTGGTCTATTGGGGAGACTAGAGTAAGTCACACATTCTTGATAGGGATACAGACTTCTTCCCAGCTCAGAAATAAACGTTCAGAGGCAGAGCTTGGATTTAGGCCCATCTCTGGCTGTATTTATGTTTGTTGAGAAGTATTTGATGAAGCCAGTCAGAATGCTCTTCTGGAGTCTGTGAAGCTCTCAGTCAGCAGAGTCAGATCATTTCAGATTGGCTTGAAATAAAAGGTGATAGTTAAATTATGTGGGAAATCTGTCTGTAGGGGGAAAAGTGAGAAAACGAGGCAAACGGCAGAACTGAGACAGTTAAGGAGAAGCAGCTGCTGACAGCTACTGTGCCTGCTTTGGCAGCTAAAGCTGAAGCAGTCCAGAAAGTAAAGCAATGCCCCAGAAACATTGTAGGGTCTCTAATACAGGGATGGATTTCTGAATGGGATCTTGCTGGTGGCCTCCTGTTGGGAGTGTCCTGCAATCCATGGTCCCAGTTGCAGCTGGTCCTCCTGGACAGGGTTTCTTATGCACCCTTCTGCTCTTTGGACTTGTTCAGTGTCACGTTTAGGAGATTTCGAGCCCTTTGAATAGCTGCATACTCCTCTTGACAAATATATTTTGCACCTTAAAAGGAGTTAGACTGGTGATAGCAACTTAATAACTGTGCTTCTGGAGGTGGGTAATTGAACCTTGTTACAATTTACACCCAATTGACACATTTGTTTAGCATTTTCAATGTCAAGTTGAACATCTCACTTCCGTTTGGGGAGAAGCAGCTTCTTGTTTACTTTTGCACTGTAACAGGACAACTAGCTGCGGGTTTGCATGGGCCTTCTTCACAGTCAGAATTGAGTGGAAAATAAATCCTTACAAAGCCCCAAACTAGTCAGACTGGTACCAGCCCTAGAAGAGCTCTTCTATTTTTTTTTTTTTTTTTTTTTAGTAAAATCATATCCATATAAGGTTTGTATATAGGGTTCAGGTCATCACTCAGGGAGCAAAATGTCTTTCTTTTGGTGTAGCCATCTCTCCTTGAAAATAGTGAGAGCCAGGCTGTTGTTGTTCTTGGTTAAGTACAGTCTTTTCCAGAGAGATGAAAATGGATGAATCTGGGTCTCTCAGCTATTTCCCAATATATCAGAATTCAAAAGAGAGGAGATGGAGCAATATGTCTCAAATCAGCGCTCCTAAGCAGGGTGTCAGGGCAGCCTAACCCATGTGGGTGCCTGAGCAGTTAAAATAGGCAGGCATGGACCTACAAGCAAGTTCCTGAGCATGGAGAGAATGTCAGTGGCTTAACCTTCCCTGTGGACTCCAGAATAGTGTGTCACACCCTTTATCCTTCCTGGTAAGGGACCCTGTCTCTCCTAAACCGATTAGTTGTTTGGAATTCTGATGTAAATTGGACATAGTGCATGTCATGTAACAAATGGGATGATTTAGCTGTTTTACTGAATCTCCACTGTGTGTGCCAAGAGCTGCAGAAATGATGACTGAGGTCCAGTTGGAAGATGTTCCAGCTTGACATTGCTTTCAAATTAGAACATTTGCAAAGTTCTTCCAGTAAATGTGGTAAAAGGTTAGAAAGACAGCGAGCTGATCTTTCCAGTAAAATCCCATCATCACATGCCACATTATTGCCTGTCATGCTTTTGCATTGCATTATTGTCTGTCATATTATCATCTCACATCAAAAGGGTTGTAGTGGGAGAAACTGGAATTGCTGGGCTGCTGTGAAGTTGAAGCAAACTTGGAAAGATTGCACCTCTGCTAGCTGTGCTGTGCTAGTTTTGCTTTTCTGAAAACATTTTGGGTGTTTAGTTAGTCCTTTACTAGGATGTCTCTGGATAGTTATTAGTCAAAGACAGAGCTAGGATTGATACAAGATGATGGTGCAGGCAGTGATCAGGGAAACATATGTCCCTGTCTTCTTCCACACCCCTAGTCTGCCTCTCACAGTCTAAAAGGCATGTGAGTTTTTGGAAAGCGTAATTGTGGCAATTGTAATAATAGATAGTGTAGGGTAATGGCAGCCAGAGCACATTAAATCAAACAGTATCCATATGGGTCTGTCAAAGCAAGGCCAAATACCCTAGCTATCTGATCCTGTTGATGATCAGGTTCCTGCTTTGTTGCTACATTAGGATACATAGATTTCACTTATTTTTAGTAATCATCTCCTGCTTTATTTAGATCCCCATTTTAATTTGTGGAACCTGCCTTACAGCTATACCATCCACTACAGCTTCTTTGGATAGTTGTGTCAGCTTTATCGCCTGTTTTTTCAGTCAATCCTGCAGGTTACTAAAACAGAGTAAAATGGCCATGAGGCTGCTCTCCCAAATTGTAGTTCAAATTCACAGATGCTGTGTTGAAGTCAGAAGGGTTTAACTTCTGTGAAGTGCGAGCAGTTTAGGCATGCTGATGCTGTGCTGTGTTAACTGTTGCTCATCAGATGTTTTCATGCACGTGATTTTGGACTGAGTGTTAAATGGATGATTTTTAGGGGTGAAATTTCTTATTCATTTATCAGCCATGCTTATTATTCGCCATCTAATGCTTTGTTATAATTACAACACTAAGTTCCTACAGTCCCTGCAGAGAGAGCAGCTGAAAGTATCTGCATTGTTTCCTCTGCCTATTGCAAGGCAAAGCAAAACTGGAAAAGTTTAGGAAGCACAGGCTGTTGCCTCCAAATTCCATCAACCAGGGCTCAAAAACTAGTAGCATTTTAGACTTGTCACTCTGCGTGTTGCAGGTACTCCACTGCTTTTCTGAGAACATGGTATCTAGCTGATAAAATGGATGGTAAGATTATAAGCAAGTAATGGTTTGCAACTTAGTACTGGTCTGCAATAGCTTTTCAAAGCAGCTATAATGTGTCTTAGCTGTAATCTCATATTGAAATAGTTCCTCTTACTGCAGATTCCCGGGGTAAATTCCTCAGCTGAGATGCACAATGTCAGCTTCTCTGATGTTGAAAGACCTCATCTATGCACTAAAGATCTAAGCTTAGATACTTTATGAGAGCATGGAGATTTTGTGGTTTTCATCCATTTGATCTGAACATGCTCGTAAACGTCCCAGTGGCTGAGTTTTCCTCCAGCACTGGCAGTTTGAATCTGTGTTTGTGTAATTTTATGAATAAAATAGGCAATGCATGCGCAGAACACACCTGGTTTGTCACCACTGGGCAGTTCTTTGAACTTAAGTGCCCAGAGATGCTGGGGAGCTGCAAGTCTGCACAGCGCATGAATGCCGTGTTGTTCCCTCATGCAGTGATTGCACTCAGAGTTTCATTCCCATTGCTTCCTCTACAACAGCAGCAAAAGCAGAATTCCGAACCACCCTTCTCTGCTTGCTTCTTCCTTGCCCAGTTGTATTCTGTCTTATTCTTCTGCAAGGGCTTGTGTGCACTAAATGTGTGAGCTGGAGGAATTGGGCTGTATCTACAGTTGAAAAGAGGTTATGGACAGAGGACAAAAAAAGGTAGTTCAAGAATCTGTAGGTGCCATCAAAGGGATTATCTGTAGAAAGGAGTTGATATTGTGCTTTCTGTCTGTTGTTACAGAAATGCTGCAGAAGGTTCAGGGGATAGGTGCCACAAGCATCATGTGTTCTTACAGACTGCTTTCTTGGGTTCTTCTACTGGTCTGTTATTCAGTTCTCATTCTGCCTACCTAGGCCTCTTTTCCTGCCTATTTATTGCCTCTATTTCCAGTTCCTTGCCTCTGGAGGTACATACTGCTTTTTTCCAAGTCTCTCCTGGGATGGTAGCTGAAGCTTTCATCTCCCAGTTCATTATAACTTAAAATACATTAATTGCCCTATATTTTGTGCACATGCTGTATTTTGCGGGAAATACAAACTTTGTCACTTGTGAAGTGCTAATTCTGCCTAACTCAGCTGTACAGCTCAGGGGCCTGGACTTTCTATGTGGCCAGCAAAGAAGGTGTTAGGGTCTTAACTTGGGCGTTCAGCATCACCCTCTGGAGACCGTGACTCCTCTGTGAGCATTGGCCCCTAACTTAGGACCCAAATTAACAGAAGTTGATGAGCCGTTTCCCTTACCGTATACCTGCTGCTTGATTCTTCTTGCTTCTTGGCAGTGCAAAAGGCAGGAGTTATAATCAGCACTCAGTGAATCACTTCATTCCTCTGATAATTATTTCTCCCATCTAGAAATAAATGATGCATTTCCCTGCTTTCTGCCATTTATAGAGAAGTGTCTGCCTGCATTTTTTTCCCCCTCAGCCTTACTTTTCACTCCTTTCTCAGTGTGAGACAGGCTTGCTGAGTCTGCCTCTGCTTCCCATTTGCCACGTGTGAGAGGCTGAGCAGAGGAACATTGTGTGCTGCCTCTGGACTCGGTGGAGCTGACTTGCAGAGCATCACGGAGTGAGGAATTGCAATCACTGGATGAAACTTATCAGTGCTTAAGCTCAAGGCACTGCATTCCTCAGGACTTTTCTAAAGATCACTGGTTACTTTATTTTTTTTTTCCTCTGTGGACCAATCATTAAATCGCCTGTGAGGTCTTCTGAAGATAAACGTCGTGTATATAAATGTCCCATGTTAACTCAGCACTCCGGTACGTAGAATTCAAGAGAATGGGAAACTTAAAAAAATTCTTATAAAGGGAACTGATCTGGAAGCAGGGATGGTGATTAGAGACAGTGCTTGCCAAAACCTTGCTATTTTGTGTGACCATATGCATTCTCTGGGTCTGATTCAGCTTCCTTTGAAGTCAGTGATAAACTGCTGTTGTCTTGTGTGGCAGTTGGATCAGCCTCATTGAGACAAGCCTGTTCTCTATACTGCATAATGTTTCTCCTTTTGGCTTCCAATAGAGACATCCATATGGAAGGAACAAGGATGTTTCCTTGCTCTTTCATTGAAATGTGTTTTCCTTTTTGCATCGAATCCAACTGAATGCAAAAGCACTGCAGCTTGCAGATTGTGAACATTCCCTGCCTGGGTCTTGAGACTAGAGAAGTCACGGTGTTGAGGAGAAACGCGGAGATCAAAGCTGCAAATCTCTGAGCCAGCCCAGCTGTATGAAGGCTTTCCTCATTTTTGTGCTGCAGCAACAGTAGCAGCCACCCCTGCAGCCCTTCCCCAGAGCCTCCCTCTGGTGTGGGACCTACATCTGCTGGTGGCCATCAGTTCCCGTGTCTTTATCCCATAGAAGGGAGTCACAGTGCAGAGTGATAGGGTTAAATGCTGCTCTAAAGCAGCTCAGGGTACCCTCACACATCTTTTTGGCTTTCTTGCCATCTTGGGTTTCTTGTCACTTGTTATTCCTACTCTTGGCACCCAGAAACCAGTCTGTCTGGGCTGCCTAGTGCTCTTTTTGCATATCTGGTTTTGGGCACATCCACCAGGGAGAGCATATATACTAAAAAAATGGTGGTTGTCTAAGGTTTGAAAATTACTGAACACTTAGACAAATACATTTTCTCTTTTAATTTACTGGCTGAACCAAATACTGGGTTCAAATGCCAAATCAGCAAAACCAGGTTGTTTCAGATTGCTCAAAATATCTCATTATCAGAGATCTGGTGAGGAAGTTCATTCTTTTTAAAAAAAAAAGGGGCACAAAGGAAAAAAAAAAGAATAGTTAAGGCATATTTGTTCTCAAGATATAATTTCAAGATGAAAAAAGACCACCCTGAAACAATTTGATTTTTAAGCAAATGACAAAAATAAAGAAACAAGTGTTCTTAAACAGCAAGCCAGTCATCTGAAGAAACTCTCACAGCTCTAGGGAAAGAGTTAAAATCCCTGTTGTGTCTCCACTGACCTCCACATCACACTGAAGAGGAATTTGGCCCGAGTTCTCTTTTGGTAGAGAATCTGAGTCAGAAAAGCAGCCTCTGCTCATGGTTCCTTGCTCCTCCCTCTCCTCACATCCAAGACTTCTCTGGGCCTGTTTCTATACTTTAGATTTTAGGTCAACATTAGTAATGTTGAGTTTAACTGGGTTCAAGCAATTCTGTTTTACATTGTGTCTTGGAAAGAGGCTCACCCTAAAACTTTTCAATGTTTTACATTTTAAAAAAGGTTTATTTTCAATTGGTGGGCTACTTTCTTCTCAGGAGTCTGGATACTATGCAGACTAATGTAATAACATTTGTTTTCACAAGGAAGCATATGTTTAAGCACTGTCTAATGTATCTGGGTATTTTGAAATCTGTTAATCCATTCTAAAATACTTGCTTGACCCATACTTGACTTGGACTTACAAGAAATTTTATTATGCTAGTACAGTCCAATTAGCTGTGAGTAAGCAACAGCATTTTGCAAAGTTGACCATTTATTGTTGTTATGATTATCATATCTAGAGTTCTAGAGTTTACAAGTAACAGCATTAGTGTGCAATATCTATTTATTTTTCTTCCTGCAGAAGGAACAAATCAATTCTGTACTCCTCCCAAATCATTTGTTGCTTGAAATTTTTGTAGGAATATTTGTTGCTTAAGTTTTATCCTGTTCATTGCATTAATTAAAAGGTCTTTCTTCTGAGTACTCCATGCACCTGAAGGTGTTCTCTCCATGCAGCGTGCGGATTGACAATGATGACAGTGCAGCCTCCAGAATCAGATTCCCTCTGGATCAAATAATAGGCTGTGGTTGCCAATTCAAACATTCTTCAAGAGTAGCAGCTATTCAGGGTTCTAATTAAAACAAAGCTAAAATATTCACTCTTGTGCTTGTATTTGACTAGAAATCTTAGTATGACGCATTAACAAAGCAAAACTGTATTTTTACTTGTATTCTGAATATGTGAACTTGCTAAGCAAAAACTCTTACTGCTGTAATTGATGAATCAAGCAGTCTCGCCCTTCCAGGCTTAACAATAAAGTAGAATGTACAAATTATTTTTGTTTTCTTTTGTACAATGAGGAAATGTAATATTCTGCCTAGAACAAAAAAAATGGTAGTCAAATGAACTGGGTATTAATCCAGGCCTTGCTCTCATTGGAAATACCTATGCCTCAACTGTTATTTCTGTAAAATCAGTGACTATTTTCTGTAACAGTGTGAGTAATAAACCATCCTATAGCTTTCTGTTTTCAATTCTTAATTGATAGAGTATGTAGTACAATCTGAATTTCTTATATTTAATAGCTTGCATTGCAATATATATTGTACTAAAAGCATGAATTTTAGAGCCATCTTTATATATAAAACTAAAAGCAAGTTGGTTTGAAAGCTTTGAACTTCCTGCATGATTTAAGTTTCTGCAAATTCAAGTCTTAAATTTGAGTAGATCACCTTTTTGGGGATGATTTTCTGTGTGAGATGGTTGGAAAACTGGAAAGACCCTGAGTTTGAGAAAACTGAAGTTCTAAACCAAATGCTGATTATGAACTATTTGAAGAAATAGATACCGAATGTTCATTTTGCTGATGGCGCTCATTCATCTCCATGCTTCTTAGTTCACTGAGAGGTTTAGTGAATTCAGAAGTTTTGAGAAGAAGATGGGTTATTCCACTGGTCCTTAGGCTGCTGAATGGTATTGGATCTCAGTTAAATCTGGAGTGTAATCTTTTCATTCTGGTTTTCAAATGCTAAAAATTCAAAGAGAGCAAGCTGCTTTTTAATGTATTTTTCATTTATGTCTTATTTGGTGATTAACTGTTCAAGCCTCTATATATTATTGGCAAGATGAGTCTCCTTTTGGGAGACAGAAATTTTACATAAATTGAAACAAATAGCTGCTTAATTAGGAGGCAGTATGTGTTTTAAAGAACACTTTGACGATGCAGTATGGTTGGGGCAGAAATTCTTCCCTCATCTTTTACATTTTCCAATCGTCTTTCTTGGCTCTGCTGAGCTGAAGTGTTTATTCTTTCTTTACCTTCTCTCAGGCGAAAAGAAAAGTGAAGATAGCATCAAATAAAAGTTATCTTATTGTGTGTAAGGGTTGTATGTTAAGAACAGTTATTTATTGCTATTCATTTCACCCTGTGAGTGGCTGCTACAGATTTATTAAATCTGCTGATACATTTTAAAGTAGTTATGTGCCTTAACTTTTATATATTAGTAATTTTTCCACGGCTGCAGTTGCTCAGAAGCACATCTTATGAAATCTTTGCATTTTATTATTTTAAGAAAAAAAAAAAGCAGTAAAAAAAAAACCCAAAGAAACTTGTCGACTTCATAGCCAAGTTCTCCTTCAAATACTTCCAGCTGCAGCTAGAGGGATGAGTCATGCTGAAAGCTGAGGAGCTTTTCTAAAAGCCTTTCACTTGGTTCACATGATTTTTTTTTTTTTTTTTAACTTTACATTCCTGTCTGTTTTTCTTTTCTTAAAAAAAAAAAAAACCTACCAAAAACGTGAAGGCGAGTCACCCAAGGAAAACCCGTATGAGGATGTGGAGCTGAAAGGCCGTCACGCGGGCCGAAAATCCCATCAGCTCTCTGAGAATTCCCTAGATTCTTTGCACAGGATGTGGACGCCGCAGGACAGGAAATACACATCACCTCCCCAGGTAACGGCGTGACGGCGCCGGTCTTTCTGTGCTCGAAGCTTATTTAAAACTTTTGCGAGAAAATCAATCACGGCATAGGAGGATGAGCAGCCGTAGTACGGAGTGATAGAGGGTATCTGGAAAAGGAGTGAGATCACGTGCATAAATCCTTGCTGGGAAAGCTCTCGGCAGCTTTAGCTCAGCTGCTCAGCGCTGCCCTGCAGAAGCCGATGGCTGTTTGTGCTGGCTATGGCCTGATGAGTTTAAGAAGAATCCTCCCACCAGTTATTTGTGAGCTGAATCTGGCCCGAAGTTATTTGTATGGCTGCACCTCTTTGTGAATAGACTCTGTGTTTGCTGCTGGGCTTTTGGTAGGGACAGGAGGGCAAAAGTCAGCTGCTTAATCTTGCTCATATATTGTTATGTGCGGCCTATTGTGACTTTGCTAATGTGAAGTATGTAGCGTGGCATGTTTTATTGTGAAATGGAGAAGCCAGGTATGTTCCCCCAATAAATAAACTAATAATAAAATAATCAGAAAAACCTGAGTGTCTGCATTTGGCAAGGCTGTCTAAGTTGTGTTTACAGCATAAAGACCAGGAACTCTGCAAACTTTCTCTTTTGTGGTGAATTTTCCAAAGCAGTCTGTTTTTTGTAAATGTTATGAAATGCCAGGTTCCTTTGTTGTTTATAGGATCATTGTGCTCATAAGAAAAAATACAGATTTCATCACATACTTAATTTTGGATTCAGAATACCTTTTAAAGGAACTTTTTTTTGCACTGAATCAATGAAGAATTTGCAGTTGAACAAAAGACCATGACAATTTACATTTTTGGCTTGTAAAGAGACCTAAACCAAAATTGAATATATTTTCTTTCACTTCTTTTGTGTTTATGTGAGTGTCACAGTTGAAGAGACAAAAGAAGAATCCACCAGGATTCTTAGTATGCACCTAGTACATCATTTGTAACACAGGAGTGTTTTCAGTAAAGCTACTGAAAAGGGAACAAGTGAAAAGTAGTAGGCAGAGTAAGGCAAAAGAGAAACTGCAGTCACAAAGATAACCTCATAGTGAGAGACATACTGTGCATAACAATTATTTAGGGCTTTGTGTGTGTTAACAGGAATTGTGTACCATTAGTGTAGGAATCATTATAGGTCCATAGTAAGATACTGTCCATTCTCTGTTTTACACTGGGTGACCAAAGAATATACAGATTAAAATGACGTCTGTAAAGTTGCTCAGTAAACAAGTACTCTCTGGTACCTTTGCAACAGGGCTATCTTTATTCTAGTAGCTTCTTTTTGAAATGCTGCCAGGAGTTTCCTGCCAGGAGTCAGTCCAGCCATAATTGCCCTGTCATTGTGCTGATATATAATCGAAAAGATACTAAGAGCAGGTCAAGTATGGGCCTGGGTAATTCTCTAATGACCAGAAATAGAAAAGTCTCAATTTCCTGAAGAAAGGCAGCTTTGGCAACGATTTATCACCCAGTTTTTCCAGCATAGCAACATAGCTGGATTAGCAACATGACTTTTTGGTCATGGATGATGATAAACAAGATGGAAGAGATCAGAAGGTCAGCAGGCTTTCAACAATCATCTCCAAAAAGAATTCCTTTCATTAAAGTATAGCTGCTGCAGATTTTCCTGGCACACTGACCTGTGGTAAGCAGAGACCTCAGAAACACTGGCTTGTGGTCATTTTGAATCCCACTGTGTCTTCTCTTTTCCCATTTATTACTTTCAGTTTTTGAAGTCATCAGATATAAAAATAATGTTTTATTGATGACATTGTATTTGCGCTGCAAAACCCACACATACAGAAACATTTATACTTAATCCCAGATAGTATGGTGCTGTAATAGGTAAGCCCTCCAAGTAGAACAGATGGGACATTTATTACTGCAGGTTTTTAGCTCATAGTACTGCTAATAGGATACTAGCAAATGCCAATTGGCAGCTGTTTGACATAATAGTACTTTTTTCTAGACATGCTGGTTAAGATTCTTACAGCGTTTGTGTTTGGGAGGAGAAGGCAGGGACCCAGCCTTACCAGCCTGATGAGTAACCTTCCTGAGAGGTGGGCAGAGCTGCTTGAAGGACTGCTCCAAAAGAGCCCCAGTTTTTTAAAGATAGCTATTATTTGGTGCTTAATCCTCTGCGAGTGAAAGAGATGGATCAGGCCCATCAGCTCAGTGTTCTGATGTCAGTCAAGCCTTTAAGTTAGGTTTGAAGGATCATAGAGTTGATGTGATGTAGATGCATGGAAATGTGCCAAAGTTTTCTTTGAAATTTAAAGTCTTAGGTATTGACCCCTGTCTCTTCATTTTGACCTTAAACCTCCCCTTCACGCATGCCCTGGCCTGATATCCTTGTGTAGCCACCATTCATTCACAAAGAGCTGCTTTAGCACCAAGCATTGCTGAGGAGGGGAAGAGCTCAAGCTGTTCTTGTTCCTGCAGCTACCTTCGAAGCCCAGCAGCCAGTCTCTGCGCGTTGCGAACTGGTCAGAAAGGAAGAGCCACCGCTTACCACGGCTTCCCAAGCGGCACAGCCACGATGACATGCTGCTGCTGGCTCATCTTGGCATTCCCTCCTCCCCTTCCAGCCTCAATGAGGACAGCCTGAGTACCACAAGTGAGCTGCTGTCTACACGGCGGGCCAGGAGGATCCCAAAGGTACTGGCAGGGTGATGAGGCTTATGCTGAGGATAGGTCACCTGTCTGCAAGAGTTTGCAAAGTCCTATCCAGCCTTTAGCCATCACTGAAAGCTATTTTTGTATGCTAAAGGAAAATTGAGATCAAAACAGAAGCAGTAACTCTCAGGAGCTAAGATATACTGTTTTTACATAAAGCTGTTCTGTGAAAATCCCTTCCCTAGAAGTGGGCAACTGCCCTGGTCCAAGAGTAGCAAACATCTGATTGCCATCTTTGCACAGAGTTGATTCTAAGCCAATTCTGTTTTGCACACTTTTCTTTAAGCATTGTGGGTCAGAGTGTTACTTTGTACTTAGCTTTATGATTTTGAATGGGTGATGGTGAAGTAATTATTATATATAACATGCTGTAGTGTTTGAAGTGGGTTTTTTCCCTCCTCATTTGTTTACTGATCTCAGGAAAATAACTATTATTGGCCTAATATGTTTTCCTTCATTTACTCACAACCTAACCCATCCTGATAAACCTGTTGTCTTGATGAATTTGAAGTAAAAATTAATTTTCCAATTTTCAAGGGGTTTTCCAGTTCAAAATGTGATGTGAAAAAAACCAACAGAATAACCCAACAAACCTTTTCTATTACAATAGCAATAGAGGTGGGGAAGAACAGCCAATATATTTATTGTTCACTTGTGAACAAAGTTGATTTTTACTGTATATTCAGCTCTTTCCTGTTCTTATTAGAGAGCGTATTTCAAAGTATGTGGCTGTAAATACTGTGAGTAGAGGGAGATTTTTATATTCCTGTCAATTAGTCTGAAATTCTGTCTAAGCAAGGAACAAACAAAGAGAAGGAAATTAACCCTATGTCCTTAATATTTACTATATCTTTACTTCCTTGGAATATACTATTTAATGGCACAAATTAACGTACATCTGTGAAGAAAGTTACAGCCTAACTTACAAAAGTGGCTTACAACTTGGTTTTGAATAGAACTGGTTGACTGCTCTTTTGTACCAAACTTTCTTTCTTTTTTCCGCCCCCCCCCCGATTTAAGGGACAGATATTCTTATACAAAATTATGTTTTCAGCATATAAATAGTCATGATAATTCCTGGGTTTGACCACTCTGGCTCCTAGAATCACATTACTGGAGAATCCCAGGGTTTTGTTGAGAAAATGTCTGTTATTAGAAGGAAAAACTCAAACCCGAGAAACTCCTGTTCTCTACCACCCCCAGTGACGCTTTGTGAGGCAACATCCAAATGCTTTAAACGTCTGGGCTTTCTTCACCACGGTGCAGGTACTTTGCCCTTGGTGAAGGAGCTGAAGCGGGCAAAGTGCTGAGCAGCGCAGCAAGGGGAGCGCAACATCCCAGAAGGGGCTCGCTCCTGGTTCCCGATGCCTTGTTCAGTGCTTATGTGGAGGAGTTTCTGGGCTGGCACACGCACTCGAGCCGGGCAGAGTTTCATCCTGCTGCCTCTGCCGTGGTGCTGTGCAGGTTCCCAGCAGGCAGAGCCAGGCGCACGGCTGCAAGCAGAGAAGCTCCAGCTGAGCCTTGCTGGTGGGTTGCACATGGCTCAGTTGGCACGTAGAGGCAAAATCCCTAATACTGCTTCAAGTGGGAGAACAAGCAAGGATTTTAACACTTCAAGCTGTCCGTTCTGGGCCAGACCCTCTTTCTCTGTTGAGGGGTTGCATGAGTTTTTGTTCCAGTCTGTGCTCTGTTACTGACTTTTTACTGTATCTATGGTGAATTAGTTTATCTCGCTGGGTTTATATCTCTCTTCAAGCTAAGGTAAAATAGCTTTTGCAAATTGTATTATAGTTCTACCAGTAAAGCTGCTACAGAATGAGATATACTGTTCTTGACTCATATAACATTATGAAGATTAATTGCTACATATTTATGACTCTCCAGAAGTTATGATAGTCTGTTTAATTGTGAATTCTTAATAAACCCAATGTCTTGTTGAAGGCACTAAACACAAGTTATCTCATTAATAGTTTCCATCGTCTCAGATTTGTTTGGATAGACAGTTATTATCTGCATTAGCCCTCCTGAGGGAAGTCATAAACATGATTACCAGGAGTTAAAATTCTGGCTAGCGCTGGTGAAAGCCAGCTAAGGCCAGCCCTAGTAGTTAACTTCAAAATAGTTTTGTAGATAAGATTGGAGAAAGTAGATACAGCACCTCTGAAGTAAGGTAAGTACAGCACGAATTGGAAGAGGGAGGCAGGGAGGCAGGGAGGGAGGGAAGAGAGGTCCATATGGGCCACATCCTCAGCTGATACGATACAAACTTCAAAACAGCTGGTTCACTCTGTACCTGAAAAGGCTTTAAAAAGTGAGGGCCATCTGCTTCTGTACGTATTTGAACACACTAAAATCTCAATTCAGAGAAGTGCTGACACAAATGTTACTTTTGTATTCAAAATAAGAATATGATCTTAAGGTCCATGAGAGTTTGGCAAAGTTGGAGATGGCTAATGGATCACTGTTATTAGACAATGAAAGTGAAGAGAGAAACAATAGCATAGAGAGAGAGGAACGAGGTGGTAGAGGATAACAAGAACTTTTGAATCCTCAGGCTTATTGTGCTTTTATTGCAAATGTCTACATGATTTTTAAAAATGGGATTTAGGTTTCTTAGTTATTCAATTGTTTTTAAAAATATATCCATAGATAAAGGAGTGAGATTCAAAAGAAGTAATTAAAACAATTGGGATTCAAAATAAGAGAGAGAAGAAATGCACTTTGAAATAGTAAAGGTTTTGGGGGGTTCAGCTGACCTATCATCCATGGTCAAATTCTTTGTTTGGTTAGGTTAGTTAAAAATCTCCTGACAGAAAAGTGTTTGGTCTTACTGATTCCTCATTTTCTTATTTTACAGCTTGTCCAAAGAATCAATTCCATCTACAGTGCAAAAAGAGGAAAAAAACGATTGAAGAAACTTTCTATGTCCAGTATTGAGACAGCATCCCTACGTGGTATGACACAAGCATCACGGTTCAGTAAATCCATTTGAATGTTACAGCATTAACAGATTCCCTTCTTTCGTCCACATCTACCTTGGGGTCTACGTTGTTTAGAACTTTCTTGTACAAACAATGATAACTTTGTGTCTGCAAGAGGAGAAAATGGGGATGAGCTAAAAATAAGCAAGAGTCTCAGCATTGTCTATCCCACTAATCCCATGATCAGATAGATTTACCCAGCTTCTTTTCTAGTTCATTTTTTGAGTAATTTGCATCTGTAAATTTAGTCCAAAATTCACAGTTTTGACCTTGTAATTCATTCATGCTTTTTCCTGGCATGTGAATATAACTCACACTGTGCTTCAGACTGCTCCTGGAAAAGCAGGGGCCAAAAAGAAATTCAGGCTACGTTTGTAGTAGTACAATAGAGGTTTAATGGTGAGTACGTGTCAGAAATACATCTTGTCATAAGGTTCCTTTTGCATCTTACTCTCACTTAGTTTGGTGAGTTCTGGTGACCAAAAATATTGCCCAGATAGACAAAACCCATAAACCTTATTTTGACTTCAAGTGCTGCATAATGTTTTTTCCAAAAAATTAAAGTCTGAAAAAGTAGTAGAAGGGTTACAGTCCATTTTCCAAATGACACATTCACCTCTATAGCTTAACATAGTCGGAGCTTCAGTGCAACCAATTGCTGTAATGGGGAATTTTGCACTTTCATCAAAATGAAGCTCTTATTCTCAAGCAAAAAATGAAACAATCCAGGGAAAACACAATCTAAGGAGTCATTCAAACTGTTTATTTCAAGATGTTTCAAAACTGAGGAGAGAGCATGTGTGGATCACAAGGCACAGTGTGAGATATTATTTTTCCTGCCTTGCCACAGTAAACCAAGTTTATGTTTGCTTTGGTTTTGCATTAACTGATTCCTCTGTTTCCTTTGCAGATGAGAACAGTGAGAGTGAGAGTGACTCAGATGACAGGTTTAAAGGTAAGGGATCAGCTTTCATTAACTTCAAGTCAGCCACTGTCACAGACCTTATCAATATACATTCTCCTGCTACTGCACGTTGTTCCTCTCCATGGCCTATGTTTTCCTTCCTGAACTACGCTAACTCCATTACTGCAGAGCTCACAAAGTTGAGCTCACACAGGAGCATGAAAGTGGAAAGCAAGGACAAAATGAGCTGTGAGGATCTAACAAGGATTTGGCAACTGTGTGATATAATGAAGAACAGGACCTTTGATAGAATTGCTTTGTCAGCCACTTCACAGATGCTGATGTTTTCCAGACTAACTACTGGGTGCAAACTTAGAGAGATGAGATTGGATAAATATGTTCTCTTCTTATTCATACACTGCTTTAAGTGTTTAGTGCTAGCTGCTGCTGGAGGCAAGATTCTGGGTCTGATCCAGCAGGCGGTTCTTATACTTTTTTATAGGTCTGCAGTCTACAAATTGTAGAAATTCCTTTATCAGTGCACAGCACCTGCACAAACTCTGCCTGAGCCAGGCCAGTAAATTAGTCCCTCATTTTCAAGAGTCCTGGTACGAGTCCTGGTACACAGAGAGAACTATAAAAAAAGTTGAAGGCAGCAACATCAGATTTTATTACTAGAAATCTATCATGTTGTTAGTAAGCGAGGGGGAAAAAACCAAAGAATATGGAACTCTGGTTATAAGATAAGGGACAAGCATTCATGTCTATCTGCTGCAGATGTCACCTGCTTACTGCTCATGCAGGAAACCTTGCTGGAAAAAATTGTCTTAGGGAAAAAGATTTGTTCCGGATAGTTGGTGGTAAGAACACCCAAAACAAACTGTATGACCATTGTACAGCGATGTGTGGAAAAGGACTCGCTGCTCCTTTGAAGATAGGTACCAGCCCAAAAGTGTTTTGAGTTCTATTTCTGTGTCAAAAAATATATGCTTTTGCTCATAGCCCATGGAAGAAGACAGGCTCTGGCCTCTCTCTTGTTATTGGGAGGATATTCTTATTTCACTGGAAACTGGGAGTTTTTTCCCCTGTCATTGTGGGATGGAGGATCTTCATTCTGATGGCTCCCTAACCGACTGTTCCTGCATGACCTTATGTTTACATTGATGCTCTCAGGGCATCCTGAGCCAAATATCCAGTTGTCATGTATAGCATGACATGATCCATTGACTCCCCATCTGCTGGGGTTGGGTGGGCTCTTTGGCTTCACCTCTTGCAAATATGAAACACTGGCAGACTGTGCAGACTATCTCAAGGCAGGACAAGGCAGGTTATTTCTTGGGATTTAGCTTCCCTAGTTGTGCAGTCTCATCAGGATCCAAGTGCTTTATCAAAATAAGATTTTATTTTTGTGTTCTTGAAACAGTTGTATGACGGCTGGTCATACAACGAGAAAGAAAGGGCTTCCCTTTCTTTCTGCCAGTTACTGCTGTGATCAAGTACTTGTGACATCTTATTTCCCTAGCCAAGGGACAGTCTGCCTTTTTCAAACTGTGAGCAACATCAGTGAATATAGCCTGAAGTGACTGACATGTGCTGCTAATAATCCATCTGCCATTGCACAGAGATCCTGGTGTGACGAGGTGGGGAAGAGCATGTAGGAAGCTGGTTTTCCTTTTCTGTTTTCATTTACTGGTCTACCAGAACTGGTAACGATGTTACTGACTAGTCCACCATAGATGTCTAGCAACAAGTCACTGGATCAAGACATATCTTTGAATCAGGATTGGATGTGACCATGAGTCTAAGATTGCCTCTCAAGTGAATTGGCACAAACAAAGCAATCCCACAGGAGGCAATTCGCACCTCTTTCCTGTCCTTCCCTTCCCCCTTCCATGGAGATAGTTCCATGGCTTGCATGGACTATGCCTGTGCTGTAGGGAAAGAGAAAAATACACCTTCAGTGGTTCTTAGCATAAAGCTGTGCTATGTAGGAACAGGTCACAGAACTGTTTTTCATCAACATAAACCAGGTCCACTTCAGGCCTGAGATGTGTCACCCTGGAGGCCCTAGTGCACTTGCACACCCACATAACAGTTTATAATCTAGGCTTATGTGCAAAGTAAAAGCAGACCTTCAGCTAGGTAACAGTTACGAACTGCAAATTATTTCAGTGACTTAGTATTGCATCACTTCAGTACTAGGAGAGAGTTTTGATTTATGGGTGCAATTAACGAGGAAGACTACAGCATGAAGGTTTGCTTTTGAAAGGAGAATATGCTTGGAATAATAGGCTGGCAAATCGAGTCCTTTCTGAATGGCTCTGGCTTACACATAGGCATTACAGTCCCAGGTAACCATCTGTCTCTTTTTTTTTTCTTTTCTTTTCTTTTTTTTTTTTTTTTCAAAATGCTAGCTCATACCCAACGTCTAGTACACATCCAGTCAATGCTGAAGAGGGCTCCAAGTTATCGAACCCTGGAACTGGAGCTGATTGAATGGCAGGAACGGGAGTTATTTGAGTATTTTGTGGTAGTGTCACTGAAAAAGAAGCCCTCTAAAAACACTTACCTCCCAGAAGTGACATATCAGTTTCCTAAGGTAAAATAAAAATTCTTATGTACAGTTCATGCTAAGATCAATAAAGTGAATAACTGGGAAAATTAATAGAAATACATTTTTTAAATGGAGTTAATCATTCAGTTTTCATAATTTTTCTAAAGCAATCTGTTACAAAGTGAAGGGCATAGAAAAGGTGGCTGAAAGCTTTCCCTGTTTACAAATTTATCTCTTTCAGTGCTGGAGAGTTTGGCCTGATGGTAGGTACTTTAAAGACTGTGTTTAAATTCACTAAATTCACTGTGTCTAAATATTTCACTTTTAACTCATTTTGGCTATATTAGGATTTGTTCCAGAACTCACTGAAGTCAATGGAAAGAGTTTTGCTGATGTATGGCATTTCTCTTGTGCTCTTGCAGCAGAAAGGAATTTGAGTTAGGACTGTTTTAAGTGGCCATTCTGCAACAAGGGAGTTTTGGGCAATTTAAAAAAAAATTAAAAACCCCCAGCAGTGATTATTTCTGTTGTACTAGCATCTGTAAGACTGTCCTGGGGTTATGCCTCACTCTGCCAAGCACAAACAAAGTGCAAGTTGATGGACCCTTGCTCTTCAGAGTTCGTTAGTAACCCTCCCTCCTGAGAGGTGCTGTGAAGCTAGTATTAACAGTAATCGACTGAACCTTAATTTTCTCCCCCGCAGCTAGAAAGACCAACCAAGCAAATGCGTGAAGCAGAGGAACGTCTCAAAGCTATCCCCCAGTTCTGCTTTCCTGATGCCAAGGACTGGCTCCCTGTCTCTGAATACAACAGGTAAACCCTCTGGTGCTCCTCTGCTGCACGGTGCTGATGGAGTGCATCTAGAGCAGCCACAGGCTCGCTGATGCCCAATTAAGGAAGTAGCAGTTTGAGTCTTGGCTGCTTCAGGCTCAAGCAGCTGTCTTTAATTGTTTTGGGGTTTTTTTAAAGTTCTGTATTATTTTTCTTCCCAACTCTGCCTGCCTCACAGGCCTGTGGGGCTGAGGGGAAAAGGTTTGAAGGTTCTTCTCAGTTCTAAACCCAAAAGCATAAATGGAAGTATTTAAAATACATCTTAATAAGGACAGGGCCCTGCCCACCACCTTCCCTAGATATTTACCCCAGAATGCTGATCTAACATAGTAGGACACTTCTTTATCTGGCTCAAAGCAATGCTGTTCTGAGAACTTTTTTTGAGCTGAGCTCTATGCCAGCAGAGGACCTCTGTCTTCCTTCCCTCGCAGATGAATGACTACAGGAGAAGGGCAAGGGAAGGGAAAGCCATGCCTGCATTTACTTTTTCATTCAAAAGAAGTCTCAAAAAATGTATCTTTTTTTTTTTCCCCTGCATTAATATGTCAGAACCTGTTGATCTGAAGGGGTAGAAGTAGTAGAGTAGGCAGGAGGGATAGTACGATAGAATGGTTTGGATTGGAAAAGACCTTTAAAGGTCATCTGGTCCAAACCCCTGCAATGAGCAGGGACACCTTCAACAAATTCAGGTTGCTCAAAGCCCCGTCCATCCTGACCTTGAATGTTTCCAGAGATGGGGCATCTACAACCCCTTTTCGTATTGCTACAGGCCACTAAAGAATCTGTCCCCATCTTTCTTAGAAGCCTCTTAGAAGTACAGAAAGGCCACAGTAAGATCTCCTCAGAGTCGAGTCTTCTCCAGCCTAAACAAACAACCCCAACTCTGTCAGCCTGGCCTCATAGAGGAGGTGTTCCATCCCTCTGATTATTTCTGTGGTCCTGCTCTGGACCCTCTGAGGACTCCAAAGCTGGATGCACTACTCCAGGTGGGGTCTCCCCTTTTGCGCCTAGAATATGACATGGCTTTTTAAGATGCATGGTCTGAGATGTGTAAATGAAGTAAGATCTATTCAGAGTGTCTAGAGGAACTTTCAATGATAACAAGGAACTAGCATTTGCCTGCAGTGATTACTATAGCCAAGAATAAATATGTATGGAACTTTTTATTGGCTTATGTATGGCACATGCAGCATAACCATCTTATATTCTGTGTTGCTTTGCTGTATTATTCAGTATATGGATACATCTGAATAGTGACTTATTGAAAACACTGAAGCAGAAACAGACAACTGTGTGGGCAACATTGGTATGAGAAGCACACAGCCCTGCCCACACAGCACTTCACCTCTTCTGCTGCTGCTCTCCTAGACAGAACTTTTCATGAGCCCACATTTGTGAAACAAGATATGGCTCACATATACAGCTATAAGTATATAAACCTTGGCATTCCAGCACAAAGAAAAAGTGTATTATATAATGCCATTTAAAACTTGCAAAGCAGTCAGGAATGTCTCTCAGTCTAGGAAAAAATCCCTTCCCTTTACGTGTGCTGCTGTAATTACAACTTTAAACTGTTGTTTTACTTCTCTGTCACAAATGGTACTTATCCTAGATAGGGATATAAAATGAGCTGGATATTTGAAATCTGTGTTGTTTCCAGATTAGAAAAGATTTCTGTACTCCTAGAGAATATCTAAGGTTCTCCCTTTAAGAACAAAGCACAGGACAGATCCAAAGACAGGATCTAACTAAAAGGTCAGGGAGATACAGCATTTGAATACTGCCCTCAAAATCTGATTATTGTGTTCCTTCTGCAGTACAAAGGGATTGCCGCGTCACTGAAATTCAGCTCCCATCTCTTCCTATAATAAGATAGTTGTCTGCAACTATGCAGATATTTTTGCTCTACTCTTGAAGGAATTTGTCCACAGAGTATTTCCAGATGATGGGCAGAGGGAAAGAAGATCCTCCAGTGGGTAGAATCTCTCACTGGATAAGGCAGTATCCTTTTCTAAATGACCTACCTTGTAGCTATACTGTAGTTCTGGTAGTAAGATTTGGGCAATTTATTTTCTTCTAGTGAGACCTTCTCTTTCATGCTGACTGGGGAAGATGGGAGCCGGCGGTTTGGTTATTGCAGGAGGCTGTTGGTAAGTAGTTTCTCACAACCTCAAAATGCAGAATTCTGTTAAACAGTGTCTCAAAACTATAGTCTGAACTTTGAGGGTGTGTCTCGTGGCTTTAAAAGAAAGCAGTTCCTCACTCTGAAATTTAGAAATGTAAGGAGCTCAAGTGAAATAAAAATTTGTAATGGCTGTCTCAGTCAAATAGAACCCAAGTCTTGTAGGAAGTTCATAAGAAGGTGGAAAGTTTCTTATGCGAGTGCTTACTTTTAAAATTCTTTATATTACGTGCTTCCAAGCAGAATCAGGAATACTACAACACTGCATGCAAAGGCAAATGTGGTATTTCTAAACATTTGTGAGTAGCGTTTATCTTTTGGACAGCTGCTTACATCTCCAAAGTCCTCTGCCAACACTGCCTAGTGAGTCTGCAGCAGGGCCGTGATGTAGGTAAATAAGCCACCCTGTCAAGTAGGAGGGCAACAATGGCGGAGAGCACACCACCATCACCATTTGCTCAGGACCATGCAATGAGCTGATGCCAGTGCCAGGAAGTCTAGGTTCTCGGGCTCCTTTTCAGTCCTCATGACCAGGGGTGGTCAATTGGTGGTGCAAGCACCCGACTCAGCCTACCAAACAGCTTTGTCTCATCACCTGGAAAATCACTGGTTACCTGATAAATTGAGAGCATGGCAGTGTGTGTCTGTGCGTGTGTCAGGGCAGGGGGGAGGAAACTGCACAAAGGCTTGCAAAGTGTATTATGGCAGGTGAAACACAGCACAAACAGGGATTTTACTGTCCATCCTGCAGACCTGACTGGACGGCAGCAAAGCATAAATCATTCTGTTGTTCCTGCTCTAGCTTGTATTCATCACCTCTCAGATAGGTTTGGAGTTGGTTGCAAGTGACTAGGTGGGGAGCCATGGCTGTTCACATTATAGTTGCCCACACTTGGTTGGAGGGCTTATACGGATGTTGGATGCTGCAGGAGCCTTTTTTGTACTCTGCAAAATGAATGTCTGCAGCAGCATTGCAAACTTGTAAATAGGTAGTTCTGATCTAAGCGAAGGAGACACTGGCACTTTCCCCTTTCTTCCCTCTCTGGCATGATTTCCCATCTTTCCAGGCAGGGAGCACCTGCCTCCAGTAGCTTTCAGTCGCTTCCAATAGACAGAGCAACTTGCTGTCGTTAGAGCAGCACCCTCCACCCTGCATGCTGCCTGTACCTGACCCTGCTCTTACCCTGCTTTTTGTCTATGGCAAAGCTCCTTGTCGTGCAGACAGCAGATGCTCTGTCAGGGAGGTATTTCTGTGTGTGGTTCCTCTATTTGTAAGAAGTTTCGTTTAAACTAACATAACAGAAAACTTGTTTATCAATTCTGTGGGCGGTATTTGCCATAGGTAGCATCGCAGAGACTTGCTTACTCTGTACAACACTGTGTGTAAGTGTGGGCTACAACAAGGTTTATATGTGGAAAGGAAATGTCAATGAAGGCTTGTGTTACAGTAAATCTAGGGCTGGTCAAGGGGTAATTTAGAGATAAACAAGTGGAGCATCTAGAAGCTATCCTTGCTGGTGTAAATAGGCCTAACAAGATGTAGGGCAGCAGTACAATTCAATTACTTTTTTACGTGTTGTCATTTAAAGTGATAATAGGTATATTTGGGAAAAAGTAACAAAACCTGACAAAATGTTAGCTAGAATTAAATTATGGAATTTTTTCACTCTATCAAGTAAAGGTGGTTTATGAATTTTATATTTCTGGGAATGTTAGCAAGTTTGGAATGATGCACAGAGCTTACATTTGTGAAATGCAAAAGAGTTGATCCTGGATCAGGCTGGAACTGAAATAATCAGCCACAATAAAAAAATGATATATACACAGAAATGTTAAATTGGTTTGTCAAAGAAAGATTAATGTAGGCTTTTTTTATGCACTTAAGGCTGAGTGAAATCCACTCTACATTGAAGGCAACATAAAAATAGAACACTGACTTTCAGCTGGTGTGGAAGATAGGTTAGCATAGTAGGAAATACCAGGAACAGAATTAAATCAATACTACACACTTTTATATGAATGGTGTTTTGAGATAGCATTGGTGATTGTTTTTATCCTCCATTGGCAATGGCGAAAATCAATCAGCCAGATAGCAAAAACTGATTTAAAAAAGGGAAAACTAAATACTGTCTTGCTAAATCTATCTAATAAATATAAAGCCAGTCATAAAGCTGATCTGTTGCTGCCCTGGGGGATCACTTAATTCACAATGTTTCATCTGGTTCCAAAATCTGACATGCAGAAGCTGACATGTCTCATCTCACTGGTACAGCCTACCCAGCAGAGAAAAGTGGAGTGGTACCAATGTATTTTACCAGCTTATCCCTTTCTGGGGCAAATCCTGCTGTGCCTTCTTGAGAGCAAAACTGGCACAGTCTAGGGCTTAGAAAGAAAGAGGATTTTGGATGCTGTAGAGAAACATAGCATTTCTCTTCCTTGGTCAAATGGCAAAAGTAGCAAAGACCTACTGTTATTTGGATCCTGCAACGTCTTTCTGTCCTGCTGAGAGAAAAGGTAGAATTGGGGTTTTTATCCAAAGTGCCTTCTCCATATGGTTCAGCTGTGCTCACAAAGCATAACAATTTCTTGTCCCCTGCAAATGTCAATGCATGGGTGAAACAGTCTCACTAATGTGTACCTCAGTATAATATTTACATTTACAGTTACATGTATACTTTGTTATGTTATATATGCAAATACAGAGTTTATACAGGCAACAGGGAGCAGGTGAATTCTGCAGGCACTATTTATATGCCAGAAGCTTGGGCTCTAAAGCAGTTTTATATATTTGGGTGTCCAGTTTCCTGAGCAATTTCTGAAAGCTTCAATCAGGGTGGCTCTGATGTCCAGGAGTGCACAGCATCTCCTCTGATTAGTCACATTCCCGACCCACATGTTCTGTAAAATGCAATAACCATCATTCGGGAACTACATGCAGTTTTTGGCAAATACTACATAAGAGAAAGGTGGGGCCATACTGTGTAATATAGAACCATAAGAAAGCCCTAAAATCATTATGAACTGCTGCACTTCAAGACAAGCCAACTGCTGTGAGGCTAATTCCTTAGCAAATATTTCCCAGCTGTCCCGGCGAGGGATGCTCTTGTAATACCCAGCGAGAGATGTCTCACACCTTCTAGAGCATTTGGCAGTCGTGGGCAGCAGGCTCTGTGGCTGGATGGGCCAACCAGCCTGATCCTGTGAGGATGGCTATCTTTGTCTTCTGTGGAGGCTGGTGTTACAATTCCTTTGTTTATGAAACAATTGCTTTCTGTCAGTCTTGTTCTCCTTTGGCATGTTGTGATATGAACAAACTGTTCCACTTTTTTCTTCTCTGCCTTCAGATTGCAGATTCTTCCAGACCCTTTTTTCTGGGCGTGTGTGCTAAAACCCTGCCAAAACTACCTCAAGGGATACAGTGACAATTATGTTCTGTTTGTACTACAAATCCTGTACAGTATCCCCCTTAAACGTATTTATATTGTTTTGTTTCATTTTGGAGCAGGATTAGAATGAAATGTAACCTATTGTACCACAGCAAACAATCTGCGCTTCCATAGATAGCATGAAGGTTTCCAGAAACAGCTTTTCTAGGGACTGGATGTGAGAAGAATGCATCTTCATACAAAAGGAAATGGGCCAATATATAGTAGAGATATTAACTCTCACTACTATGACATTTTACTGCAAAGAAGATATTTTTCTTTAATAACTCAAATTAATTTAATTTTCTTTTCCATGATAATTAATCCATCGACTTGCTAGCTCTTTTGTAGAGCTGTTCTTGGGCGGTGGCTCTGCGGTACACATGTGTCAGCAGTGAAGATGATTTGAGCAGTTCTTGCTAATGACTTGGTCTCACCCAGCTGGACATGGCCATCTCCAGTGGACATTGCAATGCCCCTGGTGCTAAGGTGCAGAAACCTGGGTAGGGGCAGAAGGGAGAGCAGGAGCACAGGAACAGCAGGAGCACACAGTGGGGAAGGAACAGGGGTGAAGCTGCTGTAACGTGAATCTGAGTGTACCTTTAAAAATACAGATTTTTAATTTGGGTTAGTATATAATTTCATTTTACTATTTGCCTTGATTTAAAATGTTTAAAAATTGCTTTCTAAAGGGTGTGACTGAAGTCTCAGCTATTCTCTATCTGTGCAACCCCATAGGTGTCTGCCCAGTAAGAGCACAGTGGATATACAAGGATCACAGTGGTGAAAACAGGGACCTTCTCAGTGGGTTTCTGCTGACAGAGCCTCAGCTGCACGACCAACCAGTACTGGAAAATCTGCAAAACTTTCCTTACTGGGAGGCCATGAATGGTCTCTGCAGCCCAGAAAAAAGGTGTAGACAGCCAGAGACACCCAGGCCTGTATCCTTTGGGAGATGCTTGGATCCAGTGCAGCTCTTCAGCAGCCTGTGCTGTCAGTGGTCTTATGGCTGGGATCCACAGCTGTGCCAGTCCTTGTCTCCAGGGGCTGTCATGGCATGTAAGCTGCTGTTTTATGGGATCTTCACAAGCATCTTGGGTGTTACTGCCATGGGATTGCTGCATATGCTGAGGGGTACTAGTTCTAGCTAGTGGGGTAATACTAGAATATAAGATACTGCATCCTTAAAACAATGTCCTGCAGTTCGTTGCTGCAGCTGGTTCATGGGAGCAGTAGAAGACACACATTTCTATCACATCGGGCAGACATCTGAGCAGACCCAGTTGTCAGAGCAGAAAGCCTGACAATGTCAGGATTTCTTGGCTGGTAACTTTGTACTTGCAGAAATAAGATGAAAACCTGTAGGGTCTGTTTCACCTTATCCTACCTCTCTCTTCCCTTTCAATTAAAAATGCTCCTCAAGCACTTTTCTAGGCTAAGATGAGCCAGCCCCAGGAGTCAGTGGAGGAGCAGATGCCTGAACATGAAGTATGTACATTAAAACATGAAAAACAGTTGTTAGGTGGGACTAGTTCATCCAACATTTGCTGGGGCAGGAGAAGAGAATTCGTTACACTATGAAAGCAACTTTTGTGGGATGCAGACTAATGTTTATGGAACTGAAAAAAGCTCACTGGAAAGCCTTTTCTTCCCTTTGCCCTCTTCTCTCCATCCTGCCCTCCCACAAGCACCTTTGACAACCCTGTGCACATTGGGTGCTCTGGCATTAAAAGTTCATGTTTCACATATAACAAGAAGGCTTTTAAGACATGCTTTTGAATTTGAAACACCCACAGTTTTCTCATGGTCTGAATTTGGATTGGCCCTAACAAGGAATCAAGAGCTGCCCCAGAAGCTGGCTTATGACTGATGTATTCATTTTAGACTGTTAATGTTTGAATTTTTCTGATTCCTGATACCGTTAAGGAACACCTCTGTTTCTGGATATGCTGGCTTGCTGGTGAGGCTAGGGATTGTGTGGCCATGACGATGTGATTGCATTAGGCTTAAGAGAGTGGTGATCTGATCTGACACAATAATCTGATTTCTGCAAACCTACTTTTCAGTCTCTGTATTAGCAGGTCTCTCATTCTTTAAATTAAGCCAGCAACAAAACAGCAGACTTGCCAAGAAAGAGCCTTCCTGGGTTTTCAGTATATCTCTCTCTTTCTGAAACTCCTAAACCTTGTCTAGCGTATGCAGAAAAAAGTTCATGGGAGGCATCTCCTCTGTCTTCTTGATGTTGTCATCCATTCAAGCTACGCACCCATGTGTGTTGCTCTAATATAACTGAGCAGGAGAAACGTGCTGAGAGGTTATTCAGGAATACCATGTTTCCATGTTCAAGAATCTGCATCTTTCATTGCTCCAAGATCAAGACAGTCCTAGAGCCAGGTCAAATTAAAATAGTGTCCTTTTCATTCTCTTGCAGAAAGGAATAGACATTATACACTCTGTATGTGAACATGGCATTTGCATTGTCATTTAGAGTTAAATAATTTTATGTACTTTCTCTGTGATATGTTCATTGGTTTAATTACAGCTATTTGCAATTGAAACATCTACAGTTATGGTCTCAAAGGGAGCCCAGAGTAGTAGAGGCTTACACAGAGTTAATGCATGTGCTTTGCAAAGGCTGTTTCCTTCAGAGAACTTAGCTGCTACTTTGCATCTGTGATGGTTCTTTTTCACCTGGCCTTGGGACAGCCCTTACTGCTTCCTCTGGTTTTCCTAATAATGCTCTCTGGGGAATTATTTAGAAGACATCAGGCAAGGTGTCCTGTCCCATTTTGGGGAGGAAGGAAGCACGGCCCTTCTGGAGTCTTCAGGTTAACGCCTGTCTGTTTCTTGCTGCATCCCTGCTTCTTTGAAATAGAGGTAGGAATAAGGTGCATGTGTCTCTTTCTTGCCATTTGGTAGGTCTGGTTTTGCTGTCTTTCGGTTTATCTTCAGGTAGATGGGAGAAGCAGGGAGGAGAAGTGCAGGAGGAAAAATGTTGTGTTTGGTCCCTATTGC
>JAOXNO010000041.1:55779553-55818205 GCA_028565335.1 Limnodromus scolopaceus | reverse complement strand
CGGTTTATCTTCAGGTAGATGGGAGAAGCAGGGAGGAGAAGTGCAGGAGGAAAAATGTTGTGTTTGGTCCCTATTGCTTTGGTTCCTCTGATATCAACATGCTGTGACTAGTATTCCACAGTTATTTCTGGGGCTGTGAAACCAGATTTCCTGACACCCCACAGCTTCCCCAGTACCTTAAAAAACCCAAACCACTGAGTTATGTGTCTGACTGGCTGGTGGGTATGTACACTGCTGGGACAGCCTGCCTTGCTTTGAAAGCAGGCGTGTACAGTGTGTGAGACTCTTGGTGCTATGCCATACTGGAAGGAGATCTCTGAAGGCTCCGCCAGATTTCAAGTACATGGACAGGGAGAAAAATTGCAAACTTATTTTTTGGAGCAAAGGCCTCCTGTTTCTTTTGCCAAAGCAGGTTTTGGAGTGGGCTTTAGTCAGTAAACTTCAGATTAAACTCACAGTAAAAAAGACTGTCCTGAGCCACTTGCGGACCAGCCCTGATGCAGATCTCAGCTCCTCCATCTCATAGCCAAGTTCTTGTCAGTTTATGTTCATCCTCTTGGGAAACTGTCTTGTTATCAACAAAACTCATTAGCATTTTCATTCGTGATACTGAACTAAGGCTGAAAATATCCCGAGCTCCATGAAAACACATTGAAAACAAATAAAAGCCAAAATATCATCCCCTCCATCCCCCCTCTTCCAGGAGGAGTGCATTGCATCAAGGCAGAGTCACTCAGATGCCTCTCAGCTGTGCTACTTTGCCATACAGTTTCACTTAACTGGACCTATTCATTGCATGGAAGAGTGAGCCTTGGAGGACATGAGGACTTGACTCCAAAGCTTTGTAGCTACCTTGTAGAGCACATCCTGTAACTTGAAAGCACTCTCTTCTGGGAAGAGAGGAGGTTAAATCAGTACTGTAGGCCAGACACAGTGCTCAAGTCTCCCCTAGTGAAAAGAGACAAGTCCAGGCAGAGGAGGGAGGAGTGTCATGTCCCATACAATGTTTTTCTGGGAAAGAAGCAAACTAAAGCACAATGAGCAGGTGTTTTAGATCCATTTTCGAGGTGTAAACTAATGTCTGAGAGGGGAGGTTACGTGAAGAGTTGCCAGTGTCAGAAATTTGAGAAGTCCTGCCCCTCGGAATGGCTCTGCCTGTGTCTTTTGCTTGCTGCCTCTTACACATGATTTGTATGCATCTGGGAGGCTGTGCTGTTTGCAGGAAAAAGTCTCTGAAATAACAGAAAAGAATGGTGAGTGCAAGGAGGGAAGAATCCCAGCTCTCGGCGACATGTTGCCTTTAAGATGTTTGAAAGCAGTGATATTTCATAAAGGAGAATCTTTGAGTAAGCGCTAAGCAGTTATTGTTTCTGGTCTTATAGATGACCCAGGAATGTGATGTTTTTACTGGCACTCAGTGAGACAGCTCTTGGTTGGGAGCTATCCAAGGCTCCTGGCATGGATTCGGCATTCCTGCAGATTTGACACAATGATTTTAACCAAAATCCCACATGCTTGATATAATCACTCAGTGCCTTTAGAAAGGGTTTTATACCTAATATGGACAAAAAAGGACTCTGCTTTTTCAGAGATGTGACGTGTAGTGAGCAGGTTTGGGTCCAGAAATAGACTCATCTGTATTCACTTAGCTTTGGTATTTTTTTGTGGTCTTTATTATAACAGTCAGGCACCTGCTGACTGTCCAAGTCTAGATTGCAACATGCAGATTTAAAAAGCACAGCTACCCCTCAGTTTCTCTGGATTGACATTTGTGTGGCATGTAAATGTCAAACACACCGTGGAGAAGTTAATCACTGTATCAGCAGAGTCTAATGATGAGACAAAGATAAAAATATAATGGCCTTCCATGTGGATACAAAGCAGATGATCAGCCACATTGGCTAAATGTACAAGTGGGCAGAAGCTGATGGAAACAGTGACTGAGGACCTTTATCACAGAGTTGTTATTAGAAATGATTCTTTCACTGCTGCATACCAATAATGTACAGCTGTGTAAAGAGGCTAAGTGATGCCAAGTGACTCTTTCACAGCCACTTTTCACTCCATGCATACAAGCACAGCTGGCTTCATGAGACGCAATGAAGTAGGAGGCCTCACCTGTTGTCTCAGATGCTGCTCTCAGCTTTTTGCTCCTCAGGTTTGCTAGCGTACCTGCAGCTTTTCTGTGCTGTGATGGATGTAGCTCCTGGACAAGGCAGCGCCAGGACTTCATTGCATTGTATCTTGAGACTACATGTGACTGCACCTGAAGTCAACAAGCTGCCTTGTTAAAAAAACAGCCCCTTGGAGGTGTGCGCCTGCTGATCTAGTGACAATCAGTTGCAACTATACAAAACTGGAATGCTGCGTTGCAGCTTATTAAAATTACAGTGGGACGCTGCTATGCATGGATGTCATTGCCATCTGTGTGCATTGTACACATGCAGGACACAGGCAGATCAGGTCTCTGCTCTGAGGACCTTGCCAGTGAGGATGGTTTTTCTAAAGTGCTTAGCATTGGGCCTAATTCTACTTCTTTTCCAGTCAATAAGCTGAATCCCGGCAGTGGTTGTACCTTCTTTCACACACGGTGCTGACGGACCTTTTCCCGCAGTGCTATAGGCAGGGTTGCAGAGTCCAGTATGCTGAGGGAATACATATCAGTCATGCCAATTTAAACCATTTGCTTCTCTAGGAAATTTCTTCAACAGGATGGTTACAGAGGATGGTCTTTATACAGGCTTTTTGGGAGGGGTGGGTAGGATGTGCGTCATTGATGCGCATTTGCCACTGTTTAAGCTATTTAAGAGTTTCATGCATTAATCTGAGGAAGTTAATGATTTAGCTCATGCAGCTTGCCTTTGTTTAGGTCTATGAGCTTGCTTTCTGTAAGTTGAGGTATCTTTGAGCATCATGGAGTGAGTGGAGAACAAAAGCCATCATAATCTACCTCAGCATTGTAGTTCTCGTCTCCCAGCACATGGCCTGGGGGTGGCCCCACTCCTTGTGCTGCAGCAGGAGCAGAGGACAATGATAGCCCAGCCATGAGTTACAGTCATAGTTAAATGTGCTTTTATGGCTGCAAGCTGGCACGATATTGGAATACAGCTCCGATGCACTGTGATTTCCAAAGTGGATAAGCACTATTTATGCTTTTTAGTTTCCTGTCTTATGGAAGAAATATGACGCTTTTCCAAGATTAGCTATTTTGTTGGAGAAACGGATAGCAAAAGATGTCACATGATGGCCAACTGTATGATCAGAGAGAGAAGTGTATTTCCTTATGACTGCAAATTAATGTGTAATTTCAATCTCCTTTTAACTGTTATCAGCCAAGTGGAAAAGGCCCACGCCTACCTGAAGTTTATTGTGTCATCAGCCGTCTGGGATGCTTTGACTTATTTTCCAAGGTAAGAAGACTTTTTTCAATATTGCTTTTTAATTTGATTGTTTACTGAGACACATCCGCAGCTATGAACCAGACGAGAAGAATTTCTTCCTTTGATGGGAGATAACTGTATTTTACAGTTGCTGTTTTGGATATTCCATCCCTATTATTGGGTTCATCAAAGAATGTTTTATTACTTCTGTGACTGAGGCAGAACTTGATTCAAAAAACATCTGGGTGTCTGTATGATCTGGCTGTCTGAAGTTTTTTCCATTGTTTTCTAAACCTCTTCTGTGCTGAGCTGTAATTCTTGGCATCCACAGTTTGAATGATGGGCCAGGACCACTTTTACTCCAATACCCTGTGGAATCATGAAGTTATGAAAAAAGATTATCTGATAAGTGAATTCTATATGCTTAACTCTATTGACATGCTTTTTATCCTAGGAGGCTAGGAAAGTATGGATAATCTTTTATTGGCCTCCACATATTGAATCCAAAGTTGCATCATATGCTGGTGTGGTTTACCTAGGTAATGCATTTCTTCACACAAGAGTTTCAAGACAATAAGCAGGGCATTGCAGCTCAACTGAGAGATTGAACAGAAACAGTTAACTGCCAGTCAGCTCCAGAGCCACAAGCATTCTTCTTTTGTGAGACAAAATGTTGTTAAATTAACTATTAATAACGTTTCTGATTGATGAACATTTGAAATATCTCTCTGGCTGCCAGTTTAGGACCTCCTAAGAGAATATCCTGCAAAATCCAGTGAGCACCTCAGAGTATCATGTAGGATTTGTTGGGGATCTGTAGAGAACAACAATATACCAAATGTCAAATGATTGCCTTCCCCTTTGCCAATTTTGATACGGTGTTCATAGAAATGTTGTTTTAATTTGCCAGAGAATTTAACTTCAGATATGGGAATTCTTACAGAACTTATACAGATTTTTCTTGCTGATTTGTCAATAATAAAGTTGAAATGAACATGCAAATCATTGACGTTAGTAAAAATCATAGCATTTATATTGTTCATATGATCTAATAATCAGACAGAATGTTATCTTCAAAGCAGGTTTCAAGCTTTTCTAGATACAAGATTTGTGTTAAAGTTTTGTGAAGAAAAACAATTGGGTTACAATTGTTAATTGCAATTCTGCTTCTGATATCATTCAAAAAGCTCTGAAATCAAGATTTTATAACAGTGTCTCTTAGACATAATATGTATCTAAATAGATATCTGTGAGTGAAACAGAATGCCTTGTTCTGGGAGGATAACAGCTCGTCAAGGTCATGGTATGGAGAGGTGTCATGAGGCTCTTTGTTTGCTTTTATGCTGTTTTCCAATTTTGATAGTGAACTAATTTTCAAAGGAGAATTTGGGAGAGGGGGAAAAAAGACAAAAAAAAAAAAAGAAAATAAAATTACAGGGAAGTTCATTGAGTCATTGCACCAAAATTGCAAATAATCTGCTTTCCCGGTTCAATCTGTAACTTGAAAAAAAAGCATCTGATCATCCAGCCAAAGTGAACCCAAGGTTGATGGGTGAGTGTAATTTCACTGTCTTCACCAGGGGCTGTTCCCAGGCATTGTGGCAGGCAGGTCCTGGCCACGTGGGCCTCAAGTCTTGTTCTGTTCATGAAGGAAGGCTCCCACTCAATTGCACATTGGGCCCTGAATGTCGCTGTAACAAACCTCTGCTCTTTTTTCTGCTGGGCTCTTGAAGGGGCTCGGCCACAAAAGGACGCCATCCACACCGGAGTCTGGCCACGGTGGTATTGTCCTGCAAAGGGCTGGTCACCTCCTGGCCATACCAGTGGCAGAGTGGGAGGAGGGTGTTCAGCTGACTCCAGCACTGGGCTGGATTTAAACACAGCTCTTTAGCAAATGCTCCAAGCCCTGCATTTGGGAAGGATTTGGATGAAACAGCTATTAAATGAAGGAGAAAAAGTTTGAGCCTTAGTGTCCCTGTTGGTTTTGAAGACAGATGTGGTGTGGGTGGAGACAGGAGTTCTTGAAAAGTGAGACAGTCTCTTTTTCCAACCTGGTAAGAGGAGCTGGGGCTGTCTTAATTGATAAATCCAGTGAAAGAGGAAAATTATCATGATGGTGCACTTTGCCAAATGAGTCAAAACAGGGAACAGTTGTCTTCACAGAAAAATGTGAATGATAAAAGACCATGAGATATTAAACCTTGGATATTATTTATCAGAAAAGCAAAAAGACTCCTCTGTTTTAAAATGTTTATAATCCTGTTTCTGATAGCCTGCATTATTTTCATCTTCCTCAAAGCCTGTTATGCTTGTTGCTGTAATACCTATTGCTAAGACAGACTTGAGAACCAGATATCTTTACTTCCAGACAGGTCATTTCATCATGGTTTCAACAGGTGTTTTTGACCCATTTTATCTCCTGAGATTTCTGTTCTACTTTTATTCAGTTTAAATGCTCCTTTTTATTTGTATTGTGAAGGTTGCTTGGACAGGGATATGACACACACGTGAGCCCTAACTCCAGCAACATAAAGCATCACATAGTGACTGCAGAAAAGGACATGTGTGTTGGTCACATTACAACTGCATGCTCTCAGTGTGCAGGAGCACTAAGGGACCCAGGACATAGCATTGGTTCATTACTACTTCCCATTTGGGCAGCTGAGTCGTTTGGTGAGAATAGCTGTTGTGCTGCAAATTATATCAAGAATGAAATTCATGTCATCATTTATGGTTATCTGCCGCTTCCATGGACTGGAATGCAAGCTATGTACATTGGGTCAGCTTTGCTTTGGTTAGTTTGCTTTACTGTGTTGCAAGGAGGAAGGAGAAACTATGTGCCAGTGTATGCCTCTGCTGGCATTGGTGTCACTAGCTATCGTTTTAAGTCACCAGCTTGTGCTTAAGTATCTTTTAATGTTCTGTTTCAGTGGAAAGCATTTCCAAGAGAAACATGGGAAAATGCCTGGCTCAGACCCACTAACTCTTGTATGGCCTTTTGCTCCTGAGTAGTGGTTAAAAGATCACCATTTCAGGTCAAACCACTAATTGCTTTGAAGCTTGCTTTCTCGTCGTCTTTACGTTTATCATCTATATGGTCTGTCTAATGTGGGAAAACTTAGCTGTGATCTAATTTATGTTGGCCCATGTGACCAAAGAGAGAGGAAAATAATAGTCCTCTCTATCTGTAAGAAGTTCCATCTGCTTATTTCAAAACTAGATTGCCTGCTCTGTGTCATGTCAAACAGAAAATGACCTTAATGCAGGCACCCAGTGTAAACAGCTGGGCATGCTTCATGTGGCTGCTCACGGCTGGCTCCAGTTCAGCACAGACTGCAACGTGACTGCTGCTGCCAGGGTCAGGACCCTTCCAAGAGCTCTTTCCTGGTGGACCTCTGCTGGTATCATAGTGTGGCAAGATTGCTTTTCTTGCTGGCCTGTCTTTTTCCTATCCTCTCAGGTGAAATGGAAGAGATGCCCAGGGCAGAAGAAGGTGCTTCTCTGTAACACAAATTTCAAGATGTACCACTGAGATGTGATGCTGACCTGGCCGTCGGTCATGGGTTTCATCTTGTTCTTTCTCTCCTTCAGCTCACCCTGTTGTTCAGGCAAAATCCTGACAATATAGATCCTTTTTGCCATGCTGAGTCTTCTTTCTCCTTTCCAGGCTTATTATTTCTTCCTTGTCTCTGTATTAACTGCATTCACAAAGACGCTCCATTTTGTAACTGGAAAATGTATCATTTTTAGAGTATGATTGAATCCTGTAACTTTAATGGTAGTGAAGAAATGCATGGCAGAGGGGAATTAAACTTACATCTGCCATGTGTTTAGGCACATGTGGGTCAAAAGATGCTTCAAAACTGTATGTGGTGCTGACATGTTCTGTCTCTCTCTCTCTTATGTGTTACTAATGGTTCAGATCCTGGATGAGGTTGAAAGGAGAAGGGGGATATCTGCTGCCTTGGTTTATCCATTTATGAGGAGTCTGATGGAATCTCCTTTTCCTGCACCTGGAAAGACAATCAAAGTCAAAACCTTTCTGCCTGGAGCTGGAAATGAGGTAAAAAGCAACCACAAACATTAAAAGTCAAAGCCTCCCCCCTCACCACTCAATATCAAACAGCAAAAATAAAACAAGAGAAGACATATGGATACTGCAAGGCATGTGAGGTGGCACACCCTCAAAATGAGCAATGCAGGAGCTGCACCAGTGTTGATATGCTAATGCTGGTTCCCATTGATGGTTAGAAGCCAATTTATTGTTATATATTTGTTATTTTATATTTATTTATAAGTTGAGTTTAAGAAAAAAAACCACAAACAACACAAATGTCCTAGTTTGCCTGGCTGGTGTAGTTATCAGAACTACAGTGTTGCTGGGCTTTATCATAGTGATAACAAGCAAGTCTAAGTTTCCCATGCTGACAGTACTTAAACAGTTCAGCAGCCAGTTGTTATTGCAAACCTCATTACTGCTGGTCCTGGTAGGAGGAGTGACCAGCAGCATTTAAATGGCTCTTTTTGGCAATAAATATCCTTCAACTGGCTCTCAAAGAAATAGTCTATATTTGGAAAAGCATGTTGTATGAAAGATTTTGTGTGTGTGTGTGTGCACACATATGATAGATTTAATTTCCTTTTATTACTGACTCAAGTAGCTAGAAGACTAGCATTATACAATGTAGGCCTTACTGGAAAATGGCCGTAATGATGCCTTGCTTAAAAAGTTTTTTGTAACTTGAGGCTTGCTAGCCATTTGTTGTTTCAAATTCTGTTCTCTGCATGTCCTTATGTAAGTATACAGTAGCTCCACTCCGAGTGGGAAGCATATAGACAAAATACATTACTGCAGATAGGAATAGAAATTGGCCCAGTTAGTGAAATCAGAAAAAAATAAATATTCCCTCTAGGTTTATTTTACACTCCTGAGGGTTAGTTTTACGGTGCTATTAGTATTTTTACATTGAATCATATTTTCTCCAACTGTATTGCCACTGACTTCAGTGGAGTGGGCCTGTAATGTCACTTGGTATGGAATGTAAGGCTTTCTTTGTATAAGTGACTTGCAAGGAATGTTTAAATCACAAACGTTTTCTTCTCGAGAAGCAAAGGAAAATTAAAAGGCTGATTGGCATAACAGTGGTAAGATCTGATAATGCTTTTTTGATGTAAAAGTGTCTGGGAACCATGGATCTGCGGCTTCTCTATCCTCTGCTCAAGCTTCTGAACTCTCCCAGAGAAAAACATTGAGATAATTCCAAACAAACAAACAACTCTCTTCTGGCTGAGCTTTGCTCTCTGTTATGCTAGTACAAACTCGTTATTTAAATGGAATGCACTGGCTTAATTAGGAACAGAATCTTGTCCTTCCATTGTGGCTCCTCTGGCCTAAACAAAGATGATGATTAATTGGGAAGTAGACAGTATATTTCTTTGTGATGAGCAGACTGAAGCAGAAAGCTTTGCCGCCAAGGCAACAGAAAACATCCATGGCATTTGTAAAAGCTGCCGTGACTTGCATTGCATCCTACCCCGCAGCAAGATTTTAGCGTTGGAAGCTTTGTAGTAAAACCAGCTCCTCATGATTTGGCACATAAACGTGGATTGAGCCTGCAATGCCAATGCTAAGGAGTGGAAGCGGGCACCTTCACTGAATGCGGGACAGGGGTTGGCAGACAGCGGTTCCTGAGGAGGTATTCGTGGTACACCATCACTCCACAATTTGGTTCTTACTGCTGCTTGAGGCAACAGCTGAGTGATGGGTGTATAACACCCTGACACCATAATGTTTCTGTATTTCAGGCTTCTAAAAATCTATCTGTACATGAATACTGTTCTAGCAGTGACTTTCTTTTTACAGCCCTGTGTTACTGATCACAGACAATATTACAAGTGCACTGGTACGGACTGGATTTGTTTCCAGTATCCTGTGGTCTTGCTGCTGATCATATCCTTAAACCAGTGTGTTTGTGAGGGATTTTGTAAGGGCTGCTCAAATTAACAATACAATACAGTATGGTCGTGGAATGTGGTGTCATGTGCATGAAAACATAAAAGTGGTCTAAAGCAATAAAGTGACAGTGATTTTTGGACATATGGAAAGAAGGAGATGTATATATGTTCCTGTTAATATGTCTTCAGCTTCAAGTTGGCCAAATTTTCCGCTTTCCCTTCTGTTTCCCCAAATTCCTCAGTAGTTCATCATTTGCTGTCTTGCACTTCATATTTTTCTCCCTCTGTTACTCTCTTCTTCGTGTTATTTTTCCCTCTTCTTTTTTCTGTCCTCCACCTTCAAGTTCCACATCTGTCAATTGCAGAGTAAAAGGAAGATATAATAAAGAAATCAAGCAAAAGGCACTTGAGAAAAGGAAGGAGAGGGCCTGAGGTCATGGATGAAGTATGAAAATTAGACTTTAAAGGGATGTCACAAGTCACCATCTAAGACCTTGTCCTGACTCCCCAGTTAAGTATATATATGTATATATTTTTATGACCAAAAAAAAAAGGTTTTAAACATTATCTTGTGAATTATGCGTCACAGAAGAGTAAAAATGACATAAATTTGGTTTAAAATTTGCCCAGCCTTCAAGTTCAGTCCCTGGCTCCTATCTAGATGTGAATTTGAATTGCTAGCTGAGTTTATAACCAAATTACCTTGTCTTTATGGCTTTTATGGCTCTTTTAACCCTGTAAGCTTCCAGCTCCAGGGTTGTTACTTGCTTCATATTGTTGACTCAGCCAAGCTTTAGATCTCGGAGAGGGTGTTTAGAAGGAAGAATTAATGCTTCCCTTGGAAATGACAGCAGATTTAATGCGCGTAACTGTATTCTGGGAAGAAGAGTGACTTGATAGTGAATAGTGTAATACACCATTTCTCTGGAGTGCTGTACCTCCAGCCTCAGTTCACAAAAGAGGCTGGGTGTCATTCTCCATGTCCTGTCAACCGGCAAGCACAGAGCAGTGCTGGAGGGCCTGGGCTGGGGTACCGAGTGCCCCCGAGGCTGTCAGCCCTGGCCAGTGATGCTGACTGATGTTTGTTGGATGTGTTCAGGTCATTGAGCTGCGGCGGCCCATGGACTCACGCCTGGAACATGTGGACTTTGAATGCCTTTTCAAGTGCCTCAGCGTTCGGCAGATCATCAGGATCTTTGCTTCTCTCCTGTTGGAGCGACGTGTGATTTTTGTAGCAGATAAGCTCAGGTAAGTGGCAAAGGGACCTGAACTACATGTTCAGGACAGTACTACCTCTGGATAAAAAAAAGCTTTATGAAACATCTGGAATGGTTGTCAGATGTGAGGATCCTCTCACTGTATGTTTAAATAATTTTTACATCAATGGAAGTTATTTGCATCAGGTGGGGCACACGTTCGCTAGCAGTCACTAGCTACAGGCCACTTGTTCTATCTTACCTTCCCGTCTGTAACATGGTGATACTATAGTTAGTCACCTGCTTCATAGTCAGCAAATGTTTGCACAGCATTTTGAAGCAATATAGTCCTAGCAATATTTCACTTCAGGTTTTGGAACAGAGTACTCATAAGCAGTAGCAGAGATCGTCACTGAGGTGCTTTGCCCTGTGGCCATGCAGAGCCAGGCAGAGAAACGGGGTGCTGAGTGCTCACCTGGTTTGCTCCATGCAGTACAGAGCATTTACAATGGGGCTAAGTTTCTAATCCTGCACTACCAAACCCATTGAGTGGGAGTGTTAAGAATGCTGTTATGGTCCATCCCAACTAGTTAGGATATTTTTCCTGGTGCTCACGTGACCTGAAAACATTTCCTTTCAAAAGCTCCATCTTGGGGTCCTTGCTACATCCTTTCAACGTACCTCTTACTTCCCTGGTCTTTGATTGCAGTCTCCCCTCCTTGGCTCCTCTGAGGCATGAACTCACCCCAAGGTTTAAGGAGTGTAAGCAACAGCTCACAACTCCACATGGGCTTTACCAAGGAAATGGGAGATCTGTGTACGTTTCACCCTTGCCCTGCAGCAAAGAATCATCCCTTTCTTAGATGCTTGTGTAAACCATATAGAAAAGTGTGGACATTGTAAAGAAGATGTTCTTCACTGTGGCATGATAAATAATAAAAGATGGCAAATAAAAATCAAGACCGTAATTTATTAGACTCGGAAACATCCAGCATCATTTAAAAGGATACAAAAGACTGTATGGGTGGTTAAAAACACAGATGGATCTACCCAAACAAACTCTGTTAAACACTTTATCAGCTCCGACCTTCTCTGAATGACCGCCAGAAATAATAGCTGCACTTAGTGGCCGCCAGTGTATATAATAGCAAAAATACTTTGCATAGTAAAAGCTTTACAACCTTTAGGGGAGAATTCCTTAAAGCTGCAGACCCTTCTCAGGTTATAAAGTTACTTCCTTAGCAGTCTTTTTTGTTGTCTAGAAAACCAGGAACATTTTATTTCATCCCTTTCCTTGTCAGTAACCCTTAGTTTGAATGACCATTTGGGATGACTTAATTTCACATAAAGTCCTGTTGAGAATTGTGTAGCTAGTCCAGGATTTCTGCAGTACTTTAGTAGATATGTGAGTCACACTATGAATATTGGGGCAGGTGGCTTTTGAAAATAATGTTGGCATATTCCTTCTGACTCTTTTTCTACAGTATGCTTAATTACATCATTCTGTCTGTTTCTATTTTACTGTTCATTTAGCAGAATTAGTGGCACCTACAAGTCTGACTGTAACTCAGAATGGCACGGGTCTGTGTCCTTTCAAATGGCCCAATGATTTGAGTGGAAAATCACAGAAATAGTACATAGAAAATGAGGGCTGTGCTGTGCTGCCGCCAACTGTTGCTGGAGTTCCCAGTTACTCCTTTGTGATGTTGTCCTGGTTTGGCAAAGTACCCCATGCCTTGATCCATTGACTATGGGCAGCGTATTATGGGAATGGCTTGTGCAGGAGACACTCTCAGCCGTGAGGGCTGGGACAGAAAGCAGCTGTTCCCTGGAGCGTTTCTCTGTCCTTACCAATGTCACGTAATGCTTCTGGGCACTGTTCAGAGGAAAGAAGCAACAATGAAACCTGCTTTGACAGGCTTAAGGCAGCTTGGCTTAGAAAACGGTCATGTTGCTGATGCTGAGGGCTCATGGTAACCCAGGACTTTATCAGGTAACCAAGGTTTTATACACATTGCAAGCCTGGCTGGAAGCTAACAGCTCAGGCCTGACTGTGCAATTACCTTTCTCCTGGTAGCTGCCTAGTCCTCAGAGCAGAGGATAAAGACTCCTGCTTACAGGCTCTGCTCTCCCTTTTGGCAAACAGAAATAGGGTACCAGGACCAACAGGAACCAGAAATGATAAAGATACCTTTTGGCAAACACCTATTCAAACATTCCGCTCTCCTTCAAAAACTGTTCTCCAGTGAAAGGTTGTTTCTCTAGTGAAAGCAGCCATTCAGTTGGGGACTGTTAGCATGTACTTTGAGAGAAGAAAGGATTCAGATGGATCCAAGAGGCTTGTGAGGTTTTGTGGTTGCTCCTGTGAGAAGGGACAGAACCTTTCTTACAAAAAGGTTTCTATTCATATACTTTTTATATTCCCATGTACCCTTTATTATATACATAGATTTTGTTTTGTTTAAAAAGAGTATGACAAAATCTGATGTGGTAGATAAGGCCTTGGATTAAGACTTGTGAATCCTGAGCTCTCCTCTGAACCTTCTGACCTGCTGTGTGACACATGCTGAAAATGTAGTTCCTCTTTCTTATCTTTTATCTGGTCTGTCTGGGATCCCAAGTGCTGCAGGACAGAGACTGCTTCTTGCTCTGTGTAGGCATGCAGCTCTACTTGAGACAGTGTGGCCCCTCTCAGCATGGGGATCTAGGAGGTACCGTAAAATAGAAACTAATAATAAGTCCTTTGACAAAGGCCTGGAGAAAGTGACAGTGGATTTAATTTCAATATTTACTCAGGTTTTCATGGTTTAAATGGGGATGAAGTCTAAAATGAAACACTCTGGCTTTGAGCTAATAACTGTCTGTCTTGGAATTTTTGCCTTGTCTGATGTGAATTTTGTTTATGGGCATCACAGCTGAAACTGAAGAAGTTTACCACTAATGTGGAAAAAAAAAAAAAGAAGTGAAATATCCTACAGGTCCAGTCTGTGGGCCCAAAGAACGAGAGCAGGAAATTAAAAAGATTTTACAAGGGTTTGATTTCTGCATGTACCCAAAAAATAGCTTAGAAATAAATGATGAGGTTTAGGCTTCAAACAATAAGATGCAATGGGCTTTTGTGGCTGCCTGTTTAACAGGTCTCCAAGCAACAAATGATTTCACACATTATACAAGTTTGGGAAAGTCATGCCTAGTGAAGTGAGATTCATTCAATAAATTGTTATTTATGGTTCTTATAGTGCCCAGAATGTGAAAATTTATAGTCCTTGATCTTTGCACAGAAGAAGTTGCCATTTTTCAACACAGAAAGTGATGCTACCAGCAATGAGGAAACAGTAGTAAAGTTCTGAATGACAGGACTGTCAGGTTGCCTTGGTTAGATAAGTGCAGGTAGGTTTGGGGTTTTTTTTTTCCAATAAGTTGTTTTCCTGCTTGAAATTGGGGGAATAAATCCCTGTGGCTATTTGCACATCTTCAAAAATGAATTTGAATCTGCCAGTGACCTTTCAGTATTTTGCTTTCCATGAACAGTAAAGAAGACAACAGAGAAATAAAGCTAAGAATAGAGAAACTTCAAATACTAATAATAACAACTCAGAAAGAGGTAACTTAAAGCTCCAATTCCTTAAATATTTGCTGAAGGAACAACTGAGATGGTATGTCCCATCCCAGTTCCAATCCCTGTCCCAGCTGGGAGCCCCTGTTTACGTTCCCACCCTTCTGCCTGTTCACCCCAACTCTGAAACAATCCCATGACTGCCATCTGCAAAGGGAGAGCTGCTCTAGTGCAGTCCTCTGGGGTTTGAAAGGCTAGGCAACAGATGCAAAATCAGAGGGTTCTGGGGCTCCAGGAACATTGGTGCTGCTGAAGGCCCAAAGGTAGCAACAGAAAATAAATAGAAAGCAAACATTGGAAGAAAAATATTTCTCTGCTTGTTTTAGTTTTATGCTGGAGAAACAAATTTGTGAACATGTTTGCTGAGGAGGTGATGTATCCATGCGTGTGAGAACATTCGTCCCTTTGCCTTTTCCCCTGAATGTTTGGAGAGGGGGAAAGGAAGGCCTTGGGCATCTCAGTGTCCCTTTGTTATAGCCGCATTTTTTTATAAATAAAAACCACTCTTGTAATCCAGTATATTGTGAAGGACTCTGAGCATATTTTGTTTCCATTTTACGTGCCAGTCCAGTTGAACGCCAGCTGGAGTCAGTGGGAGTGTTTGGATGAGGATTGTCTTTTGCTGTGAGCCTAAATCTTAGATACTCCTTTCGATGGCCATTCTGAAGCTTTAGGGGCTGTGAAAGGCCTCTACAGAGTCCCTGCTCTTGTAAAAGACAAAATAACTTTTCATTGTTGTGAATTTTGTTTTTATATGAGATATTTCAGCTACTTCTCAGTGAAGCAGGAGCATGGGCCTCAAAGAAAAAAATATCTGTTGACAGCAATGTGTTTTATGCTCCTAAACCATCTAGACAAGCTTGGAAATGTACCCCAAGGTGAAGGTGGGCCAGGTGTTTCTCTAAGTGGCAGTGCCAGCTCAGGAAGTCCTCCCTCCTGCTCCCCTTGTTTGCTCCTGCCCTATGTCCTGCGTCATGCTCTCCCTCACCCAGGAGGCTGTGCTGGCCCAGCCGCAGTAGGAGCTACTCATTTTGCAGAGTTTCTCCAAACCAGGTGAGTCCCTTGGCCAGGTCACACCAGGAATTCCTGTGCTGGGAGAGGGGCAGAGGAAGGTGCTGGGGGCTGAGGTGGGCAGGAGCGTTGGGATGGGCACACTTCAGGGTGGTGTTGCCACTGGAAGGTACCTGTCATGCACCATCCCTAGGTGTGAGCCAGCTGAATTTACAGTATCTCATGAGGAATTGTAAATTCATGAATAAACCCACAAGTTTTTACCTGTGTGCGAGGGACATCTGGGGGATTGAGGCTGAGGCAGTGCTGGATGACAGTGAACTTCAGTGCAGCTAAAGGTCCTGCACATCAGTGTCTTCCTCCCTTAGGGATAGCCACAGATGACTTCGTCTTCCAAGGAGAGTTTTTCCCCTCCGTGTTTCTCCATCTCTCTGCCGGCACACATCCCCTGGCCCAACATGGACCACCAGTCCTTCACCTGGTGTTCTGCAGGGCCCCTGAAACCCTCCTCTGCAGTGGTCACCCCATGAAGTCAAGCCTGTTGCAAGCAGAAGATAGACACCTATGAGATGGAAAGACTTTATCCTGTTAAGGACAAAAAACTTTTATCCTGTTAAGGACAAAAACCTCCCTACCCCTCCCCAAAGTATTTTGGACTGCCAGGAGGCATCTGTCTTCTAGCACAACTGTAGAAGGTCCAGGCAGATCCCAGACCTGACTAAAGGTTATGGGCTCCAGACAGAAACACTGACTAATACAGGACAGAAGCATAAATATGTAAATACTGGGGGAAGTCATCCCGCAGGCATGTCTCTGTTAACTTTGTGGAGCAAAAGGGGAGCAGAGTGTGCTTGTGTTCAAGGGCAAAGGCTTTCAGAGCAAACAATGGCATTTCCCTAATTTCATGGACAGAGACAGCTTGGGGCTGCCCGTGTCACGCCTGGGATGTTCAGGGACCGTTGGCACTTGTTCTCCTACTTGAGTCTGCTGTTCTGGGAGTCCTGAGGCTATACTAAAAAGCAGCACAGTTGGCAGTTAAGAGGCAGCCTGGTCCCCGTCTCTCAGTGCCTACCTAGAAAAACAGTATTAGGGATCCTTTAATCTAGCAAACAAAATCATAGCATGATCTTGTAGCTCAAGTTAAAATACGCACATTTAAATAGGAGATCAATGGAAATGGTTTAGTAGTAAGAGTAGACTGTTCCTCAGCCCTGTAACAAGGTTAAGTGGAAAAGCAAAAGTAGCTAAACTTTTGGGCAGATTACTGAAGAGAAAGCTCATTCCCTATTTCCTTATTGTTTATTTTTTATTAGCAAAAGTAGGATATCATTCGTGCAAACTAATCACAGCGATGACAGGCCTGACCAGGGCCACCTGCTGCCTGGGAATGCTCCTTTCCAGTAGTCTGCCATATTGTAACACCCGGAAAATCTGCCAACCTGCAGTTTAAAAGGTAAAAACGTGTGTGTTTAGGACAAAGAGAGAAAATGTGCTCTGTAAACAGACAGTGAGCTTTGGCCAGTAATAAAGATTTCCTTTACTTTCCCCTGTTCACAAAAACCTCCATAAAAAAAGGTGAGAGAAATTTGGTGACAAACGCATGCCAGAAACCAGGTTGTAAAGGAGAATTTACTGTTGCTGGTCTCTAACTGTACCATTTCTGAGCACAGGCTATAGGAGACACAGCTATGTCTTCCCTTGGTCACATCTGGCACAGCCCTATATTGAGCTCTGTATCTCTTTTTTTGTCTTAGGGAAAACCTTTTTTCAGTTATCAGCTCTGCATTGAAGAAGGAGATGTTTAGAGATGCAAGCTACTGTACTTGTGGAATGTGTAATAGCTCCCAAGTCTTCTGTCTAAACCCAGGAGAAATATGGATGGCTGATATTTCTTCTGGTATTTTTTTTATACAAAGATCTTGAATTGCTTTCTTAATACCGTCAGGATTATTATGCTTGTCTAGTCTGACATGCTGAACAGAAGCTAGAGAATTTCTTCCACTAATTTTTGCAGTGGAAGGAATGAGCCCTTGTATAATTATCCAATATGTATCATGCCTAGTAGACAGAATTTATTCTATGGCAAAAACATCCATTTCTCATGTAAGTAACCAGAGAGTTTCCATTTCGTCCAGTGAGAGCCAGATCAGCCCCCACTAAGGAGTGATTTAGAACCTGCAGACCACCCCTGCTTTACCTAAGGGACAACAGCTTGCAGCTCCCTTCGTCTTTTATAAAAGAAGCATCCTTTAGAGGGTCTCTGAGTCTCTGTTACCTACCCTGCAATTGCTTTCCTTTTGTGGGGCTTTGGTTTATCTCACACTGTTTGCACTATGAAGCATCACTCAGTAGAAACATACATAATTTAAAAAAAACTTAAACCTTCTATAACATAAGGTATTCAATGTGATGTGAAATTGATGGTTTAAGGTAACTAGCAGAGTTGTCTCTCAAGATTTTTGAAAGAAATTTTGTACTTTATTCTCTTCTCTCAAGAGATATTTACATTTTGTCCCACTTTGATTACATTTTTCTGGGACTCAGATTGTGTGATGACTGATGCCAACAGAGGAGCTATACGTGGACAGTCAGAAAATGTGTGTCAGGCAGAAAAGACAGCCCAAGAAACAAAATGAACTTTCTAAGTCTCTGGCTTGTTTAAGATTCCGCAGTCGCAGAGAAAAGCAATCTAATAATGGCATTTTTAATTAATAAGGGTAGAGCTTGTATGGTTTTCCTTTTCCTCCTTTCTTTCTGCCCTCCTGTCCAGTGGTATTTATTCATGTCACTTCAGGCTTTGGCCAACACTCTACAGTGGGAAAATATAATTTCCCCCCTTGTGATTTGTACAACAAAATTCTCTATCCTTTCCCCTTCCCCTTGAAAGGGAATGGGATAAGAAGATGACAATGTTGTTTGATAATTCTCTTCTGCGTTGCTAATTGGCATTATAACCACATGTCAGTAAGTTGCAACGTTTTCCTAACTCGGCCTTTAGCTCCCTGCAAGGGGATTTAGACAAATTCCCTCCTTTCAGCTTTTGAATGAGAAGGATTAGGGGGTGGAAGCTGTTCCTCTCCTCCTTTGTTACTACCTAGAAAAATTTTTCATCCTACTTTACAGATGTCACGTTGTTAATAGCACAATGATTGGCTGAGAATGTGAGACCACCAGTGTGAACATTAACAGGCCTGGTGGGAGCAAAGGTCCCAGTGTGGAAAGAACAAGTAGTTAACACTCTTCTGGATAACCTGGACCTGAACCCATTTTGTTAAGGATTTATGCTAAGAAACTGTCCTGCAGGAAGGTACTCGATAAATCTGTGGGCACTAAGGATAACTTTCCACTTTCAAATGCTGGGGTTTTTTCTTGTGACCACCTGACAAAGCTTGGGCAGGTGGCTGATGTGTCAAAGCAATGACATTTTGCCAAAAGTCCCATTTGCTTGAGCTTTGTGGACAATATGGTTGAACGCCAGTTGCTTGAAAAGCCAAATCCTCATCCTGAAGGGCATTTTGCATGTCTCTGTCTCCAGGGGCTTTCATGTGCCTCTGTTATGTACAAGTGCATGGGAGCAAAAAATTCTGTTTTTGTTAAAACCGCATTCACCTTTAATCAACTTTTCTGTGCTTTCTTTTAAATTAAGTTCTTCAAAGCTATTTTCAGGGAGAGAGTTCTCCTGACAGTGCATTCTCTGGCCTACAGCTCTTGGCTCTATGTGGTACAACATTTATCTGTGCCATGAGCCAGGGTTGTGCTTTCCAAGTTATCTGTGGAACCTCAGACTGTCACTCAGATGTTACAGGACGGTGGGAGCTGGATTCTGAAAACTCAGCTCTTAATGAAGTAAAATAATTTACTCATTTGTGTAAAGCAATGATAACTTTTGGAAATTTTCTCAAAATATCTGTCTTCCAATGTCTGGATGAAAAAAAACCCCAAAACAAAACAAAAAGAAAGCTTCCTTTATAGTCAAAATGAACCTTGCACTTACTTCTTCTTTGAGAATATCCCCTAATGAGTTGTGTCATTATAAAACATTGAAAATCTGAATTGCTTTAACAGACTGACAAATCCAGTGGTTTTAAAATAGGCATATTGCAGTCCATCTCTATTTAGCTAGGAGACATCATACCAGCAGGGCAGACAGCTACCAGGTGCTGGCTGTTCCTGCCGTCACCTCCTGGCTGCACTACAGCATCCTAACCTACCTGCTCTTTCCTTAAGCCATTGACTGTAAATTGCAGCTGGGTATAGATTGTTACAGCAACCCTCCTGCATAACTGCGTGGGCTGCCAGGAGCATCACAGGTAAATCTTTGGTCTCTCTGTTGTCATCTTAGAAAATACTAAAATTTAAGTTGCTTGCTCTTAGCATGTAACTTAGCACAGTGCCCAGTGTACCAAAATATCACCTGAAGTTATGTGACATTCTCTGTTCTGGTATGATGGGACATTTATGGTGACAGAAAAGCTTTTCTGTCCATGTGCTTCTGAATGAATTGTTGTGGGGGAGCTATGGAAAGATAGGCAAGCATCATGACAGACCCTCAGCCCTTCTGCTCTACATTGCCTGGTGTTGTGGGGATGTGGTCTGGTCATAGCAGTGAGGCTGCTGCTGACGAGCTAAAGGGGATGTGGTCAGAGCAGAGCTTATGGATGAAGATGTTGCCCACTCAGTTTTATGTAAAATATCATAAGGAGGGACCAGAAATGGGACACAGATGATGAAGCAAACCGTTGGGGAAGTCTTCTCCATGAATTGTACTTCTTGACACAGCAGCATGGCAAACCATGGCTCCATTGATTAAAGTCAGAGAAAACAAGTCCGGAAACTGGGTTTTAACCACTGTGTTTATCATAAAAAATGTTCTACCTGGAATCACCAGTAGCACAGAGAAATCAGTGCCTGAGATCTCTGTAAGTCACTCACTCAGTAGTCACTGGAGTCTGTCCCAAAATGAATTGTGTCACTGGTGCCCAGCTGATAAGGAACTGCAGCTCTGCTTTCACCAGACAGGTGAGGCCATATTGTGATTCCTTTATGAGAACTTTAAAAGCTTGGCTTTTCTCAGACCGCACTGTAGAAAGCACCAGATAAGACCTGAAGTGTGACTCATTTCTGCCAAAACAAGGTTTGGGTTTGGCTTGTTTTCATGTGGGGGGGGGAAAAACACCATTTGAAGGATGTGAGGGTTAAGTAGCTGTGCTCTTTGAGTTGTAAGCATAGTTAGAGATTCTGCAAAGGATGGTATCTGACAATTGAGCTGATGTGATGTGGAAAATATGCACTTCCTCCTCAGTCTGTGCCCTTCTCTCTTGTCAGTGTTATTGCTGAGGTCTTGTTTGCACTCCATGAGACATCACAAGGGTCACTTGCAGCAAACGTGTCAGCATTCAAATTAGGGGAGCCACCATGACTTGACTCTGCCTTTTATCCGTGGCAAAAGCATGGTTAGGTTCCCACTTTTGTGCCACTTTTTGCTGCCATGTGGGGGAAGCTTGGCTTGGGAGGTGAGAAAGCAGAACCCTCTTTTGAGTCATGTATGCAACCACTCCGTCCTAAACTTCCTGTAGCTGCCTAGATTTTCACCGATTTATCTGAAAGTCAAGTGAGGAGAGGTGCCTCGGCAGCAGCAGGGTAGTCCTCCTCCCTGTGTACCCTTACATGGAGGTGGGCCCTTTGCAGAAGGATTCTGCTGCAGGGAATTTTCAATCCAAGAGGTTGAAATCTAATTATTTAATTAAAAAAAAAAATTACATTATTAACAGTTAATAAATATATTATTAATATATTAAAATGAAATTAAAATTACTTTATAGCTTAAAAAATTACAGTCTCTACTTCCAAACCACCTTATAAAGGCTTGAAGAATTCTCTGTAGTTTCCTTTACCCCTGAAGGGCTCCTAGAAAAGTAAAAAAATATTCAAATTTTAGAAGCTGAAACATGCCTTGCTGATGAGAAAGGCTGACTTTACAGCCATTCAGACAGCGCTCTTTTCCGCAGCAGTCAGGGCACTCACAGTTCAAAGGGGCTATTGTGTCTTCTGTGAGTACTTGTAGGCTAATCTGATTAAAATAAAAAGTTTTTAAGGCTTCATTTCAGCAAAGTATTTCAGCACAATGAAAATAAATTAAGGCTGAAACTTGTGCTAAAATACTTTGCTGAATCAGACCCTAAACCAGTATTTTTCCTGCCCCCTCATGCTTTGTTTTAATTGGTGAAGCCAGGCATGAACTGACCATAATTCCTGCTGCTCTGTAATCATTAGAAATACTTTTTCTAACAGTGTCCAGATAAATTACTGTATTAGAATTAATTTGAGTTGAACAGTAATAAGCTGAGCACAGATTCTGGTGTTTGTTTTAACCATAATCTTCTGTCTCTCACACACAGGTAAATATAAATGTGGAGGAAACTTGTCTTTTCAGTTTGAAAATTATTCCTGATAGAAACTCTGTTTTTGTGTCTCTCTGCTTATCAGCAGGCTGTGCGTAGTGGGGGAAGAGAGAAGCAGTACAGAAGTGGCTGAAGTGTATGAGCACTGGTTATATTTGATTTACTTTTGTACCATGAACAGGCTTCAAGCCTCTGTCACACACCGCCAGCTGTGCCGGTTCTGATCTTCCCTCCTGCAGCTGCAGCCCCGCTCAGCGTCTCCAGTACCAAATGTGGGTGGGTAATTGGCATCAGACAGCCTCATGGTCCTTCCATCTGCCTATAGCAACAGGGAGGAACAAGTTCAGGGGTCTACTAATTCGGCCGCATGTGCGTGACAGAGTTTTATCGGTGTTCGTATCAAATTGTTTTCCCTGGTCCTTGTGTCGTTCAACCCAGCCAGCCACTCTCTTGTCCTTTAGTTTTGCATCCCAGCCTGTTTGCCCTCAATTCATGTTTCCTTTTCACCTGCTTGCCAGGCTTATTTTCTCTTCCTCCCCTCCCAGTTCTGCCTCACAGGTCTTATTTTTAACTCTTTGCATTTGATTCACTCTCTTCCTTTCCCTTTCCTTCCTTCCTTCCTTCCTTTCCTTCTCTTCCCTTGCAAGGGTTCCTTGCAGGATGAAGATGATCTTCATCTCCTAGACGAGCTTCCAATTTCTCTGTGTAGCTCAGGGCTACAATGGAAAGGAAGGTGCCGAAATGTTGCTTAGTGCAAACAGTTTCTTCTGAATAAATTAGCAGATAAATAAGTCCCTTTTTAGTGTGCACAAAAATATTACTTGCACTCCCTCCTGCCAGCCTTCAAGTCCTTGCCCCCAAAACATGCCACCCTTTCACAGAAAAGGGCAGAAAATATTTTTTATGTAACCAAATAACACGTTTTTTTTTAATCTGGCGTTGGAAGCAAACTGGTCTGATGCCAAGGAAGGGGGCTGGATCAGCTGACCTCCTGAGGTCTCTTACCACCTGAATTACTATATGATTCTATATAATTTTGCCTGAAATTGGAAAACAAAATAGTTATCCAGGGGCAGACACACAAGCTTAAAAACTTGGGTGAAAACAAGTCAAATTTTGAATCCCTATGATGTGAAAACAGTGTCTTACAAATGCAAGCAGTCCTACAAAGAGGCAGGTCTCCCAGAGCCATCGGTAATTGCGGGCCCGCATCATGCAGACGTGAACACACAGAGGTGGTCGTTCACCCCTGACCAGGGCTGCTGTTACCCCTGTGTCGCTGATGTTACCCCTGTGTGGAGGTTTAGCTCCAGCCGACAACACAGACCCACGCTGTCGCTCGCTCACTCCCCCCTCGGTGCGAGGACAGGGGGAGAAGTTGAAGAAAAAGGCAAAACTCGTGGCTTGAGATAAAGGCATTTGAACAGAACAAAGGAGAGAGGAAAACCGCCACAATAACACCGATACAGAAATATACAAAACACAATTAATGTACCACCGCTCACTGACCAGAACTCAGAAAATCCCCAGCCTGCTCCCAGGTGTCGATTCCTACCCCTGCCCTGCCCAGTTCCCCCAGCTATAGGCTGAGCACGAACTCATATGGAATCTAATACCCTTTTGGCCAGTCTGGGTCAGCTGTTTTGGCTGTGTCCTGTCCCAGCTCCTTGTGAAAATTAACTGTATCCCTGTTGGAACCAGGACACCGTGACAGCTTCGCTTCTCAAAAAAAATCTCAATTTCAGCTTCGCTTCAGTATTGGCTTACAAGAACAAAGGTATTTATTGCTTCACGTTGTTCCTGCTGAGAAGGTTATCCCATACGCTTCCCACAGTCGTCTTCTGCCACGGCCTCCTCCCCACCCCTCTCTGCATCCGATGCTGTGCCTCTGAATGGGTCTGTTGTTCCTGAGCCGTGTGCTTGCACATTCCTGAACTTGGGGCCGCAGCCCTGCAGTCAGAGGGCTCCAGCTCCACCACCGTGCTCTCTTTTCCTCTAGCAAGGACTCACGTGATTTTATTTTGAAATGTTCACAGGGAATGTGTTCCTGCTAAGAAGCTGCAGAATCGTGTCATTTATTTGGTTTGAGTTGAAAGAGAGGAATTTTAAGATATTTTCCCTTTTAAATGTCCTAGGGTGGTAACAGAGAAACTATCAGCAATAATTTTCCATAGGAAGAAACGCTATCATGTCTGACACTTTTACACTGACTAGAAAACTGGATATGTCCTGCACCACTGTATCACAGACTTTCTTGAATTCTCCTTTTATTCCTCCCTGCCCTGTTGGGTGAGTAGTTGGTGGTATCTGGGTTAATGAAATGTGTCCTTACAGCACAGCAGCCCCAGGAGTGAGGCACAAGGCATTGATCTGGGGAGTTCCAGGGGCACACAGCCTCAGAAGCAGCATGCCTGGGGGCCAAGGGGAGTTATTGGAGATGAGCACCCACTATGTGGAACAGGGAGAAAGCGGTAACATCTCCCTGTTGTCATCCAGCTCTTCTGACAGCCTGAGGATTCTCAGGGGCTTGCTTTAAAAGTAGGAATGCTGTAGGAGCTGACTACAGCAAGACAATTGGAGTATGGAAACTGTCACAATACTGATATGTTTTCATTTATATCTTGTCCCTGATGCTGTTATTTAGTCTTATCCACCTGAATAAAAGTGCTGCTATTATAAAGAGAAACCTTTATTTTTCAGAGCTTAGGTGGGTATTGTATCTGGCGTAGCACAGTTCTGCTCCAAATTACTGCCCGCACAGCAACAGCAATGCAATATGCACTCCATCTCCCGCCCAAACTGTAACAGTCTGCTACAATTCTCATTCTCTTTTTCTCTTTACTTGATGTGTTTCAAGCTTTCTGCTTTGTCCTTCCCTCCGCTCCTGCAGTCCATGTGTGTTGCAGGGGAGATGGGCTGAATCTTTGGCGCTGTAGCCTTTTCCCAGAGTCTTTTCCAGAGTCCTCTGCAATCCCCTCAGACCGTTTTGTCTTGCAGAGTTGTCACAGACTTCTGTCTCTCTCTCTCTGTCAGAGACTGGAGTTAATCCAGGATCTGGGGAGCCACTGGAAGGTGTAGGAGGGAAGTGTTTTTGCTATGCAGTTCATCAGTGGCCCAAGGGTCAGTGCTATCACAGAAAAGCATGGCTGTGGCCTGCGAAGAGGCACATGGGTGTGTAATACCCACCTGAGTCAAGGTATTACACCTGGGAAGGACGGAGACTCCAGACTCCAACCTCAAGTGGGAGGAAGCTCTTCTGAGCGGATGAGAGGATGTGGGTCAGGGAGGTAGCTCGGTCACCGAGCCGTTGTGGGCTGGAACATGTATGTGTTAACGCAGCAGATGAAAGAGTTCAGCAAATGTGGACAGAGTAACATGATTAAATCACCAGGAAGAAATGAGAAACATGAAAAGGTTGTGGAAAAGTAAACATGCCCAGTGGAAACACTTCTTTGTGAATTTACATTTTTTGGCTACATTTCACCATCTGAGGAAGTAAAGGGACAAGATTCTGATGATCAGTCCCAGTCCTGTGCGTGGTCCAGAGCACTGGCATAGCACGGAGTTGGCACCAGCCCTGGGGTGACAGAGCCACTGTGTGGCTTGGCCCCACATGTAAGGGGTTGTACTCCCTCCTCTCCTGGCAGAGTAAACTTCTGTCCCTTGGGAGAGAAGGAGGAAGGGGAAGGGATATTCTCATCTTCCCCTTCAGTGCAAATGCTGGAATGACTGTGGAGGTACACAAGAATAGCAAGGACCAGGGAGCCCAGCCAGCAGCTGGCTGGCTGTGCTAAAGGCTTAGTCCTGGCTTAGGAGATGCTCCGTGTGTGAGCCTCCCTTGGGTCTGTGAGAAATTGTCGGTGGTAGAGGGGGAAGTGAGAAGGAATGTAACTTTGGCTATTGTTATAGAGAAAAAAGAGTTATCCGGTGCATCTGTGAGGTACTTCCAATGTGCGCAGTGTGTGTAACGAATGTGACTTTAACATTTTGTGAGAGTTAGTGACTTGCAGTACGCAATGAGCCATGGTCCTCTGAAACAGACACATCCCGCGCTATCATCCGCATCGGCAGTGCTCCCCGCAGCCAGGGCTGTGTCCATCCACTGTTCACCAGCCAACAACATGTGTTTCTCAGAATATGGTAATTGTGCTGTGATTAGATATTAATAACCTAGACTTGGGGTTATTTGTTGGTTGACCAATCCAGAAATTGATAGCAGACAGCCTCCTATCTAAAAGACAGTAAATGTTCTTGCTAAGTCATTTTAATTTGCTTTTGACGTCGGCCTAAACCACGTTCACAAGCACTCCCCACAATTCAGCTGAGTCACAGTAATGCCTGAAATTCCTGTGTCTTGGCCTTGTGTCTCCACAGCCAAGTACACAACAAGGAAAAGTTTCTATGTGCTATCATGAGAAAATGATTTGGATAACAAAATAGCCCAGAGGGAGATAAATCAACTTTGAGTGGGAAAGAAGCATTGTCATCTTTTATCTGTAACATGTTAAAAAAATAGTATTTCTTCTTCAAGAGAAATTGTTATTAAGAATGTCTCAATAAGACTATATAATCTTATATTAATACTTTCCTGGGGAGAAGATCAAACACTGAAGGTTCTTTTAATCTAGTGAATAAAAGGCACAGGAAGAACCAAAACTTGGGCAAATTCCAAATAATTTTTAGCAAGTTGATAACCATGGAAAAAAAATGGAAGGAGAAGTGGTGGATTGCCTGTGTTTGAAGTCAATCGAAACTGGGTGTTTTTCTGAAATTGTTCGCTAATTTTGCTTTAGCAGAGTGCAAATTATTGGCATCAGTACAAGCTAATGGGATGAGTTTGGTGGTGTAGGCTGTGTAGTATGGCTAGATAATAGCTATACGTATACGTATGGAAGAAAATTCCCTTATCCTACAAAACTTGCAAACACAGTCACCATTTCACAGTAAATTACTGATAGTAGACTTATTCCACGTCTACAGTTACATGTGCGTATGGGACAGCCTGTAGCTGACAGAGCAGAGAGATGTGCTGGGTGTAAGGAGAAGGCTGCCTCTGCACAGACAGAGCACCACAGGCCAGCAGAGTAGCCCACATCTCCAGGCTGGGATGGAGACCTGTGTGTTGGAGGGAAGGAAGGGGGCTCCTGCCAGTGCGGTGCTGGGACCCCGTGCACAGCTGGCCCCATGCTGGATGGCTGGAGCCCTGGGATCATCACAGCACGTCTCCCACTTGTGTGTGACTCCAGCAGTGCTTCCCCTCTGAAGGATGTGATGGTTTATGCTCCTCCTCAGTGTGTGATCATATAATGGTTTGGTTTCTTGTGCCCATGTATAAAATTACCCGCATATAGGTAATATAAGAAGTGTTTTCCAATAGAACGACAGCTAGAGCATTATGCAGCATTCCTGTAAAACTGCCCAAACTAAATGAAAAAACCCACTCTCAAAACCAGCTCTCTGGATTATCAAAACTGCCCTAGACTATTAAAAGTGAAAGTAATTTGAAAATCTAATTTCTTTGACTGTTCTGTTGCTTTACTTTGTGTGCTTCACACACCTTAAAGAAAATAAATCATCTTGATCATGATGTCTTTGGGACAATAATCTGACCTTCTTTCTTACTTCTCATAAACAAGAACAGCGGGACAATGTGTGGGTTGTGCATCTCGAAAGGAAAAACTGGAGTGGACTTTGTTTCCCAGGGTAGGGCTTGCTTTTTCAATTTATGAAACATGCTGCTCATAAATAATAACCTTTTAAAAGGATCTGAACCATACTTTAGAGATTTAAACTAGGGGTTCCCTTACATCCATCATCTCTGAATCTTACCTTAAGGAATGTATAAACCTCACACTGAAGTGAAAGATGCGTAGCCTTTCTAAATACGAATCTTTCAGCCACAGAAGAGACACAGGCACTTTGTACAAGCAGTACAACATGGTAACAGCTCCCTCTGCACCAGCAGTGTCCAGGAAGGAGGGCAGCGGACGATTCTGGGGACTGAAAGTTTGGAGCAAAAGTAACATGGGAGTCAGTCTGAGATGTCTCACAAGGAAAGATTTTCTGAGGCCGAGTTTTGAAAAACTGTGTGTACAGGCAGCGGGGCTGTCAAGGGCAACGGTGTGACCTGTGGGACGCTGGCAGAGCAGAGCAGGGTGCTGCCGCAGGACACCCCCTCCCAATGGCCACTTGCTGCGTTCAGCTGCTGCCTTGGCCCAGTTAGCTCCCAAGAAAGCTCTGGAAGAGAAACCAGCGTCCTGGGCCACAGCCCGAAGCCTCCCCTAGCGTGGGAATAGCACGCACAAGAGGATGCAGGGGCTGATTTACGTCACAGCGCTGCGTGTAAAACAAGAAGTTACAAAAGGGCATTCTATAGAAAGGAAAAAAATACTCACTGAATATCACAAGAATGTTTGTTTTCCTGCTTTTAGCTTAACGTGGCTCTTTTTTTAGTCGCTCAGCTAAGATGAGTGAATTTGTAGTAGTTTAAAATGCCACAGAGTCATTAAAGTGAGCTTGAGAAAGTGCTGGGAGTCTGTACCATGCTCCACAGCTCTTCTGAAACACACCACTATGCTTACTATGGTAGACACTTGAGACTAAAACATGAGACAATGGCAGCACCATTGCCTGCTATAAAAAAAGTAAATTGAAGAAATGCATCATCTTACAAGAAACTTCTGTTGGGCAACATATGTAATGAAAACATGCTGTGATTGATAGATCTTAAAGGCAACGTCAAGTAAAACGAACCCAACAGATTATTTGCAGTAAAAGAGAAGCATTTTTTTTTCTTCCCCAACCTTTTCTCTCGTTGTCCTCTAATTCTCACTTTTCCCATTCAGCAAACTTCCAAGGTTAATCATTGACAGGAGCAAACAGGTGAAACCTTTTTCCTGGCCGTGGAATAGCCCGCAACTAGAAATGCTCGCGAGGGTTATTCCAGTGGAGGTCTGATGCCACCTAAAGTCTCCAACACGTCTTGCAGTAAAAGAAATCAGCATTTCTCCCCAGCATTCTCGAGCAGTAATAGCTCTGAAGTTTTTAGTTATTTATAGTTCTTCGTGGCTACATTAAGCACAACAGAAGTTTGTGCTGTGAGAAAATTAGCTCAGTCATGCTAGGCTGGGTAAAAATCCAAATTTCTGTCATCCTCATCCTGTGAGAAGCAGATGTCGTAAGTCAGCCCAAAATCAAAGCTCTTAAATGGAGAGGCTGCCTTTATTCCCCTGATGCTAAAACTAGCTTGGTAATGATGTTCCTTTATTTTTAACATTTGGAGACCATGTGACTGTAAAAGGAAGTCAGATTCAGTAGATGGAAGGACAATGTATGCAAGACATTTTACACAAATGGTATCAAGCCTTAATATTTAGGGGATAACAACGTATATTTTAGAGTATTCTACGGAGCAGGGTTAATACCTTTATCGCTAGAGTTGGTCAATAAGCCCATTAAAATGTGTTATAATAAAAATATGCTGTTGTCACAAAAATAGACAAACTGAAAAAATGTGTTGCTTTTACTGCATTTCCTTTGGACTAAGTATTGATTGTTAGTGTTTTTTAACATCTGATTTAATAGAATTTTTCTTTGGAATTTTTTTTTTCAATTTTATTTTATTTTTCATTTTCATTTTCCCTTGCTCATGCATTAGTGCTTAAGATAAGAACATCAGTATTATGTGTTTTTACTACTGACATGGTCATAACAGTGAAGAACTGAAGTTGCTTTTGGATTTGAAGTATCATTCAAAGTGGCTGATACTGAGTGCTGTTGGGAAGATTAAACCTCATCTTCTATATCCAAGCATCTCCTGACTACTATGATGAAACAAATTGATTCTATTTTTTTACCTTTAGTTTCAAGCTACCTCGGAGGAACCACCAGACTGCTCAGCAGAGAAGTGGTAGGGACTGGAAGGGGACCTAGGCCATCTGAAGTCAGAAGTCATAGAAGGGCAGCCCTTTGGGCACTTGCATTTTAACACGCTAAGTTTATCAGCAGGTGGCAGGTCTTCTGGACAAAGGAGAACCTCTACTAACATGGTTGTTCCTCTCTCTCTCCAGCACCCTCTCGAGCTGCTCGCACGCCGTGGTGGCCCTGCTGTACCCCTTCTCCTGGCAGCACACCTTCATTCCTGTTCTGCCCTCATCCATGATTGACATCGTGTGCTGCCCTACCCCCTTTCTGGTGGGACTGCTCTCCAGCTCTCTGCCCAAACTGAAGGAGCTGCCCGTAGAGGAGGTAGGAGCTGGCACCAGAATTGTTTGCTGGGAGTAAAGCTCACCTCACCTTGGAGAGGGCCTGCCATTTGCACATAAATCCTCATGTTTAATTTTTAATCTGCCTCTTTGTTTCTTCTCTGCGCAATTCTCATGGGAAACTGCCTCTTGGTAAACTGCAGTAATAGGTCTAGTCTTCTCTTTATTCTGCCCCTCTTTCCACACCTGGCACCTTGACAGAGAGAAGTGAATGTTAACCTGGTCAACAAGTAAGTACAGTGTAAATATGTTGATTTGTTCTGATTTTGTTGTACTTAGAACAAGAAGAGGAAGACTTAAAGTGCCATCTTTATGACACTTATTAATGCCAATGGCAGCTGTGCCAGCAGCACAACAAAATAAAACCTTTAAGGCTTTTTTTTTTTTTTTTTACATCTAAGACTTTGTTAATACTATAATGGAAATCAAATGAGAATTGCACTTCATCAGCTCTTCCAGTAAAATACCACAAAAATACTCAAGGGAACACTCTTGTCTGTTACTCATACTAGTTTCCTGTCATTTTTCTATGAAATTTTCTTTTCTTGTGTTTGCTTTTAAGGCTCTCTGTGCCTCTGGCGTCTGTAAATCTCTGCTCTGTTTTCCTCCCACATCTTCCCAGCTCCATCTCTCAGCTTTGGTGCTTCGTTGTCATTAGTATTTCACACCTTTGCCCTTCAGAAGCCTTGCTGCCTCAAATCATACTGTTTTCTTTAAACCCTCCTGAAACACTTTCCATCTGCACATTAACAGAAATGGTTAGAATCGCACCATTGTAGGGGCTGGAAGGGACCTTAGCAATGACTTGCTCAGGTTTAAGAAAAAAGGCCTGCCTAACCCTTTTAGCTTTTTTTACATATTAACCTAGTATGAGATGTGTTGTATCTAACTATGTTAAATTAGACTTTAAGCTCTAAAGAATCTAAAGAAAAACTTAATCTTCTCGTTTTATAAAGCACACAACCTGTTGTTTCACAGTAGGAATTTGATTCATGTCGAGGCTTGAGACCGTTCAGATGATCTTTCGCTATTAAAAGGCAGACACAAATAAATGTTTTCTGTCTCTTCAGATATATTTCACTATAGTGTTTTCTTTTCTTTAGGCTTTGATGGTTAACCTGGGATCTGATCGATTCATCAGACAGGTAAAGTACAGCTCAAAATGTTGCCATGCAGTCTAGCAAGCTGTTTACTCCTTCCTATACTATGTTTAGGTTTCTTTGATTAGAGATATTTGGCAAGAATTGTGCAGTGGGAAAGAGATTAGTAAAAAAAAAGTGCTCATTTTCTGTTTCACCTGCAAATAAGTACTACCCCTCAGGTATGCAAAAGGGATTGGGGCTGTGACTGTCAGAAAAAAATCAAGAACTGTATTCACAGTGCAAAGAAAACATCCAAAGATAATAACATGATGTTAGCAAGAAAACTCACACTGTTGGAGGTGAAAAAGACAAAAATTGCAAAGAAAACTTTCTGAGTGAGAGAGGAAAGGTGAATAGTTGAATGTGGTAGGAAAACCAAGATCCTCGTAAACAGGGAGATGAAGGATCACCATTTCCAGGCAGTAATGTGGCACTAAGCATTTTCAGCAATAACAATCTGCAGGTTAGATGAGTAAAGTCTCTTGTACGATTCCCTGGAAGATACGGCGGGTGGATGGTGGTTGCAGAGCTGAGTCTTGTGTCTACTCACTTCTGCTGAACCAGCATTAAATAAGATGAAGAGAGCAATAAGGGGGAAACCCAGAAAACAAGATATACTAGAATATAAGTAAAAAAATCTGTTGAAACCCAAAGAAGCTGCCTAAAACCAACTACAGCACCTGTGTTTACACATAGCTAGTCTTTGCATGATGTGTATTTAGTTAAAAACAACTATTTGGACTCTTTGTCATGTGAAAAGCCAATTCCAAATCTATATAAATTTAGCTTGCTCTTCGGATTGTCATTCCTGACTTTAATCTCATTAAGAGTGACAAGAAATTTTGTTTAGAAATAAATGATAGTTGCACATAGATTTTCAGTATTTTGTTTATGCAGGTATGACAGTAGCAGATACAAAATGCTTTTCTTCTGAATTTTAAACCTTCCAAAAGTATTTGCTGTAGTTACTGCATAGATGAACGTGATGTAAAGAGTTTTGTTTTTTTACCTCTGTCAGATGGACGATGAAGACACACTATTACCTAGAAAATTGCAAGCTGCTCTGGAGCAGGCTCTGGAGAGAAAGAACGAACTGATAAATCAGGATTCAGATAGTGATTCAGATGATGGTAAGTTCATTTGGAAACAGAGACTTGTGTAAACAAGCATGTAGGTAGTATTGTGACTTTCCATCCAGGAGAAAGAAAGATGGGACTCGGTTCTCAAATACCTTTTGCAACATCAGAGATGAACACCCAGGGAATGGGACCGATAGCATCAACCCACATCAATACATTGTCAATTTTAATTTCCTTCTAAATGACACGCGTTCCCATGAGTAGCTCTCCAGCCTTTACTCAAACAGAGGTCTGCAGTTAACTGGGCCCTGATTCAATCCAGATAACTGTACACGCCTGGGGGTGTGTCTGGGTTCGGAGCTGCTCTTGGCGCTTGGTCTGTTCAGGGGAGAGAAGCAGGTACCTGCAGAAAATAGTTTCAGTGCAAGAGGGGCCGAGTTGCCTCTGAAGGTTCGTATTTCTCCCAGCAATTACACAAACAGCCCAGAGTGAATTTAAACGCCTGTGGTTAAAAGGCATGAAACAGGCCCCTATACAGTTTTTGAAATTTATTTCTACTCATCTGTGTTACATATGTAAAACTATTTTGACATCTTAGAAATGATGAAAACCCAAATTCTACAACATACTCTTTTTGATCATTTCTTGGTAAAGGCTTATTATCCCCAGCGCAAACATTTTTATTTCTGAGTCATTCATTTTCTCAAGAAAACTTACTCAGGAGTTAAAATATGAGGTACAATTTTGACGAAGCACCCACAAAACTTTTAATTTTCTGAGCTGTTTCCTGAAGATTTGTATTTGTCATTGATTCATGGCTATGAAGCACCAATTATGCAGACTGGCACTCGTGATTGTAAGGCTGTGACCCCATCTGGCGCATCCCCAGGTCTGCAAGGAGCCGGTACAGCTCTGCTCAGTTACTAGCATGGCATCAGTAAAACGCTAGATGACAGTGCCTGGCCCCGTGTAGATGACAACGCTGAGAGCTCTGGTAGCAGCTGATTTTGGTGTCTTATTGCCGCCTTATTTTGCAGAATGTAACAGCCTGAATGGATTAGTGTCTGAGGTTTTTATCCGATTCTTTGTGGAGACAGTTGGCCATTATTCCCTGTTCCTAACCCAGAATGAAAAAGGAGAGCGTGCCTTCCAAAGGGAGGCTTTCCGTAAATCTGTGGCCTCCAAGAGTATCCGCCGCTTCTTGGAAGTTTTCATGGAATCCCAAATGTTTGCTGGCTTCATCCAGGACAGAGAGCTGAGAAAATGCAGGGCGAAAGGTAAGGGTGGCTTTTGTTCCTGCAGCGTGGGCTCATTGTCCTTCGCACCCGTCTCCCGTGGTTCGTGCCCCTGTCTCCTGTCGGGGCTGAGCACATTCCCGACGGCTGGCAAATCTCCCAAAACACATCGTCCGCTTCCTGTGGGCCTAGACTGGAGCTACGGTGCTGATAACACCAAGGCTTTAACCAGGAGAACATTCATATATAAGCGCCTTAAATCGCTCCAAGGCGGAACCGGGAAGGGCCCTGCGGGGGGGGGCAGCGCATCCCTGGTGGGGAGCCGCCCCACAGGCTGCCCGCCAGTGCTGGCGGGGGGACGGGGGAGCAGTGGTATGATAACGCCCGGCTAACCAGCAGGTTTGCTGGCGGCCACCCCCCGCCCGGGACCCCCTCGGCACTGCCGAGCAGAGCCGCTTGGCGGCGGCGCGGCCCGGAGCGGAGCGGAGGCTCGGCGGCGAGGAGCGCGGCCGTTCCGTCCCCGCATCCGTCGTCCCTCGCGTCACGTCCGGGGCTGCCGGTACCCGTCCCGGTGCGGCCGCCTCCGGACACGCTGCAGAAGCAAGGGGCGGTAGAGGTGCGGGGCTGGGAGCGCGGCAGGGGGCGCGGGGAGCGGATGCGGGCGGAGGGCTCACCCCCTCTCCTCTCCTCCCCTCTCCCGCAGGGCTCTTCGAGCAGAGGGTTGAGCAGTATTTGGAAGAGCTTCCTGACACAGAGCAAAGCGGAGTAAACAAGTTTCTGCGAGGCCTTGGTGAGGAAAATCTTTGGAAGTATTTCTGAAATGAATTTTCATGTCTTTTTTTTTTTTTAATTATTTTTATTATTTCTAATTTAAAAAAGCCTTACCTGAGGCAAAATCAGATAGTTGAGCGGCTTCAGTGGGATAGGAGATACCAAAAGGAAAACAATAAAAGCATACTAAAAGCTGAGAAAACCAGATTTAATTATGAACCTTGTTAACACTTTCATCTTCAGTCGGGGGCGGGGGAACCAAGCCCTAATGGAGGAGGAGGAGGAGGAAGGCAGGTGACGGCTGGGGACTCTCTTAGCTGCGGTCCCTGCCGCTGTGAAGTAGAAGCGCTGTCCTACAGCAGTTACATTATAAACGAGGCCCATTTGCTAAGTAACTTTTGATTGCCCGCGGCTTTTCAGTGTGTGCCGGAGGCTGACGGTGTGCTTTCTTTAGGAAACAAAATGAGGTTCCTTCACAAGAAGAACTGACTCCTTTCTGCTGAAATACCAGCCCAAAGACCGTTCATGACACTGTGCGTGGGACACCTGCGGCGTGCGGGAGCGTGGCGCGGGAGGAGAGCGGAGCAGCCCGAGCGCAGCTTTCAGTGGCGACCGATGCTGTTAGACATCGTGCCAGATGATGGCTCCTTTATGTATTTGGGTAGAATTTGTACATAATGTGCTGTAAGCTTTTGTAACTGATTTTGTAATGAGCAAGGAAAACTGTGGTAAATATTTGTATATTCCTGAGAATAACAGGTGCTTTTTTTTTTTTTTCTTCAGTATGAATTGAGTTATGCTTGGTGCAAAAATGACTAGCTGGTTATGTGCAGCTGACTGTCTCAGCAGAACCACTGACTTCACAGGATGTTTGTGAGAGCTACACTGATGCCTGGATACTGCGGGGATGAATGAGCTCGGGTACGTGGGGGAGGTTGTACGCACGGGGGGGGGGGCTGCTTTCATGTGGCGGAGTTGGTATTTTATTTTTTTTCCTTCTAATTAATTTTAAAAGAAAGGAATTACGAAGTAACTTGATAATAAGGTACTTGGTTCACAATACAAAACTTCCACTTGGCTTGAACTCTGGTCAGTAAACTACTTGTAACCCATTCTGCACTAAGACTGCTCAGCCTGAGGAGATCTCAGTTCTTTGGCCTGCGAGCTGCAGCGAGTAGGTACAGTACATCCTTTCCTCATGTATGTATGTATGGTTTCTAATAAACTCTGTAAATATACCTGCTTGTTTATGTTCATTGCATACCTCTACAGTTTCTGATGCTGACTAGGTACAAAACCAGAGTAAATTTCCTGTGACTTTTAATGAATTTGTAATTAAAATACAAAATGGTTATTACAAGCCTGTCTTTCAGTAGGTTTGCTATTTCATGACCTGTAGTTTGATTTTTCTTCCATGTTTCTCACTGAGGCTGAGGCAAGACATTTATATCCCTGCTAATTTTACGCTAAAAGAAGTATCTCAACACATATTTTTTTTCTTTGCATGGGTTAGCAACAAATTACTTTTTGTCATTGTGAGTATCCTAGGTACTGGCTCCTCAACTGTGGTAGTTTTTGGGTTGGTTTTGTGCTACCTTGGTTAGATGGTCAGAGTAAAACACGAGCAGCTTGTAGCAGGCAGAGCCTTTGCCTGAATCTCTGATGATATGATCACCTACGTTTCACGAGAGTCTGCTTCTCTTTTGCATTAGCTGCAGTCAGTTTAGCCGGTGTTTCCATTTCAATGAAGGCTCTTCAGCTGGTCCGCTTGCCGTGGCCTTCTGCACAGCTGTGGAAGTTACTCAAGTACCACATTCATCTCTGCTCTGGTGATCTCTGTTGAGATTCTCTACATTTTCCCTTAGTCTGAAAAAGAAAATGTGAAATACTTGAATATATTTGCAATTCTGACAGCTAATGAAAATTAGCTAAAGATTCCTCCCTTAAAAAAAAAATAAATCAAGCACTGTATTTTCCTTCATTTGCAGCGTGATTTCTTTAGAGTGGCTTTGAGGCTTGCGCAATTCCTAACCTGAGAGTGGTTCTGGTTTGCTGACAGCCTCATAGAACAAAATTGAGGGATTATTCACGAAAAAGGTGAAGTTGTTTCCTTTTTTGCTTACCTCCCTCACACTCCTGTCTACACAGAAGATTGTTAAGTGTATGTGAAATGCCTGTAAAATATCAAGTGTTTTTGATTCAGTGGAAGTGTACTCACAAATGTTAATGTCCATTAGTTTTCCTCTATAATATGCTGTTAAATTCCAGAATGACTTCTAGATGTAGTTCTTCAGAGCGGAAGGAGTAACTTTACTTCTACAGGTGGATCTGGCTATTTTATTAACAACAGCTGCTAGTAAATACGAGGGGAAATACGTATTTCCCTTCAGAAAATGATGGATAAAACACCATCGGCTGAAGGGTGTGGTGCAGAGAAGAGCTGCGGCAACAGCAAGAAAAAGGCACAGAATGCTAATGTACAAGAATGCAGCGCTGTAAAACTCATCTCCCACACCAAAGCTGTTTTCCTCCATCTGCACTTTTTAAAAAAATCTAACTAGAAAGCTTTTAAACATTGTATTACCCATCAACATGCCATTCCAGTGTTGGTAATGTGAATCAGAGGAGAGTACCAGACAAGGTGAGATCATGTCTCAAAAAATTAGTAGCTGTCTTCTTGATACTCAAACTATGGCTTATATAAAACAATCCTAGTGTTATCTGGAGGTCTGTGCTTGGAAGTATCAGATGAATGAAAACTAAGGAGTGTATTGTTTTGCCTTCTATATTAGTTATTAAAACTAATGGTGTTGCTGAGCAAGGAATGTTACCCGTGTACCATTTAACTGTGATGGAAATCCTGAAGAAAAACAAATCCAATAGTGAGGGTCATGCTTTAAATTGGTAAAGATTTGTTTAAAGTCTCATTCATGGCATAACATACACAAAAAACAAACTTGAGAAAACACCACCACTCTCCAGGAGTTGTCACTTTACTGCGGCAGACAGTTGTATTTTAGCCCATGGTATTTATTTTCCCGTAGTTATCAATATTTAATAAAGTGACCAAGCTTTCAAGTTTTACTAAATTCTGCTCAAAATCCTACTTTTGCTACAAATCATGGAGGGAAGAGAAGATAAGTTGAGTCTGTAATTAAGACGGGGCAGTACTTAACGCCATCTGCCTGCTACATTCACCCCCTGGTGGGGGCCGCGATCCAGAGATGCTCCTCTTCCCTCCCCAGGGCAGGGCGGGCTGGGCCGGCCCAGAGGCCCGGCGGGGTGCGGGCAGCAGCCCAGACCGGTGTATCCTCTCAGGAAGAAGAGGACTCAGCTCACCACGACCGGCCACCAGGGCCTGTCTCACCAGGGCGACTCCGCTCTCCTTTAAAGCCGGGAGCTCCCCGCCGCCTCCCGCCCCTCACAGCCGCTACCGCCGCCCCGGCCACCCGCTCCGCGCGCCGGATCTCGCGAGACTTCGACCCCGCTCCGGGCGCCACCGTGAAGCCTCGCGAGAGCTCGGCCCCGCCCCCGCCGTGCCTTTCCCCGGTCTCGCGAGTGCCGCGCTCTTTCTCTTCCGTCGCGCACGCCGACAGGATGGTGGGTGCTGCTGCCGGGGCTGGGCTGGGCCGGGCCGGGTCGGGTCGGGGGGCCCCGCAGCCGCCGCCCCTTGCTCCTGCGGTGGGACAGGGCTGGGGAGTAGTGGTGGGGGTGGAGGGGAAGTCGCTTCTCCAAGCCCGCGGCCCGCTCAGGGTGCGGTGAGGCCGCTCGGGCCTGCCCTCGGAGGGCCCGGGCCGCAATGGCGGCCTGGCTGCGTGGCCGCCGCGGGGAAGGCGGTGTCGGAGCGGCGGCCCCGGAGGAGGGCGGGTGGTAGTCCTGCCTCTGGTCGCCCGTTCTGCTCATAGCTGCTCTCCCGTTCTCCCGCAGCCTTCCAGACTAAGGAAGACCCGGAAGCTGAGAGGGCACGTTAGCCACGGCCACGGCCGCGTTGGTGAGTGGGGGGGCGGCCGCTGGTGGGCTGAGGTCCCGCAGGCAGTGCGTGCCCGGCGGCATCTCCCCAGCACTCGGCGGTGCTGCTGCGCTCGGGTCGCAGAAAAATGCCGCTGTGTGTGGGCAGTGCTCGTCCTGTGGGGGCAGAGGCCACAGTGATGGGCTGAGCTGAAGTCTTGTATGTTCTTTCAGACCTCACTGGGTTTGTAACGTCAGTAGCTCAGGCGATGTGTACTGGTTGTGTGACATGTTAAGCTTAAGGGGCAGTGCCGTGTCCTTTGTAACTCTTCGCCCTTTCATACAGTTTCTACCATTTGTGCTAGCACTGATGTCTTCCTGCACTCCTCTAAGCTAACCAGATGTATGCGATAGGCTTTTTTAAACCTGTAGGGTTATTTTAGAATCATAGAATCGTTAGGGTTGGAAGGGACCTTAAAGATCATCGAGTTCCAACCCCGCTGCGATGGGCAGGGACACCTCCCACTAGAGCAGGTTGCTCAAAGAGCCATCCAGCCTGGCCTTGAACGCTTCCAGCGATGGGGCAGCCACAGCTTCTCTGGGCAACCTGTTCCAGTGCCTCACCACCCTCACTGTAAAGAATTTCTTCCTAAT